>JAYRCH010000029.1:7500000-8750000 GCA_037179445.1 Phengaris alcon alcon
CGGAAAATTATACAACAGCATGGGATATTTTAGTTCATAGGTATGACAATAAGCAATTACTATTTACAAATCAAATTGAGACGCTACTTAATCAACCCAGTCTTTCGAAGCAGTCGGCCTATGAAATTAAAAAATTACACGACACGTCTGTCGAGTGCATCCACGCCATTCACAACCTGGGGGTGGACACAAACACCAGGGATCCCTTGCTGGTACATTTACTATCAAAAAAGCTTGACATCGAAACTTTGAAGGATTACAAGGAAGCAAGGAGGTCGCTGCGAGATCTGCCAGAATTGACAGAATTTATCACATTTTTAGAAACGAAGTTTACTGCGTTGGAACCGATTCATAAGAAGGAGCGGGACATTTTTCCATCAACGACATCAAAGCATGCAACCAACCCAAGGCCATTATTATCATCATATCATCCTGCAAGAAATTTTAATCGCGAAAAGTATCAGGGCAAAACTTATCATACACGTTCTACAAAATGTCCATTATGTTATTTCAATCATGATTTATTCCAATGCAGGCGATTCAGTAACATGACACCAGCGTTAAAGTTAAAAACAGTTGCAAAATATGAAGTTTGCAGGAATTGTTTATATAAGCATTATGAAAACCCGTGTATGTCAACCAAACGTTGCAAAGAATGCCAGGGTGACCATAATTCTCTATTGCACGAGGCTTTTGTAAATAATGCTAGTTCTAATTCCAAATTAGTTCGTCCTGAAAGTTATCGAAATGACACCAAGCAAAATACTAAGCAGCATAACGTTAATTTTGTCGCCGGAGAAGATGAAGAAATTTTGTTGACAACGGTTTTAATAAAGGTTATATCAGCTGATGGCTCTTCTATCACACTTCGAGCGCTTTTAGATCAGGGGTCTCAAATTTCTTTCATATCAGAAAATGCGGCACAAATCTTAGGACTCCGACGACATAAATATCATGCATCTGTTTCGGGTATAGGCTACGGATCAACGCAGAGTAAAGGATTGGTGGATATTGAATGTCACTCCATCTACGGTGACTTTAGCTTTATGACTCAAGCTATGATCATATCACGAGTTATCAATAACCTACCGAATATTTCTTTTATCAAAAAATCATGGTCACACTTGCAGCATGTGAACTTAGCAGATCCAGATTATAATATTTCGCGTCCTATTGATTTATTATTAGATGCCAGCGTATATTCCCAAATTTTGATGAGTGGACTTATCAAAGGGCCTCCTCAGGCTCCTATTGCACAGCAGACTAGGTTAGGCTGGATTTTGTCGGGTAATGTTAGGACATTTAACTGCCACGTAGTTCTTAATAATGTATCAGATTTATCAAAGTATTGGGAGATGGAGGAGATCTCTACACAAAATTTATCATCACTATCAGCCGGAGAACAGTTTGGCGAAGACTTATATGCTTCTACTACAAAACGCTTGGACAACGGCATGTATGAAGTATGTCTTCCTATGATATTAAATTTTGAGGAAAAACTTGGTTCATCACGTCCAAAAGCAGTTGCTCAATTTTATCAATTGGAGCGGAAAATGGCTCATAATCAAGCATTATCGGACAACTACAAAAACTTCATGAAAGAATATGAAGAATTAGGAGACATGGTGCCATATACCACGTCTAGTGAGGGTCCATCATATTATTTCCCCCATCATGGCGTACTTAATTTATCCTCCACATCTACCAAATTGAGGGTGGTCTTTAATGGCTCATCCAAGACATCATCAGGTCTGAGTTTGAATGACGTGATAGAGCAAGGCCCAAATTTGCAAGCCGACCTGCAGGCTCTTATCATATCTTGGCGCCAATATCAATATGTGATGACAGCTGACGTAGAGAAGATGTTTAGAAGAATTCTGGTCCAAGCATGTCATCAAAATCTTCAATCTGTGGTCTGGAGAAACTCTTGCGACACACCACTTCAAAATTTTCGACTTACCACTGTGACGTACGGCACTAAAGCACCATTCCTGGCAATGAGGACGTTGAAGCAGCTGGCCATGGATGATGCTGAAAAGTATCCCTTAGGAGCTTTGGCCTTGAAAAATAGGTATTACATGGACGATTATTTGGGAGGCTGTAACGATCTAGAAACAGCGAAAGAAACACAGAAGCAGTTGATAAACATCTTACGCGGAGCTGGCATGAACCTGCGCAAATGGTCGAGCAACGAAAAACAGCTTCTACAGGACTTGCCATGCGAACAGTTAAATAATCCGTATGAATTCCGTTGCTCAGAATCCCGTAAAACATTAGGTCTTAAGTGGAACCCATCATCGGATACATTTTCTTACGACTATCAATTTAAATTGGAGCCTAAGCATCATACTAAGCGGGAATTGTTATCAGATATTTCGAAGTTGTTTGACCCGATTGGTTGGATATCACCTTTATCAATTAGGGCTAAGTTGCTGTTTCAAAAAGCATGGGTCACAGTGAAGTCGTGGGATGAAAAATTATCATGTGATATCATTCAAGAGTGGTCAGAATTACGAACAGATTTTAAAAATATCAATAACATTAAAATACCACGATGTATCGGTAACCTTCAACATACGTATCATATACACGGATTTAGCGACGCATCAGCGAAAGCATACGCGTGTGCCGTGTATTGTGTCGCAACAGACTATAAGGGCGAGCGCACATCGCAGTTGATAGCTGCTAAAACTAAGTTAGCGCCTCTTAGCAACAAATTGTCGCTACCCCGACTTGAATTATCAGGTGCACTACTTTTATCACAGATTATCACCAAAATCAAAAGCACACTGCCGAGCGCAAATGTTAAAATATACGCATGGACGGATTCGATGATAGTTTTAGGGTGGATTCATGGTGAGCAATCAAGGTGGAAGCAATTTGTTGCGAACAGAGTGCAGCAAATTAAGGAAATTATACCTTCGTCGAACTGGAATTATGTACAATCAGAATCAAATCCAGCAGATTGTGCCACGAGAGGAGTATCAGTAAAGAGGTTGGCAGACCTTCGTTTGTGGTGGGAAGGGCCAGAATGGCTTTCTACTTTCGAGTCTGACAAAATCATTAAACCCTCATATGCAGAACCTGACTTAGAAATAAAAAATATCACTCGCAGTGTGAACACAGCCTTACATTTTCATAAGGTTCAATTTATATTAGAATTATTAAATAATCATAGCTCTGTTACTTTTATTGTAAGAACTGTAGCATGGGTGTTACGTTTTATCACTCGAACTCGGAAACAATCCGACACAGCAAAATCGTTAACACTCGTGGAAATTAACCATGCTTACAATATTATCATTAAAACTATTCAAGCTATAGATTTTAGCGAAGATTTATCATTTATCAGATAAAAAAGGCATGTCCATCAAAATAGTAAGCTATCATGTTTAAATCCTTTTATTGACGAAAATGGACTATTGAGAGTTGGCGGTCGATTGGAAAACTCACATATAAGTTGGAATGCGAAGCATCATATCATACGAAGTAGTCATAGTAGATTTACTTCTCTTATCATTTATCAAGCACATATCACTACGTTACATGGTGGAGCACGACTTACACTAGCTTATATCAGGAATAATTATTGGATCATCAGCGGAATGTCTACTGTTAAGAGGGAGTTAAGGTGCTGTGTTAAATGTCGTCGATTTAGTCAATACAAGTATCAACCAATTATGGCAGACTTACCTCAGCCTAGAGTGGTTCCTTCTAGACCTTTTACGCATAGTGGCGTTGACTTCACCGGGCATGTAGACCTGAAATTGAATAAAGGTCGAGGCGTACGAACGACCAAAGGCTACATTGCAGTTTTCATCTGTTTATCAACGAAAGCAGTTCATCTAGAGCTGGTATCAGATTTGAGCACAGCATCATTTCTGGCTGCGTTTCGAAGATTTTGTTCACGGCGTGGAGATCCATCTCACGTCTATAGTGACAACGGAACCAATCTTATAGGCGCTAGCAAACTTCTTAAAAAGGAATATCAAGAGATGGTAGCTACCATCAACCAGGATTTCTTTGACAACATTGCTGAAATGAAGGTAGAGTGGCACTTTAATGCTCCTTCTCATCCTCATGCTGGAGGCTTGTGGGAAGCGGCTGTAAAAAGTTTAAAGTTTCATATCAAGCGAGTTATTGGCGAGCAAAAACTCACATACGAGGAGTTTATCACCGTGTTACATCAAGTGGAGGCCTGCTTGAACTCGAGGCCACTGTGCGCTCTGACTGAAAACCTTGAGGATCCTGTTTTAACTCCGGGACACTTTTTGGTTGGTGGTCCGATACTCACCAAACCTCAAACGGAACCTGAGTCCATGTGTTTATCAAAGAGATGGCAGCTGGTTCAGTCTCTCAATAAGCAATTTTGGAGATGTTGGTCGTCCGATTATTTGCAGCAGCTGCAGGTTAGATCTAAATGGAAGAAGGAAGGAAAAAATATCAGTATTAATGACATTGTATTAATTAAGGATGAAAACTTACCTCCTGGTAAATGGGCCATGGGCCGGGTGCAAGAGCTACACTCCGGTAGAGATGGACAGGTCAGAGTAGTATCACTGAAAACTAAAAATAATATCATAAAAAGGCCAGTTATCAAATTAGTACCTTTAGTATCTGGGGAGGTAGAAGACCAGGCATCGGCATCTATCAGTCAGGAGATACCTTCTGCTCCAGACGCAAGCCGCACGAGATCGCGTCGACCGCGGCGTATCAATTTGAAAAACTTTTTTATTACTTTTTTTATGTACATAGCATTATTTTTATCACCGAGCTTGCAACAAGCTCAGAAGGATTTTATTATCACGCCTGTAAATAATAATCAAAGCATTTATTTTGACAAAATTGCGGAACTGCAGCATATCAGAGACGAATGGACCCTTGTTATTTATTATAACATGTCTACATATTGGCAAAGCTTTGAAAACATTAAAAAATATGTTGCGCACATAGAGGAGAGTGATTCATCAAAGGATTATCAAACCGTCACCTTGCAGCTTGAACATGAACTTGGTGAAATAGATCACTATAATCAGCTACTGAAAAATCAATTAAACAGAAGACAGAAGAGAGGATTAATTAATGGCGTTGATTACATTGCAAATTCCTTATTTGGTGTCCTAGATGAAAGGTTCGCCACGCAGTATCAGCAAAACATCGAGCAAATTCAGCAAAATGAGAACCATTTACATACTCTTCTACGTAATCAAACTCTTGTGATAGAGGCAGAGTATAACATCTTGAAGAGGCACGAGAATATCATGCAAAAACAATTTACGCTTATCGAAAATCATATCAACGATTTGGCTGCCGAGGTATATCAGGCTAAGCAGTATTCATCACGTTCTACCTATATCACTTTTTCGTCCTTGACTGCCCACATTATAATATGCAACCTTGGACGTATTCAAGAAACGCTAATTAGCACTCTCACTGATATAAATCAAGGTCATATCAATAAAATTTTTTTATCACCGGAACAGTTGCAAAATCAAATGAATATAATATCAGGTCGTTTACAAAGGGAATTCCTGCTACCGACGGACGGGTCTAATATCATTCAGCTGTATAAGCTACTGAGAGTTGCTGCGAGAGTCACGGATAAATTTCTTATTGCTGAAGTAAAGGTTCCTATATTAAACAATGAAATTTTTGAACTTGACCAGATCATAAGCATACCTCAGAAGAAAAATCAGAAATATTATCAGTTAATTTCGAAATTTCCTTATATTGGGTTTAATATCAACAAGGATTCGCTTCTATTTTTATCAGATTTAGATCTTCAGTCGTGTCGTCATTTATCACCAGAGAAAATTTTATGCTTTCTTAATAGCCCTGTTTACACTACGAAGATTAAACAATCAATTTGTGATGTCAACATAGTGGACGGCGGTACTGACCTACCGCTATGCAAGTCGGAGCTATCCAGTTGCAAAGAGAGCTGGATAAAGTTACACGCAGATAACGAGTGGCTATACACCTGTTGCGGACAATGCAGTGTCCGGCTGATTTACCCAGCTGGGATTACGTCACAGGTACTAATAGGCAGCGGAGTCATTCGCTTAGGTCCAATGTGCATTATAAAGGCAAATGATTTTACAATATATTCTCATAACTACTATAGCAATAGATTGGATATCAACCAAAAGCTTGAAATACCCCAGCCCTCCGTCTTAAATAATATCATGAATACTTCATCTATTGACATACCGAAATTAGAAAACCATGAAATGGAATGGGAAGTTTTAAAGACGGAAATATCAGAAATTAAGGAACAATCTAGTAGCGAGTTGCGAGTGCATGATGTTCATCATTATGCTCTGGGATACGTCATAGTCAGCTTATTTGTTATCATCGGCGGTGTCGTCTTGTTTCGATGGCTTCGTCGGAGGCGCCAGCTGGCGGGCGGGGAGGCGTCCCGCGGCACGCGCGATACGGCCACCGCCGCCCCCGCCGCCCCTGCCCCCGCCGCTGGCTCAGGGGTCCAGTGCAGTGTTAGTGATGTGTATGTGAATGTACCGGATAAAAACGCAATTAGGGAAGTGTTTTCGAGTGTCCCTAATATTCAAAAAGTGTCTAGTGAAATCAGGCAATCAGTGTTGAGTCTTGATAAAAGCACTTCCCCTATGTTTAGTCGTTCCGTTCGATTGACTAATTGAATTATATTTTTACATTGAATGGCTAATTATATGTCATTATAAAAATTTGTTTATAAGATAATTTCAGGTTGCACACATTTATATTTTTTGTTTTTATATACATTTTTAGCGATTTTTTACCTTTAACTTTTTGATATCAGACTTATTGTGTATTTTTACATTTGATATTTTTGTATCAAGTCATTTTTTGCTTTATATCAATTGATTTAATTATCCTCATCATTGTATCAACTGAATCAATCTCGCCGCTCTTTTGGGGGGCGCAGGATGTACGAGTTGTTGCCAACCGTACATGAATAATTTTAGCACAGTAAGCATTTTCTTTGTTAGTCAACGCGTGTCATATGCGCGCTTACAAATTGTATTTTTTTTCATTTAAAATAAAGTAGTTATCATTCAGCATTCAACCGGAACGGTTTTATTTATCATCTCCGATCGTTCTGACTTATCAAATATTTATCATACATCTTTTATATTATTAATGTACTGGAGGCTGTAGCAGTAGCCCCTACAGTCCCAAAGTAAAATAAATGGGACATTAAGAATTTTCGGATCGAAGGTCAACGGATCAGGCTGATTTTTTTTTGAAGACAGCTGATGCAATTACAAGTCACTTTTATAGATGTCGTTTTTTTCAAATATGCCGTATCTACAGAGATAAAAAAATATTTTATTTTTTTTGTATGGACGAAATCATAATTTTGTCATTTTATTCCAAGATTCAAACGTATTCAACATAAATCATAGCACAGCTTATAGAGGGACTCTTGTCGTACATTTTTGTCATAGACACTCAACTGCGATTTTTGCGCCTTTTAGAGCTACAGGCACTTTATTTTTTTTGGTCAGCGGATGAGGCTGTTTTTTTTTGTAGCATCTGATGCAATTACAATTTAACTTTTATAGATGTTGTTTTTTTCAAATGTGCCTTATCTACAGAGAAAAAAAATATGAATTATTTTTTGTATGGACGAAATCATAATTTTATCATTTTCTTCCAGTATTCAAACGTATTCAACATAAATCATAGCACAGCTTATAGAGGGACTCTTGTCGTACATTTTTGTCATAGACACTTAACTGCGATTTTTGCGCCTTTAGGAGCTATAGGTACTTTAATTTTTATTGTTTTGTATAATTCATTTTCGAGTATTTCTTATGGATTTTAATAAATATTGTTAAGGATAAACAAATAATAATATTTTCTTTATTGACAAGTAAAGTACCTCTTACTAATGTCTTATTCATAAAAAATCCTATATATACTTAAACTAAACAAATTAAAGTAGAAATCTCAAAACATGTACGTACAGGTAAATTATTTTATGACTCATCCAGTTTGCAAACATTGTTTGGTAATGACTCATTGCCTAATTACCTACCTCTATACTTGGAATTTGTGCTCTGTTTTGTTATTCAGCGCTAGCGAACGCTTCGAAAACGCTAAATAATAAATAGGCACATAGATTGCAATTCAAATTTTCTCTTCGTACTTTTACGGGCTTAGGACCGTCAAAATACAAACTTATATGATTATATAGGTAATGTATTAAGGCGTACTTAAAAAATTTGAATTACCTATAAGGTTTACATACAATTATTATTATTTTTTATTATTTAACATACAGAACATCAATTAATATTAAACACCTTTACACCATTAAACCTATAAAGGTGTGTCTCGGTACTAGACATTCCTTTTACAATAAATAACTTTAAAATTAAGAACTTAAATAAACTATGAACTTACAAACTTAAATAAACTAACTAATACTTGATTACAATGTGATTTATTGTAACGGATCTTGTGGGGGGTTATTTTCAATGTCAACGTATACTTCTTCCTCTTCAGTAACTTCTATTCCAAGGTCGTTGGGCGAATCATCCTTGAGAAGATTTTCAGTTTCTTCGAACCTCTGCTGCTTTCGAATTTTGGTGAACTTAGGTCTGATGTTCGTAATGTACGGATCTGAGCTGATTAATAACTGGTGTATAATGTCTTCGTTTGTTTGAATTCTGCCTATCTTTCTCGTATGCTTTTCTCTGACTGAACGAAAGTCTTTATTTCTTGCTTCTGACGCTTCTTCGGACATCATACCAATTGGGATAAAAGAAAAGTGCTGGCAAATGTCTGCACCATGCACTAAAAGTTTATGTACACTTGAAGGCATATAGTACCAAGAGTAATCCCTGACATAAAGTTTCGCTGTTTCTCTGCAATAAATTCTAAATCTTTCAATATCAACATTCAGTCTTTGAATAAAAAGTCACTTACTTCTTGCACTTTTTCTGGCTTATTAGAGAGGCACTTAATAACTTGAGCACAAACGGTTCGCCCGTTTTCTTTCAGTTTTGTAGCAAGAGCATAGAACAGTTCTTCTTCGGGATGCTCCAAAAGAGACAAAGAACGTCTTTTCTTCTGTTTATTTGATAAATCTTCAAATGGTCTTTTAGTTCTTGAGCTAGGGGTATTTGTGGCAGCTTCTGATGTAGATGCACCCGCTTCCTCTCCATATGATAAATTATGCTCTTCTTCTACTTCTACGTCTTCTATGGTATATTCTGGATCAAATAACATAGTGAAATTCACAGAAGTAGAAGTTGGCCACACAATTTTAGACTCCAACCACTTTTTGTTCTTAGTTGATTCACCAAAGTGTTTGTTCCTACTTGATTCTTCCCATCTTCTAGCTAGGTTTGACGTGTAATTTTGGCAAAACTTTTTAATAATACTGAGCTCTTCATTTGGAATTTCACTTAGAATATATTTAATAATGGTTTGAAACAATAAATCACTATTATTAAGGCACCCACTATTTTTAAAAAATTTAAAAATATCCAAATTAGTTACAAACGTAGCCATCTTGGTAAAAAAAATACAAAAATAATTATTTGTTTGGCAATAAAAAAAAAAAAAATATATGGTGATAGTTGATGAAAAGTTGTTGTTTTACGAGCACAAGACGCGTAATGAATGAAAACCGATCACGCAAGCCTCATATTACTTCAAGTAGTGGGGGTAATTAGACAATGAGTTATAAAAAAATGCTTGTAATACGGATGACTCACGCAATTCCTTCGAGCCCCAAGCGGTCGCATGCGACCGCGATAACAATAGAAAGGCTATTGTGTCTCGTTTTTCCACGATCGAAGAAATAATTTACATGTACAAACACGTTTTGAGATTTCCACTATTGTTAATACATTAACTATATTTAGTTTATATAAGTTTGTGTTTTGACTTTCCGAAGTCCGTAAAAGTACGAAGGGAAAATTTGAATTGCAATCTATATGCTTATTTGTGATTTAGCGTTTTCGAAGCATTCGCTAGCGCTAAATGACAAAACAGATCCCAAATTCCAAGTAATGGAGTAATTAGACAATGAGTCATTACCAAACAATGTTTGCAAACTAGATGAGCCATAAAATAATTTACCTGCACGTACTTGTTTTGAGATTTCTACTTTAATTTGTTTAGTTTAAGGATATACATATAGGCTTTTTTATGAATAAGACATTAGTAAGAGCTACTTGTCAATAAAGAAAACATTAGTATTTGTCTATCCTTAACAATATTTATTAAAATCCATATGAAATACTCAAAAATAAATTATACAAAACAATAAAAATTAAAGTACCTGTAGCTCCTAAAGGCGCAAAAATCGCAGTTAAGTGTCTATGACACAAATGTACGACAAGAGTCCCTCTATAAGCTGTGCTATGATTTATTTTGAATACGTTTGAATCTTGGAATAAAATGACAAAATTATGATTTTGTCCATACAAAAAAAAAAAATTATTTTTTATCTCTGTAGATACGGCATATTTGAAAAAAAACGACATCTATAAAAGTGACTTGTAATTGCATCAGCTGTCTACAAAAAAAAATCAGCCTGATCCGTTGACCTTCGATCCGAAAATTCTTAATGTCCCATTTATTTTACTTTGGGACCAGTGTGCGGAAGTGTGTAACAGGAAGTCGCGGAAGCGCGCGCTATTTAAATTGACCAATGAGCGCGCGGCGGTAGAGTTAGCCGTCAAATTGGAATAAAGTATTTCAGTATTCAGCTTTCTTACATATTAACGTTGATTTCTGTCACTGCTCAATGGAAAAGTTTCCGTATTTTTTTAATTATATTAATAAAATATTTCCATAAAATGTTACACATCATATGCGAGTTTTTTTTTTCTTTTATCAACTGCTTTTAAGCTTTAATACAATGTTTAGTGAGATTTTAATTGAAATGAAACATATCATTGAATTCGCACACTTTCACTCCGTCCCCGCCGACTAGTTTGTCCGGTTCGTGGAATATATTTACTAACTTTTACCGCGTGTTTAATATCTCACAAGGTTTCATTCGCACGTTGAGGCTAACATATTTTACCGCTACGAGAAAAAAAATTAAGTAACCCTCGACATAACTGACAAGCAGTAAGCGAGCTGATGATGATGAATTATAGCTAAGAACACTCTTGATCACTAGATCTTAATCAGTTCATCCTATTATGAAACACAATGACACAGAGAAAGAGAGAAAAAGAAACACCACCCCCTCTCCTTTCGTCGGGGGTTAAAATTTGCACGACAAATTTGCGAAAAGTTTTTATTTTGCTATCGAAAAGGAAAATTGTATTAGCGCTGTCTAGATTTTCATACAATAATTTTTCATTCGATGGCGAAACGAGTACTCTTTCGCAAATTATTATTGTTCTCGTATGGGCTACTGTGTGCTGCGTACGAGTTTTTGTCACCACTCGCCGTGAAGAAGATAACTACACACGCCCCTAGCGGCAAACAATGGGAACTAATTGGATGCCATGCAAATTGTAGTCAACTTCCTCACTGCGAGTAGAGACTACAACTCGTACTCAGTCCACTGATAAGCAACTCTAATATTATCGTGCCTATTACTTACCATCCCGCCTACTACCTCGCCGAGGGGCTTCGCTCGCAAGTTAAAGTACCCATATTTGGTTAGTGACTCTACAGAGGAGGGCTATGACAGTGGGGTCGCGCGTGGCGCGCGCTCACGAGATCCATTTTTGCTTCCTGGGTGGGAAGCTCTAGCAAGTGTTATGTTTTATACCTATTGTTAGGCATTAACTCAAGTGTTTTGTATTAGTATGATTTCATTTCATTCACGTCCTTTATAACATCCAAATCCATACACATTGCCATTATTATTTATTTGTAGTTTCTGTTTAAAAAAAATGCAAATGTGTATGCAAAGTTTTCAAACATAATAGCTAGTAGCTACCTCTAAATTATTATGTAGAATTCTGTGTAGCTATAGCTTCATGTTACTAGGCCAATTTAGCTTTTATGCTCACATATTAATGTGCATTTTAGCGTGCACGACGTTTCTGCGTTTCTATATAATTTATGGATTCCGTAACGGAGTGTAATTATTGACCATAAAGGTCGCGGTAGTCACGTAACAACGATTTTATTATTATTTGACAAACAACAAGTTAACGTCGTTTAACATAATATTTTAGTCATGTCCATGTTATGTCCAATGATATATTATAAAGTCCGGTAAAATCAATTACGGATATTTTGGGCATATGATCTACTGCTTATTTAGAGATGTTTAGACATATTTATTTTTAAACAAAAAATGAAAACCGACTCAATCTAAAAATGCACAAAAAGTATGAAATAAATCTTATTTTCTAAATAATTTTAACTACCTATTTCTCTACTCTATCTTCATAATTTTGATGTCGGTACCAGCCCAAACAATAACTTTCCTGATAAAAAAATATTTTATAGAACTCACGTTCGAGTGGCTGGTGCCGACTTCCAAAATTATGAAGATTGAGCAGTGAAATAGTTAAAATTTTATCCGAATTTAAAAGGGGAATAATGTAGAAGATATTAAGATTTGTTTCATACTTTTTTGTGCATTTTTACTTTTGAAGTCGATTTTCATTTTTTGTTTAATAATAATAATAATTTTTCCCTTTTTAGTCATATTTATTATATTATTATTTATATTTAACACGTTTTAATACAGTTCAAAATATGCGTTTAAAATGTATAATTGTATAAGTACGCGCCAAGCTTCCATTATGTTGGTGTATCTTCACACTACGCTTTGCGCTCGGTCGCCCGACGGTCCTTGTCGTGTGAAAAAGATGTCAGATGTCACGAATTTGTAAACTCTCATTGAACTACATAGAAAAAATAATTATAATCATTAAAATTATTAAATATACTAGAGTCTAGATGTAATTGTTGGCCGCGACGCGCAAAATGAAATCGGGAGGGAACCGTAGGTACATTTTGTCGCGACAAAAGTAGCCTATGTCCTTTCCCGCGGTGCGGTGCGAGCCTATTCAATGCAAACAAACAAACCCTCTTGTTAACATTATTATTATAGATTAGTAACTATTTCCCGCGGCTCCGCCCGCGTAAATATAATATCGGGTATCCCACGGGAGTCCTATACTTTATCGGGATAAAAAGTAGCCTATGTTTTAATCCAGAGCCTTAACTACTACCATACCAAATTTAATCGAAATCCGTTCAGTAGATTTTGCGTGAAAGAAAAACAAACATCCATCCATCATTCATCCATCCTTACAAACTTTCACATTTATAATAGTAGTAGAATAGAAATGCAATGACAACTCGGTGAATGTACCTTAATCAAACTCTACATCACAATGCGTCATCGGAAGTGGCTGATAGCCGGCCATCGATGCGGGAGTTCAAGGCTGGTGCGATTAACAGCATTTCCCGAATCATTTAATGCAGCTACAGTCCGTTCAGAGTTATTTTACCTCTGACAGGACCTCTGTGCCGATGACATGGGATCGTTCTCATAGAAACTCCATGGAAACATAACTCGGAACAGACTATAATATTATAATTGTCTTACAGGAAAGTCCTAAACGAAGCGCCTACAATATCAAGTCTTGTAATAATGACACTCGTTTTTTTGTGTGATTGCTTAAATACCCATTAATTAAATAACGACTTCCAAAAACAGAATTGGTGAGCATTTTTACCATCTGCCAAGTGCCAAGCTAGGTTACTAAATGTCGGTTTACCGTTTAAGTAGGTAAGTATTCGCCAGCATTCTTCGCATCATTGATTTAATATATTTATAACAAGATAGCCCGACAGACGTTATTCTGTCTTAATTATAAAGTAGAATATATAAGTAACTACACCTAAAACCTACATCTGCTCCTATACCTATCTACCAATATACCTACCTACCTTTTTGCAATGAAACAAAATCTCAGAACGCACCTATAAATATTTGACATTCAAATAACACTGGAGACCCGATTTTACGCTGCCACCTGTCGATACATCAAAATAATGTTTGACACATAAGACCAGTTAGTATCGGAAAATAAATCTGTCATTGTGATTTTCTCGCAATTTGTGACTTCTGGTATTATTACATAAAAGTGCTAATATATTAATAAATATATATAACCTATCCAAGAGAGTTTGATTATTTAGCATTAAAAATACATAATTTATCTTCACATTTCTGAGACCAACGCCCGCAGTTTAATAGCGATATTAGGACTGTCATAATCTTTAACCTTCAGTGGTGGATGACTCTTTTACACATCACATATACATATATTATTACATGTAGGTTTTAGGGGTAGATTATAAGTGTATATTACAGGTGTAGGTAGTACCTAGGTGTAAGGTAGTAGGTGTATTTTGTTTAGTTAAGTACAGTAAAGCGCCAGAAACAGTAGGTAAAGTTGTTACTGAATTATTGTTTCATATTTATTTATTTATTTTATTTATAATACTTTATGCACACAATATGGTACAGAGGCGGGCTTAATGCCTTGTGGCATTTTCTACCAGCCAACCTATGGGTGATGCAGAGACAGTGTGAGGTAGATGCATAGTATTAAAAGGAAACATAGACTTAGACATTTTGAGTATATATACAATATATATAATAATAATAAATACTACCATATAAATACTAATATAACTCTTTATTTAAAATTAACCTACTAAATATTTTAAATATGTAAACCTAATAATATATAACATAATAAGATATCTAAATAATTTACTTATTTATTCTAGTCTATTTCTAGTCTGCCAATGATTTTAAGTATAGTTCACGAACTCTGAGTTTGAATAAATTTTTTGTCTCAGACATCCTAACGTCTTGGGGTAGTGAATTCCAAAGGTGGATAGACTGAATATGGAAGGATGAATGGACAAGGGAGGAGCTATGAGAAGGACAAAGAAGGAGCAAATTATTTGTAGAACGAAGATTTCTATCATGGCTACTGCACAGATATTTAAAATGAGGAGTTAGGTAGTGAGGAGCAGAGGGGGAGTGAAGAAGGGAATAGAGTGTACATAGAGCCCGTAGAGAACGACGTTGTCGTATTGGCAGCCAATGAAGCTTAGAGCGGAAGGAGGAGATATGGTCGTACTTACGGAGGCCAAAAACAAATCTTATACAATTATTAAGGAGCCGGTCGAGTTTGTTGAGTAGGTCTGCATTAAGGTCGAAGTAGCAAATATCACAATAATCCAGTATTGAGAATATAAGGGCTTGAACAAGCATAGTTTTTATATTGGAAGGCAAGAAATTTTTCAGACGGTAGAGAGATCGCAAGCAACTGGTAACACTATTACCAACATAAGCGATTTGGGTACGCCAGTCAAGATTAGCATCAATATATAAACCTAATATAAACTATATATGGTAATATATAATATATGGTAATATATAAACCATCATATTATTTAGAGTCACGCTTCACAGAACTGAGAAATGCCACAAAATAACGAAGAAATCGGTTCGGTTCAGTCGCTCGGTTTACCGTAACAAGAACACACGTACGCTAGCGTTACGCAGTCAGCAAAAATTAGCAAGTGTTTCTCAAACTTTTTTTTCCGATTATTAATAATATTTGGTCTTATATTCACCATGTTCGTTTGTCATACTGTAATACTGATGCCAGAGATAGAGAGCAATACACCCAATGTCTTAATAAATTTGACTACCTATGTTCCGGCATAACATTGAAGAATAGTTTTCTCATACCAGCCATGCCAGCAGAAATTTCAATGAAATTTCGTTTGATCTAGACTTATTTAATACCAGCGTTTCTAAAATTGTCTTGCAACAAAATTCTTTACATCACGATTGATGTACTATGTATTGTTTGCGTTTGTACACCTTCCACTTCTACTTTTAAGTTAACCACCGATTTCTTCATATTTGTTTTTAGTACTTTTATTTATTTGTGAAAACTTTTAATAATTGGCCTTCTTCTTTGAGTAATTCTAATTGTTCTTGTATGTAGCCGTAAGTTTTCCGAATGTTAAAAAAATAAAATAATATACTTAATGGGAAAAAAAATAAATTAATAAAATGCCTCGGTCTCACCGAGAACCGGCGTAAACTCTTGCGTTGAATTTTGCTGAGTAAAACGTAGGCCTAAAGGCTAGGAAGCCTATGTACTTTTAACTTCTCGATTGTCTAACCCAGTAATTCCCAAAGTGATCCAGGTGGACCCCCAGGGGTCCACGGAGACTCGACGGGGATCTACGTTGGACGTGACAAAAAATGGTCTACAATCGTAAGCAGGGGTGCATGAAAATTAATTTGGTTTTGATAGTGAAGAACTAAAATGTTGGCTTATTATTTTAAATAATATGATACCTAAATTAAACCTACTCAATAAGACAATTTATAAATAAATTGAGGAAAAAATGGATAGTTTTATAACAACACTGTACAAAGACGTATTGATAAAATGAGCTCTGATGTTGAAATGTTCTTGTGTGATTATCTGCAAACAACTCATTTTTCTATTCAACTGGACGAGTCAACTTTACCTGGCAATGAAGCATTATTATTGGCATATTTTCGATTTGTTATGGGCGAAGAAATTCATGAAGAGCTACTATTCGCGAAAACTTTGAAGACGGACACTAAAGGTGAATCAATATTTAATGTCCTGAGTGATTTTTTTAAAGAAAACTCGATTCCATTTATTTACAAACGTTATATCGGTGGCAACAGATGGAGCTCCTGTCATGGTCGGACGATATTGTGAGTTTATATGCCATCTTAAAAGAATTATACCAAAGGTAACTGCAATTCACTGTATTATCCACCGACAACATCTAGTAGCGAAAAATTTGAGTGACAGATTGCACCAATCGCTTCAATTTGTGATTAATTCAGTTAACAAAATTAGAAGCAATGCATTGAATACGCGCTTATTTGCACAATTGTGCGATGAAAATGATGAAAACTTCCAACGATTGCTGTCACATACGTACGCTGGTTGTCGAAAGGTGCATGTTTATCAAGACTTTATTCATTTTTTGACTCAGTTTTATAATTTCTGGAAAGTAAAGATCCTGATTTAAAAAAAAAACCTAATCAATTTTAAAGCAGACATCGCGTATTTGACAGATCTGTTCAAAATATTTAATGAGCTCAACTTACAATTACAAGGGGACAGCCTTAATTCAATAAAAACAAAGAGTGTAATTTCAGCTTTTATTGGTAAATTGAAATTTATGAAGGGAAATATTGGTCGGCGCGAATTTTCACAGTTTTCAAACTTATCGCAGGTAGAATGCCTTGATGAAGACATTCAGACAAACGTTCAACATTTGATTGCCCTGCACGATGATTTTAAAATCAGATTTGAAGACATTCTGTCGATGGAAATACCACCATGGATCATAAATCCATTTGATGAAACGGAAGCAGAGAATGTAATATTACAAGAGGAGCTACTCGAGCTTAGCACTAATGAGGAGCTGAAACTGACATTTAAAAGAGGGTATCAAAAATTTTGGCTGCAGGCAGAAATACCTGAAAAATATCCAGGACTGTGGGAAATCGTGCAAAAGCTTCTGATAGCGTTTCCCTCGTCATATTTCGTCGAAAAAAGTTTTAGTGCCGTTACAAACTTATTAACAAAAAAAAGAACATATTGAATATCACAGAACGGGGAGATTTGCTGTTATTCCTTACAAAACTCAAGCCAAATATTGATAATTTGCTGTCAATCCATCATGTACATCTATCTAATTAAAATTATATTTTTTTTTTGTAATTACCATTGTAGAAGTTACATTACGTTATAAATAAGTGTTTAATTTTGATTATATTACGACTGAAAAACAATAATAATTATTAGTGTAATAATTTATATAATAGGTCTTTACCTATGAAATTGCTGCAGTACTGGCCATTTCAAATCAAAATAATTTTTGTTTGGCTAAGAATAATTCTAATTTCAAATTAATTTTATTTTAAAAACATGGAATTCTTTTTCCAAAATTAGTCACTTGTTTATTGATTAGTGTTACATTTTCAGCGCATTTCAATCTTTTTCGTCATCATAGATACGTTAAAAATTCGAGTAAATATGGATACGTTAAAGATTCGAGTTATGGAATATGAGTACCGTCGTGGCAGCAACGCGGCACAAGCGGCACGCAAGATCAACGACGTTTACGGAGCTAACACTACAAACCAACGCACCACCTGTTATTGGTTTGCTTCTGTTCTGGAAATTTCGACCTGAAAAATTAACTTCGCGGTCGTCCGGAGACTTTGGTCAACAATGACGAATTAAAGGCGATTGTGGAAGCTGATGATACACAATTTACGGCTAAATTAGCAGCAGCTTTCGATGTTAGCGTCAAAACAATATTGGTCCATTTGCGTCAAATTGGAAAGGTAAAAAAGCTTGACAAATGAGTGCCCCACGAACTCAATGATCGCCAGCGCGAAGTACGCGTCCAGACGTGACGAATTTTGAACCGCATTGTTACCTGCGATGAAAAATGGATTCTGTTTGATAACCGCAAGCGCTCAGCAAGTTAGTTGGATCCTAGTTCAGCACCTAAACAATGCCCTAAACGAAAACATACCCCTAGAAAAGTGATGGTCTCTGTTTGGTGGTCTAGCGCCGGTGTGATTCATCACAGCTTCTTACCAAACGGGGTGAGCATTACTGCAGATGTGTACTGTGAAGAACTGAACACAATGATGGAGAAGCTGGCATATCTCCAACCAGCATTGGTCAATCGCTCGTCTCAGCTGCTCCTGCACGACAACGTGCGACCTCATACTGCACAGCATACGGTCTCCAAGTTGCAAGAACTGGGTTTAGAAGCTCTCCGTCATCCGCCCTACTCACTAGACCTTGCGCCTACAGACTACTACTTTTTCCAGAATTTGAAAAAAAAAATAATTCAATACCCGAAAGGCAGTACAAAGGCAATTTCATAGGTAAAGACCTAATATTTATTAATTTAATTAATATATTTGAATATATAATATATATACCTACAATACAAGGAAATATACTATATTTCTTTTTACCACTCTGAATGGAACGTTAACTAACACTAAATAAAATTTGTGAGAATTGATTGGTCCTTGTGCTGAGTCACTGTAGATTTAAAAAGTTGGATGTAGTCACTTTTTCGATTGGCCAACTTTGCTTTTTTGACATCCACTCACAACACAATGAATTAAAATTTAATTGAAAATTTGTTTAGTCTACCTACTTTATTATCAAATAATTAACCCTATCAAGCAATCAATTCTAACTTTTTTTTTTCGAAAACTGTTAATTCGTCGTTGAAACTCAGCCACAACGTAAGTTTCCATAGATAGATAGATCTAATCTTCACTTTTTTTTCGAGATTTAGAAATTGGTAGTAATGTAGAATGTAGATTCAGGGGGTCCACCGAAACCAACCAAATTTTGAAAGTGGTCTATGAAACAAAAGATCCTGGGAACCACTGGACTCTAGCCACTCTTGGAGTTATGCTAAACGCTTACTATCAGGCAATCCACTTGCTCGTTCGCCGGTAATATGTACTTCATAATAAATGTTTCTTATGCTTTTTCTTCTCCAATATTATGAAAGTATAGGTATCTTATATCTACAATATTATAATCTACACACACCGGCATAAAATTTCATTGAAATACTGTTTTTTGTTAGTTTTTTTTAATCGCGTATCTTTTTGGAGTTGAGGACTGAATTATGCCTGACTTAGCCCCAACGGAGATTGTCAGGGTACCCGAAATGCGAAGAAATGGTAAAACCCACAGAGTGATATCCAGAGATCTTCGTCGACCAGCTTCAACGATCCATCACAGTATCCAACAGTTCAGGGAGACCGGTACTTATGTGAGAAGAGCAGGACAAGGCAGAAAAAGACGCACTTCGAGTAGGGATGATCGTTTCATTCGGCTTCGTGTACGTAGGAACCCCCGTTTGACGGCCGTCCAAGCCCGACATGAGTTAGAAGCAGTGCGGGGTGTAACCGTAAGTGAGCGTACGGTACGAAGAAGGTTCGGAGAAGCTGGTTTGGGTGGCATTTGTGCCCGCCAAGGCTCCAACGCTCCAGATAAATCATCGTAGAAACAGGTTAACTTTTGCTCAGGAACATCGACTTTGGAACGCGGACCAATGGAGTAAGGTATTGTTTAAGTGATGAGTGCAGAATTCTCTTAAATCAAATTGATGGCAGGCAAAGAATATACAGACGCAAAGGAGAACGATACATTCAGACAAATTTTGAAACTACAGTTGCATACGGTGGTGGATCAATAATGGTTTGGGCGGGCATTTGTTTGGGAGCTCGCACAGACTTGGTAGTGATTGACAGAGGGAGTCTGACTGCAGAACGCTATATCAGATAAGTTTTTGAAGAAAATGTCGTACCGTTTGCCCCATATATCGGTGACGATTTTGTTTTTATGCAGCATAATGCTCGGCCGCATACCGCTCGGGTAACAAGCTTATCTTAATGATATGAATATCACTGTTATGGAGTGGCCGGCGAGATCACCGGATATGAACCCAATAGAGCACGTTTCGGACTTGCTGAAAAGAAAAGTTAAGTCCAGAATTCCAGCTCCTGCCAACGTGGGTGAACTGCGAAATACAACTGTAGTTGAGGAATGGCGGAGACTATCCCAGGAGACCATCGATAACATCATTCTCAGTATGCCTAGACGGGTAGAAACTTTAATAAGAGCACGTGGAGGAAATACGCGATATTAATCACCATTTTTATAATTTAATTTATTGTTATTTTAATATTAATTTTCACTTTTCCCGGTTACATGAAAAGTTCAAAAATGTACCATTTTTCACAAATAGCCTTTACTCGCAAAATCTGTTCTTAATGTGATCTCATTTTAAGTAAAAAAAATGAAACTTTAAATAACAAAAGAAGTGTAGTAAGTAGATTTTAAAATAAAACCATATTTTTTTAATTAAGGCCTTTTTTTTGTGTTCCGCTAAATATGTGTGCTATATTCCGGTGTGTTTACAAATAGATAACGGAGTTTAAGGTTCATTTTAGTTTCGCCGATGTTTTGGATATTTTACGACACGAAATTACTGATTACTAAGAACTTATTACATTTACGTGAGAATAGTTTTATCGGCAATATGTGTGTAAAATGTTAATATTAAAAAAAATATTGGCATTGGTTATGTGATTATGTGAAAGTAGGTATGTTCATTCGACAGTTTACTAAATGCATAACAAAAAATTATAGAAACATTTTTCAATTAGACTCAGTATCTTGAAATCAAATTAAAAAAAAAACAATATTTTTTGCTTTTTGGCTAAAACAGTACTCCTGTTAAAAACCGGTCACGGGCCACAGAGCCCTCCCGCGCTGTATTAGCTGCTCGTGCTCATTATGATACGGCCTACGACATAAGCTATGTCGTAGGCCGTTGAGCTTAAAACCGAAACAAAATATTTGAAACCGGCTATGTTGTTAAGCTATTAGTTCTTACCCCCGTTACAATAAACCCCTATCTCCCCTACCTTTGTTGTTTGATTTTAGACATTGTAAAATGTAGAGTTCCTAGCGTATAAATGTAGAGACATAGATAACATTATTTTGTAATGTACCATGAGAGTGAATATTGAATTATAACAATGACAAAAATTATGGGAGATTTTGCAAAATCTGTAAATATTTTAACCACTAATAAAATATATAGGTACTTATAATTTATTCCACGCTAATATTGTGTCGTTTCAAGCTTAGGTAAATGTTAAATATGTTAGTCAGATTAAAAGCTTGACCGCATTCCATATATTACAATCATCGTCATCATCAATATATTATTCTTACCCCTTTTTACGAAAATTATGTAACCTATGCAATTTGGTACAGTTAAAGATTATATTATGTGGAGGAAGGTGTGCAGAATGCTAATATTTTTTAATAATACTGAGAAATACATAAAATTAATAAAAGCAACGTTATACACACTATCTCATATTAATAACTCACACTACCATGCATTTCTATATGCAGTTGGTGGTGGTTTGACACACAATTTTCTATGTATTTCAAATTCCATAATTGTACATTTTTATTTTATATAATGCTAGCTGTTGCCCACGGCTCTGCCCACGTAAATACAGTATCCCCAAGGAATAATTTCGGGATAAAAAGTAGCCTATGTTCTAATCCAGAGTCTAAACTATTACCGCATCAAATTTCGTCGAAATACGTTCAGTAGTTTTTTCACGCAAAAACTACTGAACGTATTTCGAAATGAAATTTGGTAAGCATCCATCGATTATCCAGCAATTTGGTTAGTAACAAACGTCCATCCATCTATCCATAAATGTATCCATCCTCACAAACTTTCCATTTATAATATCAGTAGGATAATATCTAAGAGGCAAAAGAACCCTTGAAAATTCAAACTTAAAAATTTAATACTTAATTGATTCTCGACCACTAGGCGACCTCCGGTATGATTAATTTACCCATTTTGTCCATGCTAAGTCACAATATTGGTAGAATTCACTGCGTGGTTGGCAACACAAGTCCGTCTATTGACTTTGTTGTTGTTGCGCAAGTTGACAGTTGTGTTTTCGCGGTCGCTGGCGCAGTACGGCCGAGCGGCGTTGTGAGACGGTTTAAACATGAGTTTAACACGCAATTGAAAACTAAATGCTGTGCAAGCCGACCATGTGTCAATACTAAAATGGCCTGGGTGTACCGTTATGTCCTTTGGATATCGCTGGTAAGCACATTTGCATGTAAAAAACAACCAATTTTACAAACATTTAAACAACCATTCTTATTTCTCAGTTTATTTTGATTTAATGACCGTAAAGACACGTAATTTACGTGCAGTTTTTTGTATTGCTTTACAAAGACTAAGTTTTTATTATTCTTAGTCGCTATAACCGGCGAAATATAAAAATACGAAAACCGGGCGGTTGTTAACTTACTTTTGGACGTTGTGTAGTAAACATAAAATGTATTTTATTCTAAATAAAGGCAATATTATCAGACTCAATATTTTGTTATGCGCCCATTACCTTACAATACCTACTACTCCATGAGATGATGATTCTCCATGAGATCGTGGTATCTCACCGGGCGAGTCTGGCAATCTTTCCAAAGTCTGCCTATCTACATTAAAAATATTGAGATTTATAAGGATTGTCCAATGAGTTGTCCTCTTAAATAAATTACTAGAATTCGATGTCTTTTAATGAACTGTCAGGATTCAATGGTATCAAATCTGACGAACTCTGTGGCTCAGTGGTTAGCGCGTCGGCGCTCAAGCCGGAAGTTACGGGTTTGAATCCCGCCGAAGAAACAAAAAGTTTTCTGTGGTCATGGAGGTGTATTAAATATGTGTATAATTTAATAAAAATCTTATATAAGGCGGATGCCTTACTAATAAAAATATTTAAACAGTGGATAAGCAATACAATGTTTTGTCCTTATCATATACGTGGGAAAATTCGCTTGACAGGCAAGGACAAAACATTGTATTGCTTATCCATTGTGTAAATATTTTTATTAGTAAGGGAGATTATGTATATAGTATAAATGCATTAAATATATTTCCGTTCTCTGGTACCCGTAACACAAGTTCTTTGAGAACTTACCATGGGACCAGATTGACGTGGTATGAAAGAGTCCACAGATATTATTAATATAAATAAAATAGATTCAGTGGTCTTATTCGATAGATTATATGATATTGTAGAACTCGTTGCCTCTAATTGAATTGCCAGGATTCTATGACACTTAATGAATCGGCAGCAATCGGATGAATTCAACTGAATTAGACAAAAAAGTTCAAAGACTATTACTGTTATTTATAGATGCGGTTACCTTGAAGCTTGAAGCTGATATTGGCGACCCTATGGCGATTTGCTAGCCGCACACACAATATTACTGCCAATAATGCTCATATTGACAATAATATTCCATGTGTGCATTGCCAATATTATTGTGTTTTTTTTTATTCATTTATTCATGACAATGGATACAAAGTCCTTCAGTCCAATACATTTTGACATATAAAGACACTAAAGAATCGACAGAAACCGCTACCTTAAGAAGTAGAAGAACGCTCTAAACATTACATTACAAAATGGCAATATACTAAATTACATACACCACATAGCCTATAAATTACACATCCTTTACCATCGTTTTGTTTTTGTTTGCTTTTTTTATTTAATAAACTAATTTTCTTACACAAGGTCCTTACTTCTCTCTACTCCTTATGTCCATACATCTCACAATTCTGATTTCCTATTTAAATTTCCGCGCAGTTAGAGGAAATGTACTTGACAGAACCTAAAAGAAAAAAATTGACAAATCTATTGTGGCAATAATATTGCATGCGTGCGGCTAGCCATTAGATTCACAAGACGTGGTAAAGCGGCTTGTCGGCGGCCGTAATTAATATAAACATAATATGTCATATCATAGTCTCGTAGCACTTGCAAGAACTAATGTTCGTAGTACTTGTAAGAACTAATGTTTTAATGTTTTAATGTAACTAATGTTTTAATACTTATAATCCTACTACTATAATTATAAATGTGGGAGATGGGTGTTTGTTATTCTTTCGCGTAAAAACTACAAAACGGATTTCGATAATGAATTTGGTGTGGTAGTAGTTTAGGCTCTGGATTAAAACATATGCTACTTTTTGTCCCGATATTATAAGTACAGTATTCCCGTGGGATACTATATTTACGCAGGCCGAGCCGCGGGAAAAAGCTAGTACACTTTTACATTATAATATATAATATTTAAATATAACATGTAAATTATACAGAATGTTTGATAGAAGGTAGTCAATCCGTAAGATATCCGGGGGTTGAAGACAAATCATTTGAACCCCCCTTTTGTAAGGCCGATATCGGACCGTGTGTATTTTTTTTTTCTAAGGTTTGTGACCTGGCCTGTTTTGGTCATAATGAAACACTGAAAATGGTTTCATTCGTCAATGTTTTTATTTTCTCGTAATAACAGAAGTAAAATTGGCCAATCTAAGCACAACTCCTGAATTACTTTTTTTACCTTTTATTTAATTTTGATCTTAATATTTAGAAAACAACAGCATCGTCTCACTTGCACTTCGAAGATACCGCGACCTTAGAATGAAGGTCGCGGTATTTTTATGAACTAAAAAAAACTTTCTTAAAAACTGCTACACCTCATTAATGCTCTTTTAAACGATGAACACCTAGATCTTATCTCTATTTTATCTGCAAAACCCCTTCCAAACAAAAACAGAGCCGTTTTTGTGCATTCGTTTTTTGTACTGACCGATTAGGAATTCACACTAAAAAAATACAAAATGGCGAATTACTCAGAATCGGCCAAATATCAGCCATACAGAGGGGGTTCAAATGATTTGCCTTCGTCCCCCGGATCTATATTTCACTGATTGACTACGTTACATATACCAAACAGCCTCTGTATTAGATTGTTTAAATTATTTCACACCTCTGTTTATTGGAGGTAAACTCAAATACTAGAATTCCCAGTAGGTATTATGTAACCTCACAAGTCTCAATACATTGTAGTCAAACATGTTTGTAATCAAAACTGTTTAATACGTGCTAATTTGGAAGTTTTATTATACGAACATAATATAATTTTGCAAAATTATATTTACATCGTGACTCATGAGGCAATAACCTTCAAATTCAAATATTCATAACAGCTGACTATCACCTACTATTTAACGCAAATTAAGTTCTACTACTTATTATAAATCACGCGACTATTATAAATGCGAAAGTTTGTGAGGATGGATGGATGTTTGTTACTCTTTCACGCAAAAACTACTAAACGGATTTTGATGAAATTTGGTATGGTAGTAGTTTGAGCTCTGGATTAACACATACGCTACTTCTTATCCCTAAAACGTACAGTGTTCCCGTGGGATAAGGTAATTTCCGCGGGCGGAGCCGCGGGTAAAAGCTAGTAGTTTAATATTTTAAAGGCCCATTTTCGCGTCCTATTTGGGCCTACCATTTCAAAGAGACACCTAGGGAGATCTTAATAAAGGGTTTCGTAGCTTTCAATTTTCTTAAAGAATACACAGTAACATCTTACTACTATTATGAATGTGAAAGTCTGTGAGGATGGATTGATGTTTGTTACTCTATCAAGTAAAAAGTACAGAACGAATCAAAATTCGTTTCAACAAAAATAAATTTGGTATGGTAGCAGTTGAAGCTCTGGATTAACACATAGGCTTTTTATCCCGAAAAAGTATAGCGTTCCCGTGGGATACTGTATTTACGCGGGCGGAGCCTCGGGCAATAGCTAGTGTATAATATAGTAGAAAACATACGTGAACCAACCCGTAGAACCTTTCTTCCTTTTCGAAATTCATATTCGAAATTACTTATTTAATAATTATAGGCTTAAATTTTTCAATTCTAATTCTCAACTACGAGGGCGGCACTGAAAATTTCGGGAATCAAGGAAGTGACACAACATTACTATTTAAAAATGTATTTATTGATTTTCGAAGTATTCTCCGCGAAATTTGACACATTTTTCCATACGATGGAACCAATTATTGAAGCAACCATTCCATTCGGAAGTTGGGGTCTCCAAAATGGCCGTTTTGTAGGCGTCCACAGCTTCTTCAGGTGATGAAAATCTCTAACCACGCAATTTATTCTTTATTTTAGGGAAAGTATAGAAATCATTAGGGCTTAGGTCGGGGCTGTACGGCGGATGGTCTAATAATTCTATGATTTCTTGCTCTAAAAACTCTTTTGTTCTGTGCGCGGTGTGAGAACTCGCATTGTCGTGATGGAGGATGATGCGGCGGTTGCAGTTCTCTTTACGGAGTTCAGACAGAACGACCTGTGGCAAACAAATGTTAGCATACCATTCTGCATTAACCGTTCTTTGTCCCTCGAGAGGAATAGTCGCAACATGGCCGGTTTTGGAGACAAACGTGGCCACCATTTTTTTTGCAACACTCCGTGAACGAACAATTTTTGTTGGCTTTAACTCATTTTCGAACACCCAAACTCGTGACTGGTTTTTTGCTTCGGGTTAGTACGCGTATATCCAGGATTCGTCACCTGATACGATGTTGTATACAGCATTTGAGGATCCTGCGTGGAATCTTTCGAGAGTTCTGACGCACCAAGTAACGCGAGCCGCTTTTTGTTCTTCACAGAGAAAATGCGGTATCCATCGGGAAAACAACTTTTTTACACCTAATTGTTCATGCAAGATTATTTGTATTTGACTCATGCCAATGTCTAAAGTTGCCTGAATTTTGCGGTATGTCACATGTCGATCTTCCTCAATCAGCTTACGCACAGCATCAACGTTTTCTTGGGTGACTGCAGTTTTTGGACGACCTTGACGGGGATCATCACTGAGCTTGACACGTCCACGTTGAAATTCAGCAAACCAGCGATAAATTGTGGTTTTGGATGGGGCTTCATCACCAAATGCAGAAATCATCCGGTCAACACACTGTTTTTGTGTTAAACCACTTCGAAAGTCATAATAAATCATCGCTCTAGAATTTTCTCGAGTCAATTCCATTTTCTCAACGACTAAACAAGTTTGACAAAACCTTGTGACAAGACCGAGAATCTTTTTTTAAATAAATAAACGGTATTAGATTTTTAAAACTAAGGAGTTTTAAATTAAAAAGATTTTAATATGATAGGAACAGTGGAAATATTCCATTCCCGATACTTTTAGTGCAGCCCTTGTATTTAATTGAGAATTTTATTCTGTCAATTTATTAATTGTTTTAAGTCAGTTAATTTTAAATGCTCACATGCTTCAATTAGCACTTTATTTATTTTCTGAGTCATCTTGAACACCATTACTAACCACTCACCACAGTTAGTAAATTACCAATAAGTCATATTAGTAATTACTATCACTTACGACTTACGAGTATTAAGGCTCCACTAGTCGGTTTATTCTCCATAAAAACGCTCTTGGTTATTTATTCTAAAGTCAATCATTGTAGACTCAAATTTTAGCGTGATATCGATTTTTATTAATACCGGTACGTGCCTAATGCTTATATTTCTAAAATTTAAATTAATTTAGAAGTTATTAGCCTCCAAACATCTGATTAACCGACTTCAAAAAAAGGAGGTGGTTATACGTTCGGCTGTATATTATACATTTTTTTTTTGGTATGTTCAACGATTACTCCGCCGTCTGAGAACTGATTATCAAATATTTCTTGATGGAAAGGTTATAATCCCAAATTGATCCTTTTGAATCAAAGTGGTGACCTGATGATGGGATCCATGAGGAATCGAGGGAACTCCTCGAAATTTATATGGACACATATGGTGGGTGATATTAACTTTTTCTGAAGTCATCAAAGCATATGCTACCAAAAAGTAAGATTTTGCACCAAGGATCTACCCTAGATCCAAAAGTACTGAACAGAAATTCTGACTCCTTATAGATACATGTTTGGGAATTTCGGCGATGTTTAAAAAACTGCAAGCATCTGCCAGTATGTCAATTATGGTATACATCATCATAATCATCATCACCACCATCATCACGTTATGATAATAAAATAGGTACTCACTACTCATTAGAGTTTTGTGCACCTATATCAATGTCTTTGAAATTTTGCTATTGCCAAAATTATATTCGTGATCATCATCATCACTATAATATATTTAATGCTTACTGCTACATTTTTTCCGCCGACTACTACAATAGATAATAATAATAATTAAATAATATAGTATGTAATCATTATCAACACTAGTTATTAGGTCCACAGATCGGTAATGCTTATTTGGAGAAATACTCTTACGCTGCACTGGTACCGACATCAAAATTATGAAGATAGAGTAGAGAAATAGTTACAATTTTAGCCAAATTTAAAAGGGGAATTATTTATAAGTTTTATTTCATACTTTTTTGTGCATTTTTACTTTGGAAATAATTTTTAACGTTGACGGTAAATAAAAACCAAACGAAGAATGAAAAAAAAAAACAAGCACGTACGTCCCGACACAGTTTGATTGTTCAGCAATTGAGATAACCTTACTTCAGACACTAATATTATATAGTTTTTTCATAAAACACCAAGAGCTGAGTGTCGTTTTGCTTAATTTGATGACGCCTTTTCTAAAATACTTTACAAAGCGGTATAAATGTGTGCACTATAGCTTATTTTATAAGTATATATTACTATTATATACCTTTTAATGGGTATATCACTCTTTCCCCGATGTTAGGTGAAATAACAAGAATTTTCCCCGCACGCCGCAATGAGTTCGAGCCGTTGACTAGCGCACTCTCAGGGTCAATTCACACCGAAACGCAACGATACGCGACATGGCGATACATTTTTTAAGATATCTATTCAATGTTGAACTTTATTCATTACACAAGAAGATACACGTTTCATTGTAAGAGTTCGAATAGTGCATGTGCAGTTTATGACTGATGTCATATGAAACGTGTATCTTTTGTGTAGTGACTAGTGAATAATTTTCAATTTTGAATAGCTGTCTTAAAAATGCAGCGCCGTGTTGCGTCGCGTATTGTGGCGATGTCAACTGACCCTTAAAGCGAAGACCGGATGACCATTTTTGTTTCTAGAAATCACAGCGACAGGCGAAGTAGGTCGGGCCAATATGGACATAGCCTTTTGCGGTGACCTGTCGCCAACCGATAAGTTTTTGTTCCTTCGATCGCTTTGTGTACTTAAATTACGATACAAAATGCGACGCATTAGAGCTTTGGTAGATTTTATTTAATTCTGCCTATTATAATCTAGTCTAAATATATTATTGTTATCTAAACTCTAGACTTCTAGAGTCTCGAAGGTGTATCCGACAAGTTAAAGAAGTCGTTGGTAGTCACAGTGGAGCGAGTAATTTAACGAAAAAACGTAATTTAATAAATTTTTGCGTTAACTTATAAGCGCTCGCGTAACTAAGGACAAACCTACTCGTAAGTACGTACATTAGGCACCAAATAAAACGTAAGAACGAATAACTAAATAGAAAACTTGCGAGCGTTACCAACACACTAAGCCACCGGTTAATATAAAGATAAACCATCTCACTAAAAACTTAAGTATATCGTTTTCGGCATCTAAAACTGCCCCGGGGCAGGGCATTCGACTAGCTGCGGGCATAATTTCATTCACGAAGCTCTATATTTCCTTCTTATATTTATTTAACAATGTTATAACACTGACATACGGCCGAATACTGAAACGCTAATCAAAATTAGGAGCCCTCCTATTCACACTTCCTAATACAGTATGTTATGGTCCCTGTATCTTATGGTCCCTGTATCTGCTAGCCGAAATGACAAGGACAGCATGTGAGTTGAGCGTCACTTAATTTAACTATCGTTCCAGTATTCGGCGGTTAGACATTAGTGACATAGATATTCAGCTATTTCTGTACACATGCGGCACTGTCCCTGAGCAGTTTTTGATGCCGAAAACGCCATTATAAAGGTTAAAAAAATACTAAACTTGGGTAAAGGTCATTGGCTATTGTAATATTGACACTGTGGCGATTTCGACATTGACATCGAGCCCTGCTAAATTGAAATATTATGTAGATATTTTCATCATTTGATTGATGAGAATTGGTTATTTACCTATTGTACTAGATAGTAGCTACTGGCACGAAAGCTATTAAATACCTAAATGTGAATAAGCACTATGTTCTCCTAAATATAACAATTTAGCGAAAATAGTCACATTTGGGATATCTATGATAGATTTAATTGTACTTTTATTAGGTCCTTACATATGAAATTGGCGTTTTGTCGTACTGGCCACTTTGATCTCAAATATATCTTCTTTGATTAGGAATTCCAATTTCAAATTTATACCGCTATTTACTCGTACTCATGCATTTGTGTTTCGAAAATCGTAATTCCTTTGTTTTTTTCTCATTTGGTTTTTTCTTTGCGTCACTCTGTTTACAAAACGAGTTTCGAGTTCCACCGTGGCACCCGTGCTGCAGAAACGGCTCGAAGGTGAAAAAGCTTGAAAAGTGGGTACCTCAGTGCAGCAAACCGACAAACGCGCGTCGACTGCTGCGTTACATTACTCAACCGGCACAATAATGAAGGGAATTTAAATCGAATCATTACCTGTGATGAAAAGTGCATCCTGTACGATAATCGGAAACGCTCATCGCAAAGGCTGAACCCTGGCGAACCAGCCAAATCTTGCCCCAAGCGAAAATGACTCAAAAAAGATTACTTGTGTGCGTTTGGTGGACTAGTGCCAGTGTCGTTCACTACAGCTTTCTTAAATCTGGCTAGACGATTACGGCAGATGTCTATTGCCAGCAACTGCAAATCATGATGCTAGTTGTTAAAAAACCGAGGTTGGTCATTCGCTCTAGGCCACTGCTGCTTCAGGACAACGCTAGACCACACACTGCACAACAGACGGCTACCAAATTAGAGGAGGTTCAATTGAAATGTCTAACACATCCACCGTACTCCCCAGATTACCATTTTTTTTTAATTTGGATAACTTCTTGCAAGGCAAAAAATTCAACTCCGATGGGGCAGTCCAAAGCGCCTTCAAAGATTTTATTGATTCCTGTCCGAATGGTTTTTTTAGTAAAGTAATCAATGAACTACCTATGAGATGGCAAAAGTGCATAGATAGCAATGGTATATACTTTGATTAAATAAATATATTGTTTAAAAAAAATCGACTTTATGTTCCTCCTTTACAAAACGCCAATTTCATATGTAAAGACCTAATATTTATATTTGTCGTTTTTATTAGTTTTTGTAATAATAATATGTATACCTGCACGTTTAAAAATCGTCAAGTATTGAGCAAAATACAGGACAGTGATGTCATTTCCTGCCCGCCAGAGGTAATCAGTGCAGTGCGGAGGTCACACGAACTCTGATGTCAATAAACACTTAATATACTGTACTAAACACAAGGTATTATTATTATTTAGTACAAGAAGTCGAAACTTAAAGTCTAGGGGTCATTCGTAAAACGAAACGATACGCGACGTGGCGCTGCATTTTTAAGAAAGCTATTCAAAATTGAACTTTATTCACTATACTAAATAAAAGAGATGTACCGTGCTGCACAGCACATGTGCAGTGTTTGACTGATGTCATATGAAACGTGTATCTTTTTGTGTCTGGCTCTAAAACTCTGAACAATGTAATACCTACATTTGAAAAGCTCGTAATATAAAGTGTAGAAGAACGTCTCTATTAAGCCTTTGGGGTCACGGTAGTGTCGCAGCCGTCACAGGAAAGACGCGCAGGGAAACATCAGCCGACCCAAGTTATAATCATTAGAATTTGTTACTAATACCACAGACTACTAAATAGGTACTACGTAAACAATACGCTTATATGTAGAGTTGTAAAGTCGGAAGCTTAGCTCCTTAAGGGGCCCCATACACGGTCCGGTTTTCCTTCAGTTCGGCCTGAACGTATGCAAAATCGTATCGTCTGTGTTCAATTTCGAGATCGCATCAGTCGGCCGGATGGACTGAAGCGATTCGTGTTGCCAACTCTGTTTTTGCAAAACTACTAAACTCGCGTCGTTTTATACTGAAAACTACTAAAAAAGTACTGACAACTGTAAAAAAAGCTACGAAACTTATAAATCTCTAAAAAACAACAAAAAACCACTACATTTTCATTTTTAATATATTGAAAATATAATAATTTACCGTAAAATAAAAAAAATATAATAGGAAATATTACGTAATATAGATATTATCGGTAGTTTTAAGCGACTTACGAACGCGTGCTACTATGTGCTATTATGATAAGGTGTCATAATAGCACATAATAGCGGACCATTTTGCATATTATGATAACTGTCTGGCTATTTTCTACAAAACCACCACTAAAAATAAATTCCTACTAAAGAGGGAATAAAATACTAAATTTAGTAGTAAAACTTTGTAAAACAACTAAGTTGACAACATTAATTCTGACCTGTAGGGACTGAACGGTAATGAAATTCGAGTGTGAAATAATCATCATCAAGAAGGGTTCCGTACAAAACGGAAAAAATCACATTTGTATAGGAACCTCAAATTTTTTTTATACTGTTTTTAGTATTTGTTGTTATAGCGGCAATATAAATACCTACATCATTTGTGAAAATTTCAACTGTCGAGCTATCACGGTAAAATAAATAAATCAAATCATACTGAGCCATATCGGCTCAGTTTGTTCGAACGACCCGTGTCAAGCGCGTATTTTATTTATTAATTGTATTTTGCTGCAACTGTAGTCACGCTATCGACAAAACCGAATTATTGTGTCATACTTTTTTCCAGTAATATGTTATAGAAATCATTTCTCTTTATTTTATATTAATAGTCTTTAGATTTAATCAACCATAGTAGCTCTAAAGTTCATACTTCAATGAACTCTAATAAATATTCTTTAGAACACGTGCCATTTTTAGGGCTCCGTACCCAAAGGGTAAAAACTGGACCCTATTACTTAGACTTTGCTGTTCGTCCTAATTTTAACTTTTCTGTTACGTTCGTCTGTCGTCAGGCTATATCTGATACCATGATAGCTCGACAGTTGAAATATTCACAAATGATGTAGGTATTTCTATTGCCGTTATAACAACAAATACTAAAAACATAATAAAATAAAATTTTGAGGCTCTCATACAACAAACGTGATTTTTTCCGTTTTGTACGAATCCCCTCTTGCCGACTCGCACTTGGCCGGTTTTATTTTAGACTCGAATTTTATTACCGTTCAGGTCAATTTTATTACTGTTCAGTCCATCCGTTCAGGTCAGAATTAACTTTGCCAACTTAGATATCTTATCAAGTTTTACTACTAAATTTAGTATTTTTTTTTCCTTAGTAGGAAATTAGTTGTTAGCAGTGATTTTATAGAAAATAGCTAGACAGTAATCGTAATATACAAAATGGCCAGCTACTACATGCGTCCGTATGTCGCTTAAAACTACCGATTAATTTCTATATACGTAATATTTCCTACTAAGTTTATTCTTTTAATTTAACGTTAAAATTATCATATTTTCAGTTTAATATTAAAACTGAAGATGCAGTGGTTTTTTGTGGTTACATAAACACCCTACCACTGCTACCAAATCCCTAAAAAAATTTTTAGGGATTCCTAAGCCACATAACCTTTTTATAGTTATCGTTACTTTCTTAGTAGTTTTTAGTAGAAAACGACGCAAGTTTGGTTGTTTCAAAAAAAGAGTTGACAACACTAGAACGAATCGCTACAGTCCATCCGGCCGTCTGATGGGATCTCGAAATTGCACACAGACAATAAGATTTTGCATCCGTTCAGGCCGAACTGAAGAAAAACTGGACTGGACCCTTTACCTTACGTGTAACCTTTATTATTGTTTCGTCTTGACAAAATTTTAGATAAAGCTTTTTGGGTTGATATTATTTGGCATATTAAGGTAAGACCGCACTAGGCGGCAGTGGAACGACGCTACAAGTAATACCACAATGGAGTGCCGCGTCGCGGCACCGCGGTCCGCTGCCGCATAGTGCGTTATATCTGATACAATTTTATACAAATAATATTTGGCCGTGTCGCGTCGCGTAGTTCAGCTGCCGCGTAGTTACGCCTAGTACTGTCTTATCTTAATATTGTTTTTACCCAAATTTTTCATTGTGTTAAAACGAGTATGTATAAAATACCTTTATTTATATACATTAGTAGAGCCTGCAATGCTGTAGGAACTAGGAAGATACCTATATTAAATAAGATATTATTATTATATTGATTTCAGATGAACGTGAGCCTTAGTTTGAAGCCTTTGGATGGCGACTCTGAACGGAACTGGGGAGAGAGTAGGAAACTCTCGGGCTCGTACAAAATCGTCAACCGACGAGTGAGGCCGACCACTAACAAACGAGGTAAGTTCAGTCAACGGCCCGATTAATAAATATATACCTTAGATATATATATATATATATATATATATATATATATATATATATATATATATATATATATATATATATATATATATATATATATATAAGGACCCGAAACTCGATTATCCGAATCTCGTTAATCCCGATTCGCTTCATTCAAACAAACTTTCATTTCACTAGGTAATGTTCTGATGAAAATGCAGAAAACTAAAAAAAACACTGTGCAACTGCTACACTCTGTTCAGAACCAATTTAATCTCATCATTAAACATCACATTACACTGTACAATAGCTACACTCTATTCAGAACCAATTTAAACTCCTCATTAAACATCACATAACTAACTGCACAACAGCTATACTCTGTTCAGAACCAATTTAATCTCCTCATTGAACATCACATTACTAACTGTACAACAGCTACACTCTGTTCAGAACCAATTTAATCTCATCATTAAACATCACATTACACTGTACAACAGCTATACTCTGCTCAGAACCAATTTAATCTCCTCATTAGATATCACATCACTAACTGTACAACAGCTACACTCTGTTCAGAACCAATTTAATCTCATCATTAAACATCACATAACTAACTGCACAACAGCTATACTCTGTTCAGAACCAATTTAATCTCCTCATTGAACATCACATTACTAACTGTACAACAGCTACACTCTGTTCAGAACCAATTTAATCTCATCATTAAACATCACATTACACTGTACAACAGCTATACTCTGCTCAGAACCAATTTAATCTCCTCATTAGACATCACATCACTAACTGTACAACAGCTATACTCTGTTCAGAACCAATTTAATCTCCTCATTGAACATCACATAACTAACTGTACAACAGCTATACTCTCGGTATAAATCGGTTCTGAACAGAACCGATTTAATCTCCTCATTAAACATCACATCTGTTAGCAACCACTAGCAGACTTCAGTCTCGACAGTGATGCTACATCCGGATACGTATAATATTTTACATTTACTCTGTTTATTATTAATATCAGTTTGGTTTCATATTTAATAAATTATTAATCAACTGATTATTATAAATTATATTATTTTTAACATGATGGTTATGACCAATGACGTTACATCAGAATTTAGTCATGCATTTTATATTAAATATAAATATAAAATATAATTAAACACATAATAATTAATATTAGTAACTGGTAAAATAAGAATTATATTTAATTGAAATCTATTTAGTTAATTTATATTTAATTGTAATACCGGATATAAAGTGTTTATTTTGACTAGCTCTAACGACCTTCGAGTAATATAAAAGGCCAGGACTCTCTGTAGCCGCCATTATTACTTCATCAAAATTGTTGTAAGGCGGACACTCTGTCTGACGAATAAAAATGTAACAGTGGAATAAGTGATTTTATTTACGCCCGTCACATCTCAGAAGTGGGATTAGTGGATAAGATGTCGGGACTATACGCAGCTGGACTCGGAAAAAGGAAATGTACAGGGCAGGTCAGTGATGATTTTTTTTTTCTGTCGACTCCACGCCAAGCCTTACGCCCACCAAGAGAAAGACATGCCGCGTGATTCTTGCCGATGCTGAAATTATACCAAAATTCCGACCAGAAGATGGTTCAAGTAGTGTTACCAGTTCGCTGCACAAAATCGACCAGCTTAGTGATATTTACGGGTGGGATGCAATTCAGAGACAATATATTATGCAGCTTCGTCTACGAGGCTCAGCCAGACGATGGTACGATGAGCTTGATGATTATAGTTTGGATTGGGATGCATGGAAACGAGCCCTAGAGATTGCGTTTCCTCGTTGTCAACTTTGTAGACAAGTTGAGCACTATATTAGCTAGAAATAAAGAAGACACCGAATCAATGACTCCTTATTATCATGACAAAGTCTCTCTATTCAGAAAGTGTAATATAACTGGTGAAGATGCATTTCGCGTTTTCATTTCATGCAAATAAAAGGACTACCGTTAGAATTGCGTGCTAACGCTAAAGCTTATCAGTGCCAGACGCCAGAAATGTTATATTTTGGATTTCTTTCCTCATTAGAAAATTATAAGAGAGATAACAATTCCTCATCTTTAACTTCTCGGAAATCATCATGGCGGAGGGGTGCCTTCGAAGAAAACTCTACAACAGCTCTACATCCCGGGATGAAACGGTGCTACATCTGTCGTCGCACCGGGCACGAGGCACGTGTTTATCGATCCCAACAACGATGTGACATCTGCCAACGTAACGGTCACACTTCGGCAAGCTGTTGGTCGGCCGCCAACCCTGGAACTTCGCAACAGGGGCAGCCAACTCCGGTGAGTTTACTGATGCTTAATTTAAATGATAAATTTTTGAGCATTTACAAACGCCTCGCATTTATTGGTTCCTCGAGTGTCATTGTTTACATTGATACGGGCAGTAAATTAAATGTTTTAAGTTTAACGAAAGCAAAAGAACTAGATCTTGAAATATTACCATCGGATATAATAATGAAAGGGTTTGGAAGTGCTCATACTCAGTCACTAGGCAGGTCACATATTAAAGTATATATAGATAATTTGTATCTAAATGGAGACGTTGAAATAACTAATTGTAATATGTGTGATATAGAATTAATAATTGGGCAGGCCATGATTAATCAAGTTGGTGTTAGTCTTGTTACTACGTCGAACTCTGCTAGATTTGTAGAAAATCATTATACCTGTGATATTCTTAGTGACATTAGACTAAGTCATTCAGATTTCAATTCTAAACACAACGTGTACTTAAAATGCGATGTCACTGTACCGGCTCGGAGTATAAAATTATTGAGTGTGTTTGTAGACTATGAATCAAATGAAAATTTATACTTCTTAACTAATTATGTGTATGTAGAATTAGGTAAAATATGCTATACTATTCCTGGAGGAGTTATCTGCATCGAAGGACATTTGAAAATTATTAACTTAGGTGAAGAGTCTTTAAACTTTTCGGCTCATATGCTAATAGCGCGTGCAAACCTGGTAACCACTATATCCGTTAAAATCCATAATGTCATGACTGTAGATTGTTCTGGCCAGACTAATAAATCTAATTTAACAGACTTAGGCCTCGCCTATCTCGGATAGATGTGGGTGATTTAAACAAGGATGACCTTGTTAAGTTAATGTCATTGTTAAATAAGTACGGCAACCTTTTCGCTAAGAATTCTAAAGACTTGGGCTGTACCGATCTTATGGAAATGCATATTCGGACGACGACAGATAGCCTGTTCATTTCAAACCATACAGATTATCTTTTAAGGAAAATGAAATTGTTATGTCCAAGGTACAGGATTTAATTGACGCGGGCATAGTACGCTAGTCGATGTCGGAATATGCAAGTCCAGTGGTGTTGGTCAAAAAGAAAGATGGGGACTACAGACTTTGTATAGACTATATGGCACTAAATGCCCAGACCGTTAAGGACCGTTATCCCTTACCACACATAGAAGACCAAGTTTCAAAATTAACAGGGAAACGCTATTTTACAACACTAGATTTGGCTCAAGGCTACTACCAATTAAAAATTTCGGAAGACTATTTATAAAACTGCATTTGCAACTCCTTCCGTACAGTATGAGTTTCTTAAAATGCCGTTCGGTTTAGCTAATGCGCCCGCAGTTTTTTCTCGATTAATACGACTTGCTCTTAATGACGTCACGAATTATGTAAGTACATATTTAGACGATGTAATGTTACCAACAGTAAGTGTAGAGGCTGGATTAAGGTTATTAGGGCGCGTTTTAGAACTCTTAGAAAAAGCAAACTTAAAATTAAATTTAAAAAAATGTTCTTTCCTAAAAACAAACGTTAATTGTTTAGGTCACGAAATTTCTGCTGGTACAATCCGTCCTGGTCAAAGTAAGATTAACTGCGTAACAAAATATCCACGACCTAAAAATGTACATGAGATAAGACAGTTTATCGGATTAACTTCTTATTTTAGAAAATTTATTCGCGGTTTTGCTGAAATAGCTTTTCCATTAACTAAACTTACAAAATAGAACGTATAATGGTTTTGGGGATCTGAACAAGAAAGCACATTTCAAACCTTAAAAATTAGATTGACTGAGAGACCCGTCCTTGCTATTTACGATAGCAAAGCAATTACGGAGTTACATACTGACGCGAGCAAGTTAGGTTTAGGTGGTATACTAATGCAGTACCAGATAGAAGGGGCTATTAAGCCCATTGCATATTTTAGTAGAGTTACGTCGACAATTTTACCACAGTTATGAACTCGAAACCCTGGCTGTAGTAGAATCATTAAAACGTTTTAGAATTTACCTAACTGGAATTCAAGTAAAAGTGACTGATTGTGCTGCTTTACGTACTACATTATGCGGATAGCTAGATGGTGGCTTACCATCCAGGATTTTGATCTGCAAAGAGAATACAGGAACGCTTCGTAGGAACCCCCTTGCTGAACCTATATTTCAAATCAATGAATCCGATTGGTTAGTTACACTGCAGATGCAAGATGATAATATCCAGAATATACTAAAGCAATTGCATGAATGTAGCCCTAATCCTGATTTAACAAAAACTTATGTAGCCAAAGATAATAAACTATACAGAAAGACGGTATATGGTGACCGTCTTGTTATTCCAAAATTAGCAAAATACGGCCTTTTATTAAAGTACCATGATCAAATAGGGGTGGGTTTTGAAAGATGTGAAAAAATCGTAAAATCTCAATTCTGGTTTCCTAACATGACGCGTCTCATTAGGAAATATATTAAATCATGCTTTTAGTGTGCCTACGGTAAATCTGAGTATGGTAAAAACAGGGAGAATTATTCCCGATAGAAAAGAAAAATATACGAATGCATACTTTGCACGCTGACCACTTGGGTCCTTTTGTTAAGACAAGAAAAGGTAATTAATACTTACGTGCTCGTTATTATAGACTCTTTTACAAAATTCGTTTTTGCAAAAGCGATTAAAAATTGTAGCTCTGTAGAGACAATAAAAAATTTAAAGGAGATCCTTAACGTTTTTGGCCGCCTTAATAGAATCATTACAGATAGAGGTAAAGCATTTACTAGTCGTTATTTTAAAGAATTTGCTCAAGAATTTCAATTTAGGCACATACTTAATGCTATAGCAAGTCCTACGTCTAATGGAGCGCAGACAGTGGAGCGCATAAATAGAACTATTTTAGATGGCTTAAATACTATGTCTAATAGTGAGAATACACGTGGGGTGATAACTTTTAGACATTGTGTGGGGAATAAATAATACTCCGAATTCTAGTACCACATTTTGCCCATTCCAATTAAAGTTTCTTTCACGAAAACTCTAGGGTACCAGCTTATCCCTTAGATCAATTAAATGACGTTGCATCCCGAGAAGATGCTTTAAATAACAGGCGGCAAACAGCAAAATTACATATTGATAGAAATATGACAATTATGAAGAAACGGTTCGACCAATCCCATAAAAGATGTATAAAGTACGCAATAGGACAATTAGTACTATGGAAAGGTGGAGCTAGTAGGGATGTACACTCAAAAGTTTCACAAAAATTGAAGAGCCCTTACACCGGTCCATATAAAATAATTAAAGCGGAACCTAATATTGATCGCTATACAATTTGTAGTGTTAGAGGAATGAAAGGTTATAAAAAATTTAATGCACTTGTTAGAAGCGAAACATTAAGACCTTACAAATCTATTATGTCTGATGCTGATAGCTCTTCTGATAGTGATAAAGAAGTAGATCGTGACGCTTTTATAGATTTACTCGAAAGCTAGGTGCCAAGTATGTAATGAATAATTCATTACATACTTGGCACAAAAAATTACTAAAATATATAAATAATAATTATTATTATTTAAAAAATTTTAGTAATTTTGTACAACCTATACTACTACTTGCCAACTTTTAGATTTTTTTTTAACTATTTTTACTAAGTAAATAATATTGATTAAATATATATTAAATAATATATATATTTTTTATAAGATATGCTGAAAAATAAAATTAATTAAAATAATTAATGTGTTACATAATATCGTGAAATCCCTATCATCTTAATAATATTGTAAGTTGAATAGCCCGTGTGATATTACATAAAGTTTGGGTGACCCCCTATGTCTGTGTGACCTTAGTCTGCGTGACCCTAGTCTGTGTGACGCTAGTCTGTGTGACGCTAGTCTGTGTGACGCTAGTCTGTGTGACGCTAGTCTGTGTGACGCTAGTCTGTGTGACGCTAGTCTGTGTGACGCTAGTCTATGTGACCCTAGTCTGTGTAACCCGAGTCTGTGTGACCCGTCACCCGTGTCTGTGTGACCCGTCACCCGTGTCTGTGTGACCCGTCACCCGTGTCTGTGTGACCCGTCACCCGTGTCTGTGTGACCCGTCACCCGTGTCTGTGTGACCCGTCACCCGTGTCTGTGTGACTTCTAGGTTTATGCAAATCATCAAAATCTGTGTGACAATATATTTTGCAGCTTTACAAGGATATATTTTGTCTATGTGACTGTCATGTAATAAGTATAAGTATTCCGCCGCATATTACGTCTAGGTGACCTACGTATATAATATGTAATTTAACAAGGATGATATTATGAGGAGGCTGACTCCACATATTATTATCATAAAAGTTATGACCTACTTGACGAATTTATCACCATACTTATTACCATGGATATACTGTTCTGTTGTCTTTTTTTTTAGGTAACAAATGGCGGAGAGAACCGTGGGACACGGTCGCTGCAGGATGGCCGAGTGCTAGCAACCACTAGCAGGCTTCAGTCTCGACAGTGATGCTACATCCGGATCCGTATAATATTTTACATTTACTCTGTTTATTATTAATATCAATTTGGTTTCATATATTTAATAAATTATTAATCAACTGATTATTATAAATTATATTATTGTTAACATGTAGATTATGACCAATGACGTCACATCAGAATTTAGTCATGCATTTTATATGAAATATAAATAATCAAATGTAACTAAACACATAATAATTAATATTAGTATCTGGTAAAATAAGAATTATATTTAATTGAAATCTATTTAGTTAATTTATATTTAATTGTAATACCGGATATAAAGTGTTTATTTTGACTAGCTCTAACGAACTTCAAGTAATATAAAAGGGCAGGACTCTCTGTAGCCGCCATTATTACTTCATCAAAATTGTTGTAAGGCGAACACTCTGTCTGACGAATGAAAGTGTAACAGTGGAATAAGTGATTTTATTTACGCCCGTCACACATCACTAACTGTACAACAGCTATACTCTGTTCAGAACCAATTTAATACATTCATTAAACATGACATCACTAAGTATACAACAGCTATACTCTGTTCAGAACCAATTTAATCTCGTAATTAAACATCACATCACTAACTGTACAACAGCTATACTCTGTTCAGAACCAATTTAATCTCCTCATTAAACATCACATCACTAAGTATACAACAGTTATACTCTGTTCAGAACCAATTTAATCTCCTCATTAAACATCACATCACTAACTGTACAACAGCTATACTCTGTTCACAACCAATTTAATCTCCTCGTTAAACATCACATCACTAAGTGTACAACAGCTATACTCTGTTCAGAACCAATTTAATCTCGTAATTAAACATCACATCACTAACTGTACAACAGCTATACTTTGTTCAGATCCAATTTAATCTAAACGTTAACGAAGATCATAGAGCCTATAATGCTACCAATTTAAATGTTTTACCTTGAAATTTGCATTATAGAAATAATACAAATTATTTTTAACCATTCATTTGGTCGAAATTCATATTTTTGTACGTTTAGATTCCATTATAATATATTATAATACAATATATTATAATAATATCTATGGACGCATAAGACCACGTCAGTGTGGCCCCGTGGTAAGTATCCGAAGAACTTGTGTTACAGGTACCAGAAAACGGGAAGTATATTTAATACTTTTATACTATACATATATTTAAGATTTTTATTATATTATACACATATTTAATACACTTCCATGACCCAGGAACAGAAAAACTTTTGTTCCTTCGGCGGGATTCGAACCCGCGAGGGCGGGCTTGAGCACCAACGCGCTGAACCACAATTAAGTCACAATTGGATCTGTGTGCCTAGCAGGAACATTGACAGCGGCGTAAACGTAACGATAACGAATGAGAATTGTATGAAAATCTGTCAAAATTATGACAGCGCCCATAGAAATTTCATTCGATAACGTTACGTTAACGCCGCTGTCAAATGTTCCTGCTAGGCCCCCAGAACAGAGTAGGTAGAACAAAAATCAAAACTGGCAAAACGTACGGTACTCCAGGATAGATTTTGTAAATTAGTGTTTTTTTAAATTCCAGGTGCTTCGGAGAGCGGGTCGTTCGTTTTTCCTGAACTGTCGTCCAGGATAGGGGATGCGGAGGAAATACTGGTGCCGGAGGAGTGCAAGAAGACGGGAATATGCGAGGACCTCCCCGACTACCCTGAAGACTTAGTTAAGAGTTTAGTAGATGATGTAAGTTGATAACTTTAATAAATATGAATTGGTACCTAGGAAAGAAATTATTAAGTCATTTTTGTAATCTTTTAGGGTTCCGTAGTTCACATCGCGGAACCTTTATAGAAAAAACAATTGTGGCGCTAATTGGCCCGTCACAAAATCATCCCCACGTAAAGTGAGGATTCTCGGGTCTAACCATAGTGTGGGATAACATTAGATAGGTCTTTTAAAAACATTGAGAGGAGGGATACCCTGAGAGGAGGGCTAGACAGAAAAATTAAGACTAAAAGGTGTAACGACACTTATTGCTATAGTTGTAAGCCGTGCGGCGTGCGCGTGTTTCTCTGTCTGTCTGTCTCTCTCTCTTCTCCTCTCCCCTCTCCTCTCTTGTCCTCTTGAGAGGTGTCAAGGTATACCCGGATGGAACGAAGTTCCTTTCGATTATTTAGTGAAGGAATTGTAATATATTTTTTTTTAAGTAATAATAATATTATTTTATTATTAACAAATATAATCTAATATAAACTTAATCAGTAGGCTCAATTCTAGTAATTATTGGCTTGTGGTAAAAAATTGAAGGGAATTTATAATTTATTCCACGCCGCACGGCTTACAACTATAGCAAAAAGTGTCGTTACAACTTTTGGTCTTAATTTTTTCCGTCTAGTCGCAAAGTGATAACTGATAAACTGATAAGTTTGCGTGATATTCAACTATAGCGCATTTTTGGAACGAAGTTTTGGAACGAAGTTCCTTATCGCGCGTTGCGAAAGGGGGCTAGACGGAAAAAATTAAGACCAAAAGTTGTAACGACACTTTTTGCTATAGTTGTAAGCCGTGCGGCGTGGAATAAATTATAAATTCCCTTCAATTTTTTACCACAAGAGCCAATTATTACTAGAATTGAGCCTACTGATTAAGTTTATATTACATTAGCTGACCCGGCAAACGTTGTTTTGCCATGTATGTTATTTCTAGTAAAAAAAAATTAGGGGTGGACCACCCTTAACATTTAGGGGGATGAAAAATAGATGTTGTCCGATTCTCCACCCTGGCCGATATGCACGCTAAGATTCACGAAAATCGGTCAAGCCGTTTCGGAGGAGTTCAATCACGCACACCGTGACACGAGAATTTTATATATTATACGAGAATTTTATATATTAGAAGATTATATTTGTTAATAATAAAAATATATTATTATAACTTTAAAAAAATAAAATTTTATTACAATTCCTTCACTAATTAATCGAAAGGTACTTCGTTCCATCCGGTTGTCCCTTGACACCTCTCAAGTTTTTTTTAAGATTTGTCGAGCCAGCCGGTTAGCTTTTAGAGGGCGGTCATATTTTAACAAAAAAACTTGCGTGAAGGAATTGTAATAAAATTTTATTTTTTTTAGTTATAATAATTTTTTTTTTTTATTATTAACAAATATAATGTAATATAAACTTAATCAGTAGGCTCAATTTTAGTTATAATTGAGAGAGAGAGAGAGACAGACAGACAGAGAAACACGCGCACGCCGCACGGCTTACAACTATAGCAAAAAGTGTCGTTACAACTTTTAGTCTTAATTTTTTCTGTCTATACCCCTTTCGCAACGCGCGATAAGGAACTTCGTTCCAAAAACTCATAATACTACAACTAGGAAAACTATAACGGCTTATTATATCTTTATTAGTTCAGAAGTTATAGAGGCCTAGTTGTAAACTAACGAAATAACAAGTTAACATGTAAAATATTGGTACAATGGTACCATAGACCAATCGTACAATTCGTACGTTCCGTACCGGAATCCTTCGTGCCCGAATCTTATTAACTCGAGACTTCAGCCAAATGTACTTCCATCTAGATTTTGCGTCGATGCACATAATCAGTGCCGCGTATTGACTATTGTTGTTCGAAGGGCATGGGTACAGAGCCGAGATTAGCCGGGGCTAACGCCTCGGATCACTTGGCAATTGTTGATTGAAGGTACGGGTGTAGACACGATGTACAGTGTAGAGTTAACGTCTTGGATGGCGTAATGAGACGACAAGTAGCAAATCGCTGATGTTGTTTCGTGTTGTGTGTTTTCAACATAGGCCACATGTGTACGGCGAGACCATACGCAATGTATGAAAAATACTGTCGGTGGCCATATAGAATAGACAATAGTTATTATACGTTTTAAAATAATTATATTTTAGTCGCCCAGAAAGGGCAAATTACGCGCCTTAATTGTGGCGAATTTGTGATGAGTTGGCGTGTAGCATCTGGACGCAATGCACGGTGGCCCACTTTGTAGTTTGTGTCTCGACGAGCGCGTACCGTTTCGCCCTTTCTGGAAAAAGTCTAAAATATTTAGCATTTCTTTCAGCTTATACAGCGGAACGCGACGACGATATTCAACAACGACGTACTGTTACCGCCCCAGCTCGCCGAGCGGATAGGAGCCGATGATGTGGACATTGAGCTGTGTAACTCAAAGCTGCAGGTGAGTCATCCTACTTCTATTATAAATGTGAAAATTTGTAAGGATGGATGGATCGATGTTTGTTTCTCTTTCACGCAAAAACTACTGAACGGATTACGACGAAATTGGTATGGTAGTAGCTTAAGCTCTGGATTAGCACATATGCTACCCATTTATGTATACATTATCCCGAAAAAGTACAGTGTTCCCATGGGATACTGTATTTACGCGGGCGGAGCTGCGGGAAAAAACTAGTACAGAATAAACCTCTGATGGTGAGCACTTAACGCCGCCTATGAAGAACTAACGTGACCAGCCTAGGGTCTCTTCTATTTAGAAGGGATGTGAGGTGGGATTTTAATACCGCCCATCCTTGAACATCCACTGCTATTCAATCCATGCGCATTATAACTACATTTAGAAAGGAAAGATCGGTAGCAAATTGTAGGCACCAGTTATTTTGGGCCTCATGGCACTGTTCATAAAAATTGACATTGAAATCTACAAAGATTTTATGTTCCTCATTTGAAATTAAAACAGCTTTAAAAAATATGGTTTTATTTACAGTTATTCACGCCCAGAGCGGCCAAGACTCTCAACGATAAATGGCACTACATACTGAACCCAAAAGACAAGCCCAAACAAACATTTCGCGTGGAAATATGCGTGTAAGTTTCTTCTTTATCTCTTTTAGTTTTAGATTCTCCTATGATCGCAAAACGCTTTTAAGGGTTGTGAGCTAGTGGAGTATTTAGGGCGGATCACACTAGGCGAATATATGCATCAGCGAAGCTACGTGACGCGGCGCTCTATTTCGGTATTACTAGTAGGGACTCGTCGTGTCGCGTCGCGTCGCTTCCGCAAATTACGATCTTACATTTACGGCCGAACCTGGACAACATATTTATCAATCACAAATCAGTCCTCTGGTTCCCCCTTAGAATGAAAATCTTTGATATTAGGTGTGTTTGCAATTACGGCTCTACATAACTTTTTTTAGACTACATATGACATAATATTATGATATCAAAAAGATAGGAATGCCAGTGGTGGTGGTTTATAATTATACTATATAATAACGGGCAATTTGTGATTTAGTTTGAATATCCGTAGGCTTTAGTCCTTATCCCCCTTATTAACAAAATATTTACACTACGGATACGCTTGACAGATACGGATATCCATGTTGCTGTCTTTGCCTATCAAGTGGCTTTTCCAACGTATCAGACAAAGACAAAAACATGGATTACCGTATCCGTGGTGTAAATATTTTTATTAATCCCCTTATAAGATTGGAAGACAGGTAAACCTCTGTCAAAAAAACGTCAAAAACCTAGTCCTAATATTAGATTACAATTTTGAAAACATCTAATGTTTTCTATTGCTTTTTTCGTTATCAGGCCAGGAGACAGCCCGTGCGGGAACAACAACCCGCCGATCATCAGCTTCCAGACCGGCTACACGTCGTACTGCGAGCAGAAGTACTCCCTGAGAGAGATGATCGCCCTTGATAGCAACAACCAACTCATCAAAGACTCCTTCCAAGTGCCTACGTGCTGTTCCTGTTTGCTAAAGCAGTTATAAGTCTGAAAGTGTGCACTCAAGTTTATAATTTCACCAATAAAAAACCAAAAATATTGACACAACTGATTAGCTATTCAATGTTCCTGTTTTGTCTGATACGTTGGAAAAGTCACTTGAAAGAAAAGTACGAGGACACTGAATGACTAATCAATGATTTAAATATTTTTATTAATATTAGGGGGAGTAAGTGAAATAACATTTTATTCATTTACACCTCTTATTTGGTCGTCAGAAGGAGATAATAGGTTTTTTTTTGTAATTTAACTGACTGAGATTATAAATCAGGGTATCTGTATTATGTGATTTTATTTATGTACAGTACTAATTAATTATTATTAATGAAAAAATTATTGCTAAGAATTATATAAGTGTTTTTCTTCATGAATATGAACATAGTATTATCATGTCAAGTTAACACCTACCTACCTAAGTTGAATAACTTAAGTAGGTGTTAACTTGACATTATATTATATTTATTATTATCATGATAATATAAGTGTCAAATTAACACCTAGATAGGTACGTGTTGACTTGACTTTTAAATAATTTAATTTGGTTTTCGTAAAGTTTTTTTTTTTTCGTTCAATGTTTTTTAAAGCAATTAAAAAACATTGCTCATAATAATTTCGACACATCTACGTCCTACATGTAGGTACGTACCTACATATTTACCAACTTTTTACACAATAGTATATTTCAATCTGTAAATATAATAGCTAAACATTATTTTTAACGACAGAGCTCTATATAACTCATGTGCCAATTAAGATAAACGAGTATATTAATAATGTATATTATTAATTAATTATTAATTTGATAACGTTCTAGGAAGTATGCAAATACGATTTTTAAAAGTAGTAAAAACACTGGAAACAACGACACACTTGAAACATTTACAGGTATTGGAGCCCAAACATGATTTGTGCAAGCTTTGTAGCCTTCACATTCTTGGTAAACTTTATATTTCAATAATTTGCAGTTGCTAAATGTTTTTTATTCTGTTTAATATAATTTTTGTTCTTTTTTGAAGATTTTATAACAAATTCCTAATGTTAGATGCACATCAGCTAACGACCTAGCAACAGAAATGAATGAAACAGGTAGGTTTATAATAATATCTAAATTAATCTTTATTTACAAAGGATTTAAAAAAATGTTTATTTTCTTACTTACTAAGGTAAAGGGTAAAGCCTAGGTACTTAATTACCTAATTGTTTTAAAAATAAAATAAGCCAATTAGATCTACAAATGGGTTGAAAATAATAATATTCTCATTACATGCCACTGTTGCTTAATTAATTTAATCTTTTGTAGTGTTACTGCCCATAAACAAAATAGAAGGGTTCGAACTTTCCTGTGTTCCTGGGTCATGGATGTGTATTATATTTAAAAAATCTGAAATATATGTGTAGTATAAAAAGTATTAAATATATTTCCGTTGTCTGGTACCTTACGGGTACAACTTTTTAAAGAACTTACCACGGGACCAGATTGATGTGGTGTGGAAGCGTCCATAGATATTAGCACCCGTAGAGATATTTAAGATTAGTTGAAAAAAAAAAAACATTGGAAAACCTGTACCAACTCACACCTGTCATGAATCATTCGGGCCTCTCTTCCCTCTACCGATATTCTTACTAATAATATTAAAATGACCGTTAAAGTTTGTTGGAAAGTGTAATTGTACCTACAATATCTACAATGTTCCTACTTAACCAGTTTCTAATCATTTTCCTTTGCACTAGGAAGCCTCATTTAAACACAAAGGACGTGACCGCAACGACTTTAGATGTGGTTGTACCACACATATAAATTGCTACATTATAGTTAGCTTTCGATTTGATTGCACTACTGAATTTTACTCCGCTTTGGTACACCTACTGTACTGTAGGTGTAATGTGTATACTATATAGTACTGTACTGTACTCATATTAACCATATCTACTAGTCAGTATTATCGCTATAAAGAGCCTACATCCTAAACGCTTTTTATAAGGAGGTCTCCAAATAATGCTCCAATAATCCGCACCATGCGCGTGGCTGTATCTTTAAAATAAGAATGAATAAATTATTTTTTTCCAAATTAAAATTAACAACATTTTTTCGGAAAGTCAACAGAACAGAAACAGCTACCACCGGTTCAACCCTAACCCGCCGAGAGGAACCAACGCAGCGAAAGCAATCTCTTAGCAAAAAAGGATGGAAAAAATTGTTCTTTTAAAAGAAATATATATATTTTAAACTTAATCTATAGAGTCTCCTAACAAGGTTTTAATAATTATATCGTTATTTATTTGTAGCTAAAAATAAATAATTTAAAATTTTATACTGAAGAGTGGTCAATAGACGGCGATGACGATTTCCAACGCAGTGGACCTCTGTGTGAATCTGAGATAAAAGTGAGTAAATAACTAGGAATTCCGTCGAAAAACGTCGCTTGCAGTGATTAAAAGTTCTTTACAAGCCGTTAAAAATTTTCGAAAACCATTTGACAAGGTAGATCATGAATTACTATTAATTAAAATCCTGAGGGGATTGGAGGAAACCTTCTGAGGTGGTTTGCTTTCTATATTATTAACAGGTCCCAAAAAGTAGTTATAAATGGATTTAAGTCTGACACTTTCTCTGTATCATCGGGCGTGGCTCAAGGATCAATCCCAGGGGACCTGTTCATAATTTTTATAAATAATATTGGTCAGTGTTTCAAAAACTGTAAGTTTCTTATGATTTAAAGATATACTTGGGAATTAAATCCATCTCACATTGTGTTAAGTTACAGGAAGACCTTTATAGGCTCTATGCATCAGTATGCGTACAAACAGCAGTCTGTTTAAATAAATTACAATTAAATATATCCAAGTGTAGTACTGTGTAGTAATTTGTAATAACATTTAAAAAGAAAACTAATGTAATAAAACAAATCTACAACCTTCTGGGCTCGCTTTTAAATCGTATAGCAAGCGTCCGTGATTTAGGAGTTACTTTTGATTATAAACTGCATTTTGATGAGCATATAAACAAAATAACTAACAATACCGCTGTTCTGTTAAAACCATCTTATTCATTTATATCTCACGATGTAACTAGCCCTAGTACTTAACGCACATACTACATGCACATACACTACATAGGTACCCTAGTAGTTTCTTACTGATCCCAAGACTTCGGTCGTAGGGCTAGGGTGCATATAAACACACACACACGCACACACACACACTCATGCTGCATGCATATTGTATATATTTGAGATTGCTCTTCAAATCCATATGCGCAAGAATTTTTTATGTAAGCATTCTTTCCAGAATTATTATGTTTATTGTTAAAAGCAATTAACTAATTTGTATCTGATAATGTAATTTATATATTTTTTCTCTTTCGAGTAAACAACAGTGTGTAATAATATGTGGATAACTATGTGGGTGTCACATTTATCAATATGTAACTGAATACCAGTTTTTAAGTCTTTGTATTTGTGCGATCACTGTTGCTTGTCTCCAATAAAGAAAATAAAATAAAAATAAGCCTTGATTTCACAAATAAGACATAACCAACCACAATAACATATTATTTCGTTCTTTCGGTTTATTAATAATTTATGTGTATAGCTTTTTCGGATCATTTTTTAATTTCAACGATATCAGTAGGTCGATTCTGCTGATTAAATCTAACAATCGTCGTTTACAAAACAGGCGAGTCGCCTTGTCATTTTTGTTGGGACCTAGCCGAATTGTCATTTACACGTGTAAATCCCCCATTACATACTGTGTGTCTGCTCCTTTACCTACTTACTTGTATTATTTTTCGGTTTCTAGTGTTTTTCGCCAAAAGCTGTTAAAGGAGAGACAGGTAAATGGTATTTGGTATTAAACACGAAGGAGTCCCCCGTGCAAAACTTCACCGGACAGATATGCGGGTAGGTATTATTTACTAATGGTCAGACGCCTGAAGATTTTATTTTTGTAACTAAATACCTACACAAAAAAGAACATTATAGGCATTATGAAAACCAAAAACATGTGTATTAAATATGTGTAAGTATAATATAAAAATAAAAATCTTAGATATGTGTATAATATAAAAGTATTAAATATATTTCCGTTGTCTGTCCATAACACAAGTTTTTCGAGAACTTGCTACGGGACCAGATTGACGTGGTGTGTAGCGTCCGTATATATTATTATTATTATTCGCCTCCTTTCTTGATCTACGAAAAAATGTGACTGCATTGTAATATTTTTTCTGCGTTTCGAACAAAAATAATTAAAATTATTAATATTAATAATAAATTAAAATATTAATCTATTATTTTAGGAATAGCAGAGTGCGTACATGTTCAAAGGCCATCATAGTGCATGGCAAATCAACTTGTGAGCAAATATATTTTGAAAGGCCTATGGGTGTTCTGAATACTCCCATAGATACAGTGATTCTCAAATACCTACCAGTTCCCTGTTGCTGCAAATGTCACATAGATGAAGAGTGGGTACAAGAAGAAACCACAGATGACCGTTAAACCCGAAGTCCAAATTGTCAGAAACTGGCTGCAGAAATATAAATGAAGGTGAAAAGGTAAAAACGGTAGGTATATATATATATAGGCACGTATTTGTGAAATAAGTAGATCAAGAGGAACTTGATTTGTATATTAAATAAAGATTATTGAGTTAATTATTAATTCCAGATTTGTTTTGTTTCCCAAGTATATGATCTATCTACCTTAAGTGTTTTCCTGAACAATGAAGTTCCCCCCTTTCAATCCCTTTGCAGTAGATTTAAAAAAACTAAATCCTTTACAATATTCCAGTGTGTGTATTCTAAATTAAATCACTATTCTATACACATATAAATACCCGCAAGTTCGTTTACGTAGTAACGGAACTCTATTTTTTAAACGGAACCCAAAGGTAAAATGGCCTATATTATACCTTACAGCATCAGCTATCTGCCAGTGACAGTCTCGTGAAAATGGTCCAGCCGTTTTAAAGATACAACGGAAGAAACAGACGGACACGTAAAAATCTTAAAAACTGTTATATGCATATGAAAATATGTACTTATTGAAGTACATATTTTCATATGCATTAAGTCAAAGGCTGTTAATTTTAAATTACAAACATACACGTCAATTTTATTTATTTGTATATATGTATAGATTAAGAATACGCATAATGAGTTACAAAAAATAGTGTTTGTTGTGGACGTCTCTATACACGCAACAGCAAGGAAGGGGATGCGATCCCTCCATAATTTGGTCCTTTTGATCGTTTATAACCAGAACTCTCTTCCTGACAAAAGTTTCCATACATTGGCCGTGGTGTCTCGTTTGGAACTTCATTGTTGTGCAACGAGATTCATTTTGATCGTCTCTGAAAGTGATTAAGTAGCTATGCGTATTATTATTTTAAGTAAATATAGATATCTTATACTTCAAACGAGATAATCTTTTATATATTTATGCTGTTCCTCGAAAACGGCTGCAAGTATATTATATATATACCTATACTATATATAGATCTAGCTAGCTGCTTGCGACTATACCTGCTCATTTTCACGCTTTAAAATATATGTTTTTTCTTTCGTCGTGTGTCGTGTATAATTTTTGATTTGTTCGAAAATTTGGAATGTTTCTAATTTCGGTCAGATAAATATTTTGTGATTCTTTTTTTTATTTTTATATTTATCAGAACACCGAGCAAAGCTCGGTTACCCAGGTACTTCTATTTAAGTATAATATCTCTAATACTGTTTAGCTTTCAGCCGTTGCCGAGATGCCAATTATATACATACAAGATTGTCTTGCTTAAAGTACTTATAAGATACTATACAGAGTGTTTCCTTTTGAAGAAAAGACATATTATTCGATATATAATAAGAAAGTATACTTGTATAGGCGATACAAGAAGGGTACGGTAGGTATTCTTTTCAAGTACATACTTAAACGGCTTAACACGAACAGGCACTTTCTTTGCACACACAGCTTGTCTGGATGAAGCATTCCAGTAAGTTACACCTAATCCGAATCACTTACTTGCAAGATTCTCCAACGAAAGTCTGAACTGGATTCACTTTGGAGTTCAGTACTAAAACCCATTTCCCTGTTTCGTCCGCAACCGCCAATGGAACAAATCTCTGAATGTAATTAATGAAGAATTAAACTTATTAATGAAGAATTTTAGGTATATACTTACATAGGTTTATTTAGAAAAGTTTAAGGTACTAGGCCAATACTATTACAGTACAGGTCGCCCTGTGGTCAAAATTCGTCCATAATAATTCTTGTATATTGATAAATTAGTATAATTTTTTAACTTTATAAACGTCTCATAATGTTGTTGTTATTTTTGTTAATTTTATGTACTTATTTCTAAGCATTATTTTAAATAATATTAGCTTTCTGCACCCCTTTCTCTACCTAAACTTTAATTTACCGGTCAAATAGAGTTCCGGTTGCAAAATTCTCGTAAGACTACAGAAACTTTTTGCTTATAATAATAATAATAAGATACATGATGATAATCCTAGTCCGCTACTCTTCTAGGTATTCTATACTCCCTGCAGTGAATCTGGTGCCAAACGCATTTCTAAAAAAACCGGCCAGGTGCCAGTCCGACTCGCGCACGCAGGGTTCAAAGCGGCAAAAAAACACGTTTGTTATTAATGAGAGCCACACTTAAATATATTCTGTTTTTAGTATTTCTTAATATAGCGGCAACCGAAAGACGTCGCCTGTAAAAATTTCAACTGTCTATCTATTACGGTTCTTGAGATACATCCTGGTGACAGACGGACGGACAGCGGAGACGGGAGAACCTTAAAAATACACTTTCCCTACCTTTTCTTCTGAATTACACAGACATACACCATTGCCTTGCCTGGACACTGCCAAAGGCTGAATATTATGCTTGTAGAACTTAACGGATACTGAGAGCTAAAAAAATTAACTTAAAAAGTTATATGTAAAAACATAACGCTAGGTTTTTTTTAATAAAAACAGTAGGAGTGAGAGTAACAATAGTTTACTAAAAATAAAATACCATTTTAATAATTTCAACCATAATTTCCTCTGGATAGTTTGGAACATATTCACAGAAACGTCTCTTCTTACTTTCTTCAGGTATTTAAATTTTATGAAATTTATCCTTTTAACTTGCCTAACGTGCGTAAAAGTCCTGAAAATGTGTGTGTGTGTGTGTATCTTTCGATAGGATTTAATTAATTATAATTATTGTATTAACTATTATGTATGTGGTGTGTAAAAGCCGCTACAGTGGAACAAACATACACAACGAAAACATGGAGTGAGTTCGAAATTAAATAAACTTCATCACTAATGACACGCCGTGGCTCAGCAACCATCAGCCAGTAGCGGCGTTAGGGGGGGCGCGGCTGGGGGACCGGATAAAAAAGGGCCGCAGGCGTACTTTTCTATCCCTCGCTTACTGAGTTAGACCTACATACTCGTAAATTCTCTAAATTGAGTACTCAAGCAACTTCCAATCACAAAAAACACTGAATACTATTTAAATTATCCACTTTCGTCATTTTAATCTAATATTTGCAGTATGAAATCATCATTCATTGTATACGGAGGAGGGACCCCCCCTCCCCGCTGGTAATGCTAAAACCGTAAGCATGAGGCTCGGTGCTCCCTGGGTCTGGTATCTGTCTACTTGATACCTCTATTTTGGGAAAGAGGCGTGTGTATACATATTATTGTGTGTTTTGACCGTCCTTCGTCATGTTAAACAGGTTAACAACCTGTACCCAAATTATCGTAGTTAAATTTTTGGAGTTCGAACCAATCAAATCGGGTTTAAAGTTGATTTGATATTTATGAGAATACCATTATGCAGTTTTTAACCGACTTCCAAAAAAAAGAGGCGGTTATACGTTCGGCTGTATCTATTTATTATCATTTTTTTTTTGTGATTTTGACTTTTTCTGAAGTAACCCAAGCATATGCTACCAAAACGAAAGGATTTTGCACCAAGGTATACCCTGGATCCAAAAGTACTGAACAGAACTCCTGACTCCTTATACATCCATGTTTGGGGATTTCAGCGTTGCTTAAAGAACTGCAAGCATAAGCCACTATATCAATTAAAGTAATCATCATCATCACCACCATCATCACACCATGACATAATGATGATATAATAGGTACTTCTTATAATATTTTACACCGACACGGATATCTTTGAACATTGCTCTGCCGGTTATGGACCGATTTTCAAAATTCTTTTTTTGATTTATTGGGTATAATCCTAAATTGGTCTCGTTGTCACCAACCGACCTGACGATGGCATCCATGAGGAATCGAGGGAACTGCTTGAAATTTATATGGAGACATAGTGATTTTAACTTTTTCAGAATTTACCTAAGCATATGCTACGAAAAAATAAGATTCTGCGCCAAGGTTTACCCTGGATCCGAAAGTACTGAACAGAACTCCTCAGTATTTAAATATTCGCGTTTGGAGACATTGCAGAACTGTAAGCATATGCTATTATGTAACTTACAGTCATTATCATCATTATCTTATTATATACAATATCTTTTTTTGAAGTCGGTACCAGCCAACTTGAACGTGAGTTCTATTTTAAATATTGTTTCATCAGGATGTTGTTCGGGCTGGTACCGACTTCAAAATTTTGAAGATTGAGTAGAGAAATAGTTAAAATTTTTGCTATATTTTAAAGGGGAATTATTTAGAAAATAAGTTTTATTTTAAAAATAATAATAATAACATATCGGGACTATTTTGTAACTGTATCTTTGCAGGATTTAACTATTAGAATCGATCAGATTACATAACCTGCATACCTTGTTAATATCTCTGGGCAATCTTGGTATTTCTATGGAAGTGACAGACGTATGAAAAAAGTCGATTCCCGAAAGACATTAGTACCGTGATTTTACTGTAATTTACAATTTGAAATAGTTGTCACCTGTTTCATTTACTGATTGAGATACGACACTCGTATCTCAATCAGTAAATCATTCACTCCAAAATCTCCAAACACATCCTTAGTCCTATTCAAAACTTGAATTTCCACCTGAAAATGATATTAACTTATTAATCTTATTTTCTTTTACCCATCTAAGTACTGTAAAAATAATCATCATCATCATCGACCGAGCTGGGCTCGGATCTTTACTCAACGTTAGGAGGATTAGGCTGTAGTCCACCACCGCCCAATGTGTTTTTGGCCCCAAAAAAGTGAAATCCTTAATTTATTGGTCTAATCCAAAGTTATAGATATTTTGAATGTGAGGTTAGAACACCGGTGTTTTCGTATAGTTTATTTTAAATAAATCATGAAAGTTTCGTAAAAAGCTACTACCCACTTGCACAAAATAATCACTCCAGCTATACTCCAGCTTGCTTAGTTTTCTTTGAATTAATTTTTGAAAAAAATATTGATTTCGCCACTTTTTTTTTAAATTAACCATTCGAAAAGGCACACATCGTTCTACTCTTTCAATAAAAATATCTTTATCTTTGGGTTGATTCAATAAAATAACGATCTCACTTTTTTGAGGCAAAAAGCACATTGTGTACCGCCTATAATTGTGGGTTGGCAGTCTTCGCATACTTGAAGATTGTTCTTTTCAGACTGACAGGCTTCTGATCAGTATATATTCTTACTGACAAAATGTATTTCTTAATATTATATTATTAGTGTGTACAATTAACGACAATTAATACCGCCCGATTGCCGTGGGCCAATTTTTAGGTAGGCGTTAAAGTTGTGAAAAAATTGTACTCACTTTACTTAGATTCTGATAAATCTTATTTTTTGGATTCAAAATAACGTAAGGAACAAAAATTATTAAAGTCATTGTTCTCTAAACTTACTATGAACAGAGATATAAAAGTTAGAAGTTTAATGATTTTTATTTCTACGTGGATGATTTTTCATTTCTTACAACATAAAAATAAGCACTCCGTGTAAATTTCACTTTATAATATTCAAATGTCATTATTCTACTATAACATACGTACGAATCATTTCAAAGGCTGTAAGAAAAGTTAGTAAAATTTTTTGTACCTTTGGCGCCCTGGTCTGAGAATTGGCCCACCGCACAATCTAGCGGGTATACAAACGTTCACTGTGCACAACTAATAGGTACTACAATATGACATACATTTTGTCAGTAAGAATATAAGGGGAGTCTGGCGGGGATGGGATCTCAGTCCAGTGCCTAAGTAGGTATGCTACTCAAGCGGTCTACCACTAGACCACTGTTGTGAATATAATGAGCAAGCCATTGTAAACTTACTATAAAAATTACTTTTAGTACCTTGGTATACATAATTTTGTTTAGTAGGTAGTTAAAACTATAAAATTATTATTATTTTAATAATTATTTTAATTTAAACTAAGATACGATCGATAGCACGCTGTTGATTAACTCGACAGATAAACAACTCGCGTCATTAACGGTTACACTCTCATGCCACTCATGGTCTGTGCATATTATAATTAATCGATAACACTTTTACCTTATTATACTAATTAAGCTAACGCAATAAGAGCGTCTAAATAAAAAATTGGAACGCCCGCGCCGGTCGATAATACCTATTACATAAAGTCGGCTATACATGTTGGCCCAGTGTAGGCAAATGCGAGCGTCGGCAAAAAAGTACAAAGCAAGTGTTTATTGTCCACACGTTGGACAAGTTCCTTGAATGCCAATGCAGGCGGCCAATGTAGAATAGTGTTATGACGAGCTGCCCACACATTGGCCGAGCGCAGACGAGCACCTTTGATTTGTGCACAAAAACCGACAACAGTCCCAAATGAGGGAAGTGATCACGAGTGACGGCGAGCGAAGACAAGTTGCGGCAAATGAGCTCTACACAGTATTATGTTGGCACTGGGCTCACTCGGCCAACTAGGCGAGCGACGCCGAGCGATGACAAGGCAAGGCAAATTGGCTGTCTAGACCTCAATCGGTAACGCAGGGCCTACATATTGTAAGTATAGCCGCTATAAAGTGCATTTAAACGACGTTACGCACTCACCCAGATTCAATCTGTCTCTCAACTTGAGAGACTGGTTGGATCCGTGTAAGTTATATTATGATTGCTTGAGAGTCTCAAGCAATTATAATCTAAGGAAAGATGCAAATGTAAATTATATTAAGAACATTTTGTGGTTTAAATGTTAAAAAGCAGGCAAATTAAAAGAAACTTGAAACGTATTTCAATACACCGATCCTCAGATCGGCGTGTGGTGATGTCACTCCTGTTATGTAAACATAATTGAGACTAAAATATAGCAGGAAAATGAAAGAGGTAGACCGTGATGATGATATCAATGACAGTCAATAATATTGTGTAGGTACCTTGGATAAATTATTAGTTGTGGGTGATTGAATAAAGTTTATTTAAATTAGATTTATGCTTTGTAGTACCTAATAATTGGAAAAATATGCATGTCAGCCATGCATGAAACGGAAAAATATCCTCTAGGATTTTTTAAAGAATCTTGATGGACACTTTTGATGGAGTTTTAGAGGGGATGTGGAAGAGTGACGTTATTGTTTTTATACACTGACGAACACATAGCATCATAGTGCAAGAACACATTTAATCAAATTATATTACAAAATATGCAGACTTTTTACATTTATTGGTATTGGAAAATTAAGACTGGTTTATAAACACAAATACAAAATCAAATTAAAATATGGTACTGTCACAAAAGAAAGAAAATATTCTATAAAAGAAATCTTGTCAATTTACTAAAGATTAACTTTTTTTTGTTTTGTTACATGTTGAATTATCGTTACTAATTGTTTAATTGCTAGTCTGTTTTCATTTTAAACACGTTTTTCTCTCACGAATATGGACGATCGTCCGAAAAAGCCGCACAAATTGTTGCTCTAGTGCAGCAAGGCCTAGACCAACGAACAATTGCTGCAGATTTAAATATAAGCCAGTCTACGGTTTCCCGAATTTATAGAAGGTTTATGGAGACAGGTTCATTCAAAAGAAGACGTGGAACCAGCAGTACTCGGGTGACAACGTCTTGTGACGACAGGTTTATTGTCACAACTTCCTTGCGAAATCGGTTTTAAACGTCTATAAGCATTTAAAATGAGCTCCACCAGGTACGTGACGTAGCAGTTAGCACAGGAACCATAAGAAGAAGGCTAAAAGAGCGTGATATCACACCTTTCAGACCCGCAAATGGACCAAAATTGTCTGCAGCTCACAGGCAAGCTCGACTAAGATTTGCTCGTGAACACTTAAATTGGACTGAAGAGCAATGGGCTTCCGTATTATTCACTGATGAGTGTAGGACTTGTTTGTACGGTGCTGATGGTCGCAGACTAGTCTACCGTAGACGAGGAGAGCGATATGCTTAAAATTGCATTGAGGAGAGGGTTCCTTTTGGAGGCGGGTCTTGTATGGTTTGGGGCGGCATATCGATAGATGCTCGAACTGAACTTGTGTTTATTGACGCAGACACACATGGCCGTGGTAACCATGGTTTAACATCACATCGCTATATAACGGAGATATTGGACCCTCATGTGGTACCTTTTAACGGATTTATAGGCGAAAACTTCATTCTGATGCAGAATAATGCTCGTCCGCACGCAGCGAGACAAGTTGAGCAATACTTTACTCAGGTTGAGATTCGTTCCATGGATTGGCCAGCACGTAGCCCGGACCTCAATCCGATAGTACACGTGTGGGACAGCCTAAAAAGAGCTATGTTTACAAGAAATCCGGTCCCAACAACGATTGTGGAGCTCAGAGTTGCATTGTCAGAAGAATGGGACAATACTCCGCAACATCTTTTAAAAACACTGATCAGGTCGATGCGAAACCGACTTGAATTAGTTATTAGGGCAATAGGAGGTAATACACCTTATTAAAAACAAAAAAACTTTTTCTTTGCTTAGTATTGTAAAATTTTCATAATAAAGCCGTTTTTGTTCTATTCACTGTTTCATTCCAAAAAGCTGCAAAAGGAGTAATTTGATTATTTTAGTGAGAAAAGTTGACCTATACACACATTAATTAATTTTTTTATCAGATTATGAACCAGTCTTAGCATTATCATTGAAATAAATCAAAATAGATCGCACTTTCACTAATTATAATTCATTAAAAGTTATCTTGCACTATGATCCAGTTTATGTGTCCGCCAGTGTATTTCTTCAATATTTAGTTGTTTTGGTTCTTACTGTGTAATAATATATTACATAGTTTACATTCTCTTTGGTGTAATATTGGTAGAATATTAATCATTGGTAGAAAATTAATGAGTGTCTTCCATTTAAAGAAGTCCCCCTCTATGTTTGACACTGTGGTATGTGTCGCACTGAGTCGATTATTTCTATAAATGGAACACTAAGTAACTAACACAGTGTCTACTTTGTTGCACTGTGTAAAAATGTCTGCGTATAATTAAAACTGCGTAAATTAAAAAAAACCGTAAGACATTTTTTTATAGTGCAACAGAGTTTATAGTGTGTCGACTTACGCCAGTAATTAATATTCAATCTTAATCTCATTTTAGCTATCTGAGATCAAGATTGCAATACATTTCAACGATCCTAGGATTAACTTAACGTCAATTTACGTCAATTTTTGTTTGAGAATCTAAGATTGAAGTCAATTTAAGATCTTAGATGCGATATTAATATCGGGCGTTATTTTTCTAAAAGAAAAACGCTCATAATTCGTTAAAGTGCACAGTGGGGGCAAGTAGTACTACTTCAAAAAGTGCTGAATCGACTGATCATTTGGACGTACTGAGGATTTATTTGTGTTTGACTAGACTTTGGACTTGACGATTTAGAAAAACTATGGTGAAAACTAATATTTGATTTTTCCGCCTTTGTAACTTGACACTGGCAATAATTTAAGCTGTACCGCCATATTGATACAAAAAAAAGTCTTTTGACACTTGACACATCGATTTGATTTGACTTATTTTATTTGTTGTGGATGTTTTCAAATACTACTAAAAATTGAATTCGAAAATAAAGTCTCATTTGTTTAAATAATAACTTGGTTACAATAAAAATAGTATACTTAATATTATAGTAAAGCTATTAATAATGAAACAATTCACTATCTGAGTTATGTCTGCCAGAAATTACATGTTTTCTGCGCGTGAAAAAAGTAATAAAGTTGACTGTTTGCCTCAAATTTATGAACAGAAACATTTTCAACGCACAGCGAGAAATTTACCAACTCATTCGGCTAACTCCAGGAACTATGTTAATAGAAATATAAATTTTTCGTATACGAGAAACAATCTAGTATCGCACAATCTAGATAGAGCAGGAAGTCCATATTCTGACTTCTTTTCAGAAAGCGAAACAGGTGATAGTTATATAAACATATAGTGATAAATCATAAAATTTAATGAATAAAGACTTTTCTAGTTGAAACTTTAGGATGTACTTTATCTTATTAAACTGTAAGGCATATTTTTAAGCTCATCAAGCATTTAATGTACCATCAGTATGATTTTAATGTATGAATTAACTGAAGACAATCTAGCCACCATTTGCCATTTTAATAAGCAAAATAAGAATTTATCATTCCAGGGACTCCAGACTTTCGCAGTGAAGAAAGCGATAGTAGCGCTGGATCAGCTCTAAACAGAAGCACTGCCGAGGCTACTAGAACTTTAGAAAACGACTGGGAGAGAATAGAAAGGACAATATATGATGAAGATGGGGAAAAGCCCCGTCATCCACAGATTGTTGAGGAGTGTGAACAGTGGAAACAGATTCACCCACAACTCAGGTGAAATATTTATTTATTAATATACTTATGAAATATGTATTACAATAATTGTTAGACTTAGAAGTTTCCCAACTCATTGACTTGCCTATTAACCTGAATACTCAGAATACTCGGTTGTCAGACTCACTACTTATTGGCTAGCCAAAAAGCCGTAGTAATTTTTTTGGGTGGCAGCCTAAGGGTTAATATGTAACTTTATAGTTACATATTAACCCTTTATAGTTTTAGTTTGTCAACAATAAATGTCTATTATATTACAAATAAAAGTATCATGTTGGCTGTAAAAGCTGACTTTATTATGCACAGTGTTAAAACTATCAGTAATTTTGAATAAATACTACTAGAGAGGACCTAATTATTAAATCATTGGCTTTATTTTCAAATATTTTTTTAGAGTTATCGGAAAATCTATACCCATCCCAGATCAAAAAACATATTACAGATACAGTGCTCGAGAACATGAGGAAGTTATAGTGATGCATTATAGTGACTACGAACAGTTCAGTGAAAGTGAGGAGAGACTGTCACAGAGTAGCACTGATGTAACTCCACAAAACTCACCAAGAGCATTTATTGCTGAGGATTTTTGGGAGTCCTCTAGTATATCTAGGTTTCCAAGAGAAAATAGATCTTACAAAGCTGATCATGAGTCTGATTTATCTGATACATTTTGCTCACTGCTACAAATCATGCCTGTACAAATCCACAGCCCCTTTAAAAAAAGGCAAAATCCATCTATTTTAAGATCAGATCTTGCTTCCTCGAAATGGATGAGGAACAAGAGACCAGATTCCTCTATCAACTATGGAAGAAACAGTGCTAAATCATTTATTTCTCTAGATGTGAAAAATTGTAAAACCATAAGTGTATCAGACAATAGTAAAATTATAAATGGAAGAGTGTTAACTGCTAGACAAAGGGAGATGGCTAAGCTTGAGCCGCTTTATACTCCAGAACCGGTAAATGAATTGACATGGACAAAAAATGGACATCATTCTAATACACAAAAGGTATCACTTCCACCCTTGTTTGTTGAAGATGACAGAAAAAAGACAAACACCAGCTCAGCGAGAAGATCTTCTAAGAGAAAAATTGCTCCGAAAGTAGAAAGACTTTTTAGATAATAAAGAAGAATGATTGAGATGAAATTTATTTATGGAAAGTGTGATTTATGTGTAGTGATTTATGTTAACAGTTTTAGCTGTTTTATCCACATATTATTAATTAGGTATTCAAATTGTCAACTTTCAGAAAAAAGATTTGTAAAAGTTGAGTCACACTTTTAATAGAAACTTTCAAATAACATCGGCACAGGAAGAATGGATGTTATCAGGCTTTAAACTTTAAGGCCTCTGGTGTGTCATATCCATGTTATGAATTTTAATTAATTTTACAGTTTCTACTTGCTCGCTTTGCTTGGGGAGGGAAACTGGAATACTTCCTACTCCTCCTACAATCTTCTGATTAATTTCGATGCGGGTTCCAAGACAGATTTAGCATGTCCCCCGGGCACCCCTGAGATCATATCAAAGGGTTTTTGCGGTTGGTTACCACTGTCGATCCTGGCTACACAGGAGTTGCAGTGGTGGGTAAGTGTGGTGGGCCAATTGCCCGTAAAAAAAAAAAGTTTCTACTTGCCAATACATTCTCAATTTCAAAAAGTGTAAAATCATGTCTTAATTTTAAATCCATCTGCTATGTGCACTACTATATCCAAATATGTTGAGAGGACATTAATTTCTCTCCCATATATGTCTAGAAACTTGAAAAGGACAATAAAACAAACCTTTTTTCCCTTTGTTATCATTCCCATCATTTATTTAAAATTTAAAATGCCAGCAAAAGCATGTAATTTGATCTGATTTGTTAATTTTAGGCTAAAATATTGATTTATTTGATTACACTACATAACTTTATTATAATATTTTTTGTATAATATTTATACAAGTTGTTATTGTTGATAATAATTAATAATAGAATCTTTGGAGGTAAATACTTTGGTTTTTAATTTTGTATTCCTAGCTACTTTGTTTGAATAATAAAATTGACTACTTACGAGTACATTTTGGTTACTTTTTACATAAAGTTTAAAACTTTTTTCTCATATCAACAAAGCAAAAAAAAATTAAAGTAGAGCGATAAGGGCCCTTTAACACTGAAGTTTGTCCGGCGTAAACATTCGGTCAACATGTCATGCGCATTGCGCAGTGCAATCTGCAGGCTACACAACTGTGATATAAGCTGTACCTACTGTATACTTAGGTGTTCAATTTGGTTACATTTAGTGTATCCTTCAAATCAGTCAAAATATGTAGACTGTATGTATCCTTTCTTGATTCTTTGTCAACTGCTTTTTATTTGAGGCAGTACAATCTCATTTTGATAAACAGCAGTCGGCAAACGAACCCTCTTTTTGCACCTCATTGTACTTACTCGTGATGGTACAGAACTCGGAAGTGACATAGGATGATCTGGGGAATAGGGTATGGAAAAGTATTTTTCAAATACAAATACAGAATTTATTTTGATATTTACATTATTTGCATTTTATTAACAATCAACATCAACAATATTAAATAATTTTTGTGGTGTGACATAATATTATATCGAACAGTCGGGGTTGTGTTGCAATACAATCCCGCGTTGTGCTGTCGATCGCAGATCTGCCTCTAGCAACACTCTCCTTTCACAAGTAAAACATTCTATCTAAATGTTCGAGAGTTGGCAGTATAGGAAGTGTTGCCATAGTACTAAGGCTTCTGTAATTACGTGAATACAGCGACACATTTCGATTTAGGCTACTCGATCTCCCGTTTAGACTATAGTCACCTAAAATCGGTTTGTCGGTAGCCGATGGTAGATTTTAGTCCTAGTAATTATGTCTAAGCTAGGGTCGAAACAAGTTTCCATCTGAGTTTATTTGGCATCCTAGTTTTATACGGCAGCAGAGCGAGCACACGACGCGATCAAATGGAACCTCGATTGCCCTGCTAAAGCGTAACGATTTCGTGTCGATTCGTGATGGGTGATTCTTACTTTAAAATGGGTAACTAGAAAGCGGTGACATAATATGGACTATGTAAAATATTGAGCAACTGCGAAAGCTGTGTGCTTATATCGTAGGGCTTCCGTCGGCGACGGCTCGCTAGTCACTTCACTAATTAAATTAAATTAAACCTATAACACCTTTCGAAGCGCAGTTTTGTAAGTAAATTAAAAGCCAAAAGTAGCAGCCCTAGGCGAAGTATAATAGTGGCCATGTATTCGGTTCGTCGCGCGTCAACACTGTCATGTACTCAGTTAGCGTACTCGTAACGTATTAAAGCGAAGATAAATTTCTTACAATCTAGAATTTATAAGAAACTATGTATAGGCATATATTTATATAGTATAACGAGGATGTCTATGCAGTCTAGGCTCTATGTGGACGCCTAAGTGTTCGCACGTCGCACGCGACAGTGCCAACGCCGCGAGAGGACACCGTCGGAACTGACTCGCGATCGCTACTAATATAATTTATTACATAATATAAATTTAAATGTTACAATTATTACCTCACAGCCATCATTATATATCGATACTACGTTATTAAGAAGGGACTATGCGTGTGACACACTATAAGATGGCGTCAGCTTACAAAAGGTTCTAGCGTACGTTCGTGTAAGAAGAGCGACGAAGATTTAGGGTCAACTCACACGCGACATGCGACGTGACGCGACGCTGCATTTTTAAGATAGTGATTCAAAATTGAACTATATTCACTACAGAACATACACGTTTCATTGCAAGAGCGGCGCTGGGCTGTTCTAAAATTCGAACTCTTGCAATGATACGTGTATTTTCTTGTGTAGTGAATAAAGTTAAAAAAAATGAATCGCTATATAAAAAATGCAGCGCCGCCTAGCGTCGCCTCACGGTGTTATCTAAAGCTTAGATTATATATTACATAAAAATTCATTCTGTTCTAAAAACGTTAACAACCACATGCTATAGCAATAATCAACAATGTTGTTATTCTATAATTTATGCACACAGAGTATGTAACTATCTACATTAGGCTATTAATGTGGGAGTGAGTCCGACGTGGATATAATATCATGTCCCTTTCAATCTATATCACACGGATTAGTACTCCTGCAGCAACGACTCTTTCAACAAGAGTTAACTAACAACTAACAAAACTTTTTTTCTTTTAGGTCATAAAATATCATCAAAAAGCTCATCAAAATTAGGTACCTATATATTGTTTTGTGCATTGTTAGCACACAAAACATGATGGTTTGCGACAGAAAATGTGGTGTCGGACTTTATTTTTGCAAGTGTTTAAAAGGACACGAATAATATCCACATCTTTACAAGTTGTAAGAGTCGTTCTAATTAAATTTTAAACTAAAATCATAGGTCAATTTTTAAATAATATAAAATCTTTACACTGTAGATTACGTTATTTACTTATTTTAAATAATACGACTTATAAGAAGATTGTTAAAACAGAGATTTTTTTCTCGATTCGTTTCATTTGAAAAACAAAAGAAACTGTCTCAATAAAAAATAATGCCGTTTAATTTTCAAATGACGGTAATCGGATTGTTTGTCGTCGGCCTAATGTTATGAGGTGCACATTACAACGCATTTATAGAATACATACAGATAACAATTCACATTAATAGACTTCCAGCAAACACGCAAAAGGTCTCTATATTTCTCTCGTTAAGGCGATTATAGAATTTAAACACATTCAATGTCACACCGACTCACCTAAGTAAACTTTTAATTGCGTTAAATATTTGTAATGCTGTATAAAAATATTAAAGGAAAAAACGTCATATAATAGATAATAACATTCATAATTAATTCGAAATACCTATGAGTTTTGTATTTTACATTTTTACAATAAGACATCCGAACATTACCGACTAGCATACAGTGACACCGAAGCCTACCACGAACTACACACCTCAGCTTAGAATATAAGTTTTAAAGCGCTGCAGTTAGAGCTATTTGATCGTAAAAGGAAGTGAACCTGAAAATTTTTGTAATACAAAATTTCGTTTAATATATACAACATTATAATATTAAAATCGAATTTGTATCAGCTGATCTCGATATATACTAAACGCTAGGGTACCCTATGATGCATCTATCCCAGCATGCATATCTAATTACTTAATTTGAATCAAAATAAATTTACACTACACCTAACGGCCTAGGAATTGGCAGAGATCTGTCATTTTAAATAAATATTTAATTTATTAACATAATTAAAGTAGTATCTTTGGACAGACTGTTTATTTTCTAATATATTTCTATCGTGCACAACCATCTCGTTTTTAAATTCTCATTTAATGTTTAATGTAAATTAAGGTGTTCATTTATTTCATAACGTTATGGTTACATCTTAAGATACAAATAATATTGACTATTATAAATAATTTCATTGCATTAAACTAAGTCCAATCTGTTGGAACAATATTTTATTAACGATATGGTTAAACGTTTGCGTCCTAGCAGGTACTTTACTTTCGATTTTTTTAATTTTTTCTAGATAACATTTAAGATTACAAGAAGTCTTACAAGGTCATCCAAATTACTTCATTAGCAAACGTGTTGTTTACAGCCAGCCAAGGTCAACAGATTAGTATAAGTACTCCGTTCCGATTCAATGCAGTGAACAAAATGAAATTCTAGTTTCGACCAAATTTATGTGTCATTGTGTTTCTTTATTGCGCGGTGAATAAGTGACATTTAATTTGGAAGCATTAAGTATATACCCGCCATTGAGCTTTGTTTTCATTTAGATTGCATTGAATTGGAACGTGGAGGAATTGAATCGGAAAGGCGGGACAAACAACAAAAATTCAAACGTCTATTAAAGTCTACTTAATCGAGATCTTAGGTAATTCGTTATTATAGCTTTTAATTTTGCTTTAAATATTTTTAAAATTAGCTAAGCACCCGTTTTTGAAACAAAATTTTTGTCCTCCAATATTATAATGTCTGGTAACCCTGGCAAAGTTCCATACCGGACAGAAATCAGAACCATCAAAGCAATATGATTTAAGTAGCAATTCATATTTAGTATAATCTGGTCAATACAATTAAACAATAAAAACTCTTAATCAAAGTTGAACTCGACAACAAGTCAAGCACCTAGGTCCTAGACTCTAGACAACGTAATCCACTTATCTATCCCCGTTTTCTCACGTTCACCTTTTAAGTTAAAATTTTATATTGACCGGACTATAATAAATAGGTATATATTTTTTTAATTTCATAAGTTTCCGACAATATTCGTTATAGACGATCATGTCTCACAACACTATACTAAGTTTCGATTGTAATTTTTTCCGCGGAAGTTTTATTTAACGGTTACAAAAATATGGCAGTATGTTTGTTCTCAATTCCTTATGGAAATAGTTGATGTGTTGTTTTGGACCGAGTTTACTCAAGTTGTCAATTAAACGGTTAAATTTAATATATCTGTTTTAAGGCCGGTTCGACTATCCTACAAAATTATGTCTACTACCCAACTTTGCGAAACGTTCGTTTCACCGCACGTCAGGGTCCAAAGAGATTTAAGATTAAGTAATATTACTCAACGAGCTCCATGACGGTTCGCTTGAACACATTTTGGAACGTAAGCATTGCGATACACGCGAGATAAATTTAGAAAGATGCACTCGTTTTCTATTTGAACCCCGTATCTTTGACAACCTAGACACAATATGTTTGATAAGAAATATAGGTATTTTAATACGATTTACTTGCTATCCGCACGTTGATAGCATAAGGTCACTGAGTAAAATTGACGTAAGATCACGAACTCGAAACACGTGAGGTTCTGTCGTTTTTATCAAACATACTGTCGTTACTGCAATACATGTTGTCACTACATTGTTCTACGGTGGAATTACTTGCGAATATCTGTGTGGCAATCACGAACTAAACTATGGTCTGACGCCCGAAATTAATAACGTATCTAAAATCTTAGATTGACTTCAATATTAGATCCTCAAACAGAAATTGGCGTAAATTGACGTGAAGTTAATCCTAGGATCGTTGAAATGTATTGAAATCTTGATCTCAGATAGCTAAAACGAGATTAATATTGATTATTAATTTCGGGCGTAAGAGAACTATAATTGGCTCCGTTCGTTATAAATTCAGAAGCCAATTACAGACTTATCTAGTATGTTAAACTACGGAGTCCACAATCGTCAAAGCACCCGAAGTTTACAATACGGGCGTCGAAAGCCCAAAATAACGACGAAAATAATATCACACTTAGCAAATTACACATTACACTCGGATTCTAACGTATCTCCAAACTATAACATCCAGTGTTGCTCAGTTCATGTGTGCAGCGCCACGTACGTCCACTTTGACAATCCCCGCGGAAGGAAAAACAAAATAAAATAAAAATAAAATAACATTTCCAAATTTTTATTTAAAAAAATAAATGAAAAATAAAACTATAATGATGTACTAATCAAAAATAATGTATGTGCAGAATTAGCGAAAAGCCCAGATTAAACCTAGATAATAAGCCTAAGTAACATACAAATTAAAAGATATATTAAGTGAGCGTTGCGATTATAAACTGACTACACACATTCCGTGCTATAGAAAGAACACTAGACTAGAATAGAGAGAAGAAAGTCAATCATTTAGAACAGTAGATACCAATACAGAAAAAGTAAAATAAGTAAAGTGTGTAAGTCAATCAGTCGATGAGATTAAATGCTACAATATCTGCTAAATCATTCAAGAATATAACCTACCGAATCCCATAAGGCTACAAGGAATGGACATACTAATAAAATAAAGATGCACAATTTATAATAATATTTAACTCTTAAGTGCAATTAAAAGTTTAAAAGGTTTCTTTGTTGAGCATTCAGTTACGTCCATGTTATAAAGGATCCCCCTAAAAATGTACCTTATCTTTTTATCTGTGATAGAATAAATCAAATTTTTGTAACTGATAGTAAGCAACAGAAATCTTTGGTTCAATAAAAGGAGCATCGATTTGACATTTGCAACAACGGATCATTAAAATCTATAACGTTCTAACAGTCGTGTACAAGTGAGATAGTTTGCAGTGCAGTGTAAAACTAAACAGCTTTAAAAAAATTCGGAATCGCTGTTTGGGATTTGGCGAAGGCGGACCGAGGGGTTTAACTATTTTTCAATCCACCCGATACGTGTTGGTATCTCCTTAGGTCTTGCAACTATCAAACCCAAAATAAACGACAGAGCATAGTTTTATGAAGTTAAATATACAACAATAAAGAAGGCTCACAAAAAAGCCCAACTACACCCTAGTTCTAATTTATACCACCCGGCGCCCAGTCACGTCGGCAATTTAATTTTTAGGTCGCAAATAATCTCGTGACGTAGTAACATCGCCAATAACAGTAATAGGTGTTACCGGTCAAGTGATTCATTTGCTCGCGTCCAACTGACAAGGTTTTGAAAATGTAAGGCGGGATTTCCTGTCACGCTCACCGGTCGTTGACCGTCAGCGCCGACACCGAAAATGTATGAAATGTCCGCGCTGATCGCTACGCGTTATTCGTAAACGCTTCTTATAACTACATACATATTGACCTATCAGCGCCGACCGTCAGCGTGGCAGGAAAACCCGACTAAGATTGAATTTTTACTTAATGAAAAACACCGAACGAATATTTTTGGTCATTTCAACGTATTGATGTACCTATTTGCATAATATTTTATCGTACTCGATTTTGCCATGCACCAAGAATATTTGTCGATATTAAAAAAATGCTGGTTGAATAGGAAAGCCCAAGGATAACCAACAACGGACCGCGCGATGAGAAGTACTATCACAAAATACTAGTTCAATCTAATCGGTATCTTCGAGGAAAGTTGTTTGGAACCAATAGAGAGTGGCAAATCAGCTTATCTAAGTTTATTAATAATTCTGTACAATCAAATGTAAAAGCTCGATATATCGTTGTTTGAGGCAGTATCAATTTCGTTCAATATATAGTTCAGACATATAGACAGTTTTACACTCAGCTGTAAGTGGGTCACATGTAAGACAAGAATAAGCAGGTATTCGAAAAAGTCGATTATGAAAGGAGTCACAGGTCACAGTGACAAAACTCAAAAGAGTTTTCCGAATGGAATCATCTTATCAGATTGAACTAGTTCTGCGATATAGGAATTAAGATCGGGAAAAGTTACCCCTCGGCGCGCACTCCTCATATGGAGGCGGGGGTGAGGCGGGGCGGGGTATTGTCAGGGGGCGAGGGCCGGGCCCCTAGATGTAGGAGTAGGGCCCGTCCGTGAGGGCGCTGCACAGCAATAGTCAGGAGGCGTCGTCCTTGGGTGTGGCACCGGCGCGGCGGCTCGCGCGGTACTCTACGCCCGGATCGAACTGCATCAGCACGAACACCTGGCAAAATGTATATGTATATTTAAGAATATTTAATCGAAATCAGTAAAATGACTAGTAAGTACCAGAGAAAAAAGATATATTCAATGGATTTAATATAATTCACAAAACTTGAGTGTCGATATCAAGATACCAAAATCGAGCCATTATTCGCAACGGAAACGACTAAATCGACCTTGAGTAATATCACGGCTTTACAGAATACCGGCATGAATGCGTTCGACCGGACTGATGTCGACTAACGTTCTTACCTGATCAGTGGGCAGCAGACAGAAGTCGTCAGGCGGGTTGGTGATGACGTATCGCTTGCTGCTGGCGTCGCAGGAGCTGGACGTGTCGCGGAAGCGGTACAGGCCGATGCACAGCATGCCGTACGTCCGCAGTGCAGCGACGAACAGGTCGCCGTATTTGCCCGCCTCGCCGAACTGCGCGAGCGGCCCGTCATACAGCGATATCTGGCCGACTCGGCACCGGTCTCTGTGAATATGGTAAGTGCGATATAAAATACTAGATGATTTTTATCGTGACACTGAAGCTCATTGACCCAGCCGGTACCACGTTTTCAAAAAACATGACATATTTTATCGCTTTCTATGCAAACTGCGATGGAAAATATAGAAACAGCTTTCATAGAACGATCGAAATCGATCCAAATTTGAAAATGTTGACGTCTCCTTCAATGGCCCACATTTTTTTCACACAGACGTGCGACACACCGTATGCTTGTAGTAGTGCAATCAAATCGAAAGCTTACTATGTAGCTGTAATATCTGATCCTCTTTCTTTAATCTGTGACATAAGTCTCACCTTACAATATTATGTATTTATTTCTAATTATAACATGAAAATTATTTACCAAACAACGGGCTCATTTTTTACTCACGTTACGTTTCCGCCAGGGGCGCTATTTAAAAGGTCATACAAATTAAACGAAACCAATGCGATAGAAATAGTAAAACTCACACTTGTGATACTGGCATAATCTTGGCCACTATTCTCAATATCTCGTATAACAAATACCTGTTAGCCAAACTCTCAGGCGTGGAGTATCCGCCCCTCAAGCCTGCGCCCTCCGCCAGTATAAGCTCCAGCTCCGGCGTCGCGCCGCCGGTGATGAGCGACCGGATAAGCGTTAAAGCGTTCTGGTTGAAGTAAGTCTGAAATAGTATGAGAGAAATTAGTATTTTTGTGTATATTTATTTAGGGTTAACGGCAACACCAGAGAGGTCAGAACTTTGTTGTTTACCCTATACCTCTCTGTGGCCCACACTCACTCGGCGAAGCACGTCTACCACGACGCCGGTTTGCAGGGTCAAGCCGCCCATGCTGAAGCATGGTTCTACCACGTATAAAAATTTCCATGTATATATAAGCGACAAATTTTCTCTTTGTTTAAATAAATAAATCAATCAATCCTTATTCGGAAAATTTTAGACATTACAGGACAGTAAAACAGTGGCACCACAGAACAACAGGAAAAAAAGAAAAACAAAAAAACAACTAATAATGCCAAAAAAATTTAAGCAGCTTAGTATAATACTAGATCTTGCCCGCGACTTCGTGTGCGCAAAAGTAAATCCTGCCGGAACCGTGCATTTTGCCGCGATAAAAAGTAGCCTATGCCCTTCCCTGTGGTCTATTCTATATTATCTGTGTCAAATTAAATCAAAATCTCTCCAGTAGTTTCGCAGCCTATTCGATGTAAACAAACAAACAAATTGTTCCTCATTATAATATTAGTATACTTAAATTTAATCAAATATGATTAAATCTATACTGACATAATAATTTCTCAGATGAATTACAACATAATATTATGTATGTACATATTTAACTCTTTATTAATATTAAATTAACTCACGGTGGACATGAGCGAGTCGAGCACGCTGACGGCGAAGGCGGTGCCGCACGCGAACGGCTGCGTAAGGTACAGCTCCGTGTCCGGGTCGTCGTCGTCGTCCTGGTCGAGGAACTGGACGTTGCTGTCGTTCACGAGCTCTGCACATACAACACACCTTATCCTCCGAAACTAGGCCAGTCGGGTAGTAACGCGGCGCGGCGGCGATGCAATGTAAGAACAAACTTATCTCATAATTGAGAATAGTTTTAAATCTTATATATAAAATTATCGTGTCAAGTGTTTATTGGAGAACTCCTCGGAAATGGTTCGTAATGAAATTTTGCAGATATATTCGGTAGGGGTAGGCAGTAGGTGTATGTATAGGTTGGTGTACGGAGTAGGTGTAGCTGTAAGCTGGTGTAGGTGTATTTAAAGTGAAGAAACTGTAGGTGGTTATTTATTTATTCCAGTTCATAGTTATGACATAACAACGTCTGTCAAAGTTAGGTATTTAATATGATACCTTTGAAGAAAACTGACCCGTAATCATAGGCACGTTGGCGCCGTACACCGACCCGCGCCGCTGTAGCAGCACAGGCGCGGTAGCGGCGGGCGCGGCGCCGTTTGCGGCCAGCACTCCGATGGTGTCGTCGAACGTCATAGCCTTGATGTTCAACGAAGCCAAGATGGCCTCCTTGTCGGCCAGCGTCGGGTCGTCGTTTGACGGCACCTTCGCCGACAGTATACAGCACATGTCGCACAGGTTGACGTTCACTGCGCGCAAGTCGGCCCGGCTTAGCGGTGAACCCTACAAATGTAACGCGAGTTGAATGAACAACAACAGATGTTACAGAAAAAAGTGAATAAATTAACTAATATTAGGTCACTACATATGAAATTGGCGTTTTGTAAAGGAGGAACATAAAGTCGATTTTTTTTAAACATATTTATTATATTACACATATTTATTATATTTATAAATTTTTAAACATATTTATTATATTTATTTAATCAAAGTATATACCATTGCTATCTATGCACTTTTGCCATCTCATAGGTAGTTCATTGATTCCTTTACTAAAAAAACTATTCGGACAGGAATCAATAAAATCTTGGACTTTTGACTGCCCCATCTGAGTTGAATTTTTTTCCCTTGCAAGAAGTATCCAAATTTCGAAAAAAATGGTTATCTGTTGGAGCAAGGTCCGGGGAGTACGGTGGATGTCTTAGACATTCCAATTGAAGCTGCTCTAAATTGGTAGCCGTCTGTTGTGCAGTGAGTGCTCTACTAGCGTTGTCCTGAAAAAGCAGTGACCTAGAGCGAATGACCAACCTCGATTCTTTAGCACCTAGCTATTCTATCATGATTTGCAGTTGCTGGCAATAGACATCTGCCGTAATCGTCTGACAAGATTTAAGAAAGCTGTAGTGAACGACACCGGCACTAGTCCACCAAACGCTCACAAGTAACTTTTTTTGAGTCAATTTCAGCCATTGCGATGAGCGTTTCCGATTATCGTATAGGATCCACTTTACATCACAGGTAATGATACGATTTAAAATCCCTTAATTATTGTGCCGGTTGAGTAATGTAACGCAGCAGTAGATGCGCGTTTGTCGGTGTGCTGCACTCAATTCATGAGGTTCCCACCTTTCAAGCTTTTTCAACTTTTCAACTTGCTTCAAGTGAATTAAAACAGTTTAATCACTAACACCGCAGCCTGCAGCTAACTCGAACGTAGTTTGCGATGGATCCGCTTCCACAATAGCCCGCAATTCTTCATTATCGACTTTGGTCTCCGGCCGTCCACGGGGCTTGTTCTGCAGGTCGAAATTTCCTGAACGAAAACGTTGGAACCAAAAACGCACTGTTTTATTTTGCGACGCCGCCGCCATACACATCATTAATCCTTCGAGCCGTTTCTGCAGCACTGCTGCCACGGTGGAACTCGTACTCGAAAATAATACGATTTCATCAAGTTTTCCATTTTGTAAACAGAGTGACGCAAAAGAAAAAACCAAAAGAGGAAAAAACAAATGAATTGTGGTTTTCGAAACACAAATGCATGAGTAAATAGCGGTATAAATTTGAAATTAGAATTACTAACTTTAATATTAAATAGTTAATATTCTGCCAATATTACACATTAAGAACCAAAATAACACACATTTATGGAAGAAGTACAAAACAACAACGTCACACATTGAATTCCCTGTCAAAACTCGATTAGATACTTCTAAACAATCGATTAAGTTTCGTTAGGTAGCTTCACTAAGATTGTCATATCATACAACGCATTGATTATAGCGACTATTGCACATTTGAATACTTACATTCAGAACAGATATCTTAGGTAGATTCTGCAACATTTTCCATTCTCTCCTTATGTACTCGACGCTGCCGACTATGACGACATGTTTCAGCTCGTGGTAATGGAAGTTGGAGGCACGTAGTGGCATTACCAGATTCCTTAATCCTATCAGCGGCGAGTCCGGGTCAGCGAATAGGCATACCACCACATGACCGTTCAAAACCGTCATGGCGGCTTGGTTTCTATCCTGTAATGGGTAGTTAATTGAATAACGTTGTACTTTGCTGAAATTCATACAATTTATTAAATATTATATCTAGCAATATCCCGCGAAAAAAAAATTGCTGGATACAATATTAATTAAACTGTAAAGGGTGTTCATATTTAGCACTCGTCTTCAACCCCCCGTATATCTTTTTTCGACCTCCAAGGTATCTAATCTGTACTTCCATATGTATTTAGTTGGGGCTATATTTTGCTCTTATTCATTTTTATTTTTTTCGGATATTAGCTACTGGAGTTGTCCCTGATTTAAAATATTGCTTTTTCAATATAATACTTACTAGTATACAATCTTCAAGGTTCCTAGCGGGACTCCAATGGAACATTCCAGTGGAATCGTATTTCATTTCAGTCTTTTCAAAGTCGAAATCCTTCGACTGATCGTCGGCCAGTCCGGCTGGCAGACTTACGCCGTTGCTGTTCTGATTGCCTCCACTACTCCTACTAGTCGGCCTACACAAAGAAAGAAACATTATTTTTGTTTAAGTCACGGAAGTCCAAAAGCGTGTTTAATCGTAGCGAGAAATGTGTCGAAAGGTGCCTTAAAATGTTTTAACTATCATAAGAAATGGCTACTGTCCTAGTATCTACTGATCTCTATTAAAAATATTTTGTCATTTTATCTGATTTATCTGTAAGTAAAATTATTATGATTCAAACTCTGAACCAAATATTCAAATACGAGTGCAATTCATAAATGTAACAACTAAGACACTACTTAGTCGTTAAGATGAACTAGATTCTACAATAGCATGCTACAAAACAGTGTCGTGCTGATCAAGTGCATAGAAAAACATAAAACATTATTAAAACAAGTGAAAGATACTCTCGCAAAAATCTACTGTCACTCGTGGGTACTACTAGTACTTTACAACGAACTACTTATTAATCTATGTGAATTATTATATGTGGGAATTACATGAGTTTTTTCACTTCGTAGGCAAGATGATAGGCCTGGTAATTCGCGTCTTGATCTTGCGTATTCCTGCGAACAGGTCCAAACAATCGTCTCCAATTTAATTTGGAGTAACAGTGCATCCAACGAAATACATTTAGTGTGATGTGCTCGTGAACTGTGACTTTAGACACCAATGACAATTAGTATAGGAGTTTTAATTTTTTTTTCTTCGTACCTGTCACGCTCATTGCAAAATATAGATAAGTACTTAAATGTAATTTTATCACTACTTAATAAATCAAGCTTTAAAATAAAGTCACAAAACATAACATAATGTCGCAAAATACTAAATAAAAATGTATATATATCAGATGCTCGAAGGACCAACGCATGGACACTCTATTTTATATTTAATTAAAGTCAAGTAATGACATTAACTTAAAATTAGTTATTATATAATTCTATGAATACCTTACGAACTCATGTTGAATTTAAGGAGTTTTTATGACTAGTTCCTCTAGGTGACAAAATATGTCGATCGTGCATTTTATTATGCATCTTGCAAGTTGCACAGGATTGCAATGATTAGGTATTAATTTGGATGATGATTGTATTAAATATTATTGCTTTATTGGCGTGAAATGAAAGGCGACGGACGTCATAAATTCTTAGTACTTCCTCGTTGTATATTTCAAACCCCAATATTTTAGTGCCATCCAATCATTATGAGGTTTAGTTAAATCTCAACCAGTTTTGATAACATTAATGAAGTATTAATTAAAATCCTTAATTTTGTGAGTTGGATTTTTTTTAGTTCTAACCCAAAAAAAAATCGTTAAGTGCTAATGTGAGTGTTAATCTGAGCACAGTTTTAAACATTTATCTCCCTACTGTACAACGAGTCGAACTTACGTATCAGGCGGTGCTCTGTTCACGTTGGGCTTGACTTTGTTCACTTGCCTCGTGGTCGTATTGTTCATCAGCTGGTTGGCCATGGGCGACAGCAGCGTCGTGGGCGCGGCGTTCCGATGATTCCGGTTTATCACTGTTGAAGTTTATATGTGGTTCTTAGTTCATCTCTTAAAGTTTTCAGCTCTCAGTGATAACTATAAGATAGTAAATAGGTCTGGATTATCACCGTCGAAGTAGGTATATAGTTCTTAATTCTTTTTTATGTTCTTTTAGTTTTTAGTTTTTACTTGTGGTGAGCACTAACGTCATCAAGTATCACTGCATATAATTTTCCTCTTGTAAGAGTAATTGTATTATTGGTTGACATAGTTTTTACAGACTACATTTGCGGTTTAGATGATCCTTACAATACGTTATTTTCCTGTATTTTTTTATATAAATGAATAGTGCTCTGAAAAATAAGACGGAAGAAAGGAAGAAGGAAGTTTACAAAAGGAATAGTATACTAAAAATCAAAATATTCAAAGATATTGCGGATTGTTTGAAGCGCTTTTGTAAGTCTTCTGAAAACACCCCATATAAAAGTAGTACTACGAGTACTAGTAGTGTCGTCTCACGCTAGTAACTTACTACGAAATGTATGGCCATAATCACAAAATTTCTGATATCTCGTAATTTTGCGCGTTTATGTTGATATATATACCATAGCCAATCTTTTTGTATTTGATGTAAGTAAACTAAAAAAATATTTAAACTTTTTGTGACTTCGAAATGCATATAATTACAAAACTACACAGAAAATCCTAATTCTTTTTACTTTTATCAAGTTATAATACCTAATTATTTCTTAATATACTTAAAGAAACTACATTTTTACATGTTGTCAAATACCCAATTACATATTAGAATTTCAAAAATGTACTTACGGCTAATATCTTCTCCTCTTTCTCTTGCAACTTCACCTGGATAACAATTAACAAAAAAAGATTATTATACACGTACTTTTATGCATGAATGTAATACTTTTATGAATTATATAAAAATACAAATAACAAGTTCTCTGCCTCCAAAATAGATTCAAAGATTAATTAAAATCGACTCTGTAGATACGACTCACAAAAAGCATTTGAAATGTATAATTTTAAGTTGCAGTAAGAAACACTCAATATGGTACATGGTATGACCGTAGGTATTGACTATCTTAATCTCTACGTTGCATTTCTCGCATGTAAAGTTGAAATAGGTATAGAAGACTACCTTAATCTCTACGTTGCATTTCTCGCATGTAAAGTTGAAATAGGTATAGAAGACTATCTTAATCTCTACGTTGTATTTCTCGGTACGATTTAAGTAACTATGCCCCTCCATAAGTTATTACAAATAGGTACAAACATTTTAATTCCACAGTAAAAAACTTAACCAGATCTACCGAATCCTTCGCCAATCGTCGACAATTAAATACTCAATTGTATTTACAATATTTTATTAAAGCTTATCATTCATTTATTTTGTCTAATTTTAGGAAATCAATACTTTAGAGAGGCAAAGTTATTTATATCAATGAAAATTCAATTCGGCCATGACAGATAATAAACCTAAGTTGTATTAAATATATCTCGTTTATCCAATGTAATTTTAACATTTATTTAATTTTTATCTACGACAATAGAAATATCAAAAGTGCAATCAATCACATATAAATAAACAGATGCAAAGCCATGATATAGGTTTACGCAAGCCTGACGTCTGGGGTACAAACCATTTGTGATGATAGTCCGCGAAGAGTTAACCAAGAAGCAGAGATTGTTGAAACTCTTCATTCATTTATAAATTATAAAGACAGTGTTAGTTGCATTTGAAAATTATCTTTAACGGATGTCAGAAACCCAAAGAAAGGGTCATCGTTTCTAGAAGTTCGCTTAAGCGATAGGCAAGAGATCTACGCCGGGGCATGCTTGATAGAAGCAATAGTTTTAGATATTCCATTGGCTTTATCGCTCGAATCGCCAATACATTGAGTGCTGGCTATGAAAATGCGTGGTGAAGCATCTAAGTGCACATTATACACCTATAGGTAAGCTTTTGGCTTTTAATGTGTGGGCCGATGACAAAAATGATATATAAATAAAATACGCAGTCTTTAGCCTGAGATGTACCTCGAACATGGACCTTCTTGGGCAACTCTGGCGGCGTGAAGGTAGGGGGAGGATGGTGGTCATCTGCAAAACATCAGCACAATTTCGCATTCCGATACACCACTCAGTACTAACATCACATCGCCGTACACAGCCTGTGATCAGCTTCACAATATATATATATTTGTACAATATCAAGAAAACTGATCAATTTCGTCCAGAATTTACATCTGTCCTATTTCAAAACCTAGTTAGTAGTTACACTGATATTGTTTTTTTTTTTAGTTGTGCTCAAGACTTTTGCGTATATACCTAATCAGGGCAACTTAAACTTCAATTGGAAATTTACTAAATCGTCCATTAAAGTTTAAGCTATACAATTTATTTAAAGTCCAAAACGGACCTTTCATTTCATTAATGAATACAAGTGCAACAAAAAAATAATTATAGTTTTTTTAGCTTAGATTTTTAAATAGGACAGACTACAGAATAAAAAATTTATGATAAATTTAAATAAGAGAGACTAAGTAGAAATTTTGTGATCAAGACGAAATAGATTCCAAAAATATGAAAGTCAATTAATAAACACTTATTTAAAACATTAAAATTAATTTATGATTATATATTTACATTACACATACATGCAACACACACTACAACTAAAAAGACAAAAGTGTTATACAAGCTTTGTGTAATTGTAAACTACTTCACCTAAGCTACCAAAATTTAGTTTGTGAGGGTTCATATTATTATTTATGATGAATATGGCTGATGTTAAGGGAATTTTATGAATATTCAATATAATAATCATATATATATATGATTTCAAAGGAAATTGGGACTGAATAATAAAATCTAAATAAACGAAAATAAATTCGGTTAAAAATTATCTGAGGTCTTACGAATGCCGAGTGGCGCATATTCCACGAATTTTTAGACATTGACCAATCACTGGAGTATCCTTAGGGTTCTATTGAGGCTGGTACATCTAATTAATATACGTTCCCTATATAGAATAGTAAATTTAGAAAAAAATCCAATCCTAAACAAATACCAATAAAATTTAAATCTATTACGTTACAATTACAACACCAAAAATATAAGGACTATCGATGCATAGAAACGGGGACAAAATTATATTCCTAGAAATTTTGAAAAATACATTTAATATTAACATCAAGACCAAAACAAAATTACATGACATGTTCGTCTATAATACATCGGCTATCAGAGAGATCGTAAAACTAACTTTATGCACATATATAACGTACGCAAGACAATAACAGGACAGAACTTGCTAGAACCTAGTGCGTGTGTGCGCACGCACAACATCGGCGCATCGTAACACCACATTACATTGACACATATATATGCTGAAATGTGTACGTACTTGCCCTGCCAACCATCTGGACGGCCCGTACACCTTTCCTGAACGTGGCCACTAAATCGAGAAACAATAGGTTTCAATTTAATGCGTTAATATTATATTATACCTCATAACGGACATAAGGTTAGGTAAACAATATATGCAGACAGAGATGCAAAGCTTATTCTTAATGCCTTGCCATTGTATTTTAGTCGTAATATAATTTTCCCCAATTCCCGTATTTGCGAATCTACAGATATGCTCTTTGCGGTTAAATAAATTGTTACGAATATATTTTTACTAAGCGGTGGCGCTCAAAGCAAACTTAATGTTTTCTACGATAACACCGAATCCTAAACGTTATATATTTCACTGTTATTCGTGAGATAGCCTTGCAACTTTGCGTGTATTTGCATTTTGGTGAATTAGCGTACTCTAGCCCAATTTTTCAACTTGGTAGCAAGGGTTAGTTAATGCAATGAAATATTTAAGTACGGTAATTGTCATTGGCCACACGCTCCGTATCGCCGAGGCAACCACGATAATTAAGATTTTGTTTCACCATCCCCGTCTGCATCATCATCATTCCGACATCTGTAAAAATTTAAACACTGACTCATATACGAAGGAACGCTCCTTGACGGCTGATCGGGATAATCGATGTGAAATTTAAAAATTTAATAAAACCAAACGTTTCGTTTATTTCAAATGGTTTATTTGATTCTATTAAATTTTATGACGATCATGAATAGCGAACGTTTTATTGACTCTCCGTTAGTTACAGACATTAGTAAGGGTAAGCCCGGACTGTTCTAAAAAGTCATTATGTCGTTCCCAAGGTCCAGAGTAGGTAATCAGAATATCCTCCATTTTAATTTTTCTGAGACATGCTTTCATGGATTCGATCTTTTGCAATTTCAATGCTAAGTGTCGGGGATTAATGAAAGTGCTGCTTTGCTTTTATCAATCTACTCATTTATATCATGCAGTACCAGGATGGGCCTTGAAGTGCATCATATTAATTGCAACTGACTAGACAGTATAAATATCTAATAGTTAGTGTTTTTAGTTTCGCTCTAATTTCTTTTGTGATCTCATATGATGCACTAAACGCTCTAAAACTCATACAAATCAGACCAGAGCGAGGTATTAGGCATAGAAATGGAGTCAGAGTGCTTTATATCGTGGCGGTTCATTCACGAGCGAGCAGACAAACACAATGATGGCTACTATTGGTGTGATCGAGCACGGAGCCAGTGCTTTGCACCCGATCCAGTCTGTAAGGTACGGACGCAACACCACTAAAGCAACTCAAAATTATAGTCACGAAAATAAACTTGGAAAACGTATACGAATCTGTATGTTGTGTAGTGCGAGTTACCTATATCAGCTCCGACCTTCCGCTGGTGCGCGGTCACTAAAAGCGTAGCCGAATATAACATTAATGTTTTATTGGAATCAAACAGTGGCAAATATTGCTTTCGGCTAAATAAGTGTTAAATATTGTGACATTTTTAGAATCAACTCAAATACTAAGCGTTAAGGGGATTCCCAGAAAGAATGTCACAGAAGTTTTGTTATTGACTATTTAAATGGAATAGTACCTAATGTCGATTATAAAAATATGTTATTCATTTTCAAAAGAACAGGTTTCTACGTCAGTGACAAATAAAGATCTTACAGTTTTTGCATTTGCACTTCTTAATAAGTGTCTCATCCTTGATGTCTTCATGGCACGCTTTGCAGTAATACCACGCCCTGAAAATATTTTCTTATGTCTCAAACCATTTTTGGTTAATATGTGTGATTTTAGTTAACTGATAAAAAAATCTCTTTTTAAGTCTAGTGTTATAGTTTAATTGCTAAAGGTTGGAATTTGATTGAAATTTATATTAAGATAATATATAACATACCTTTTTACTTCATCAGCAGATTGCGCGATAAAAAAGCCTTGTGTGTTCGCGTGGATCTTCGCGTTTCTTGGATTAATTGAAATCTTGCTGTCGACCCCTTCCTCGCCCTTGATCTCTATCGCCAGTAGAAGCAGTTTTAATTTCGTGAAACATAATCTGAAATACATAGGATATTGTATCATTCTTCCCAATAATTGGAATTAACAAAACTCGAACGACGGAATGGAAACACTTGAATGAAATGAAAAACGAAATAGATTTTTTTCATAATCAGAAATAAGTTACAATTGGTCGTTTATTTAATCAAATAGTAGAGCTTACTAATGAAAGGATTAATACAAGTAAAGATTTGAATCCCTAATTAAATCTTACTCGCTTGCTTGTGAAAAACTCATTCCAGTGAAGGATGTCGATAGTGTTTCGGTGTACATCTCGCAGCCAGTACCCTGGAGGTAATCATTCTGCCAAGCTTGTGTGTCGGGGGACTGCAATCAATAAACTATGCTGAAGCCGTGCCGCGTTAGGTACAGCCAAGGTAGGGACTAAATGTAACTTGACATTAGTATCTATCACATTCTATATTAGGACTATTATGGTGGATTTAAGTCGATGTCTGAAACCAAATCGATCAAAGCCTTGCATCGTTATTATGATCACAGTTTTCAACTAATTTAATGTCTCATTCAAGAAGTTCGTCACATATTCTTTTCGAGTGAAAAGTGCAACCATTTCAAATATTCTTTAAAGACAATCGTTTTGATTTCCAATGATTTTAGTTAGACGCGTCTTCCATAGACGCGGTCGCAAACACGCCACAGCCGCAAGCCTCCAGCTGACTTACTGCGCCGCGTGGTTGAAGAGAACCCCAACAAAAGAACTACTCAGTGTCTCTGTGTACATCTCCATGCCTGAGCCTCGTTTGTACTCATACGTCCATTTCGCTTTGCGAGAAGACTGTGAAAATGTCCCATGCATACTCTTTTATTACCTTACACTTGATAACTTTAGTTGCTTATGTATTTTCTGAAGGTGCGTTCGACACAACAAGATTAAGTGTCAAATGTGTCAATATAAAGCAGTCCATGAATTTTGAAACTTGTAAGATTACACAACACAAAAGTTATTTGAATCATTTTTAAGAAACGAACCAGATGAAATCGGCATAGACAAACACACTAAAATTTTAGAAAACTTATGGCTATTTGTCCAGTTTTTAATTCTCTTCTACTAGTTTGGCAATTTTTCCTAGTCAAACTAGTGGATACCGCGGAATATTAGCAGAAACTTATTCGTTAACGTAGCAATTTTAAGTAACCTTTTTTTAAATTATTACAGAGCAAAGATCTGACCGTTTTGAAGCTTCTCATGGCAAAAAGGTTGGCCATCATGGTGGAGAACCCTGGCGCTAGACAGCTCTGCGCTATGAAGCCCAGCTTCAGCTCGGCCAAGCAAATCACGTCGTCACCCTGTTTCCAGTCCCAAGAGGGGATATTCAGGAGGTAAGCCTAAAAATTAAGAACACTTAAGTATATTTTTCCGTTTTTTTAACTAAGGCTACAGTATATATTGGAAATTATAAGCGTCCAAATTGCAGACAGTATATGGTAAACATATTATTATAGTTGAATTGAAAATACACGGTTATTTTGACTTGGCATTTATATAATAACGCCTCGATTGCCCTTTTAAGCTTTATAATAAGCTTCCTAGGTCCATGTTTACCTTATTATGATACTGCATCAGCTGTATAATAACTCTAATGTCATCGGAGTAGTTTTTTATGGAGATGACTCTCATGATATTAGCGGCGTCCTCCGCGTCGGGATCCTGACAGTATTTATTGGCGAGCACCAAACACGCATCCGCTTCGTGTACCTAAACGTTTTTGTTTACTTTAGTATGGTATAGCAGGTTGAACTATTACGCATAGAACATACTTACTTTTAGGTAAATTCCACCAAATCCTCTGACCAAATAAAAAGTGAAGAGATAGTTTTGTGAATCACACAGTGAAGCCGGCCTACACACACACACACACATTTTCACGCACACACATATACCAAAACTACGCCTTACCTTGTAAGACGAGCTCTCGTGGTGTGTGGTTTTTTATGTACAGTAGAACGAGTTGCCGCTCGACTAGGCATAAGATCAAAATAGCTTAACAGCGCCATTGAATCGTGTTATTCACGTGTAAATACGCACTTCAACCACGTTTGCAGTCGATGTAGTCACTTGCTTTGTTTAAATATTTAGAGACGTCCTAGTGCAAAGGAAAATATTTATAAACTGGTCGAGCCGGAACGTTACGAGCCGTATTGTTTGTAGAGCGTAGCCTACGCGCACTACATACCTAGTACCTACATAAAAAACCGGCCTCAGTTTTTGGTGTCTTCACTTTTTAATTTGGTCTGAGACTTAGTCTAGAAAGATTTTCTCTTGATTAGGTTACGGTGGGACTGCGGTCAGACTAATAGGAAAGTTACCAATGAAACATAATATAAAGGTTACATTTCCCTTTTAAAATATATTTTAGGTATGTGTGCATATATTTCCAGCTTTCCAAGTTAAATGTTCTATTCGTAATAATTCTGTAAATAAATTTTTCGTTACTAAAATTGTTGGGATATATTTGATACTTGTAAATCATTATTTTAGTGACTACCCACAAATTAATAAACTTCAAAACACAGACTAGAGTACATCAGTAATCAAATTTAGAACGAATGATAAAGAGGTCAAAATTAGGTATTACTTCAATGAATTTTGTCGTCTCTGATTTTCTAAAATATTTTTCTTATGTAGACTCACTATTAGATGTAAACTCAAAACACTAAATAAATATGTAAAGTAAGTAAAATTTAATAAAAATATTAGTAACACTAAATTAGGAAATATAGAAATCATAGTACGAAGATATTATCATTTTTCAAGTGAAAACTTCTTTGGCGCACCGCACACACATTTTTTCGTAGGCTGTAAGTTACGCTCCGAGGTGAAAGGCTCGATTGGGTGAACTCGGGATCGCCGAGTGTACCCGAGCGAGAAAGCACCACATACACATTTCTTCGTAGGCTGTGAGTGAGGCTGATCCGTCACGCTCTAAGGTGAAAGGCTCGATCGGGAGAACTCGAGACCGCCGAGTGTATCCCAGCGAGAAATACTCGTATACACGTAAATTGATTACGATTGCCAATGAAATTTTCACTTCTGTCGTGCAATCTTAAGCACACACTCTAGTTTTTTTTTTAATTAAACTTTTTAGGAATGTATATTGTATACTTACGTATAATTCGTTTATTAAAACATTTAAAATAATAAACAAGAATATCAAATGTTACTTACTTAAATACATATAATTAGTAGGAAAGACCTTTATGGATTTTAAAGATTAGCATGCGGAAATTTAAAGGGAAAATACTGTTCTAAATTCAAAACACAGATCTATGTATCACAAAAGCACACAGTAAAAGTTGGAGCATTCGTCTTGCAGTCTCTATAGTGGTAGGTAAGAACAAGCCGATGAGTATACACGTATCTACCAAGCCATGCATCTACACTCACCGTAAACACTCGACAAAATCGACAATCGACATCTGTACTTCAATCTACTAAGCCAATTATGGTAACTCTTTCATCGGCAGCCATTAATGCCAATTTAGTCATAGCACTTTCATTAGTACAAGTGAATATCGATTGTTAAGAGTTGACGCGGGCCGCACACAACACTCAGTCGGTAGACACAGGTCGGACAAGCGGCGACGTGCGGGACGCCACACACATCTCAACAACAGAGGCACACAAACAGCCTTAAGTCACAGAAGGGAATTCCCAGCTCCTCCCGATAGTGACGAGCTCAGCCCTACCGCTATAAGAACAGTTGGCAAACCGACATCACGCCCATTTTACCACATCGTAGTGCTACTTACTTTTACCCTCTGTAGATCGATTGGATTCATAATGGTGCCTTGAAAGAATTCCACAGTAGTAAAGTGTCTCTTGAACAGGCCTTCGAGCTCCAGGTCGGGCGGTTTCCTGTCATCAACGCTCAGTTAGCTCCGGACCGAAATAGTCCAGTCCGCCGCCTGTCGCAGGCCGACGTAACATGCACTCTAGTCAGTACCAAAATACGCGTACGCGGTGGGGCAGTGGCGGGCCACCGTCCCACCGAAGCGATGATTGCATTAAAATAACCATAATATAAAATTACCAAAGTGATAAAACCTAAAGTGTCTAGATCAGCTTTACAGAAAAAGGTCCGCATTATGCAATAACTAATAAAACTTGGTTCATTTTACGCGTCAATGATATGGGGCCGTGCGATAGGTAGTGGTCAGCTCTAATCGCTTTACTCTAACCTTGACGCGCTCAAGGTCGACGGCATTCATCATTGTACCCTGAAAAAACTCGACGGTGGTGTAGTGACGCTTCAGGAGACCTTCCAGCTCAAGGTCGGGCTCTTTTCTGAAAGCGTCGTTCGAGCACACATGTCACCACCATATATTTATTGTCTTAAACTTATATTATATGATTTACCTATAAATGCACTAATCGAATTCATAAACTAGGCGGTAGTAATGTTCAATTTTTTATAGCACCCAAAATCATCAAGAGATTTAAAATATAAATTTGTTTTAAAAAAAATTAACCATTCTATTTCAAAAGACATAATTATGAAGATTTCTGCTGTTATTTGTTACAGTAATTATTAATTTATCCTTATAATTAATGGAAATACGGAAACACTTACAACTTTGTAAACGACAAAAATATAGCGGTTATAAAAGTAGGCAATAGGCATGATAGATGATGGAATCATATCTTTGCTTATTGCTGTCCGCAAAAGCGCCGCATTGTTATTTTTTTTTATTTGGCTTGTGTTGTCTTCATTGCAGAATTTTGTAAATATCATTATTTATAAACAAAAATGAAACTGCTAATAATAAATTATATTTTAAAACATAACACAAGCATAATATAAAACCATCTTTACCTGTGTAAAAAAACAACTTCGACATCAACATCCTCTCTGTCTTCATGTAGGAAGTCTTTTAAGAAATGGCTTACTGATTCGTATGTTATATGTCCACATACAACTATATGCCTGAAATCATATCGTATATTATAACAAACATGTACTATCAACAAATGAAAATTCTAAGAAAGTGACTTTATAAAAAATCTAAACAAGCACTGAAAGCAAATTTTTTTTTTAAACTTTATGCATATTTAGATTTCGCAATTTACTTCTCAAAAAAGCGTGATAGACTTTACGCTCAAATTTTAAAAATCACTTTAAAAGCTTATCAATTTTGCTAGACTTAGCTTTATAAACAAAACAGCAAGAATGTGTTTCATTCAACATCTGTATAGGAGGTTGTACGCCAGAAATATTTAGCAACTCTAGCTTATGCTTAGGTACGTGGCGCTTTACTAAGCTCATAACAAGCATTAAAGGACGGATAGAATAGAAGAATAGAAGGATTCCGATTTCATTTCTATCACTTGTCCTCAAATATTTGATATGAAAGCTAAATTGTTTTTAGGTCACTAGCTGGAGGTGCTGTGCTCAGAATTTGAACCATAGCGAATATAATCAAGTCTGGACAAAATATGACGTAGAATCTCCTATTAATAGATAAGTAATTGTAGACATAAATAATAATTTTACAAGTGATAAAGATGTTAAATAAAACACAATGAAAAGCATAATGCAAATCCACACAAAACAAAACCTTTATTGATTAATTACAAGAAATCGAACATTTAAGTGGAAAATAATAATCAAATAAAGGTGTTGTGATATTTGCAGTAACATGAACATTGTTTCGTGATTGAAATTATCACTTGACCGGTCTGACGTCAGCTGTTTTTGGTGGATTTTGAACTAAAGCTAACTTCTGAGAGGTCGAATATGTAAAATGGTCGGTGCAAAAAATTAAAGAATGATTTCATTCACGAACGAATGAACTCTCTCAGATTCGCTCAGGTATGCGTATCTACTACTGTCTACTATGTAAGACGGTAACAATATTGTTCCGAATAACTAGCTCAGTCAAAAATGTTCATCGCTAAAATTCTATCGAAGGAAATCCTATCGTACTACTCGATGTGAATGATCGATATCTGAAGACAGTGTAGAGCTTTAGAGGTTTTTTAAATTAACAAAACTCAGCACTATTCTAATTATCCTGTCTTTAGATAAATGAAGTTTTTATGATATCAAATTTAAAAGCTTGCTTCGTAGTGTGTTTCAAAATAATAAAATAATATTTGAATTACTTTACTCATTATAAACCGTAACAAGATAATATGCTCAGATTGTAAAGCGCTGCATGATATTGTGTGGGTAGATAAGAGTCGTGATACATGATGGAGTTTGGCAGTCGAACGATGCAATACACGAAAGACAAGAACACTCATTCACATTAAACTGAAAGGTCGACAGACAGAATAGGAACATAAAACGCAAATTGCAGTAAAACATGCATACTATTTATTCATCTAAGGTGTGGCAAAGGAACTGAACAGTCTTTTATAAACTTGAAATTCTTCTACATTGATTAATATTAATCGATAAAATTGCAAATAATCTCTCAAATTAACAAATACAACTTTCGTATGAATGATCTGTGTACAAACGCTGCTAAGATGATGTTTAGTCATGACGAATAATCATGTCGAGAACTAAACTAATATTGCATTTAAAATGTCCTCAATGCACACAGCCTTGCCACGCTCTATGAATCTTTTAAATAATTAATACATTACACTAAGTATCCGAGGGGTCAATTCAAAAGTACAAATACATATAAAAATATTAAAGAGGATATACATTACGAGTACATTTACATATGACGTGCAGGTAGGGATTTATAGAAGGAAGCGAGCGATAGCACTCACTAGGTCGGCGGGGCTTGGCCAACAGCACGCGGGCGGCGCGCTGTCGGCACATACACGACAACTCCAACAACACACTACGTTACCACTCAACATTTAATCACCGTAACTAAGCTTTACGATTACCATTAACATTCCTTACACGTACGTACGGTACACTAACAGAACATAATATTGATACCTATACGATACGAGCGATAACTAGCCACTATCTGCTGGTTCACTATTCAACTGAATTCATACCAATCAAAGATATAATAATTTACAATCAATACCGACTCAAAAACAAAGACAACACGCGGGACTCGCGTCCCACCAAAGATAAAGTGAGAACACAGAAGCGTGCTAAGAGAGGAAAAGGAAGATATAGATATCACAACACGGAACACATTCAACGGAACGGAGTGAAGACAGCGGCTCACCTGCGTCCCCGCTCATTCTTGTGGGTGCCGCCATACTTTGGTCTAGTGCCGATTAAGTCAATTATCTCTGGGATACAACTGGCAAATATCGCCTAAACGCCGACAGACAAAACAAGACATTCACATTCAAGTCTGTAGTATAGCGAAGCGGGCGCAGAAGCGAGCCGCTAAGGGCGCCTCGCTTCCTCGCGCGTTTCGCAGCATCGGAGTTGTCGCGCGACATCGCGCGGCTGGGGGCTGTCGCGCGATCGGGGCGCGAACGGGGCGTAGCGCGAACTCAGGTAACGCGGCGGACAGTCGTCGAGCGCGGGATCGGGCGCGCGGGCGCGGGCACTGGCTGTGTGTGATCGCGGGACTCGTGGCGAGGTGCCGGAGCTAGCTCTACAGCGTGGCGACAGGCATCGTGTGCAAGCGAACAAACCAAACACTACTTCATCGACAGCATTACAAAACTTTACATCGGCTCTCTCCAGATCTAGTCTCGTTAGAAGGATTAAAAAGCTCAATGGTATCTCGAGTGTAATTTACGAAAAAAGGCATGTAGTAGTGCGTCGGTCGACCGCGCGCCTGTCTCTCGTGTACGGGGAGAGGGGCGCGGCCGCCGGGAGCTAACTCTTCGAGCATGCGCCACGGCACCGAGAGACCGATTCTAGTGAAGGATTAATAAATTTCATTAGCAAACTCCGCATTCAATCAACCAAATCAGATCGAAACCGTGAGAGGAAGCCGTGTGGAGCGGGGGCGTGAGAGCAGGGTACCTGCGGCGGACGTCCTTGTTGTACCGGCCGCCGTATTTGTTCCGCTGCGCCGCCAGCTCCGTGATCTCGGGGATCCAGCTGGCGAACACAGCCTACGATACACAGCAAACACCGTGAGGTGAGCGACCGCCCCCCCGCGCGCCCGCCCCCCCCGGCCGTGAACCCTCGCGCTCGCACAAGGCTGTGTGGCTTGAGTGTCGTCTGTCTGCGTGTGGCTGTGGCGTGGTGTGGACGGGTGCGGGACTTGGGTGCCGTGCCGAGCTACGCTAGCGGGAGCTACGTGACCGCAAGCCGTGACGGGACTCGTGACCGGGTGCATGCAAAGCCTGGATACATACGCTAACTAATCGATGAATAGAACTTAAAAAAATCGGTTTCGCCGGTAACTAAACTAAAACAATGGGCATTCGATATAGACGCATGGTAGAGCGCGCACACGGGGCTGCCGTCGCGGTGACCACCACGCGCCGCTCGCCCGCGCAGCACGGCGTGCACAGTACGTGCGTGCGGCGGGGCGCAGCGGCGCGCGCGGGCCGGCCGGGGCAGGCGGGTGTGCGCGAGTAGATAACACAATACATCTGACGGCACTGAGCAAGCTTTCGTATTGGTGATGATTTTACATCGTCTGCGGGAGATCGAGCGATTCAACCAACGGCAGCACGCAAGAAATCACCGGATTTTGCCGCGGAGTGAGTCGCTATCACTCCCCTTTTCAATTATACATCAAACTTATACCTTTTTCCGTGTTCGCGCTTCAGCTCGCCACTGTACTTGGACCTACTTCCTACCAGCTCTATAATTTCAGGAATGCTACTAGCGAACATTGCCTGCAACAGACCATGGTGTCGTTCGTAACGAGTCTGCGCGCGGACACCATCGTGTGGTGCACGACAATGTCCACTTCGAGTCTCGGTAAAACTATGGTGACGTATAGATGTAGCCGATAGCGGAGCGAAAAATAAAAAAAAAGGAAGGTGTGTGTCTACCGGTGATGTGAGCAACTGAACACAGCCAGGCACAGGTGCGCATGCAGAGATCGCGAGGTGGGAGGGGAGGGACGCGGCAGGGCGGGGCCGAACGCCTCCACTCCGGCGTACGAGGCTCGTCTCGTACCACTGTCCCCAGTACACATCTCCAATATTTAAGCTCGAGAGAACTTCTGGCAGCAAATTCGTGATCACATAACAAAGCAAAAGAAAAAACAAAACACTCATGCAATTAGATCTGATCGTGGTGAAGCTCGCCGTCGCCGCAGAACTTCCGAAGCATTGTAGGAAGGCATATCGAGGCTGGGCGCCGTCGCCGGCTGGTATCACTCATGCTCTAGAAGGTGCACTAACAAGGCTTACGGTCATTCCACGAGTTGTGCGTTAAACCAGTACATATCTACCAAGTCCCTTGTAAACAATATCGACAATTATTATGGCACGAATCCGTTTTATTTTCCTTTTGCTTTGTTATTTAGTCCGGTATTACGCAAGGAATCGCAAGCGTGGCGCGATCGGTTCTTACGTTATTAAACACAGTTAAAACCTTGCATCTCCTTGCGTTTTGTAAAACAATTGGGGTTTAGTAATTTAATTAATTTTACATTATATTAGAGTATGGGAATGAAACTTACCAAGCCGACAAGAAGAAAAAAAACCAAAAAGGTCCTGCCAAGTACAGTGTGGCAGAAGACGTCGCCGTAACCTACGGTGGACATGGTCACGATGAGGAAGTACACGCACGTCCAGTACGACAGCGACTGTGCGTTGTTGAACTCCAGCGGGTCGCCGGAGTTCTCCAACTGTAATGTACGATGACGTCACAGATTTTTCCCATTTCGAATTTGACGTTTATTTGAAAGGTAGTTTTTTTTTCACGGCAGCGCACATCTAACGCGCGCGTGCTCAATATTTGTGTGATAATTTTGCACTTAAAAATGCTTCCTTAGTCGAAGAATACTATAATGTGAACGGATTGGGTTAATAGACTATTTTATTGCGATAATTTTTAATTGTTTTATTTTTAGGAATAATAGTTTAACTTTGTTTATTCGTATATAAAAGAAATACCCTTACCAAATGAATAATACCAGCTGCCGTAAGCCATACCGAAATAAATATCGACACTAATTGCGCCAAACGAATTGAACTCGATGTCTTTAATATATTGAGGTACTGCAAAATATCAGGCACGGTCATTAAGCGTAGAGCTCTGAGGAACCTTAGCCCTGAAAACAATTGAAATACACACATTACAAGGATGAAATTTCTTTTATCTCTTTCGGTTGGTGTTTTGTCTCTTTTTACGCACTTACTCTACAATGGTGGAATTCGGGATATTTCAATCGAACTAATTATATATAGTCAAGAGAAGTGCATATTTGGCAGTTCACCACCTGACTATCCTAAAAACCGTGAGGACAATAGTTTATGTAAACATTAACAATTGACAGATGGTGAAAATGAAAATAATTCCAAATTCAATGAACCGAAAGGGCAATGAGGTCATCGAATATTTTCACACCTTTCACATCTATTTCAATCAATTGAAATCAGCTGTGTGAGTTCAACGACCTACTGAAATGAAGACAGTGCCATGTAATTTAATTTTTTTTATGATACAAATATTTCTCTGCCTAAACTTTTTTCAAGCAGAAAATCACGTGCCCAAAATTTTTTTTAATAATTTTGCAAAACTTAAGGTCTGTATATATATACCTATCTGCTTTCATGATACATACATAAATATGATGTTCATTTAATATCTGAATATGTTGTTTCCCTAGTGATTTTCCACCTGGATAACACTTTTTATGAACATGTCACAACTTATAATCTGTTTGCGGGTAAAACAACACGTGTGGCTTAAACACAGTTTATAGTAACCAAAAGCTTATGGGCTCAATTAACTAATGGCATCTGTTTTTAGCCAACAAAAAAACTTAGCAGGCCTGACTTCATAGTATACGATTTTCCTATATTAGATAACTTATTAAACTCTCAATTAGTAAAATATTCTATTCCTATTGTGTGTGTAATCTTTTTTAACTGACTTAGAGAAGTGAATACATAAATATAGAAAATTCTCTTTAAACTGTTTCCTAGTACATTTTTATAAGCCGCTGTGGGAACCGAACCCGTCATATTTGAATTACACTGCCAGTAAGCTACAGAGGTTAATTTAAATGTATGTTACTTACCTATCCACGTTCTATCCAGGTATATTGATACAAAGGATGGGGGTATCGTGAAATAATCTACAAATGAATACATCTCGAGCATGAACCATAGTTTGTCACTAGCTGCTATAAACTGAAAACAAAGAGAAAAAACATATTAATATAGTTAATCAACCAATGTATATTTTATGAACAATAAAAATCAACATTATATTTGGAATGATTTCAGATACAAAAATAACACTGGTCTGCAACCAAATCCAACTTTTTAAAATTATCTCATAAGGATGTAGATTTTAATGCTCTGAATCTGTTCCCGATGGCCGATTTTTTCTATCGCGTCTAGATTTTGTGATATTATGATTTTTATTTCCAGAATATCACAAATTTAGGCTTGTTTTGATTCTACATTTTCCGTTAAATATTAGGTATATGTTTTTTAATACGTTTTGTGTAAGTAATATTATCTACGACTTTAATCGTAGACCGCTACGCAGGTCGTAGCACGTAGCGCCGTAGTAATGCGTAGCGGCGCCGTAGAGGCGCCGTCACTTACTCAGAAACATCAATCAGCATAGTTTCAAACCTAATCCTACTAATTTTATAGATTGGAAACTTTATGAGGACTAATGTAAGTTCGTTACTTTTTCACGTCGTAATCGTTCACTTGCTAGAATGTAAGTTACAGAAGTTCTTTTAATACTTAGGTCAAAGTCTTAGGTTACTGGCAAACACTCCAGTCCATTTAACAATCAATAACTTATGCAAAGCAATCCAATATCATACTGATAACATACAATTTTAAACCATTTTGTCGCATATTTTATAATCATTATAAATTAAAATAACTATTGTATTACAGCGTCGACATAGTTGAACGAGTTTGAATCTAATTTGAGAAAAAATGTGTCTTCGGAAGAATCCTAAGCCCTAAAAAGACATATTCGTCCTAAAATTACGTTTGATCCTCACAAAATGCAAGGTTTCTTAGATAAATATTATATTTCTTCCTACGCAAAATCAAAAATTTAAATGGCCGTAAAGCCCTTAGAGTTAGGGCCTGTTTCACAATCGCCTAATAAGTGTCGAATAGCTTATCCGCAAGTTTTGTCTCTGTCGCTAAGTATAAAGTAGGCAGCGACTAAACTTCCGGATAAGCATTCGATACTTATTAGGCGATTTTGAAACAGGCACTTGAAGTGGATAGAGGTACATTTTCTAGTTGTTCTAATTAATATTGTTTATTTAAGAACTATTATATTTTTATCAATGACTTCATCATCTATGTTATTTAACAAGTAATTTTAAGATTTATCTTATATATCAAACAATACGTTTGATATATAAGATACAGTCACAGTCTTTGTTAGACAACTCCGCCGAAACAGCTTGACCGATTTCCATGAAATTATGCTAGTGTATTCGGTAGGTATAAGCATATTCATGGGGTATGAGTCACTGATGTGACTCATACCCCAGGTGGATCACCCTTATCACTGAGTGATAAGGGTGATCCACCCAAATTTTATTATTTAACTCTTAATTATCACCCTTCTAACACCAACCCCCACTATTTAATAGCGATATTAGTACTTTAATAATCTTCAACCCTCAGAGGTCTATAACTCTTTTAATGTGTGTACCTACCCTTTCAGTTTTCACACATATCCTGTATGTTTTAGGGGTAGGTGTAGGTAGTAGGTGTAGGTATCAGGTGTAGATGTAGGTGGTATTGAGTAGGTTTAGGTGTAAGTGATATTTGTAGGTTGTAGATGTAGGTTATTATATATTGTAGTATATTGTGTAGTTATTATTCATTCCTGTTTAATGTTTATAACTCCCCCACATTTCGGTGACGGTGGCCGGTTACTTCGAAACCAGGCCAGTTACACAGGTGTAATGTTATAGTGCCCGCGTGTGTGCGCAGTACACAAGAGCACCCTCTCTTCCCTTACTCTCTTTTTACATACCCATCCGACGCATGGATCGTCTTTCTTGTCAGACAATCAGGTGATCAGTCTGCATTGTCCTAACCAAACTTGGAAACAACATTTTTTTGTTGTTCCAATGCGGGAATCGAACCCACGACTACCGAGTCGAGAGCCAAGCTCTAACTACTAGACTACGGCGGCGGCTGTTATATTAGTTTAATGATTATAGTAAATACAGAACAACGTCTGCCGGTGACCTCTGGTCTGGCCTAAAAATTGTATAAGTAATCAGTCAGATTATACAATTGTATCTTATATCAGTGTATCACTCTTGCATATTATGTTGGTAGGTATTTTTTAACATCTCGGAAAGTGTTTTAACAGTGCTCTTACAATTGGTACATTTTGTACTGTTTATAGAATAGTTTCTAGAAAATTTCATATGAACCTAAGCACCTCTAAATTGTAGATTTTTGTAGATTTAACATAAATAGTAAAAACTCACTCGTATAAAAAAGTAGACCATAAAAAATATGTTAAAGGCAAGGTCGATCTGCTGGGTAATATTGTCGCTCCATTTCTGGCACCGCTCAACCTCCTCACTGGAACGAGAAACCAAGGGTTACAGACTACAGCACACCGCATGGTGGGGCTCACACCAACGACACGAAGCCTCTAATAGCTCACAAAAGTCTTGGCTGTCTGAGACAAAACAGTCAAAAAATACTCAGTAAAACTGCAAAATTTTACACATATCAATGTTGGTTGTGTCATGGTTTAAACAATAGAAGCAATGCAATACAGACACATAAAAAGCGTTACATACGTTGAACATTACATTCAACAAACAATCACATGTTCTAAATTAAGACATTGTTGATGATACCATCGGAGAATCTAATTCATAAGCAGGTAGAGTGTACTCATAATTTATTTGTATTATCATGATGGCATGCAGTCACAATAAAACTGTCGGAGGCATGTCAGTTTGATATTGTAATAATAACATAATACGAACAAATTATGACAATGATCAAACTGCTTAAGAATTGAATTCCCTGATAGTACATTATCAAAAAATATGACGCATTCGAACAGAACCCAAACTGTTTACGAAGAAGCTTCAGCTGTATTCTGTTTTGCCCCAGTGTGTTACAATACCAAGACAAGCTAACATATAGTACTATATGCAGCAACATTTTCACATTAAATTTTGTAACTCACGTATTCCTTATGTAATCAGCATTATAAGATATTCGAAATATTAATATACAAGCTATGCTTTGCAAAAAACACGCCGGTAGTAGCGAGCTGTAACTGTAAAATACTTGATTGAAACCTTTTGCTTTCTTCTTATACAAGTTTTTGAACTTATCGTATAAACAGTAACGAGCAGTTACATAGACAAGTATGTGCCAAAATTTTAAAGAAATGCAAACCATGCTTCAATAACATGTGGGTAGAGCTTTCATATGTTTGTCCAACTGTCTAGGAAGGGATTTTAGTTTGAGATTGGTGATGTCGTTGATTCGTCTTTAACAAGTAATAGAGTAAATTGGCAGATGGGTTTTTGATAGTTAAAAAAGAATCTATGTATACTGTGCTGTATGTAAATTATATAATATATAGTTATTTATTTATGTCGCAATATACGTCATGTTTATTAAGACATAAATAACTATACAATTGAGAAATTTCATACAAAAGTTACTCATTACTGGTTTGTAGATGTCATGTTGGTTACAGTCACACCTCGCTATTCACAAGCCGGCTCAGAGGAATGGAATGTGGTTACCTTGACGCGTCAATAAAGTAGATGATGAGCGATGCTATACTCAAGATGAACACCAACACTACCTGAAATGATCAAGAAAACAGTTGAAAAGGTAATCCTATGCAAAGCCAAGAAAACTTGGGACTATCAGCAAATATAACGTTGACAAACACATTGGTCTCGTAACAATCTGAAGAATTTGTATTACAAATTAACAAAGAGATAAGGCCCTATTTGCCATTTCGTATATTATACTGTCCGACATTTTCAAAAAATCTTAATTCGTGGCCATGGATAAAAAAAATTAATGGCGAACATATTATGGCAAAGTCTACTAGGTAGATTATGCCATATATAAATATGGTTCAATACAAAAGTATCCCAACCCTTGTGTAATTTTCAAAGTAATGTCGCTATAAATATATCATTGGTTCTAAAACTTTAGGTATATCTGGTTTGTCGTGCGCATAATCAAATATAATTAATATTCAGTTCTGGTACAAATGCAAATGCGTCAACCGCTGGTTACTAATTACATGACATCATCCAATAAAGGTGGTCACGATGTGTGCATATAAATCTGCGCAGTTCATATTATATTAAAATAATGCACGTATCGAGTTTATATAATTAGAAGGTATCTGGGAGACCGATTTCTATTAAAACGATAAAAATTTACAGATTGCGATTAAAAAATTTATCACAAAAATATTAGTCTGACCGGGAATCGAACACGAGACACAAATTCGCCAACAACGCAAAACCGGCCAAGTGCGAGTCGGACTCGAGCACATAGGGTTCCGTACCATTATACCAATATTTTACATTATTTATCAGTTTTACACTTATATTTAGTTATTTTTATACGAAGTTTTACAAGTTAATTATCTATAACTGCTGAAATAAGAAAGTTAGATAAGTTATTATAGTTTTTCTTTAAAGTTCATCATATGGACTACCATCATGATTTTTCAGATATTTAGAGCCAGCTGTTTAGTTTTTAGAGGGGGGTAGGTACCTTAATCAAAAAATCGACTTAGTAACCTCACAATGTTTTTAAAAGACCTATCTAATGACACCCCACACTATGGGGTAGACGCGAGAAAAAAAACATCCGCACTTTGTATGTAGGGAAGGTAACCCAAAACAATATATTTTTCATGATTTTACCTCTGCCAACGTATCAGTTTGGCCATACAGCGAGGCAATGCTGCCAGCCTCTTAGGTACTCTACCCGCAGACTCCGACCTAGATTCAGTTTTTTACCTATAGCTCTTTTTTATCATCAGGCCGAAGCCCATTTGTATGTATTTCGGAAGTTGTATATATACCTCCGATATTAGAAAACTTCGATAGCGCGATTCAGGATTGTGGTGCTAATTGGTCCGCCACATATGTACATATAAATATATTTTTAAATATTGTAATGTGAACCTTTTATGTTATTGATTAAATATGTAGGTATATAATGTAATAAAAATCATAGAAGAATATTTTATTTTAGCACTTAATACCATGCAGTTTCATCTTTCTAGCACCGTTTGGACGGTAAGCCGAAGACGCACGGACGGACGGATGGACATGACGAAGCCATAAAGGTTCCGAGACATGAACTACGGAACCCTAAAAAGTCGAACGTATACGTAGCTGAGTCACGCGCTTTTACAATAAAAAAGCTAAATAACTTATCTTATCACGCGACGAAAGAATTAATATATAAAAAATCAAAAATTAGCTGTTTCCTGGGATGAGACTTAGCGAGACCGATTTTTCACCCCTAAAACCCCCTGCATACTAAATTTCACTGAAATTGTTGAAGCCGTTTCCAAGATTCTGATTATATCGATTTGCTCGTTTAAAATATAGGATTACGTCCGTATTGATCTGAGTAATTTAAATGGGTAAGTATTATTTACACTGACAATTGCGCAGAGCACTTTGAATGCAAAGTTTATACCTAGAACTTCTATGTAAATAAGCCGTTTTGCTTTTCCGTGTCGTGTTTGAAGGAACGGTAGTGTAATCTTTATTTTAAATCTGATTAAGAAGATATTCAGGCTTAATCGTCTACGATATGGTCTAACCATACCAGAAGTTTAAGTATTGTATGTCGAAATAAGTCCAAGGACGTTTGTTTCGTTAATAATTTCTACCCGAATACTAATGAAAACTAAGCACTTAAAACAGAACAATAACAATTAAAGCTAAAAATACTATTAATGGAGGTTTTATTGGTATTTTTTCATAGTTGAAAACGAATTTGGCGTAAGATCTAACTTCACAAACGGGGTCAGCTCACTAACGACGATAAAATCAATTCATCAATGTCAAACGCTTTAGACCGGACGTCGACACATCTTAATTAAAAATTCCGCTAAGAAATTTTCATTATATACCTACTCTGTTATGTGAAATGTCTGGCGCAGTCTTGACTTAAAAGATCTTACGAGAGATAGGATACCACATACTAGTGCATCATACACATGGTAAATCTTTCAGAAATAGTTAGAACGACTAGTTTAGAGCGCGTTTAGCTAGCGATTTCGGGTATAAATTTAAATTTTCATCAAATAATGGAATTTCTTTATATTTCTATATCAGCTAGGTATATACGAAAAATTTTAGCACAAAAACTAGATCTACACCAACAGAAATAAAAAGCTATAATGGGCACTTTGTACCCACTTGCTAAACAGAAAATAAAAACTACAAACTAATAAAGATAATGAGGCAAGCGTCAGCGAATCATAATTAGACTATGTACGTGAAACAAGCCAGTGAACCAGAACTCTGCGGTTTTGGAATCCTTGGGAGCAGTTCACTTGCCCTGCTTTGAAGTTTGGCACTTGATGCAAAACCACACAATTCCAAACAACTGTTTGGCTCGCTCGTGAAAACGTTTAAATGCGAATGGAATAGTGGCGTTTACTAAACACAATTCAAACTGTTTTGGTTAAAAGTTTAGTATAGACACATACCTAGACAGAAGATACCTGGCAAATGTAAAAAGAAATGGCATTTTCATTAAAGGTTTGAAAATCCCCTCTTTATTCATTTCATTCGTATGTGTCTTCTAAAAACATAATTGATTCACGGGAAAATAGTCTCATTTCTATCTCGAGTGTTTGAGTAGGTAAGTAATGCGGTCTAGTGCTTAAGTGAGTAATGCTAGTTAGCATTTGAATGGTATTTTATGCGCTAAAAGACTCAAGTGTTAAATCTTTTTAAAACTATTCTGTGAGTAGCACAATTACACTGTTTTATTCAAAAATTTGCTTTTTGCTACTGCAAATAGCAAACTTCGATTTAACTAAGTAATGCTTTATGCTGGTCAACACAACGTTTAAAACGCCTAGTGCCATATTGGAAAATCATTATCAGACTTTAAAATGATCATCAGACAATTTTCATTACAAGTAATTTGTATTGTTACTTTTTGGTAAATAAATAAAAGTATTGTTTGCTTACACACCAGTTGTAATGTTGTACTATATTCTCAAGACATTGCTGGCAACTTTTGTTCGCGTGCAATTTTTTGCAGGTGCAAGTTCGTGACACACACGCACGATATATAAATTAATGGACTGCCAAAGTATATATATATATATATATATATTTGGTCTTACGGACAGCAGGTAATTTGATTTCATAATCAATGCACTGAAAATTTACACCAAAAATTTACACACGAACAAAAGGAGATGTCCCCACTGAGTGACTGACGCATGGACGTAAAATAAAAAAATACTATTTTTAATTCATACAAAACTTAAGAAATATAGAGAAAAAGTCAAGTCTGAATAATATTTATTGACCATTATCGTAAAAAAAGTGTTGAAATAAATTCCGAGGGTACTCCGTAAACTTAAAAAGCCATTTAAAAGATCGAAGACGGTGTGATCGGAGCAATATAAAAGGCAAGGGAGAAACTAGCAGCCATAGTGCTCGAGTGGCACCACTTGGCAAGCATCCGATATAGAGTAGCTAATGGCCGACAAAAAGTCGGACTCGAGCCTTCGGCGCCCTATAAATCACACTGATGCGACAGATTGCCAGGAAACTTATGATAGATCATTGAAAATGCCATTATAAACTTGATATGAAAATTGCATCATCGCCTCACCGATTAATTGCAATGCCAGAACTCTGCTTTTCGTTTTTAGGTAACGCTCTACTCAGGTGTGAAAATCTTGAAGAGTTTGTGATAATAATATTCTGAGGCTCCTGTAACAATTTTTTTAGCCCAAACATAATAATATATGGAGAGGGTTTAGCGCATTCCTTTCTAATTTTAACATCTGATCCTGGAAAAGTGAGAAAGTCATGGGCATGATATGGCCAATGACCATGTAGATACATTTTTATTATTAGCAAGACATTTATAAAAACACACTACCGAAATAGAACATAGTTCACTGTGTCATTCCGTTTCATGGTTCTTATTTATTAGATTATAATGAAAACGTAAAGAGAAATCCAATTACAGGTGCCTCATCCAATTATGCAATGTAGGGTATTTTACGCCATCTGTTACATGCAAGACCTTGGCTTAAAGGGGTGAAGGAAGTTTACTGTGTTGGCTACGAGTATTACACTTTTCTTCGAATTTCCATCCCGGGTATTACACTTAAATTCTTCGAATTCCCCTTACCCTTTGATATAGATAAATTCTTAATGTTGATAAACTCAACGTATGAGAATATTAATCCATTCTATTCGAACAATGTTGTAAAAACAAATTCATAAAATTATGTAAGGGCTCAATTTAATGCACGAATGTGGGCCATTGCATGAAATTTTCTTTCAAAAGTTATTGTGAATGCAGTCAACAATAATAATTTTCTGTATTGCTAAATCTCACGAATCGTCGCCACACGTACACGGTAAAGGAATTCCTGTTATCCGTGCAATTGCACATTAGTTAACGTCCACAGCGACCTTGCTCTCCGGCCTTCAATGGCTCGAGGTCACCTGCAAACACACCTCCCATTTGTCAATCTTAACCCGCACCCGCAGGTTCACCTCACCTTTACCGATTTAGTATTGCAATCAATATTCTAACTTCTACTGCCAATGCCTTACTACGAGCTGGTATATCACCTAGTTGATGTAAACGTTTTGCTTGAAATTGTAGAAAAGTCTTATCCGTGTCTAATATTGTGATATTTACCTATCTCCTTTGTTTCGTGGCCTATTTATGCTCGAAACGAGAAGTGTTACGAGATTTTAGTGGTATACACATAAGGTCGATTTTTGTTTACCGCTCAATATGTCGCGCACTGTGACATGCCCACACTAAATATAGCCGAGTTAAATTTATCGCACTCACATTCAATGTGGATACACGCGGTTGTAATTATCAAAAACGTTGACTTGAATGAGTATTTTATGTTAATTTAATATGTTCACATCTCGACATCTTTTTTTAAGGCGCTATAAGTCATGGTTATTGTTAATGCCATCACGATTTACCACATTTTATATGCACACCGGATTACTTAACATGACAACTTATAACTTTTTATGATATTAGTTACATAGAAAGTTTATAAAATAGGTTTATTTATTAGTTCCAGTCACTAAACGTTAGATATGCCATCGAGGACTTAAGCGTTTCAGTTGACAATCAATATCACCCCGAGAGCATTCACCTGTAACATTTCTGATTCCAATTCTTACATCAGTGCTCGTTTCCGACGAATTCACCGATGAGTGCATCCCTTACGTGTTTTCCGCAATTAAATTGTACAGACCTGAACTTCCGTGTATTGGAGCCAGGTCTGCATCGTCCATGACAGTAAAACTAATGTAGTGTCCTGAAGCGTACCTACGTTCCACGTGAAGATCTGTTCGATTGAGATTAATGAGTAGTGTGACGCGGAACGCGACACACCTTGTGAGTTGTGAATCTTTCCATTCGACGTGTTCATTATTGGGGTTAAAAAAGTTAAAATGAAATCAAAATCTGGACGACCTAATTATAAGTACATGATATGATATAAACTAATATTATAAAGAGTTTGTTTGTGTGTTTGTTTGCATTGAAGAAGCTCCGAAACTACTAGACCGATTTTGATGAAATTTAGCACAGATATAGGTATAGGACGGGGACGGATACTTTTTATCCCGAAAAACTACAGTGTTCCCGTGGGACACTATATTTACGCGACCGGAGCCACGGGAAAAAGCTAGTTTACTACAATAATGCTCCAATAATGTTCCACTACATAACAACATAATATACTCTTATTATTCCGAAATTAAAAAGGTATATTAATACGGTACCATGCATGTTATTAACCGACTTCCAAAAATAGGAGTCGGTTATACGTTCGGCTGTATACAGGGTGTCCCAAAACTCAACGATAATCTGGTACCGGATGAATGGCCAAGTTACACCAGTTCCGGGGAAAATAAAATAAAAATTCCATATCACTCAGTTCAGCGATAATAGACAATTTTGTAAAAAAGTTGAAATTCGACACCTTGGTCGCATTTTCAAGTCCTGTGATCACCAATGTCACAATTTCGCTGTGATTTTTTTAATTTCGAGATCTTCATTAACGATGCTTTTAATCGCAACTACGAATTAATGCAAAAAACATTGTTAATTTAATAAAATAAGTTAAGTTTTAGTGAGTCATGGTTCACAAAAATATTGTTAGTTAACTTTGAAACTTCATTTAAAAAAAAAAATGTACTACACTACCCTTGGCAAGTTATTTCAAAAGATGGCGCATTTAATCAAGATTTACAAATAGTGCAACACCAGCCACTTTTCTTACTATTAAGAAAATTATTTCTAATTTTTTTCAAATTAAGCTCATTTCAAAAATAATAATTGATACTTTTTTGTGTTAACAGAACGGGGTCTTGAGTGTGTGTAATGAACAAAAGTGATAGAATGAGATAGATAGTGACGCTGACAGTCTGTCTCACTCTAGAGTGAGACAGATTGATATTCGACTTCTAGAATGAGCGAGACGGATAGTGACGCTTGAGGGGTCGTCCGTTCACAACATTTAGTACGCATCGTTTCTTCGTCTACTACGCATCTCTCGTATTCGTGTAACCATCGTCCTAACGACTTTGGCTTGTGTTACTTTGGACTTGATACTGTATCCGTACTGACGACTTTGGCTTGCGTTACTTTGGACTTGATACTGCATCCGTACTGACGACTTTGGCTTGTGTTACTTTGGACTTAATACTGCATTCGTACTGACGACATTGGCTTTGCTTTTCTGGACTTTGTGCTGTGAAAATAGTGTGTGAACAACATGCCGGATCTGTACACAGTACAATAATATGCAAATATGCATCTTATCTACGGTGAATGCCGTTGTAATGCCTCTGCCGCAGCCAGATTGTATCGCGAGAGATACCCCAATGTGCAGCGTCACCCAGATTATCGCGTATTCCAGAATGTACACGCGTCATACTCGGAAGGACGAGTGCCCAGTGTTCGTACGTCCGGTGGAAGACCGCAAAGAGACTATGACGACGTAGTTTTTAATGAAATTCAAAATGACCCCAGCACTTCAGTACGTGCGATAGAACTAGCAACGAGAGTACCGAAAAGTAACGCTCATCGAATTTTAAAACGATACGTATTTCATCCGTATCATGTGCAACGCGTCCAGAGTTTGTTACCACGAGATTACGCACCTAGAATTGATTTCTGCAGAACAATGTTAGCGAAAATTCGTGAAAATCCTGAATTCCTAAACAAAATTTTATGGACCGACGAATCTACATTTAAAGGAGACGGTTATTTAAACTTACACAACCTTCATGAATGGCACGTCGAAAATCCGCATTTAATGCGTGAAGACCGATCCCAATACCAATTCAAAGTAAACATGTGGACTGGAATTTTAAACGGACGAGTAATTGGACCAGCTAACTCAAAATTTAGATGGCGCCACCTATTTGCATTTTCTTCAAAACGATTTGCCAAATTTGTTAGAAGACGCACAGCTCAGTATTCGCAGAGAAATGTGGTTTCAGCAAGATGGTTGTCCGGCGCACTATGCTCGGGCTGTAAGGGATTATTTGAACGCTGATTATCCTGACAGATGGGTCGGACGCGGTGGCTCAATTTTATGGCCTCCTCGTTCCCACGATCTAAATCCAGTTGTTTTTTTTTACTGGGGATGCATAAAAGAAAAAGTTTATTCGAAACCAATACAAAATCTATCAGAACTTCGCCAAAAAATTGATGCAGCGTCAGAAGAAATAAATTCAAGGAATTTGGCACGACTGGTGCAAAGGTCTTTTGTAAGGCGTTGCAGAGCCTGTATTCGTGCCGGAGGCAAACAATTCGAACATTTACTGTAGTTTAAGGAGAATAATTAAATAAAAAGTTTTACGACGGTTCGTTCATTGTTTTATTAATTATTATTCTGTTTTTTACAATAAGATTGGTTATTAACTGACTCAATTACCTCTTTACTAAAAATAATAATTTTATTTCAGACCAGAAACAAAAAATAACAAATTTTAGTAACAAAAATTCCTAATGTTGAGTTGTTCAAATTGAGCTCAATTTGAAAAAACTGAGAAATAAAACTTTTAGTGGCAAGAAAAGTGGATAGTGTTGCACCATTTTTAAATTTTGATTAAATGCGCCATCTTTTGAAATAACTTGCCAAAGGTAGTGTAGTAAATTTTTTTTTCAAAATGAAGTGTCAAAGTTAACTAACAATATTTTTGTGAACCATGACTCACTAAAACTTAACTTATTTTATTAAATTAACAATGTTTTATGCATTAATTCGCAGTTGTGATTAATAGCATCGTTAATGAAGATCTCGAAATTAAAAAAATCACTGCGAAATTGTGACATCGGTGATCAAAGGACTTGAAAATGCGACCAAGGGTGTCGAATTTCGACGTTTTTACAAAATTGTCTATTATCGCTGAACTGAGTGATATGGAATTTTTATTTTATTTTTCCTGGAACTGGTGTAACTTGGCCATTCATCCGGTCCCAGATTATCGTTGAGTTTTGGGACACCTGTATAAACACACCGGCATATTTAGCGGAACACAAAAAAAAGGTCCATAATTAAAAAAATATGGTTTTATTTTTAAATCTACTTACTACACTTCTTTTGCTATTTAAAGTTTAATTTGTTTTACTTAAAATGAGATCACATTAAGAACAGATTTTGCGAGTAAAGGCTATTTGTGAAAAATGGTACATATTTGAACTTTTCATGTAACCGGGAAAAGTGAAAATTAATATTAAAATAACAATAAATTAAATTAGAAAAATGGTGATTAATATCGCGTATTTCCTCCACGTGCTCTTATTAAAGTTTCTACCCGTCTAGGCATACTGAGAATGATGTTATCGATGGTCTCCTGGGATAGTCGCCGCCATTCTTCAACTACGGCGATTCGCAGTTCACCCACGTTGGCAGGAGCTGGTACTCTGGACTTAACTTTTCTTTTCAGCAAGTCCCAAACGTGCTCTATTGGGTTCATATCCGGTGATCTCGCCGGCCACTCCATAACAGTGATATTCATATCATTAAGATAAGCTTGAGCTACCCGAGCGGTATGCGGTCGAGCATTATCCTGCATAAAAACAAAATCGTCACCGATATATGGGGCAAACGGTACGACATTTTCTTCTAAAACTTCTCTGATATAGCGGTCTGCAGTCAGCCTCCCTCTTTCAATCACTACCAAGTCTGTGCGAGCTCCCAAACAAATGCCCGCCCAAACCATTATTGATCCACCACCGTATGCAACTGTAGTTTTTAAAATTTGTCTGAATGTATCGTTCTCCTTTGCGTCTGTATATTCTTTGCCTGCCGTCAATTTGATTTAAGAGAATTCTGCACTCACCACTAAACAATACCTTACTCCATTGGTCCGCGTTCCAAAGTCGATGTTCCTGAGCAAAAGTTAACCTGTTTCTACGATGATTTACCTCGAGCCTTGGAGCCTTGGTGGGCACAAATGAACCCAAACCAGCTTCTTCGAACCTTCTTCGTACCGTACGCTCACTTACGGTTACACCCCGCACTGCTTCGAACTCATGTCGAGCTTGGACGGCCGTCAAACGGGGGTTCCTACGTACACGAAGCCGAGTGAAACGATCATCCCTACTCGAAGTGCGTCTTTTTCTGCCTTGTCCTGCTCTTCTCATATAAGTACCGGTCTCCCTAAACCGTTGGATACTGCGATGGATCGTTGAAACTAGTCGACGAAGATCTCTGGATATCACTCTGTAGGTTTGACCATTTCTTCGCATTTAGAGTGCCCTGGCAATCTCCGTTGGGGCTAAGTTAGGCATAATTCAGTCCTCAACTCCAAAAAGATACGCGATTAAAAAAAGAAGGAAGAAATACTCGAAGTTCGCTCCAGATAAGGTGTATTTGAATAAAATTAAAACAATTGCATAAAATGTGATGTTCAGTTGTTTTCTTAATTTGAAAATATTTCTTTTTAAATTAAATGACGTATAAACCAGCCACCAACCTTAAACGATACTGATATCAAACCTTTATTTTATGTTCCGCTAAATATGCCGGTGTGTGTATATGTATATATTATATTTATAACGTCTCCGAAAATCAATTACGGATACTTCGGGTACATGATTCACTGCTTGTCTAAAAACGTTTAGGCAAAAAAATATTTGTCATACTCGAAAGAAAAAATCATCTCATGTATGGGTGACTCTCCGCTAAACGCTAACTCGCCCATATAAAGAAATAATATTTTTTTCGAGTAGGACAATTATTTTTTAACTAGACCTTATATATATATATATATATATATATATATATATATATATATATATATATATATATATATATATATATATATATATATATATATAAGGCCTTTACCTTACTAAGGTCACACCTTAACCTATTATTAATGGTTAATTACTATGGTTCCCAAGTATGCCAAGATACAATTGTGCCAAATTTTTGTTATGGCAAAAATATGCCTAGGGCGTTATGCTAAATTTAATGTCGACAAAAAATAACTAAATTAGTCTAAAAAAATGATACCTACTGAAATAGTAGATACAATTATGCCAAAGTATTATTATGACAAAAAATTACGCCTTTCCGGTTAAGTATGCCAAATTAAATTAGGACAAAAACATTAGTCTAAATATTATTTATGCTATTAACATAGTACTTATGCTTAGTAATATTATGACTAAGCTCTTATGCCACATTAAATTAGGACAAAAAATTGTACGAAACATAATGTGATATCCATAACCACGTATCACTTCTATCAGTTGTCGCATAAGTCGTACTACTTAAGGTACCTGATACAAATAAGGCCTATGCTTAACTAAGGCCTGTAGTTTGAAATAGTCGATTAAAATATTAAATTTACATCAAAAATACTTCACACACGCATAGACGACATCCCGACGACACGGCAAACAGTGCGCAAGAGCGATCACAGAGACGGTAGTGGCCGGTTTTTTGTGACGGACGTGCATTTTCATTGTGCGTTATTAATTTGTCGTAATTTCTATCAAATTTGTTATCCGTATACATTACTTGTATATTATGCTTAAATAAACATTATAAAATCCGTATACAACTAATGTATACGGATCACAATATGAGTCATCAAAAGTTAAATTGTTATTTTTAAAATATGCGAAATACTGCTTATAACATTTATGAAGTATAATGTACTAAACAAAGCCTACTTTTAAAATAGGCCTTATTAGGAATTCTGTTAGAATTTTAAATTTATTATGTTTATTTATAGATTGATTATCTCAGTATGTCTCCTCCAAGAGGAAAACGGGCTACTACGTGGTCTGAAGAAAGCTTGAGAGCGGCAGTTAATTTTTAAGTTAAAGCTAAAGTTAAAGGGGAAGTTTTGTCGCTGCTTACTTTATACCGAGCGACAGAGACAAAACTTCCGGTTAAGCTATTTAGTAGGCGATTGTGAAACAGGCTCTTAGTGTTACAAGTCTCATATCGTACGTAGGTACTTGTGTAAAAATATTCGTAATGAAATAACACTTGACAGCATAATTTCTGGCATTGATTACAAGGAATTCCAACATAATTTACATTATCAGCAAAAGTTTGCTATCGCACGACTGACTGGATTAAATTGTCGAGGTTAAGGCGAGTTGGATTTACATAAAACGATTATGAGGGACTTTATTATCTGAAGTTGGAACAGTTTAAAAGACGTAAGAAATAATACTGAAAAATATAATAATAATAATGTTAAAACATATCGTATTGGTTTAAAGTATGTGTTTTATATTAATTTTATGTTATAGTTAGCAGCTGTTGAAGGTCTTTCTGTTTACAAACACCACTATTATTAAGATCTTCAATGTTATCTAATCTAGACAAAATATTGCTTTATTCTAAAGAAATAAATAATTTAAAATACTTGTTCGTTAGTAGTAAAGTAAAATTAAGCGCCAAAAGGAACCATAAATGCTACCGATAAGCAAAGAAGAACAACTTTTATTTCTATTAAAACAACACTACAAATTAGGTATCCACTATCATGAATTTTTAAATAGTTACTATCAATACTTAGTAAATATTTATGGAAGAATAGATTTTTAACGATGTGTTAAAAAAGATACGTAGATACAAAAGCTGCCTTGGTGACCAAAAGAAAATTTCGGAGATATTATTAGAAATACTAAAAAATAAATATAAGGAAATATATTTTTATATTCATCGTAGAAATCGGAGTCGTCAGGTGAACGACACGGGATCAATAGACGAGCGGCGACGACTAACTAAGCTGACAATTTTCTTCAAAGTATATGATTTAATTGATATTTACATTTCTAAAGTAAATAAAGATCAATCGTACGATATGGTATAAGAATTTAACCATTTTTTTAATAAGTGAAGAAGTTAGGAGAATATAAACTTAGAAAAGTTTTGGTTAGGTTAGCAGTCTTACATGGGCTCACATATTTGGATTAACCAAACCTATTTCCTGCAGAAAAACATTACATAAACTACATAAAGTCAATTGTTCTACGTTCCTCCATGCTGAGATAACGAGCAAACATCTTTTAAATAACGTCAACAAAAACACCTCGTAGAAACACGAAGTCGATTGTTCAGTGACAAAAGAGTGTCAAGAGGATCCAGCCCGGCTGTTGCCAGCTTGGCATACACAGGGGTGGCTGCAGCTGTAATTGGAATAGATAATCCTTTGACGCATCACACAAAAGTAATTCCTAGCTTTAGCAACGGCGCTTTTGTGTGGTATGACGACAAGTACGATAATAAGGTAAGTGATACAAATAAGGCCTACCTAATTTGAAACACTCATATCTTTATAAATTATTCGCTAAAGGTAATAAATAAAAGCAAGGCATTATTCTTTTGTTTATATATATTTAAGTAATTAAATAAAACAGTGTAATCTTTTGTTAAAACTCACTTTAAATTAAAAAATAAAATTATTTTAACAGACCTTAATTAAACAAGGTAAATTAATAAGGCCTTAGAACAACGCACATAATTAACTACGATCTCAAGCTTTCTTCAGACCACGTAGTACCTAGCCCGTTTTCCTCTTGGAGGAGACATACTGAGATAATCATTCTATAAATGAACATAATAAATTTAAAATTCTAACAGGATTCCTAATAAGGCCTATTTTAAAAGTAGGCTTTGTTTGACATTATACTTCATAAATGTTATAAGCAGTATTTCGCATATTCTAAAAATAACAATTTAAAGTCATAGTTACCCTTTTGATGAGTCATATTGTGATCCGTATACATTACTTGTAACGGATAACAATTTCGATAAAAATTACGACAAATTAATAACGCGCAATGAAAATGCACGTCCGTCACAAAAAACCGGCCACTACCGTCTCTGTGATCGCTCTTGCGCACTGTTTGCCGTGTCGTCGAGATGTCGTCTATGCGTGTGTGAAGTATTTTTGATGTAAATATAATATTTTAATCGACTATTTCAATCTACAGGTCTTAGTTAAGCATAGGCCTTATTTGTATCAGGTACCTTAAGTAGTACGACTTATGCGACAACTAATAGAAGTGATACGTGGTTATGGATACCATATTATGTTTCGCACAATTTTTTGTCCTAATTTAATTTGGCATAAGAGCTTAGTCATATTTTTTGTCATAATATTACTAAGCATACTATGTTAATAGCATAAATAATATTTAGACTAATGTTTTTGTCTTAATTAAAATTGGCATACTTAACCGGAAAAGCGTAATTTTTTGGCATAATAATACTTTGGCATAATCGTTTCTACTATTTCAGTAGGCATCATTTTTTTTAGACTAATTTAGTTATTTTTTGTCGTCATTAAATTTAGCATAACGCCCTAGGCATAGTTTTGCTTTAAAAACTTTGGCATAATTGTATCTTGGCATACTTGGGAACCATAGTGTAATAATTAATAATAGGTTAAGGTGCAACGGTCGCCAACATTGGTCATTTGATATGGAAAAAGTATTTTTATTAAATGCAATTACAAAATATACTTACAGAACTTTTTTCAGTTAATTATGCGGCGTGTAATTTTATTGTTATGCATATTAAATATTATGCATAAATATCATTATGCGTACCTAAACAAATGTATGCCTAACAACGTTATGCATAGGTATGGTAATTATACGTCTTATAAAATATGCCTAAGCAGTTATGCCAAATTGAAATAATGTTTGTAATAGGACATAAAATAATACTAATACCGAGTTAAAATATGACATATAGTTTTTTGTGATAAGTGAGAACCGTTATACGTTGCAAAGCGAAGCAAATACCTACTCCAAAATTTATTAGTAGGTACGGCATACTACTTATGTACAATATACAATACACGGTAACATGTTAAAGTTGCAACTGGAAACTCAATAAAGACCTAAAAAGGTAGAATTCAATAATGCAGGAGTTCGATCTCAATATGTTTCTTTATTTGGCTACTCCGCCCTTAGCATTGACCATTCCAAGCCCATTTTCAGTCTTTGAACTTATTCTGTATCTAAGCTGCTTTGTTGGTTATTTATTAAGCGCATAATTGCAGTTGTTTTTTTTTTAAAGAACGCGCCTTTCATCAGTTTTAGGTAGGTAGACATCCAAACTTTTGCTACGAATTATGAACATGTTCCATTTTAAATTTTTAAGCAATAAATCATAATTAATAATAAGATCAAAGCATATGTAACGATGTTAATTTGAAAATTAATGAAATCCGAATTATTCTGTTGCATTTATCGCTTCATAAGTGTGAAAGAAACGTACGCGGCTTATAATAAAGTCCGCGATCGACAAGAAAAACTACATGAATCACTGAGAGAAGCCCAGAAAAAGTCGAGCAAGTGGAATCACGTGCTGTAGATTGCTGTAGATCTTTATTCAAAACAAAACACCATTTTATAATACCTATCGAGTGGATGCCTGGTGACAGCTGATGTGGCACGTGGCCAAGAGTGAACTGTCTTATGCCAAACGTAAGGCTGACGTAGACTGCTAGATTCTGGATCCACACACTGTCCTACTACACGCCAACTTTGTATCGGAAATAATTTAAACACTCGCTGTCTCCATTTTGTACGTGTTTTGACATAGGTAACTGTTGTTATTTGTAAGATCAGAGGGCATCCTTAAATGTAACTCAATAAAAATCTATAGGTGTTTTGATTTCACGCTAGCTTAATAACACGTGGTTATAGAAAAGTCTCTGGAGCATAAAGCAACACGAGGATTTTTAATAAATTGTAACAAACTTGTATACTTGTACTTGTAATAAACATTTTACTGAATGTAAAATGTTTATTACATGATTTTAAACTTCGAATCATTTCTACTAGGGCTTCGCGTAGTTGACGGATTTCAAGACGCTGTTCGTCAGCATAAAAGTCGTTCCAAGTCGATAAAACTAAGCCAAACCAATTCCATATTAAAGCTCCGTAAGCTTTACACCCCTTTGAACTATATTTCTCACCGAAACGTTCCTGCGAACCTGACAAGTGTCGGCAATCGATACGACTCCACCCCTTGACCTATTTTAGCGGATTAGGAGACTCTTTAGTCTTGTTCAGCTTTTAGGTGGCCATAAGGGTACATCACTAGTGAATTGCGCTACTTTTATATCTAAAGTAGTATAATACATAGGATTCTGAAATCTTATATAACTCGCCGTGTTGTCATTGCGGCTTTGTTGTATTTTGCAATCTAAAAGTACTAGGTAAACATTTTCTTACCTATCTCAACAAATAAATAAAATACCTACTCTAATTAGAATTCAATTTTAAGGTTCCGTAATATTCAATTCTTAAATTAAATTATTTTAATAGTAGGTACACTAATTAGTTCTGTATTGTTTCTTCTACGAAATAAAGGCCTTTTTATTTTTATTTTATTCTATTTAATATTCAAGGAAACATTGTACTTTCTCTCTGTCCGTCCTGCCCGTCCGTCTGTCTGTCCGCTCTTCTTGCTTCTGTAATTATTAATATACCTAAATGGATATAATTATTCATATATAATGTGTATAGATCTCGATTTTGGTATCATAAAATAATAATTATTATAGTTTTATATTTTAGGCTCTCCAATCTCCATACATGTAAAGTGGAGATGAAAAATATTTTTTCTTTGTACCCCATCGTGTGGGGTATCGCTGAATAGGTATTTTAAAATAAAATATAGGCGAGATTTCATACATGACTTTTTTACAAAGTCAAATTCCTAAAGTTATAAGAGATAGAAACTTGTAAGTTTCCATACTGATAGCTCATGCTAAAAACTCTTTAGTACTCTTTAGTAGTATTTTGAGCGAAATAGGACAGTATCTTCAGAATAATTAAAAGAAAACCTATTGCGCGTAGATAGTTACGGAACCCTCCTTTGATATGTCCTGACATTCTTTGTTTTAGGTTATTTTGCTGTATTGACGTAATATAAAAGCGTTCATACATAAAAAAAATTGCTATGATAATGGAAGTGGAACTGAGTTTAAAGACTCGTAAACCTTTATAAGACATTTTGAGCCTAATGTCTCGTAAAGCTACAATTTACAATTGTCACAAAGATCCGGCTTGAACTAGTTTCGTATCTTATGAAGGAGTTTTTATCTTTTATACAGCGAAGTATGTAGTGACTGACGTAATTTCAGAGAGATCTCTTTAAAATATAAGGGTATGTTTAATTTTCTACATTCCGGAGTATCTTACATACGAGCAGTGAAGATAAGGTCATTATGGGACTGAGAGCATACTTTACTATAGTTGTATACCAGATGCTATGCTGTGTGGAAAACATTATCATATTATAAGCTCTCCTTTAGTTTTATATGATAATATGTAGTAATATTATCCTTCGAAGCGGATAATGCGCTAGTTTCCTCAACATGTTTTTCAGTTTTAGGTTAGATGTACAGAAGCAAACAAATTTGACTTTTGTGAACACAATAAGAGCAAATATTTAATGACTAACCAAACAAAACGCAATATTTATTTTGAGCTTAGATTTTAGCTCGCTTATCGATTGCCAAATTTTAAAAACTAGAGCTTGTTTTACCATCATACTTTGCCTTGTGTTCATTTGACTTTCGTTATGATATTATGCTAAGCATCAAGGTCGATATTAATTTTGCCAGCCTGCTTTTAAGCCTAATTCAAAACACTTTGCTAATGTAAAAAATTGGTCATATTTTATTGTTGTGGCAAATCTATCGTAATCGCCGCAATGTTAACAATGGGCTTCTTTATAGCAAAGATCTACTTTATTATAAGACATCTATCATCAAAGTACAAAGTATCTTTCAGCAAAAATCAGTTGTGAACTTGCATAGTATAATGAATTTGTAAAGGTCAAAGACATATCTGGCGAGCATTCATTGTGGTAGTGCCAAGTATGGCGTGGCTATCTTAACAATTCAGTCTAACTTAATTGAAACCACCATTATCGACCCGAGCTTGTTGGACAGAATAAAAAATAAAATACCCGAATATTGTCCTGGCCCTTACATGTAGAGGAACTATGTACAAAATGACATACTGGGGTAAAATGACACAGTGGCCAAATTTAAAATTTGGCACGCTTAGAAACGTCAGTAGTAAGCTAATCAGATTGCTGAAGTCAAGGTTACCAACCTCTGAAAAAATCAGACCAATCGTAGCGCGCGTCATGACGTAAGAACGTCACTTTTGTTTTCATAACGTTCAAGTTTTTTTACGCCTGGTGCATTTTTTATGATTCCGGTAGGTATTTTACATTATTTGTTGTTCTTTCAGTGTTTAAAGCTTAAAAGGATTATAAATTATGTCCATGACATGTTAATTTAAAGTGTATTTACCGTTGAGTGTAGAATATTTGCTCTGCATTATTATTTTATCTGTGGGGGTTAAATGACATACATGGTAAAAGGACAAATTGACATAGGTATGTCATTTTGCCCCTAGAAATAAATAAAAGTAATTTACTAAGATTATGTTATTTTTGCTTTTGCAGATATCCAAATATGCCTCGTAATTATAAGCGAACTACGGACCGGCAATCCTGGGACCATGAATTTATGAGAAAGGCAATTTAAGCTGTCAAAACTGGTAATATTGGTTGGTTGGCTGCTGCTAAAACATTTAATGTTCCACAAGCTACTTTAAGAAGACATGCACTGAAAAGTAATAAAAAAACTGTTACCTGCTTGCAAGGGTTTGGGAAGATTTGAGCTTGTTTTTCCACCAGCTCTTGAAAGACAACTTGTCGAACATTTGATGTTCCTCGAAACTCGTCTTTTTGGTTTGACGCGCACTGAAGTTCAAGAGCTTGCTTTTCAGTTGTCCGCAAAGAATGGGTTTGCTAATACTTTTAATGCTGATAAAGGCAGAGCTGGACAAGATTGGCTTGATGGATTTTTGCGACGTAATAAAGATATTTCACTTCGAAAGCCAGAGCCAATGTCAGCAGCCAGGGCTCAAGCATTTAACAGACCACAAGTGAAGAAATTTTTCGACACATATGAAAAACTTATTTCAGAAAAGGGATACACACTTGATGAAATATATAACGTTGATGAATCTGTATTATCAACTGTGCAAAAGTGTCAAAAAGTAATTGCAACCTCAGGGCGGAAACAAGTAGGCGCAATAACTAGCGCAGAGAGGGGAACTAACATCACCGTGGTATGCTGTATGAGTACAACTGGATCGTACATTCCTCCATTTATGATTTTTCCTACAAAAATAATGAAACAAGAACTTATTGACCAAGCACCAACAGGAACCCAAGCGAAGCCCAAGAATCAGGATGGATAAATAGTGAATACGTATGTGTTTCTAAAATGGATTCAACATTTTCCAAAAATATGTCAAGTCTAGTGTTGATGATAGAGTTCTCCTCATTGTGGACGGTCATTCTAGTTATAAAACATTTGAAGCTTTGAGTTTTGCGAAAGAAAATGGCATTGATATCTTATGTCTGCCTCCTCATTTCACGCATAGAATGTAACCACTTGATTTTTGTTTCTTTGGCCATAGTAGTAGTCAAGAGATATCAAAGTGGCTTAGTCAAGAGATATCAAAGTGGCTTAAAAACCACCCTGGAAGAGTGGTAACTGCTTTCCAGATAGGCCAGTTGTTCAACGATGCTTATGGCAAGACTGCGACATACAAAAAGCTTGTAACGGGTTTAAAAATACTGGTTTATGGCCATTGAATCCTGACATCTTTCCTGATCATTTATTTGAACCTTCTGAAACTACTAATATACCTTTGATAGTTTTTGAAAATGACCCCGAAAATACGCCTCTACAAACTTTACTCCAAATTTCTGCAGCTGCCCAGACGTCGCTGCCAGCGAATCCAAATGAAGTTGAGCTTCATAGATCTTCTGAGGCTCCTGAAAATCTGATCGATATACCAACGACTAGAACTGTAGCTGCTAAAACGTCGCTGCCAAATGCTTACGAGGTTCCTGGTCCTTCAACAAGCAGTCTAGCTTTTCCTGTGAGTTTTCTTTCACCAATACCTCAAGGTACATATGTAGCTGGTCAAGGCAAAGGCAAACCAAGAAAGCGCTAAGAAAATTTTGTGCTAACTTCAACACCAAGCATGAATGAAGTCAAATCAAAAACTGAAACAAAGAAAACATCTTACAAAAGAAAATGTCAAGTAAAGACACTCTTTAATAACGATTCTGATGGTGAAAACATTGAAGAAGATGACGATGATGATGATTGTGCATGCCTCTATTGTAATGATTTGTTCTCACGATCGAAGCCAGGTGAGGGCTGGTTAAAATGTATGTTATGTTGCCGCTGGGTCCATGCTGATTGTGCCGATCTCCCAAAGAAAACGAAGAAGTTTGTTTGCGAATTATGTATCTAATTGTTATTTCTTTTTATGTATGTCATTTTGTCCATATGTACTGTGTCATTATACCCATACTGTTTTTTAGTTTTTGTTTTTTAGTTTCTATGTTTAAGTAGTTTGATAGACAAATAAGTAAAGGTTATGTTTACAAAATATTGTATTCCTGTTACTTACCATTATAATTTTATGAAGAAAAAACGGGAGGGTATGTGATTTTGTACATAGTTCTCCTACTCTTATTATAGTCTTCCTCTCGTCTAGTTAATATTTATCTTAAATCTTCACATCATTAGTTGTATAATGTATATGCTAAATAATAGTTATGCGACCTTTAAAATATTGTACAGAAATATGAACCTCAAATTAATATATATTAAGTTGGGAAGGCGCGAACTCGCATGCAAGGAGGTACGCAGTCCGCACGCACATACGCATGCACGCACGAAAGTAAAGCGTACACGTAAACGTACGTAACACTCAAAAACACTTCCTTATAAAACCTGCACGAATATCATAATATTTTTGTTGGTCCCACACTCCACAGTACTTTTATTCATACAAATTAAATTTAACGTGTCCATCACACTACTATTAAGTATAAAATATATGAAAGTTTGTGAGGATGGATGGATATGGATGGATGTTTTGACTCTTTCACGCGAAAACTACTGAACGGATTTTGATGAAATTTGGTGGGGTAGTAATAAAGTTCGTATGGTAGTAGTGGTCTGGATTACCACATAGGCTATTTTTTAAGCCGAAAAAGTACCTACAGTATATATTATGCATCAGAATAACAAATAGGCTAAAAATATTTTTTGCCACGAACACTATTCCACGCGGTGAAGGCGGAAGCAAAATCTAGTCATTTTTAGAGTCGCTAAAACTCATGGGAACATATTAAACGCTTAAGACGCTAGAAGCTTTTTCATCCAATAAAATGGTAGATTTGTTTTTACATTTGCATTAACTTCATTTCAAACGAACCTTTAAGCCACATTTTTCAATAAAATTAGCATAAAAGTACTCAACAACAATAGATATTAAAGACGCGAATAGTCCAATATAACGGACTGTGCTTAACTCGATTTTTCCTTATGCAAAAATCCAACAACCGGGTCGACACAGGCGTCATCTGCACGGAAATAAATAGACCCACTTTCCAAAGGTCAAACCTCACTTTGAGCTGTCTTCCGAATACGGTCCCGTTATAAATCTTTTATCCTATATTCCATTTGGAACGGTCTGGATGTTGAGGAATATTCGATGAGGCAGGTCTGGTCAAGTTCAGAATGGGATATAAATGGTAACACGAAAATTATTTTAAGTATAAATGTGTCAAGTAAAGCAAATGGCGCACATAATGATTTTACTGGCTACAGCCCTTTTACAAAAGGAGATGAAATTTATTTTCCGTTCCATGTAAAAAATTACGTTGCATTACAATTTTCATAAATTATGGTAATATGAAACATTTTTTTGCTGATATGACAAATGTAAGGATACTAGAAAACGGATTATTGAATAGTCAATTAAACCGTTGCGGGTTTCTTACATGAGAATGCATTTCATTGTTATAAAGCACAACATGCAGTGATGAAGTCGGTAAAAAAGAATCCCAACTCCAAAAACCTAAGCCTCTTAATTATAAAAGCAGATATTACTAGCAATAAAAGTAGGCAACAAAAAATATTAAATGAGAGAACTACTCATTCATAAAAGGATTTAACAAAGTACAAATCCACTTTCATAAAATCGAGTTAGAACAATCGTGTAAAAAGGAGATAATATTTTTAAATACAGATCAGTGTTTTGCATAATGCTATTTTCACCTATTAAACTTGTCCTCATTACGTTAACACAATAAAAACACAAGTATGTCATTAGAGGCGGACAAGTGCGGCAAAACGTTTCAGTTTGCCACATAAAGGGTATAACGAACGAATAACACAGAACGCGGAGTTTTCGAATGAACGAATGCTCATTCAGCCGTGCTGAAAGCTCGTGGTCCGAAACAATAATTTTGTATTTCAAACGAGATATGCCATAAATTATATCACTATCAAACAGTTTCAATGTAGTTTTATGAAGGTGCAGATTGAGATTGAGATGTGGATTTGGCAACAAAAAGATAAAATTAAGACCTTTTTATGACGACAACGTTAAGGTTACTAAAATATAAGACAGCAACACTGCACGACAATACGATATCCGATAGTATAATATTTATCTGGATAGATACCCAATATTTGGCTTTACAATCTTTCTTTAACGATTTCCCTTGAGTTGGTAATAATCAATGCAATAACAATGGCACATAATAATGAACCTTAAATTTAAATATATTTTAAGCTCCTTTAGAACGATGTTGACTCAAAATGCATAAATGATCTTTCCACCTACTATTTCATATAGGTCATATTTCAGTAGGTATCTTTGTAGATAGTAGGTAGCCATATTACAGTTTACAGAATATTAAAGGCTTGAACTGCACTGATACTAATTCTGATAACAAGTACCTAAGGTCATGGTATCTATATAGGTAGGTATAATATATAAGGCAAAGCTGATGTATCAACGCGCAGGCCAAACCCTTAAGGGGTTGTGCGCTTGATAGAACTGAAAATTGGAGTTATTTGAAACCTTTTTTCTCAGCCATAGTCTTAGTAAAAATCTCAAAAAATTATATGTCAAGCTGCATTATATTAAGTCCACCCCTTTTTTTTAAGTTAAAACCTTTTTTTCTCCTCATCCATAAGTCGCACGAGTGTCTAAATTATTTCAGTATTTTAAGTAAGACAAGACTCAGGGGAACGCCGTTTCAGTTTTTTCAAATTTTGTCTCAAATATTTATAGCGATTTTTATACGATTTCAATACTCTCCGGTCTGCGCGATACGCCCTTGTCGCCGACAAAATCAGTATGGGACTTGACGCTCAAGGTCACTGCCGTTATACAGAAGCTAAGGCTGAAAATTTTAAATTTTGCACACGTATTTTTCATATGACGTGGGCATCCACTAAGGAAGGTTTTTTCAAAATTCAAAATCGCATATTTTACCCCCACGGGGTATGAAATAATGAGATACGTATTTCAGCGTTTTCTAAAATTCAGCCCCTAGGAGGGCGAAATAGGGGATGAAAGTTTTAAATAAACGCACAGGCCAAATTTTTTATGCTAGTAAATTGAATTTATATTCTCATATTTCTCGTATTATTCGTATTTCTCATATAACGAAGGCATCCACTAAAGAAGGATTTTTCAAAATTCAACCCCCAAGATGGTGAAAGTCTGTATGAATTTTTTTATTCCTTGGACATATTTGCAGGAAATTTCGTATGAATTGAGTACGGAAAAAATAATGAGTTACATAATTCATTCACGCGGGCAAAGCCACGGGAAAATGTTATTTATATTATATTACAAGAAAATAGGACATAGCCACTAGTATTAGCACACTAGTATAAGCATTAGAGTATCTGCCTGCACCTTTTATAAACAATATGGGTACGTTAAGTAACACCAGAGATAACTTTATCAATAATACGAGTACCAGAGAATCCAGGGGTTTAAAGAAACGATAAGAAGCACTTTTCACTTGAAAGTTGGATCCATGATGCATGACCTAATCTTTAGACATTAGATGTCAGAAATGAGGACCAACGGAAAAGAAAACGAAGATATTAAAAGTTAATAAGTAATAAGTATCATATCTAAGAAATTTAATTTTCATCACTACTAAGGTGATATGAGTTAAGTATCGACTATCTACTCATTTTAGCAGCGAGATATTTCGGTAAATGAAGTGTTCTGACATTATATTGTAATCTTAACAGCATATTCGGTTAAAAAGGTAGCGCCCTGTTAATAGCTTAGTTCTTGTTTTACTTTTTTGTTGTTTAAAAATATGTAAGTGAGCACTAAGAAACAACTTTCTCAACTCAACGAGTGAGTCGCTCATTTTCTTAAATAAGTTGAAACTTGAAACGGCAATTCCACTCGGGACAACTTGTCTTGGAAATTCTTAACTTAAAAAAAACACTACTATTTGTGTCTAAATAAGGAAATATTTTGCACCGTTACTATTTAGTATTTGCATATTTGCATAGTAAGCCAATCTATAATTTTATTTTGTATTTGAAGGATGTAAAATTCAAACTGAATCTTGGAGACCTGCAGGACAGGAAGCCTAGTGCAGTTTCCAATGTTACAAAAAATGTATGATTCTATATAAATTTTGATTCAAAAATGCCTGTACTGAACATTTTTGTACTGATGATACATATGTTAAGTTTCGCAAATAAAATTAACTTAACTTTTTGGTTCAGTGGTGCCTAGGACCTCGACACGCGCGTCGGCGTTACGTGCGTATGATTACGCGCTTTCTGAACATAGACTAATAGGAAGATGACTATTATTTTTTTATTGCATAAATGAATTGTACTCTTAAATATGAGTAACTTCTCAGAAGAAACAGTATATCAAACGTCAATATATTTTCAAAGGTACCAACAGCGATTTGTATACAAAATTTTGCAAGTCTCGTGAAAACGCTCCATACTAAAGTCGTACCTAGCTGTGACGTCACGGCTAGGTTAAAGTGTATGACGTATACGACCGCAGGAACATATTTGTAAATATCTCCGATATTTTTGCGTTTAAGTTCATACTTACCGTAATGAATGCTTTTGTATATGATGTACCTAAGTAAACTAATGATGGTTTGTTTACTAATTTAGCAAAAAAATATATTAACTTTTTTGGACTTTTTAGATATTACTAAACTACACATCATTTTTTTTTACATTTACCAAGTAGTACCTAATACCTCAAGATATCTGAGTATATTAATAAAACTAACTAGTTTAGATGTAGTCATCACCCCTATTGCTTTGGAATGTCCGAATCCTGGTCAGATTAATATTTTTGTCATTCTTTTCTTTTAATTTATCAGAACTCCGACCAAAGCTTGGTTATCCAGGTAGGTACTATACCTAAATCCACCACTTGTTATATGTACACATCCCTAGTCCCTACTATACTATACATAATTATTCAAAATTGATATTTTTATACACTTTCTGAACGTCGGTCTACATGATGCCTACCACCGGTTCGAGAACTAGCCCGGCGAGAAGAACCGGCGTAATTCGCGCTGGGCCATCTTTTATTAAAAAAGATGGAAAATTGTTCTTTTAAAATAAAAAAGGTATATATAACAATGCTATGACTAAAACTATATAACAAGAGTACAATAATACATGTAATTTAAAAGTAGCCTTGCAGGGGGCCACCTCATTCCCAAGGTGTGCTATCATTCATAAAATCATTAACTTTATAATAGGCACACAAACGTTCATTAACTACTTTTCTAAATTTATTGATTTAAAATTTTTTAACGCTTCCTGGGATCTTGTTAAAAAATTTTCCGAATTTAAGGGGGAAGTCGGTTTTAATTTTTTGTTTAATAATAATATTTTTTCCCTTTTTAGTTATATTTACTATTATTAACACATTTTAAGCGAGTTATTTATACAAATTAAACCGACTTCCAAAGTAAAAATACACAAAAAAGTATGAAATAAATCTTATTTTCTAAATAATTCCCCTTTAAATTCGGCAAAAATTTTAACTATTTCTCTACTCAAACTGCTTTATTTTGAAGTCGGGAACTTTTTGGTAGCATATGCTTGTGTTACTTCAGAAAAAATCAAAATCGCTATATGTGTCCATATAAATTTCGAGGAGTATATCCTCCTCGAGTATACCCTCGATACCTCATGGATCCCATTATCAGGTCACCACTTTGGTTTAAATAAGACCAATAATACCCTTTACAGCAAAAAAAGAATTTTGAAAATAGGTCCACAGGCGGTGGTGATCATTTAACATACAAAAAAAATATATAAACAGCCGAATGTATAACCGCCTCCTTTTTTGGGAGTCGGTTAATTAAATTTTAAGTGGAGCGGAGTAACCAAAACGAATTAGTGAAAACCGCATTCAAATCAGTTAAGCCGTTGACTTCGTACGCGCAAAAACAAATATCGCAGGAACCGTACATTTTTTCGCAATAAAAAGTAGCCTATGTGTTAATTCAGAGTCTAAACTACGACCATACCAAATTTCATCAAAGTCCGTTCAGTAGATTCTGAGATTAGCGCGTACAAACGTACAGACTAACAAACATAAATTCTAAAAATCATTGTTTTGAGTTCTATGTCCATTCATAAAGCCCCCCCCGTAATAGTTTTTCTTATATAATATATATTTTCCATGTACAGACAGCGACCAATTACGGCAATTTTTATATGTGATTTATGATCTTTTACCTCGTATCCTTTGTTCTAAAGTAGTTTGGACATTATGCTTCCAAATCATTTTTGACAAAATATGTTTAAGGCCAACATCATGTTTACTTATATCGATAGAAAATTTAAACATCTCCAAAGCCTCTTAATAAGAGTTGTCACGTTTTCGTGACTTCCATTATAAAGTGCATTTTGAGATGTTTAAATTTTCTAAAGCATGGCATGTGATACCATTATATTGGATATCCATCTGGCCTATTGTAACATATATAAAAATGTGACATAATTATTGTCTTTAAACAAAAATATAAACCGACTTCGACTACGTACAAAAAAACATACAGACGAATTGAGAACCTTGTCCTTTTTGGAAATCTGTACTCTCGGTACAATATCCATGCCTCTTATGACTATTCTGCTTGACCCGGATTTCGTGGGATGGCCAGTAGGGATTCGTAGGGAAAAAACCGAAAATGGGTTACACAGATACGTATATCCTGCGACCCATAACCTTACATGAAGTATATTGAAGGATATAATCCATACTTCGAATGCAAATATGTTCAGGGGCCGTTTGTTAAAATGTTTATGTAAGCAATATAATCTATAAACAGTAAACACTAAACACCCTTTGATAGACAAAATCCACGAAGCCCATAAAACTTGGGATTTATCGGCTCTATACACTTATGGATCATTCAGACGAATATAATATTACGTTGAAGTGTTATTGTATACCCTACGTCAACACTGTTTGTTACACAATGGGTAAGGAACCCCTTAAAAATACTCTGAAAATTTTTGCGGTAGATCAGAAGTTCAATCCTCGTAACTATTTGTGATCATAATCCTGTTACGGTCCGCGTGGTGTCGCATTCACACACGCGTCTATCGCGGGTGAGCGAATGAGACAGAGCGCGGACCGAAACAGCGTTATGATCACAATATAGTTACTAAATACTAGAATTGAGCTGCAGTTCATAAATGTCAAAATTGAGATTTTATTTAGAAAGCACGGGCTCCAGGAAGCTGCAATACTTATTATGTAATTCCATTAAAATTGTGCCTTTGTTCGCAATCGGTTTTCTGGGTCAGGGGGATCGATTGTGCCTGTATCTAACAGCCTATTTACACCGTTACTTTAACCCAGTGGCACCTGCCGTTACACTGGCAGATTAAGGACAGTAAAAAAAAATAAACAGACTTCCAAGTAAAAATAGACAAAAAAGTATGAAATAAATCTTATTTGATACTTACACCCGTAAAGTACCGACACATAAAGTACCGACTTCAAAATTAAGAAGATTGAGTACCTAGAGAAATAGTTAAAATTTTAGCCGAATTTAAAAGGGGAATTATTTAGAAAATAAGATTTACTTATTTCATACTTTTTTGTGTATTTTTACTTGGGAAGTCGGTTTAATTTATTGTTTAAAACTAATAATTTTCCCTTTTTAATGATATTTGTTAAATTATTATTAATACATTTAAGAACGTTTAAAATAAACGATCGAATGTATAATTGAATACGCGCCAAACTTCCATTAGGTATTGTAAATAAGATGATGATGATGATTACTGTAAGTTACTTAGTGGCATATGCTTGCAGTGATTTAAGCAATGCCGAAATTTCCAAACCCGTATCTTTAAAGACTGAGGAGTTCAGTGCTTTTGGATCCAGGGTAAAAATTTTGAGGAGTTCTGTCGATTCCTCATGGATCCCATCATCAGGTCACCACTTTGATGTCAAAAGGACCAATTGGGGATAATACCCTATACATCAAAAAAAGAATTTTGAAAATCGGTCCACGGATGGCGGAGTAATCGCTGAACATACAAAAATAAAAATATATACAGCCGAACGTATAACCGCCTCCTTTTTTGGAAATCGGTTAAAAAATAACGAAGATACAAACAATTTAAATTTACAATAATATGAAAGAGAGCGATATAGCGACCTGTGACGTCACGAGTTGCACCCGCCATTCATTTGTCATTACAAAATGTATGGCGGTTGCAATTTGTGACGTAACAAATGGTTTTGCGAGAAAGAGATGTGCAATATTTTTTTTTACCAATAAAAAAAATATATATACAGCTGAATAATAACCGCCTCCTCTTTTTGGAAGTCGGTTAAAAATATGGTCTTAACTTTAAATACAAACAATAGTCAATTTTTACCACAAGGCTCTTAAAATTTGGCACATTTTTTATAGTACCTATAGGTTAATAGACATGTTGCTTAAAAATTTTTTTTTGTTTATTTGATGTTAGACAACATGATAATAAACAATCTAGAACCCATTTTCGTATATCTTTTCGCGTCAATCTAAATACCTATTTCATTTAGATTAATTATGTATCATTAATCAACAATTTTAAAATTTCATTCATACGAACTTGATATTCCACACTAGGCAACATCCTTATTGGACCTATCAATGAGCAAAAAATGCGAATTAAAATATTTCCTCTTATTTGTTCGAACGTGGTTCAACGAACCTCATGAAGATTTTGTACGTTTGATGTTACTGGTTTTCCAGAAAAAAAAATTGTTTAGGCACGTACTATAACATCATCATCAACTATGTCTAGTTTTTATTTTGAGTTTCCCTCCAAAACTCCCTAGGAACTTTCAGTAAAGCTTCTACCACTTTACTGAATCGACTGACATGACTCATGGACTGCACTGACTATTTATTTGGACTTTGACTAGACTTTAGACTTGACGATTTAGGAATACGGTGTTGAAAATTGAAACGAAAGTTCTATTTCCCGCCTTTTTAACTTGACACTGGCAAATGGTTATGAGCCGATGCCATATATAAATTAAAAAAAAAAACAACTATGTCAGCAAATCAATCTAAAGAACAAAATACTTATTAATTGTGTTGTTAATTTTTTTGCTTCACTTAGTTGTTTTTTTAAAGTTTGCTTTTTGCTAGTCTAGGTGTGTACGAATCATGTCATCATTCTATACATACAAGGGTAAATACTTTTCCAGTACCTAATGATTATGTATTATGAATGTTTTTATTATTGCACTCGCAAAAATCAGAAGTCAAGACTCATATTATGCTCGCTTCAAATAAATGATGTAGACGCTATTGTTGAAAATAAATAGGCAACTTTTTTAAATCTTTAAGTATCAGATCAAACTTCCGAAATGCAATATGAATATAAATAAAAAAAACACCTTTCAAAGTAAAAATGCACAAAAAAGAATGAAATAAATATAATTTAATAAATAATTCCCCTTTTAAATTCGGCTAAAATTTAAACTATTTCTCTACTCAATCTTCATATTTTTTAAAGTCGGTACCAGCCAACTTGAACGTGAGTTCTATCCGTAGTAACTACAAGGTACCCTTATAGTTTCGCTCTGTCCGCCCGTCTTTCCTCCGATTCAGTAATTATCTATATGAATATATGTACATATAGACGAAATTATGCATATAATACATATAGCCTTAATTATTGGCACCATAAAACAATTATAATTTTGTATGTTAGGTACGACTTCGCATACATGTAAAGTGTGGATGAATTTTTTTTTTTAATTCCACCCCATTGTGTGGGGTATCATATCATATACTTACATTTATAAAAAATAAAAAATTAGTTTCTGGACCAAGTAAGGAACAACATTAAGCACAGCAAAAGCATAGGTAAGATATTATTTTCGAATTCCTGATGAGTTATTAAGACAGGCATCTCTAAATCGTGGGTAGTCGCGTAGGTAGATGGGTAAAGTGACTAAGGCTCGAAAACAAAAATAAAGGTAAATGTAACAATTATTTTCTAAATTTGGCTTGTACCTACTCGATCTTAAATCCTTTACTGTACAGTTCTCCTTTTCCATCACGGAAGAGTCCAAACAAACGAATTATTATTCTTGTAAATATTTCAAGTTAGATGAATTAAAGAACAACTAAAAAATAAGGAAATCGTGGACGATAACTTAGTGACCTCTGACACATAGGTACATCTATCTAATACAGCCCTGCTTTCATTTGTTTTACTTTGTAGCGAAATATTAGATATTACAGATTGTAAAAATTGAAAATATCACAATATACACCACGAGAAAACCAATAAACAGTAGTTTTATTGCAAGTTATCCCATTTGTGAGTGATTAAGAGTGTCAAGAGTGGTGTTCGGATTTTAGGATAGCGGATAGTTCAATAAAAAGATCTTTGGGTCCTTAAATGTCCTAAAGAGGTGAGTTCCAGATCCCTCAATACAAGAAAGCGAAATGATGTACTTGAACTAGGGATGGGCGCATCGATAACGAAATTAGGTCAGGTCCAATGCGTCACGTGCTACGGGGTTGAAAGAGTGCGTCGGAAGATCGAGCCTTTAAAGTAAAACATCGTGACGTCATTGCTTTAAATCTAACACATCTTAGGAAGGTATATACCCGAATCCACCAATAGAGGTGTATATTTATAGTGCGTTAGCGGTAAGTGACTTAAAAGCCAAAAAAGTCGAATGGACTTTTTGGAATGCGCGTTGTAACGCAAAAGCTGACCAAGACAAATGCAAGTACCAAAAGGGAAATTTGAAGTTTAACGAAAGACGGAAGTAATGTAACATGATTCTAAAGAAAAAGATAACATGGGATTCTGTCAGACTTTTTGTCTTCCACCGGACTTCAAAACATATTCCAACGGTAGGTAATAAATAATAATATCGCGGTCGTGGACACCAAGGAAAAATAAAATTGATATAACAACTATTATTGTTATTAAGTTATGACAATAATTTAAGTTCGTGTGCACTATTTACAAAAAATAGCAAACTCTCAGAAAAATATGCATCGAATAAACTAGTTAAAATAATCACGGTGACCAGAAATTACTTTATCACGACCATACTTAACAGAATTATTTTGAGAATATTGCATCACAAATAGTTCATTGACAAGGCAATCAAGGCATAAATAGATCGTGTGCGGGAGACACCGCGTAAAATTATAAAATCTATGCTAAACGCGTATCCTAAAGATGCATCCATAATATCGATTTTAGGAGAATTTACTCAAGTAACAGGGTTAGAGGTTTTTGTTTCTTAGTAAAATTTGCGTAAGATTTGGATTGGTGCATTCATGCCTTTCGAAGTTGTGATTAGGAACTGTTGTCTTTTTTTACTTACTAGTAACTAGCTTGTGCCGCAACTTCGTTTGCATAGAACAACAGAAACGGAACCCAATTTTTTTAACGGAACCCGAAGAAAAAGTACCCTATGTTAGATCTTATAAGATCAGCTATCTGCCAGTAAAAGTTCCCTGAAAATCGGTCTAGCCGTTTCAAAGATTAGCCTGAACAAACAGACAGACAGACGGACAACCAAAAATTTTAAGAATATTTTTTTATTGTTAGAGGTACCCTATACATATTAGCATTAAATGAACAGCTGTTATTTTAATATAACAAAGAGAAACTTCAATTTTTTTTTATTTGTATAGATTTAGTTTTTAAATAAACACAATTTTATTTTTAAACTTCTACCATTCTAATTAATAATAATATAGGTAATGCAGGAGCATTTTACTGAAAAAGTAAGGTTTTTTTATTAGATAATAAATCACAGAACCACTCCACGAGAACATAGAGATAAATAATGTAAATAGTCGTATTGCTAACCATTTCCCCAAACCGTTTCCCCAAAAAGGTATGTTGGAAAGACACCTTGATCAGTTTAACTAAGGTTATCTTGGATGGCAGCTTGCTGGTTTTAAGAATAGGAACAATAGACATTAAGCATAAAACCATGGTTGTCAACAGACTACGTCCACTTTTCTAATCCCATACACAATGCGATCCCCTCGAGGATCCCATAAAAATCGCGAATATTATTCCGTACCTAAAATTAAGAAACAATAGGTTCTTAAATAAACGATATGCTTAGTTATGTTTTAATTTTATAATAAGTAATCACAGGAAAAATAGCACTGCGGAAATGAAATCAAAAGCATCAATTCTGCATAAATTACTACTAGTTACCTGGTTATTTCGTAAATAACGCGAAAAAAGAAGATTATTCAATATTCATAAATAAGTAAGTACCTAGGTAGTTTTGTGAAAAAATAAGTATTATCTGCAGTAAATTTTGTGGTATTGACTGAATTTAAGATTATACCGGAGACAATATATAATAATAGTAATAATAGCATATTGTTACTAAGTGAAGTAAATTTTAACAAAAAAATCTTGATAGAACATTATATAGGTCAGTCCCGGGTCAAAAGATATGAATGGATGTACGCGTGATAATACATGGCTCTCCAGAGATTCGTTACCTTGTGAACCTACCCGGACGATAATATAACAATAACCTCCCCTCAAATTAAGGTATCACATAATTGAATGGACTTCATCAAACACTTAGTCAGCTTATGGGTAGATAATAAATATGTTGCAAAAAGGCAATAATAAGCTAATAAGATTTTAAATATTTTGGGATCTATAAAAGCACGCCCGAGATAACGCAAAGTACATACTAACCAATATTCGACCTGTCGTCGTCTGACCGGAGATCAGTTCGCCGGCCCAGTCCTTGGCTTCGGTCATGAAGGTGCCCTCGAACTCCTGTTTGCCCTGTCGGACCGCTTTCTGCTCCTTCTGCTTGGGGTCGTTCGGCGAGAGCTCCGGCTCCTTGCGGCAGCAGACGAACGCGCCCGCCCGCCATACCAGCACCACCAGCAGGCCCGCGAGGAACGTGAATATCGATGACAGCAGGAAGCACCACCATTTTCGCACACTGAGGCAGTCATCTTCAGGGCTCGACGCGGTTGTCGCCTCTTCCTCGGACGAAGCCATTCCCCGAGGGCACGAGGCATCCAGACAAGCGCGCCATGCACTCGCAAGGATGCGCGCGCTCGCACGCCAGCCCGCGCGCGACTGAGCGAGCGGCGAGTCCTACTAACGAATGGGCGCTGCGCCGTTCGATGCCGCGCGATCGATCCGCGCCTGCGCGTCCGCTACCGGCCGCTCATACTGACCCGCGAACCACAAAGTCTTCTCTTATCTTCTGAATCCGTCTTGCTTTGTCTTCTCCCACCTATGTCGCTGGCTGGTGGGGTAGCGACTAGCTCGGATGCCACGTCTCCTTCTACACGTCCGTTATACTCCGTCGCTACTTATTTTGCTCCGTTTTTATCTTTGTATTTAAATATTTTCCATGTAAATGGGATATCATTGTTATCTTACCAGGAGACTCCGATTTGTCCGTTCTTATTACACTTCTCACGATTACGAAACCGCTTTTACGGACATCACGCTTCGTCGCACGAGCGATTGTCGACTAGGGCGAACGGAAAACCTCGCCAGTTTTAAGTCGTCGTAACACTGTGCGGTCTGGTTCGTTTCGTATCTACTGTTAGCGCTTTTCAGATCGATGTTGCCAGTGTTGATAAATATTATGAGCGAGACCGCTGAAAATATGGTAAGGGTCAATGTTTTTAACATAAAACTAGGCTACGGCGCGCCTCGCAACTTGCAAGTGAATATAGATTGTAGATAACAATAGCCTGCGAGCTACGAAAAACATAGTCGCGTCTACAGATATTTGATTGGCAATATAAGATCACGTTTATTTTAAGTCTTTTTAACCGACTTCCAAAGGAGTAAAGAAAAAGGAGGCGAGTTATACGTTAAATAAATAAATCTTGTCTAAATAATTCCCCCTTTAAATTCGGCTAAAATTTTAACTATTTCTCACAGCAGCAGACCTGCACAGCAGGCCCCAGCCCGCCAATTTAAACGTGAGCTCTATAAAATAATGATTTTTCAGGATATTGTTTGGGCTGGTACCGACTTCAAAATAATGAAGATTGTGTAGAGAAATGGTTAAAATTTTAGCCGAATTTTAAAGGGGAATTATTTAGACAATTAGATTTATTTCATACTTTTTTGTGTATTTTTACTTTTGGAAGTCGGTTTAATTTTTTGTTTAAAAATAATTACGACCACATTAGGGATCTAATAGCATAACATACTTATTGTAAATTAGATCAATCTACTTCTTTTTACTGTTTGATAATAATATAGGTATTTTGCAATTCAGTCTGAATGTAGGTATTAGCTGTTCTAAAAACATGACTACACAGAACAATATAGCTATTTACAGTAGGTACCCAGCCCTCGTTGAAGGCACTATTAAGACGAGTATTTAGGCGACGAATAGGCGCCATAGCTATCGTTACACCTACACAAAGCTAAGTAATAAGTATAATCGACCCTAAAGCGAGTGATTTCAATCAACCGAATGCCTGAACTAACAAAGTTTTTTATGAACATATTCATTAAGAAGAAAGTACCTAGTGTAATTTATTAATTCGTTTTCGACTGCCGGATAACGGATTAATCATTTGGGACTGTCATTGTCAATCACAATTTGGGAATCATTTGGGACTTTGGGTGCAAAACGGGAAAAGTAGACTATTTTACTATATAGTGCGTTGGGGTAACTTCGGAAGAAAAAAAAATGGGGATATTCCGAAAATGGCAAATAACCACCAAACAGAAAGTAATTTTGTGCTCTGGCAACATTCACCGAGACGTCATTTTAATCGCCTCCCCCGCTTCAGTTCGCTCGAGCCGTCAGCTGGGAGTGCGTGTGCGCTAAGTTCATTTTTTCGCGCCAAGTGCAATTTTATCATTTTTTTTGGGTTATTGAAATTACCCCGTATTGTTTTACACAGAAATTAGGCAAGTTACGTAATATTTTGTTTGTTTTAAAAAAGCTTTGACGTTTTTTGCTCTCTTAAGAATAGGTTATGTTGCTCTAACTATGATTTTTAATAAACATTCGAAATAACCCCAGTGGGGTAAATTTGCTAACGGGGGTGGGGTAAATTTCCCCAACAATTTTTTCATAGTCTGTTGTCAGGGGTGCGCAACATATAAAATATTTACCTGCCTATACCAACAAACATAAACGAATGAAAATACGGAGTCGAGTTTCGACTCTGAGAGTTTCAAATATTAATATAAAAAATTATTGTTGTTAATATAAAAAAAAAAACAGGGTTAAAGATTACCTATATAAAATGGTTTGAGTGAAGAAGCCACTTTTACTATTTGCAGGTGTCAACTGCTCGCTTTTAATATTACAGTCAGAGGCTGTCCGATGCAAAGGGTAAGTAAACATGAATACTAGTTATTGAAATTTTAATCACATTATCGTCATTTATAAAGTACTAGCTGTTGCCCGCGACTCCGTCCGCTTAAATACAGTATCCCGCGGGAACACTACTTTTTTGGAATAAAATGTAGCCTATGTTTCAATGCACAGCCTTAACTACTACCCCAACAAATTTCATTATAACCCATTCAGTAGTTTTGCGTGAAACCACAATAAACTGTCGGACTTTCGCATTTATAATATTAGTATGATTTTTTTAGGTTGAATATGCCCCGAACGTATACCCGAAAGACAGTCCAAAAATATTCGCAGGAAAATATGGAGAACGCGATAAATGAAATACAAAACAACCAAAATTCAATCAACGCTGCTGCTAAAAAATATGGCATACCTACAACCACGTTATTTGACAAAGTTAAAGAAAGGCACAACATGAAAGTAGGTAGGCCACAAGCGATCCCATTGCATCAAGAGTTGATATTAGCAGACGGTCTTCGAATATTACAGAAATGGGGTTTCGGTCTTTCTAGAAATGAAACGTTGGAATTAGTGGCCGAATATGTAAAAAAAAATAACTTAAAAACCCCATTTTTAAACAATAAACCAGGACCAGACTGGTTTATCAATTTTCGAAAGAGACACCGACTGTCGATCAAAAAACCTCAACCCGTGGAGTACGTAAGAAAAAAAATGACGGACCCTTTCGTTATTTATGAGTACTATGAAATGCTAGAAACCACCCTGACTAATTTGAATTTATTTGATAAACCACATTTGATTTGGAACATGGATGAAACCTCACTTTGCCTGGACCCAACGAAGACAAAAGTAGTGGGCGCGATAAACAAGGCTTGTTCGAGAACCACTTTTGGCAGTGGAAAAGAGAATATAACAGTGTTAGCCGCAGCAAGTGCTGCTGGTCAAAAGTTATCACCCTTAATTGTTTTTAAAGGGAGTAATGTATGGAACCAATGGATGGCAAACACAGATGATTTTGATTTTGAACTAGCTTATGCCGCTAGCAAGAAGGGGTGGATGGAGGGACCAATATTTGTAAATTATTTGAAAAACGTCTTATTTCCGGCGTTTGGAGACGAACGTCCAGTGTTGATTATTTTCGATGGCCATTCTACACACGTGACTCTGGAAGTTGTACACATAGCAATACAACATGGAATCACAATCATAAAGTTGCCCCCCCACACGTCCCACTTGTTACAGCCTTGGGATGTGGCAGTCTTCAAATCATTTAAATGCAAGTGGGACTCCAAGTTGGTTGAATGGCAGCGGCACAATATCGGATCCAAAATTCCAAAAAATGTTTTTGCGCAAACTTTTGCCCAAACGTGGCAAGAATCTAGTTCAGAAATAATCAAAAACGGATTCAAAAAAACTGGCATTTATCCGTTCGATGCTCAAGTAATCTCTGAAGATAAATACGATCGAGACGCCTTAAATCGATACAAAGCAGAACAATGCCATAAAGGTCTTAAAAATCCAAACTCTCTAAAAACAATTTGTGTTGACGTTTTCAATATAATTCTCCAACTGACTTACAAAGAACAAAGTACCAAATCAATATTAGTAACAAATCAATATCACGCTATTGCCCATTGCTCCAAAAATAAAGATAAACCAGACCAACAAGATGAAGAACAAGAAACTCTAAACCAATAAAATTCTCAATATTGTTCTGCTCCTGATTCCGACAAACAAAGAACTCCAACCGAACAAGTTGATTCTGGATTTATAGAGGAAATCTTTGTAACAAAACTTTCCAGAACAGACGTACAAAACCAAAAATTTATGGCTAAAACCACTTCAGATTTACCAGCACGTCTACAAGTAAGAGGAACTGAAAAATGTGAGCCTAAAATAAAAATAATTTCCAACGTTAAAGTAAGTTTTGAATAACTATTACTTGACAAAATAAGACAAGATAAAAAAGATATTAACCAAACAGATAAGAAAAACGAGTGGCCAAGGGTTGCGAAGTCATAACTGCAAGGAAAGTAGTAGAAGAAAGAGAAAGACAAATTAAAGAGATAGAGTAAAAAAAAATAGAAAGTAAAAGTAAAAATAAAAGAAAGACAAAGGACAATATTGATATACCAAGCAAACACAGCAAAAAAAAATAAAAAGGCGGATAAGAAAAACAAAAACAGGAAAGTGAAAGGTTCGGATTCAGATTCTTTAACTAGTATTTCTGATGAAATGAGTATTTACAGCGACTTTGATGACTATGGGACACTTATGGATGAAATCTGGGAAGAAGATTTTGATATGGAAATTAATAATACTGACACCGATAGGTGCCATGACATTCTGGCAATTTCAGATTTACAAGAAATATGTGAACAAAATACAAGCAATTTGGCATCTAACAATGAATATGGAACTACTCTCACCAAAACTAAAAATAAAGGCGTCGGAAAAAAGATCAAAGGAAAAGAAAACAGTAAATACTTAGCTTCAAAGGACATAAACAAGACTGGTGATAATAATTTTATTTCAAAGCAGCATAACTTAAAAGAAAATGATATTAAAACTGAAAAATAAAAAATAATGAAAAGGAGAGAACAAGAAGTAGCATATAATATTGAAAGTATTGTACCAAATATTAGTGAAAATAAGGCTGAAGCTACAAAAGAAACTTACAGCATTGGCGACTCAATTTTGACACGATACTATAATAGAAAGAAATGGACATACTACGTGGGATTTGTTAAAGATATTATACAAAAGGACGGAGATATATTTTATTCTGTCAATTATCTGAAAACCATTAAAAACCCAGAACTGAAATTTAAAATGACTAAAAAAATTGATCATGACGTTATTACAGAGTTAATAATTGATAAGAAAATTACTTTACAAAAATGCATAAGCAACGAAAAAGAATATGTTTTAGCTAAAGACTCTGACACATTATATTTTTGAAAAATAACTTTACTTACTATTAGGTGTAAGGACCTAAGTGGTGTGGTTATGTTTTATAATTTTACTTTTGTTTAATATTACATTTTGTTCAATCATGGTAATGACTGAATACTCTTTAAATTTTTATTATCTTTACATTTAATAGTTCTACTATTGAGAGTTGAAAGTTTTTATTGTTGCCTCCGGCAGTTTTTTTGATACTTTAACCTGATTAATTGTTCAAATATTTAATTGTGATACTACCTAATAAAATAGTTTGTAAGTAATACAAATAATTATATTTAATAGCGTTATTAATAATTATTGGCCGTTTTTTTGTTTTTGTTAAAAATTTAAGTTAATAGTAGACGTGGTTTTCAAATGCAGAGCTAAGGCCCTAGCGTTTCCTCTGCAATTGAAAACTACTTCCTTTTTTAAATTTAGTTTTAATTTTGATTTAGCAAATTAAGTTGAACTGGTAAGCATTCGAAGGGTGCCTAGGTCCCTAAGTACATACTACTACATATATGATAATACTAAATAATAATTAATTTAGTAAAAAATATAACCATTACCTTTGTAAGAATGATGAGCTTTTTGCTAGAAGGGAGAATTTAAATTAAAAAGTTGCAGTGTTTGTGTACAGTGATAATACACAATTATAATTAGATACACAGAAAATTTATTTTGTCTCGTGTGACCCAGGTCATAATTTACATTCCTTCATTACATTCTTCTTGTTTAATCTTCAGTCCAAAATTGTGTTCGAAGCGGAAAGCTTATTTTACGAGACTTAATAAAAATTATTTTTATTTTAAACCAAAAATGTGTTCCTATTTTAGTTCGTTAGTTATAGTTTTGCTGGGCTACTAAATAAATACAATAATATCTAATGTTGGCTTTTTTATTAATGTACTTACCTATAGGCTATTTATTTCTTTGCTCCAAATGTTGAGGACATCTGAGTCCCCTATGGGGTAATTTCGAAAAATTTGCAATAAAAAAATTAGTTTGGTGTCTTCTATGGCTTGTATGCACAATGTTTTTGTATGGGGTAAAATAGAATAAAAAATAAATATGTGCCTTAAATGTATTTTTACATTAGGTCGTGTTTTGACTGTTATTCGAAATTACCCCTTGAGTTTTCGAAATTACCCATGAAAAGTAAAAAAAGGGTTATATTTTAAAGGGGTAGTTATTCCAGAATCCGTAAATACTTTTGAATTAAAAAATATACAATTCACATGGAAATATGTTTATTATAACTAAAATGTTAGCAGTTATAGGTAACAATATACAAATTATTATTCTAAAGTTGAAACAATAACTCACTCTTCCAAAAAGTTTACGAGATTACCCCAATGCACCTTATATAGTCACAGTGAGCACCAAGACATCGTATTTGTAAGACAACTACCATAGTGTAAAAGTGACAGCCACCGTGCGAGTTGTTTAGAGCTTGGCTCTCGACAAGAAAAAATGTTGTTGTCATGTTTAGTTAGGACAATGCAGGCTGAACACCTGATTGACTGATTGTCTGACAAGAAAGATGATGCTTGCGTCGGATGGGCATGTAAAAAGTCGGCCCTGCGCCTGATCTCTCGCCAGTCGTGTCGGTTATCCGTCCCGCTAGGTTTCGAGAGTAAAGGAAGAAGGAGTGCCTTTGTGTACTGCGCACACACTTGGGCACTATAAATAACTCCTGCCTGTCTACAGGCTTCGTTTCAATTACAAAGCCCCCTGGATTTACTGTCTCGAAAAAAGATAGGGTTACCGCTAATCTATCTAAGATTTCCGTTTTACCCCCAACGAATACAGAAGGGTGTTGTACTTACTCGTAGGTAAGTTTAACGTGTGTGCGTACGTAAAACGAAAATGAAACAGACGACCGATTTTGATCTAGTTTTTATTGAGTGACCTAATCAAGTGTTCTTAGTTATTATATAATCTATTCATCATTATAAGCTCGCTTACTGCTTGACAATGTCGGGGGTTACATAAAATTTTAAATTATTTATTCTGTTTATGTGGTAACGAAGTTGCAGGCAACATCAGTATATGATCCATTAATAAATCCATTTTAAGTATGTCCAAATCGCGCCTGAGTCAAAAAGAAGGCGTTAAACCGCCGTTTTTAATGATTGATTGCCGTTGGGTGGATTGTATGCGCCACACAAGAACACCCAACAACAGTGGAAAAGTCTTAATCGCGTTAAAATAGAAGTAAAAACTATACAGTTTTTACTTCTATTTAACTTCTATAACGCGATTATACATCGTCATCGTAACTTTTTCGTATTATAATAATGTGATATCATTCTCAATCGCTTGCCTCGGAAATCAACATGACCAATTTCAGAAGTAAGTTGGTATGTCAATTTGCAAAACATAATATTTTGTCTATAGCCTTTTATAGGGTAGTTCGGTATATAAAATATCATATTGGTAGTTACTATAAAATATAGTTATTGAGGTCAAATAATTGTGTTTTCTAAATCTGTCAGCAAGTTTCGAACAATAATTATTTTAGAGGACTCTGGACAACTGTGTTTAATAACATTCATTGATAACAAAACAATGAAATATAATAACTTCTAAAAATTTATTACTCAGTGCAACTATACAAAACTTTGCTTAACAACAAACATAACAAGTTGATAAAATGCATAGAACATAAGTACCTACATAGTACTTTTTACATATGGGAGAATTGATTTTACTATATAGATAATACAGGGTTACAGGTTAAGTGGACGTAATATATCCTTTATAGGGTTGTAGACTCTGATATTTTCGTCTATGAAACATATTTGCTAAATATATTTTACAAGATTTGAGAATCAAGTAATAGGCGATTTTTTTTCTCATGTATTTTTTTTTATTTGACCTTTCCATTAATTTTATTTTATAGTTTTAATGTTGTTATGAAAACTAAGTCGTAGTTGAAGATTTAAAATTAAGAGTTATTTTTGACATACAAAATATTTTTGAGGTTTGTTAATTATTATTTAAAAAAATATATGGCAGCTATTCTCCAGATAACATAGATAATAAAAAGACTATAACCCAACTACGTAAAATAGGGGTTATAGAAAGGCCGAAACAAGGAAGTACTTAATTCAGATGGAAAATAGGTAATAATACCGTTAATTAAAAAAACAAAAAACTCGACTGCGTCAAATAGTTTTCATGCACCGAGTGTCACTCTCACAGTAAATACGAATCTAAAGACGCCTCTCAAGCTAAACCCCATCGAGCCGTTCAGGACGCAGAGCGTGCCAAACAGTTATACATACTCTCGAAAAACCCTCCTTCTGGCGCAGTCGGGTAAAAATTGACAATTTAGAGCCGTGGTCGAAGCGTCAGCGCACACCGAGATGCGTCGCGTCTGGGTATGAGTGACCCTTACGCCTAGAGAAGTTTCTAGAATTATACCCCAATATATCAGACGGCTGCGATTTGACTTCGACTGTTCCGAACCTTATAAAGAAGGTGCGACCACGGCTCTACCTTGACCATTTTTTTTACCTAAGTATGCATTACTGGATTTCCATCTGAATTATTTCCTTGTTTCGGCTTTTTTAGACCACTTTTTAGGGTTCCGTAATTCGCTCTTGTCTCCGTCTGTCTGTCTGTCCGCGCTTCTAGCTTCTGTAATTATGAATATATATGGATGAAATTTGATATAATATATGTGTATAGATTTGGTTTTATCATCATAAAATAATAATAGTTTTATATATTAGGGGTATATATTTTACATACAATATGTGAAGTGGGGATGAAAAATATTTTTTCATCCTACCCCATCGTGTGGGGTATCGTTGAATAGTCTTTTAAAATAAAAGCAAGGTTTCATACATGACATTTTTACAAAGTCAACCATTTACGAGTAATCGGCCTCCAAAGAGGTTACTTTCCCCCCCTGGCATTTCTAAACTATGAGACATAAAAACTTGCGATTTTCCATGGTGATAGATGATGCTAAATACCCTTTAGGAAAATTATTTTGAACGAAATCGGGCAGTAACTTTTGAAGTAATTTGAAAAACACCTTTTACGCGGTTATAGTTACGGAACCCTCCTTAGACATGTCCGGAGATGCTCTTGGTTATTTACGTAGTCGGGTTATAGTTTATTTAACTTTTTTTTTATTTTTCCGTTACCCAATCGAACAGATTTTTGTAAAAATATTAATAAGTAGGTACAATACCAGGTACAATACAAGGGTGTATAATCAGAACACTTTAAATAAAAATAAAAATATCTTCTTCACGAGCGCGAGCGACTCAATATTATTTCTTTTTCTAGATTTAAAGAACGATTTTAATATTATAATATTATGAACGAAATATTATTATATTATGAGCTGTAATTCATCATCATCAGCTCGTTTACTGCTTGACAATTTAGGGGTTATTTAATTTTTTTTATTTTGTTAAGTACTGTCTATAATAAATTATATTTATTTATAAAATAAAATATATTTTATAAAGGAAAAATATTGTACAAATTAATATATATAATTATTACTATAAATACATGTAGTATTTATAAGTCTTATATTACGTAATGTTCGAAAATTGGACAGCTCACAACTGGGTTAGTACGAATTGTACGACCGCATTTTAAACGTGTATTTTGACATATTTGTGCAAGCACACCACAAATATGTAAAATATATATACCTACATATATATGGTGTGCTCGCCAAGACCTTTCTTTGATACCAAACACGTGATGATTATCTCGGTTTAATTTTTTTAGATGTTAGAATCTGAGGTTCAATTATCAAAATACAAAATTTTGATAAAAATTATATAGCCTATGTTACCCGGTATCATAACGAATCTATTGACACCTCATTTATTAAAATCGGACCAGTGGTTTAGACGCTACGAGGAAACAAACATACATACATACATAGATTGCCAAAATCATTACCCTTCCTTATGGCTTCGCCGTAGTCGGGTAAAAATACTGCGCCGATACTGCATATCGTGCGCGTGACTTTGAAAGCCGGAGCAACGTACGGCATTACGAGGGTGTTCAATGTTCATGCGCAGTGAGAGTTGTCAGGAAATGATAAATTTACATTATTTTTCTGTAAGTTACGCAAAGGAGAACCGGCAATTTGGTACCCGCTCCAATAGCAATGGCTGTAGTGTCGTTAGAAAGGTTTTGCTATGGCCAACAATGTTTTCTTAGATGACTAGATCAAAATCTTTGTGGGTTCGGAGATATACTGATATGAAAACAACAGATTTCATATAAAAAAATATAATAATTACTGAAGCCCTGGTCATCATCTTTGCTTTTCTATATTGAAATGCAATACTTTTGTGCCAGAATAACGTCATATGAATAATATCGTATTATAATATAATAAAAATAATAATTATTACATATTATAAATATCATAAAAATATTAGAATTAAAAATATGTACGATAAATATGAATAATATATTATTTTGGTAATTAAAATCATAATGCAATAATAATTATTACGGGCCTAGACTTTAAAATAATAATAATGTGTTATAATAATTATTTTTTGTACTTCGAGTAATAATAATGATGAATTTTGCATCATATTCATATTATTATCGTGATGTTATATAACAACACGGACATTATTATTTATATCAACATGGACATTACTATTTATATAACGACATGGACGTTATGCAAAGCGGTTTATACCGCTATATTAGTTGGTACACAACATAATACGAAAACACCGGAAAAGGGGGGGGAAGGTTTTGCTGAATTGAATAAAAAAAGTATCAGAAAAATACGTCATTTATTTTTATATATTATGATCTACAATAATGTCATTTAATTTTTAAATTGCAGGAGCAGTTAAACCTTCGTGTCTCGCGTATCCAAGGTACCAGACAATGGATATGATGTGAGCACAGGTGCCCATTGTACGGCATCCTGTGAGGCAAGTACAATAATGTTGGACTATGTCATTTACGTTGTTTGTGGTGTTGTTTTTTATTAACAAATAACAATAGTATCTCCTGGATCTGATATGTCGTGACTGTATACGCCCGCGTAGCATCCAGACGTCGTCGTGAATGCCGTAGTCTGGTAAGTCTTCAAGAGCGATTTCTCTATATATTTCAAGCAAATACAGCCCATCTCGCATATGCTCATTGGAGTACGACCTAGCGAGCTTCAGTTGGTATGTACCCAAAGAAAGAAATATAACATGCTCATCTGATAGGCGGGGGAAGTTTTGACCCCCATTTGCCTCAATTCTTTGAAAACCAGCTCTTCTGTTGTTGAGATTCTTCCTTTGTACGTAGCTGTGTAGAAGGTTTGGGGAATCCGTTTTGTTCCTTATTATATTCAAAAAGGCCTCTGCATGATTGCTATCAGTGATAGGTTCATGAAAATGGTTTATGAGTGCTGCGGCGATTCTAAAGTTGGTGAACATGTGTGGAAGAGTTACGTTAAAATATGTTTGCCGGAAGAGCTTAAAATCACGTTTGAATTTCCCATTCACGACTTCTACAACCCATCGACATATTGTCACCGCTCTAGCATCATTAGCTTGCTCAGCAGTCAACTGTGTCTGATTTCTATGTTTAGTTGGTGGCATATATGATTCGTAACCACAGGCATCAATGTCGCCTAAGCTGTCCCTGAATCCTCTGTCCAATACAAATACATCTTCAGCTTGCAATAAGGCATGTAAGGGATTCTTTTCGTCGTTCATAATGTCGCTCATTATGTTTGCATCTGTATTTGTGGTAGCGTATGGACCCAATACATCTATTATATATCCGTCCGAACATACTATTAAAAACGGTTTTAAAGGTTGCGGAACTTGTGCAAGCTGTAAGACTGCCTTTGAAATAAAAAGTTCGAGCTTTTGTTTATGTATATATAAGTGCCATCAAATACTACGTCAAATGCAACACGTAACCAGCGCCCCACCGTTCTTTCCGATACTTGAAATAACGATGCTAATATACTATTTGCATCTCCGGTTCGCAGTTTAAACAAGTACATACCTAAAGCATTTCTAGGATTACTGCAATCCTCATTATGAAAAATGGAAGGCACTTGCTCCAGTATGGCACCGAACTTCTGGACGTTAAGTCCGGTCCAAAAATGCATCTCTTCATTAGTTAAATCACCTATTGTATTGAAGTCGAGCCTAGGTCCACCACGCTGCAAATATTTTCTCATCATGTTACAAATATCCGTGAATTGCTCTGCATTGAAACGATGCGTTACATCACAATATTCAGGCAGCTCATCCCAAATGTTACCGAGTAAAATCGAGGTGTTGCCTGCAGACTCTAGCACCATCGGGAATATATATCTTATGTTCAGAAAACATGTGTAGTTTTATGGACTCAGGTATGCGATGGCGTGTTCTATTTCGGCAATAATTAAATATGCAATGCCTTGGAGTGTTTGGAGCTCGCATGTAGTCAGGGACTTGAAGTTCTTGGGCATCCGGTTTTACTTCTGGCATAGCTGGAACCACGTCATCATTGTGCCTCTGTTAGGCACAATGATGACGTGGTTCCAGCTATGCGTTCTCAATTATTCTCTGCCAACATCTATGACAGACACGTTGAGTATTGTTAAATACCACCTGAAAAAAAAATGAAACTACGATGTAGACGTTTTTATTTATTCACTGTGGTTTTTCTGACGTTTTGTCATAAAAAGGAAACGGCAATATGTAGTAAGCTCTGTCCAATAAGTAGGAATTAAGAAGAATAGCATACTCCTAATGCTTCAAAACAACATGAGCAGGTAAAAAAAGGGCCATCCGATCACCGCTTTTGTAACCGGTCTAAGCATTGTGTGGCGCGGCGGCGCATTTTTGCGTCCTTGCCTTGATTATATTGTTATTAATGTATACCATAGATGCCAAAATGTCACGTTTCAAGTGAATAAATACTACCAACTGAAAACATCAATTACGCGGCTACAGAAGGCGAAAGTGAGCGCACTCCTTACTTATTGCACTGCACTTGGAAAGCTATCAACCTAAAATAATCTACCGGTAATAATAAACAATCTACAGATACATTGAAAAGGTAGAATTAAGCATAGTCATATAAAATGATGCGGAGTTCATTGTTTGAGACTGATTGCGTTAAAAACGCAATCAGTCTAGTTTTACTAGACGATAAACAAACGTTTTTCAAAACAGTTTTATTTTTTAAAACGACTACCTGTACCCCGATCGCCTGCAACTCAGTTAAGAATAGAATAAAATAATTGTAACGAAGTGGATAGGTACTTACTTGCAAATCGGCATGTTCTTGTATATATGCTGCAAAAGCTGGACGTGCTATTGGGAGATCATCAGTCAAAATATGTTGCTGGTATCTTGCATTGTGTAGGCCTCGCCGGCACATCACACAATTGCGATGTTGTTCTTCCATTTCAACAATCCGAATCAGTAAAGTAGTCAGTAATCCACAACACAAGCCGATGTCAACGTTTATAGCGGGTACAAAAGTCCAAAAATATACTTTGTATACCAAAGTATATACTTTGATTAAATAAATATATTATGTTTAAAAAAAATCGACTTTATGTTCCTGCTTTACAAAACGCCAATTTCATATGTAATGAACCTAATATTTCATTCAGATAAAAATACTACATGTATAGAGGGTTTCATAGACAAAAATAGCAGAAATGATGGGGACTTCAGCCCCTTGAAGAATCTATGTCCATTTAAACTGTAACTCTGTATATTACACAATCACAAACATACTAATGAATATACATATTATGATATTATATAATATTTTACATCTATTCTACAATACAGCCTATTGCCAGTAAGAAACTACAAAACAGTTATTTCATAAGCATAACATTAATAAAATAAAAATAAAATAGCTTATTTCCTTAAAGTTGTACATTTATCAGTTTTGTTAGTGTTTAGTTTGTCTTAAATTCTATATTGTTTGCAGTTGTTGTCTTAAGCATGTTAGTGGTAAGGTCGCAGTCTGCGGTAAAAGCTTCAACCACATTTAAGTCCACATTGATCTGTCTAGAGCCGTGCTGTGCTGAGCCAAGGTTTTCCAGCTACCTTGATTATATCGTCGCTCCATCTTTTGTAAGGTCTTATTTCTTATCATAAAAATGCATAATTTAATTATTTAAATCATATAACACTTTTTACACTTTTTTTTTAAATCAATGCCTATAAATTTTTGTTTTCTATATTTTACATGAAAAATTACCTTTGTTTTTAGAACTGATTTTAATAACATTTAATTTTGTTCTGATACATTCTCCCCAATCCATTTTAAATAAGATGGGTTGCCATTTTTAATTGGCAATGATATTACTTCACACAATTCATAAGGGTGATTTGAACGAACATACTCAGTAAGCTTGTCCACCACAGATGTGCGTGTTTTTATCATCAACAAAGCCTGTAAATGGAAATAAATTGTCAAGACAGATTACCACCTCAAATAAAAATAATTAATCTTTTGACCAATAAATGTAATACTGCATAAGTAAACCATGAGTTATGATCACTTTTACATTTAGAAAGTGACCAAATAACACATGACATTCCTTAGTTATTATGAAATATCTAAGTGGAAAAAAAAAATACACGCACCTCACTGTCTTCATTAATTTCATTTTTCCATTCATAAATTGAAGTAACTTGTGGAATTATATTGACACAAGCGGCTAACTTGTTTTTCACTAAACCATGGCCCAAAGTTTTGCCCACATTAGTATCAGGTACAGTTACATACGCAACTGAATATTTATCTGTAAAAATTATAATATATAGTATATTATTGTTATTTGTAATATACAATACATGTAGTATAATCTACCATCAAACTGCCAGATCAAACAAAAATAGAAAATGTTGTAAGTATTACATAATGCTACAGATGTGACAGTACTTGTTCAATTACTCAAAAATTTACCACATCTATTAGAGTTTAGACAAACTTGTTGTATCCACAACCAATTCGATGTGACCCTGAGTTATAAAGGTAACAATAATATTGTGATACACCTTAGCATAAGTAACTTGTTTGTTCAGTTGGTGAAAAAAAAATGTTACTTACAGTAGAACCAGATATAATGACTGAAGGGACCATAATATTAAACTTTGGATGATATGTCCGATAGTTATTATAAAAATAGCTCCCCACACAAATATTGGTGACAGTGGCTGGTTTCATTAAAACCAGGCCACCTACCCAGGAGTTGTTTTATAGTGCCCAAATGTGTGCGCAGTACACAGAGCACTCTCTCTTCCTTTACTCTCGAAATTTAATGGGATAGATAACTGACACAACTGGCGAGATATCAGGCTCAGGTCCTTTATTTTTTAGATGCCCATCCGACGATTGGATCATCTTTCTTGTCAGACAATCAGGTGATCAGCCTGCATTGTCCTAACCAAACATGGAAACAACATTTTTGTTGTTCTAACATGGGAATCAAACCCATGACCTCCGAGTCGAGAGCCAAGCTCTGAACCACCAGACCACGGAGGCTGTTAAGAAATATTATAAGTTGTTATAAGAAATAAACACATGTAGATTACTATCATGATGTAGTATGGACACTCATACTACATACTACATCCTGATGCGTCCTGGCTATGCATATGAACTTGTTGCCAAATAAATTCTACCTGTCATTCACACAGTCAAGTATCGCATTATTCTCTAAGCTAATTATGTCATGAAAAATGCAATGTCACACAGCCAAGAGTGCAGAAGCGGTTCGGATGGGTCAAATAATATTCCTTCATAGATTAGTAATGTTTGAAAATTTTTCCTAGTTGTTTTACCAGAAGGTACAAGTAAGAGGTTGTTCGTTATTGCCGATGAATATCATAAAGTTTTGCCATTTTTAGCGATATGTCACTGTATGCCAATTCCAATGTTGTTATAGGCAGTATGTTTACCTCATAGTTTACATAGGGATTTGGCCCAGACCTTACATTCGGTTGTAATAACCAATTGGTCGTTATAAACGATGTCATTATATTCGGTTTCGACTGTATGTGTGGTATAACTGTACGTATAACAAAAGTAGGTACCTACTATCAGATTTGCTTACCGGCATCAATACATCCTGAAGACATGTTAGCAGACATTACGCTATAACCTGGCCTCAATAGAGTGAATAATAATGCTAGAACCTCTTTTCGATAGAAAGCTGCTTGCATCATAATTAAAATGCTAACAACCTACTCCTGAAATATTATTAAATTGGAACATAATACTAAACTTGTACACCTGTATAAAATTTAATACATCTATGCAAATCTACAGATTTAGATTATTTATACTTTACATTTTCATAACGTCTATCAAAACTAGGGATATTCGATATATATCGATGTATTGAAAACATCGATGTTTACAATGCGATACATCGAATGGATTTGATGTTTTGAAAATCTATTGATATACTCGATGTATCGATGTTTTTAAGTTTTTAGTGTTAAAACATCGAATCAACCAATTAAAATTCATAAAACTCAAGTCTGACCACTAAAATTTTACTCTTACCGACAGCCCCACTTTTATTTTAAAAATGTTGGCAACACTGCATACGAGTGCAGTGAGTAGTGTCTATGTGTATACTCTATGGTAGTGTCTCTAGTGACAATAAAAAAAAAACTGTTACATATGTCAATGTCGGTCGCGTCACGTGATGTCGGTTGGCGCTTTTGTATAGGTTTAAAAATATTGCAATAAAGAATATTGAATGGTGATTAATTGCATTACGTATTACATTTGCTGTTGTGGATTGAAGAAATTGAAGTGGATTTTTTATAAATATACCGTTATTGATCACTGATAATAAAATCTCATGTCATATTTGTGCTTACTTCACATATTCGATTGGTTGGACTGAGGTAAGTAAAGTTTTTAACAATGTTGGAGTTATTAACATGTCAACAAATACTAAAATTAGAAATTTACTGTATGACACATTAAATAGTAATTATTAGATTAGTAAATTATATTACCTGTAATACGAACATTAATTATTAAATAACCTACATCTTAAGTTACAGTTTACTAAACAAACTTATTCTCTAAATTGTATTCACGCCTATATTCATTTATTAGACAAGAGGTATATTATTTGATGAAATCAATCAATGTATTCATCATCTTATTAATCTGAATCATTTTGTATTTAATTTATTTGTTGTGTGTTTGACTTTTGTAGTGATGTAACATTATCAATTGACGAATTTATCGATTTTATCGATTTTAACTACTAATTATAAATTTTGAACTTTTGATTGAATGCACTATTTTTGTTTCAGTCTGACAACAAGTACGATGGCACCGTCTAAGAAGAGCGATGTATGGAGGTTCTTTGATAAAACTGAAGAAAATAAAAATTCTGCAAAATGTAGACTCTGTCAAAAATTTATAAAATCTTGTGGCAACACAACGAATTTAATTGGTCATTTAAAAAATATACATAAGGCTGCTTATCAAGAGTTCAGTAATGAATGTTCGAAAAAAATGATATTCAGAGCAACACCGTTAAGAAAAATACACACTTATCATTAGATCCTAATATCTCTGATCCACTCCCATCAACGAGCTCCGCTGGCATAATGACAATGGAACTGACTAGTAATGCTGAAAAAAAATGTGACTCTTCAAAAGACGATGTATGTGTTTCTATTCCTCCAGCTCCAAAATGTCAGAAATCTATTGTGACAAGTTTTCAAGATATATACGCTTTTTCAGAGAGAGGCGATAAAACGTTAAGAATAAACAACACACTAATATATATGATATGTAAAGATAACCAACCATTCACAATTGTTGAAAATGAAGGCTTTGCCAGTTTGATTAAAGTTCTTGCGCCACATTATAAACTTCCTAGTAAAACAACGTTGACACGATGGGTCGATGATAAATACGCAGCATTATCAACAGTCTTCAAAGCTAAGTTGGCAAATATTGTACATGTTACTCTTACTACTGACATGTGGTCTGAAACAATGAGTATGAGAAGTTTTTTAGGAATAACAGCCCACTTTGGTGAAGGTAATGATATTTTTGCAATAACTCTTGGAGTTTACGAGTCAAACGATCGTCATACTTCAGAACACATATCTGACATGCTGTTGAACACTTGTGCTGAATGGAATATAGATAATGACAAAGTTTCAGCTGTAGTCACAGACAACGCAGCTAATATAGTAAAAGCTGTTGATTTAGCTTTTGGAAAAAAGCATATACCATGTTTTGCACACACGTTGAATTTGGTTGCACAAAATGCTATACAGCAGTGTGCTGATCTGCGAAACTTAATAACCAAACTAAAAGAAATAGTGACTTGGTTCAAACAAAGCAATGTAGCTAGTAATGAGCTACGTAAAGCAACCGAGAAAGAAACAAAATTAATCCAAGAGGTCCCAACGAGATGGAACAGTATTTATTACATGATCGAGCGATTTTTGGAGCTTCGCACCATCGTCAATAATATAATAATTCGTCATAAAAATGCACCACCGATGCTAACTGCGTCAGAATTATCTGTTCTTTCTTCAGTTTTACAAATCCTGCGACCGATTGAAGCTGCAACTAAGGAAGTATCAGGTGACAAGTACTGCACTAGCAGTAAAGTAATACCCCTTATTCATTGTCTTCTTTTAAAAGTTAAACCTCTTAAAGTCTAAGAATCTCTTGCCCAAGAATTGCAGGCATTGGTCCTGAAAGAGATTGATAAGAGAATGGGCGCTATAGAGAGAGTAACACTTTTCGCTGTAGCCACAATCTTGGACCCCAGGTTTAAGAAAATGCATTTCACAGACCCGCTCGCTTGCTCCACAGCTGTTTCAAAAATCAAGGAAATGATGAAAAGTAGAGTACAACAAAACGAGATCGTGGAATCTGATTCTTCAGATAATTCTGAAAAACCAGAGGAAAAATTTTCACTTTGGGATGATCACCACAAATTAGTTCATAAGGGCTGGAAAACGGTACAATCTGTCGATTTTATTTCAGATGAACTATCGATTTACTTGCGTAGCCCAGTAGCCAGATTAAGTGAAAATCCTTTAGAAATTTGGGATGATCTTAAGATTCAGCTTCCTAAACTACATTCAATTGCATACAAATACTTGACTATGGTAGGCACTTCAGTCCCATCTGAACGTTTGTTTTCTAAAGCAGCACAAGTCATCAATCAACAAAGAAATAGGCTGAAAGGCAAACGTTTAAATAAACTGTTGTTTTCTGCAAAGTCTTCCAAAAGAACACTGGAAATAGGATAAAACTAACTTATAAAAATAAATGCAGATGTTTTTTTTGTTCTTACTTTAATATATAAGTAATAAAGATTTTTCTCATGTATGGCTTTTACTGTTTTTTTTAATAATACAATGCTTAAATTAGTGGATTATAAAAAATCTTTAAAAAGTACTCGATTTATACAAAACATCGATGTTTTCTTCCAATACATCGAAAGTAATCGATGTACAGTTTCGATATATCGAATCGAAAAAAACATCGATGTTTTTTCAAAGTGGACACCCCTAATCAAAACTTCTTTTTAATTTAATATGTAGATTGTAGGTATCATAGATAATACAGTATAAGTATATAGGTAGGTATGTACCTATTAGCATACTAAACTTTTAGTGTAGTACTTATTTATCATCTATGTACAATGTAGGTACTAAACCATAGATAATATGTAGTACTACTGAAGTACTAAGCCAATAAATTATTTTTAGGTTTTTGTGGAGATTCTTATTTTTTTTAAATATATGGCATCGGCTTAAAACAATTTGCCAGTGTCAAGTTAAAAAGGCGGGAAATAGAATTTTCGTTTCAACTTTTAACACCGTATTCCTAAATCGTCAAGTATAAAGTGGTCAAAGTCCAAAATAATAGTCAGTGCAGTTATTCAGTCAAGTCAGTCGATTCAGTAAAGTGGTAGAAGCTTTACTGAATTTCCTAGGGAGTTTTGGAGGAAACACAAAATAGCGTGTTTTTAAGTTAACACAAAAGAGCACGTGTTTTGAAGTTGTACCACTTGCCCACACTTGTGCACGTTAACGAATATTTAATGGTTAATATTCTACCAATATTACACATTAAGAACCGAAATAACACAAATTTATGAAAGAAATGCAAAATCCATAACGTCACCTATTGCGTTCCCGGCAAAACTCCACTCTACTGACAATTTAATATTAAAAACAACTGACAATTTAATTTAAATAAATGGCGTCGGTTTTTAACCATTTGCCAGTGTCTTTTAAAATCTAAAAGAAATAGATATTTAGATTGACACGATTAAAAATTATAAGCAAATAAAAAATATAGCCCATCTCTTTCTCGCAAAGCGCTTTGTTACGTCACAATATGCATCCGCCATACACTTTGTAATAAAGAATGTATAGCGGGTGCAACTTGTGAAGTCGCAGGCCGATATCGCACCCTTTGATATTGTAATTTTAATTTTTTTGTATCTTCGTTATTTTTTAAGATATACGATATGATATGGTACCACAGACTTATAAGAGGAAGCAAACCGAACATTACTGCTACAAAACCGTGGCAACTATACAACACAAATACAACTACACAAACATCAACAATGCATGGGCCGTATTCAGTACCTACATAACAATTAGAAAATTACAAGACGAATTATCCTACTAATATTATAAATGTGAAAGTTTGTGAGTATGGATGGATGTTTGTTACTCATTCACCCAAAAACTAAGAAAAGGATTTTGATGAAATTTGATATGGTAGTAGCTTGAACTCTGGATTAAAATATAGGCTACCTTTTTATCCCGAAGAAGTACATTCAACAGACAGCGTTCCCGTGGGACACTGTATTTACGCGGGCGCAGCCGCGGGCAACAGCTAGTAATTTATAAATACGGAGAATGGAGTTGGAAAATATAAATGAAACCAAAAATAATTTACGAATAATTTATTTTTAAATAAGATAATTTTTTTAAAATTATTTCGTTCACTTAAGTTAGTTTTTTTGCATCGTGTTTACACCTTAAATCTACGTAAAACTTAATAATAACTCTAATTAATAAATGCAAGTGATTATAGTCATGATCTTTATTTTGTGAATCAAATGTGTCATAATTTAAATAATCACCGACATATGAAATCATAGAATTGTAATTGATATTTTTGCCTTTAATCATCTTCAACACCTTCTCACATGATTGAATAATTTTTATCAGACCATCTGATGGATAAATCAAATCTCCTCTATCCTTTTTGTTTATTAATGAACACAAAAAAAATTCTTTCACGCCTATCATTAATGATTGACAAATCAAACAATTTATTACTTTAATCACTTTCCTTGCTATAAATCCTGCAATATAGACTGTTAAGTGATATGTGTAATCATCTAATGGAGAAGAAATTATATTACTTAAAAAACAATCAACATCGTCTTCATTAATATGGCATAGATCCATTATATTTCTCTCGAAACTCGGGGTGGTTACATTGACAGTTTCAATGGTTTCTTTCGTTGAACTTACTGTCAGTATCTGATAAGGTATGGCGAAGCCTTCATTTTGTAACTTAAGTTTTAAACGTATAAGATTTTTCTTGTAAGCAGATTTAAATTGAATGACATTAGGGTTATCATTATAACCACCCCTCGCTCTCATTTTTCCAAAAACATTTCAAGAAAGTCTTGGCTAATTTTATACTATTACTACAATTAAATCCTCAAACATGTTGAGTGCGCTTTGTAAGCCTATTATAAATCCAATAAAACCTGTTTTGCGGGCCGAAGTTTAGTAACTTAGGAATTTAGTAGTCTAAATTCCCGTTAGATAGTTTAAATTCATAATATAATCTTTACTGATTTCAAACATTTCTATAACTTTTTGAACATTAGCAGCACATAATGCTTGTTTGTAAACTGGTGCTAACGTAGAACGGCTATTCAGTATGTCAAATATGTCATTGATGATGTTTATAAATTTTTCTGTAGCTGTACAGTCTTTAAAATCATCTACATTATCCTTACAGATTAATAACGCATCAGCAACTGACTTACTAAACTATCTTGTTTAATATAAAACATGGTTTCAAATTATTTATAGAGAAGTTGCATCCCAAATATGACGCCATACTTATATTTGATGCAGCGCCATCAAGTCAGTCCGCAAACATACACTTTTATTTTATAGAGCATTTCTATTGCCATTTTGACAATACTTGCCCGTTGCTCTCCAGTCATTGATGTTATAAAAAAATAAGCGATAGGCAACGAACAATTCATATTTATTGCCGTAACCATCAGGACCAAATCTTTTGTTGCTAAAGGAATACTGTCATCTGAAATATCTGTACCTGTATCAACATGCCCTTTATATTTATTTGTACTTCCATCCCAGATTAACCCTTTTCTTATAGCCATTTCAACCAAGCAGCCAATTGACATCAATTTTTACTTACATCCTGTATTGTAAATGAAATGTTCTCACTCTGCTTCGAAGTAGATGGCTGTGGTTCTGTTTTAGTTTGTACAGTCCTTTGTTCAGTCAGGACACATACAATATCTCAAGTAGCACTCCTTTTTCTTGCTGGTCCAGGTTTTGGTAAATTTTCTTTATTCTATAATAAAAAGAATAAAATAAGTGATAAATTCATAAACAGGAAGATAGACTACCATTTACCAACTACTATACTTAACATATTGACTGCCCAAGCCCTATAGTACACCTACGCCAAGACATCCAGTGACGTTTTCAATTTATATCTTTGGAATAGTACATTTTTCCACAAGTACAAAAATAAATGCATGTAGGTAGAAGATTCTGTAATATTCAGTGTCCTACTCTTGACCACTTTTTATAAAGTTTTGCTACCACATCACACATGGCAAGCATATGAAATTAGAAACATACTTCTTGCAACGGTGAATCAAATATTGTTAAAATTGCTCCATGAAATAGCCTCGCACGAAAGCCACTTTTATCAATATTACGACTGTCAAAATGTTTTGAACATAATACACAAGATTTTGTGGGCTGCCAATTTGTCACATTCATATTTGCTAACCAGGAATTTCTCAAGTGGACATCATTTGGAAACCTGAAAAGAAGTAAATGTATCAAGCAAGAATATTTGTGTACCTCTAAAGAGTTAATCCAATTATCTATATTAAAAGCAAATTAGGCACTCTTAATACATCGAAAGTTACTTTTTCTCGCCTAACCGAAACCATTAAAATATATCTAATAAAATAAATAAAGTAAATCTAAATCCGGTCCCTCCGAATAACTAAAGTACCAAAGCTGTCAAACAGGATTTCAGGGAAGTAAAATGTTGTATTAATTAAGTATCTGAACTTAGATGAATTTTCTAGGTATTATACGTATTTCTAAAATATGCAGGTAAAACAAACACATAATGTTTATATTTAGCTCAATTATGTATGAATAGTAACAAAATAAACAAAACAACTTTCACGATGTTATTTTGCATAACAATACTTACTTATGGAATGTTGTCAGGTGTTTTACTATATGTAGCACTACTAGACCGTGGGGCACTGCACTTTACCATATTTAATCCGTCTTATTTTCACAATTTACACGTTAATATTTAATATTTTAATGAAACAAAAACACATGAGCGATTTTGCTAAGACTCCATGTGTCATCTATCATCATCTATCAACGGTTTGCTTCAATTTCTGTTTTGTCTATGCATGTGTCAGTGTTACTACATTGAAAGACAAAGAAAGATGTATTTGGAGTTCAGACGAGTGAGAACGAGATGGAGATATTGCTTATTACTGTCTATGTATTGTGTAATTTGTGTTCGGTCTGCTTCCTCTTATATGCTGTGTATGGTACGAATGTGTTCTAGATTGTATTTTAACATGTTGACGAAAAAAATTTTTTTAGGCAACATGCCTTTCCCCGGAAAAAGGAACTTTCCCTAGGAACTTTCAGTAAAGCTTCTACCACTTTACTGAATCGAGTGACATGACTATTTATGGCTGTTATTATAATTATATAATTATATTAAAATTATACTATTTATTATTTATCATATATATTTATGACTGCACTGGCTATTTATTTGGACTTTGACTAGACTTTAGACTTGACGATTTAGAAATACTTTGTTGAAAATTGAAACGAAAGTTCTATTTCCCGCCTTTTTAACTTGACACTGGCAAATCGTTATAAGCCGATGCCATATATAAATAAGACAAAAAAAAAAGAAAGTTGAGTGATGACAGAAGGATAACAGATTGATAGATAAATTTGACATCAGAACGCCGCAGCTTAAACATGTATGAAGTGCTGCATACTGCATAGATTATTAAATTTGAGTGCTGACTGCCAGGAGAGTAATACATGTCTGCAGTAAATACCCGTGCTTGGAGTTAAATATAAAATCAATAGTTTGTGTTGTACAAATTATTATCAAAGTATTTGAATACATACTTGTAGCCAAGATGTCTGAATTAGCAAAAAATGTTAATAAAACTCAGGATGAGGTATTAAGTTTAGTTTAATAATATTATATTAGCTTGTTGTTTATTTTTACTCTTAACATGACTTATTTTAGTAAATATTCAATATCTCCTTTTATCTCATAATGCCTCTTAAGTTTTTGAGCCTTTTCTTGTAAAGCAGTTCTTTTAATATAATGGGTATAATAAGGTATCGAACACATTTTATAAATTTTATTTTATAAATAGCTGTTATTTTTATTAATAATATTATGACTAAGATGTAGCAATGAAATTTATTCTCCATAATTGAATCTCCACTACACCAGATTAATCCAGTTTTCTCCCTAATAAGGTAATATTTTCATAGTGACTCATTGAAATTGTTAATTCTAGTAACACTTACAAATTCAGTTTATAATAATAAATTTCATTAATAAATCAAAAATAATTTTACATAATTGCAAAGTATTACAATACCATCTTAAGTAAAGTATAGTCGACTCTCATTATTTAAAACATGAGTTAATTAGAAGTTACTATGAGTTCCCTTGATAATCTCTGTATCATTCGAAAAACTCCATACATTTTTAGCCCTGGGTAATACAAACCAAAAAAATCAGCTCTGTGTAAGAAAACAATGCAGTAATTTGAATTTGTAGACATTGAACATTCAACAATTCCAAAAATATCAGATTGCGTTCATTAAGGTACATTTTGTGACCAGTTTAAATTTGTTTTATCTTATTTTGCGCATTTGTTATTGTAGTGATTTATTTGACATACATTAGTGTTGTTTACTTAAGTCCACAAACACATTAGTGTGTAAAAAGTTTAATATTTTTTGCTCTAAAATTTCGGACCATTTGTTATTTCAAACTCTCAGTACTTCGAAGTAATTTGAAGCTCCCTTGAATTTCGAATTATCAAGTCTCTAATAAGTAGTCTCAAACTTAATTTTCACACAACAAACAAAACAGCTATCTATTTAAATGTAAAGTTATTCATGACTAAGTAGGAGTTGCAGCAATTAAGACAAAGATGTAATTTTTTTTACTATTTTTATTATCTATTTTTTATTTGACTACTTTGTTTTTTAGAAAATATTAATGCCATATAATTACATAACACAAGTACCAGGAAAGCAAATAAGAGGAAAGCTCACAAAAGCATTCAATTACTGGTTAAAAGTCAGTAACGAGAAATTGATGGCTGTAGCAGAGATTGTTCAGATGCTACATAATTCCAGTTTGTTGTAAGTATTCCTTGTGAAACAATGTTTCCAAATTGATAATAGTTGTTAGAACTTGCACGTTCGTGGTTCTTGAAAAGGCCTATGATAGAGTGGTGAGGAATGAATTGTGGTCAGCATTGTCCGTGAACGGGGTGAGCAGTATCCTCATACGAGCATTGCAATCTCTTTATAGGGATTCTAGTGCTTGTGTAAGGATAAATGGGGCATACACCAAATGGTTTACTATCGAAAAAGGTGTTAGACAGGGATGTGTAGCGTCACTGTGGCTGTTTAATCTGTTCATGAACAATTGCTTGACAGATTTAAAAGAGAATGAAAGTGGGTTGAGAATGAATGAGCTACTCGTCAAATGTTTTCTCTATGCTGATGACCAAGTATTACTTGCGTCTTCGGCCGAGGAGTTGCAGGAGATGGTAACAGCTATGAGTGGAGCTTTTGTTAGAAAGGGAATGAAGATGAATGTAAAGAAGATGCAAGTGATGGTGTTTGAAAGAGATGAGGCAGTGACAGACTGCAATATCGTGATTGGAGATGAACAAATTGAACAGGTGATTGAGTTTGTGTATCTAGGATCAAAGTTTACAAGAGATGGAAAGTGTGAGAGTGATATTGTAAGAAGAGTGAATGCAGGAAACAGGGTGAATGGAGCTTTGCACTCCTTTATGAAGAGTCGGAAGGTGTCTAACAAGGGTTGTTTGGCTGTGCATGGGGGGTGTTGGTTCCGACACTCATGTACGGAAGTGAAAGTTGGGTATGGCAGAAGAAACATGAAAGCAGAATAAATGCAGTTGAGATGAGAGTGTTAAAAAGTGTGAGTGTTAAGAAGAGTGTTATGATAGGAGTTAAACTGAGTGACAGGATAAGAAATAGTGAGATAAGGAAACTTTGTGGTCTGAAAGATGTAGTGACAAAAATTGAGAAAGGTATGCTGAGATGATTTGGCCATGTCGAGAGAATGAATGAAGAACGATTGATGAAAAAAGTGTATAAGGCGAGTGTGAATGGAAGTGTTGGAAGGGGTAGACCTAGGCGGACATTTCGAGACCAAATCGGGGATGTCTTGAAAAAAGGCCAGGTCAAGAGTACCCTAAACCGAAGAGCATGTATGAAGAGAATAATGAAAGTGGACGAAGCAAAACAAGTATGTAAGGATCGTAGCAAGTGGAAAGAAGTGGTCTCTGCCTACCCTTACGGGAAAGAGGCGTGATTATATGTATGTATGTATGTATGTATGTTAGAACTTATATCATATAATACATGTTTTCATTGCTTTAGTATGCAAATTTATACATTACTTGCTTTTTCACATTAGCATTTTAGCTATCAGGTATCCCACGGGAATACTGTGCTTTTGACATTGGAAATGTTTTTTCATTCGCTCCAGTGATACACTCCGATTTCACGAAACAGTGCGATCCTCTTATCTCAGAGAGTTGTGAAAATAAGATGTTCAAAAAAGGCTCAAAAGACGAGTATTTACGAGACCTGTAAGGTGCAAAAAATTATTCCAAAAAGTCAAAATCGATACACAATCATCTTTAATGCACTCGTAACTACAAAAAAATTAATATTATTTTAATATTCACGTTTATTTTTAACCGACTTCCAACAAAATGTGGCGGTTATACGTTCGGATGTATTATAGTGTATATATATATATATGTGTCTGTCGAAAACCGTAATTCATTTGTTTCTTCCTCTTTTGGTTTTTTCTTTGCGTCACTCTGTTTACAAAATGGAAAACTTGAAACATCGTATTATTTTCGAGTACGAGTTCCACCGTGGCACCAGTGCTGCAGAAACGGCTCGAAGGATTAATGATGTGTATGGCGGCGGTGTGTGTCAAAAGAAAACACAGAGCGTTTTTGGTTCCAACGTTTTCGTTCTGGAAATTTCGACCTGCAGAACAAGCCCCGTGGACGGCCGGAGACCAGTTGATAATTGAAGAATTGAAGGCTATTGTGGAAGCGGATCCATCGCAAACTACGTTCGAGTTAGCTGCAGGCTGCGGTGTTAGTGATAAAACTGTTTTAATCCACTTGAAGCAAATTGGGAAGGTGAAAAAGCTTGAAAGGTGGGTACCTCATGAATAGCGTGCAGCAAAGTGACAAAAGTGAATCATTACCTGTGATGAAAAGTTGATCCTGTACGATAATCGGAAACGCTCATCGCAACGGCTGAAACCTGGCGGACCATCCAAAGCCTGCCCGAAGCGAAAATTGACCCAAAAAAAGTTACTTGTGAGCGTTTGGTGGACTTGTGCCGGTGTCGTTCTCTACAGGTTTCTTAAATCTGGCCAGACGATTACGGCAGATATCTATTGCCAGCAACTGCAAATCATGATGGAAAAGCTAGCTGATAAAGAACCGAGGTTGGTCATTTGCTCTAGGACACTGCTGCTTCAGGACCGCTAGACCACACACTGAACAAAAGACCGCTACCAAATTAGTGGAGCTTCAATTGGAATCTCTAAGACATCCACCATACTCCCCGGACCTTGCTCCAACAGATTACGGATATGGTTTTTTAGTAAAGTAATCAATGGACTACCTATGAGATGGCAAAAGTGCATAGATAGCAATGGTATACTTTGATTAAATCAATATTATGTTAAAAAAAAAATCGACTTTATGTTTCTCCTTTACAAAACGACCTAATATGTATAATATACAGGGTGTCAAAAGACCGCTTCCATTAACTTCGGGATATGATTATACTATCTTTTCTCATTACAAGAAAGCAATTTTTTTTTTTCAAAATATTTCATTTTTTTTAAATTATTTTTTTACATTTTATACCTTTTAATAATAAGAACAAGCTGTCTAGAAGTAGATTTTTTTATAAATTTAAAATTTAATTATTTTTACTTCATTACGCAATGTAATTTACTTCATAACGCTCGCCGGCCAATGATCGGCCGTCAGCTGACGCACCGGGCCGGCCGCCGCGCCGTGCTCCTGCCTCAGTACATGCGTTCAGCGATGTTTAATGTATGCGGATTGCAGTGACTTACAAACGTGACACACAAAAGTGACGGATGTTTATGTTTTGGATTTCATAATTTCAAATAATTTTGGCGGAACCTTGATGACTATCCCACGGAACCCACTTTGGGAATCCCTGCTCTACACCGCCTGCAGTGTGGTTCGTAACTCACGCACGAAATGTTGCTTGACAAATAACGAACCCTGTGTACAGTGCAACTAAATTCTTAATGTCTAACGGCAATCATCGCTTTTCTATCGAAATTACAGACGATGTGTGAAAAACGACAATAACCGAAAGATGTAACCTGGTTGAACTGTAGTTAACAATGAAACTAAGTAGGTGTATAAAAGGGTGCCCGAAGTATAAATAATTAATAATAATATTTATCGATTCCTGTCCGAATGGTTTTTTTAGTAAAGGAATCAATGAACTACCTATGAAATGGCAAAAGTGCATAGATAGCAATGGTGTATACTTTGATTAAATAAATATATAATGTTTTTAAAAAAATCGACTTTATGTTCCTCCTTTACAAAACGCCAATTTCATTTGTAATGACCTAATATTTGACTTTCTCACGTACTTAATTGATAATCGTATTGCAATGCAAGAATGCTCGACCTGCTAAGTGATTAGATTTCATGATAGTATGTTTTAGTAAAAAATATATAAAATATAAAAATATTTGACAATTATTTGGCATGAGTCGGAATATTGGCTGAACAAAAAGAGATACAGTGCTTTAAACAATGTACCCGTTCAATTAACTGTCTAATCAACCATGCCTACAATCACACCCCATGCAGGCATCTTCAATGAAAACAATGATCCACCAAATTAATCTCAATTTAACACAGATGGAGAATTATAGCAGTTGATGTTCATAGATTAAAATTAGTTCGCGTATTAAACTGCTTCTACTGTAAATTGTAATGCAACGTTCGTGGATTATATCCAATGACAATATGTCCCTTAAAATGTCGATTTTTGTCTAATGGACATGTACGTAACATAATTTTAAGACGATCTCTGTGGCTCAGTGGTTAGCGCGTCGGTGCTTAAGCCGGAGGTCGCGGCCCTGCCGCTTTAGCCTATTGGAGGCCCTGGGCACAGTAGAATAATGGCTATCACAGTAAATCAATAGCTTTCAACCGAACGTCGATACTAACTAATTTTATACATAATGTTTAAACTTTAAACCCTGAAAGTCTGTTCTTTGGAAAAATACAATTATATCAATAGCCTAAAACTGTACGTCAGTACTAAATATTATAATATGTTCTTTAAGCCAAACACGAGAGACTGGAGCGAGCGAGCAAAAATTTTTACCCATCTTGATAAATTTTCAATGGTAGGTATAATATAATGGATTTAAAAGTGGTACATACAGCGAATGGATAAAAACCTATAGATTGTATACAGGGTAGACGACATTCAGGACAACTCGATTCTGCGGCGCGGCATCCCGGTGGCACACTCCATCTACGGCATCGCCAGCACCATCAACGCCGCCAACTACGCCATGATCATAGCGCTGGAGAAGACGCTGCGGTTGGGACATCCTCTGGTGAGACCTATACTCTGATTTATAATTCAGTAGGTACCTAATATGACAACTAAATCGAAGATTTAAGCTTTTGTTGTTTGTTTGTCTTTCTTCTAACTGATAAATAAAATGAGATGAGGTGAATAAAAGTTACATTTTGAGCTTGCGATCAACCTTACCCTGTAAAAAGTAAAATTAATACCGTAATGTAGGTAACATTACGGTGGTTTTGAAGTTGTGTCAGGAGAAAAATAAAAGATTTGTCTTAGATTATAATATAATATAGATAGATAGATCAAATTGGTTCCCTATTTTTTCGCATAAAATCATATGTCATAATTTAATTTGTCTTATAAAACCGAATTAATATTACGCATAATATTAATTCAGCATATTACTGTTATAATTTATTATTAACTGTTTGGGCATAAATTTTTTTTACATAATCCCTGTAATCATATTGATCATTACGCATACTTATTGTTAAGCATGCTATATTATATTTAAGCATACTTTTATAAAGCGTAAAGATATTTAATCATATTTAAGCATAAGCACCAGCCTGAACAAAATCCTGATAAAACAATATTTTATAGATCTCACGTTCAAGTTGGCTGGTAATGACTTCAAAATTATGAAGATTGAGTAGCGAAATAGTTAAAATTTTAGACGAATTTAAAAGGGAAATTATTTAGAAAATAAGTTTTATTTCATACTTTTTTGTGCATTTTTACGTTGGAAGTCGGTTTTCATTTTTTGTTTAAAAATAATAATTGGTCTTTTTAGTTATATTATTATTGCTACATTTTAAAAAAGATATAAATAAAAACAATCCTCCGCTATTCACACTCTCTCGGCAAATCAAACTCAATCGTTATTTTATGCCAGTTTTCTGAGAGGCCGTGGTATTTCCCCAAATAAGCATTACTCTGTGGTAAACAAGACACTACTAAACAATCACCAGTGATGATATTGATTAGATACTATATAATTAAATAAAACCGACGGAAAAAATGTAGCAGTAAGCATTAAATAAATATATTATACTGATGACGATGATCACGAATATCATTTTAGCAATAGCATAATTTCAAAGACATTTCAAAGACATTGCACATAACTCTGATGAGTAGCGAGTACCTGATTTTTCATTTTATTATTACGATGTCATCCTAATAACAAAATGGAAATGAAAAAGTTTTCCATTTTTAAACTAAAAATTTTGCTACCATGACAACCGTGTCATAGTCTCACAGATAATATATATCAGTCCTCCGCCGCTATTCCAGCTGATCGCCTGGAGCATGTAGGAGCTGCGATGATGGAGTGCCGACGATAGACTGTGTGTAAGCTAGGACTTACACATGCGACTTTGAGCTGAGGGACGTAGGTATATATGTTAACGTGAGGGCTGGAGACAACTGGGACTGACCTTTTAGCTGAGCTGGTGGATCTGGATCTGGGCGGAGGTTTCTTCTCACTACACAGCTGTTGAGCGGATTATCGATAGATTTATTGCGGTTCGCCGGCGAATTTGGTATTATATTAACGAGCACAAATAAATATGCGCACACGCGTTCGCGTTCACTAGGATTCGGGATGAGCTGAAAATGCATGCGGCACGGAAGGGGTTCCAATTGCAAGTCCTCCGTCACTCTCTGACAGCGCCCTCTTGAGCAGAATCCAGTGGGAGCCAGGCAATCTTGCCGACAGGCCTCCGCAGCTGGCCTTGAGTGGTGTCCAAGTCCACAACTCTGATGACTCCATCCTTCCCAGGTAGCAGACGTGAGATTCTTCCCATCTTCCATTGTAGAGGAGGCAAATCCAAAAGAACCAGTTCTCCAATTTTGGGTGGAGAGGAAGAGGAAAGCCATTTGGAGCGGATTTGAAGGGTATGGAGGTAGGACTTGGTCCAAAGGTTCCAAAAGCACTGAAAGAGTGATTGAATGAGCTGAAAGCGTTTGAGCGGAGATATTAATCTTTCATCTAGGGTCAGCTCGGCGAGAGCTGTGAGCGGACGGCCAATGAGAAAGTGGCCGGCAGTAAGGGGCTGATAGTCCGTGGGATCGGACAAAAGTGGGCTGATGGGCCGAGAGTTTAACACAGCTTCGATTCTAGTGAGCAGAGTTAAGAATTCCTCGAAAGTGAGGTGTTGTTCACCGATAACACGGTATAGAAGTTGCTTTGTGGATTTAACATTAATCTCATGGATACCTCCCATCCATGGGGCTTTAGGCGGATTGAGTAACCAAGTTATATTTTGAGTTGAGAGTTTATGAGAAATGGCGTCGTTATTGTCATTGAGAAATTGTTGTACCTCTAGTAGATGATTCCTAGCTCCTACATAATTTGTGCCACAATCTGAACGTATCAATACCGGAAGTCCGCGACGTGAGCAGAACCTTTGTAACGTTGCAATAAACGCTTCGGCAGTGAGCGATGAGACTGGTTCTAAATGAACCGCCTTTGTAGTGAGGCAAACAAATATGCAAAAATATCCCTTAATTAACTTAGCATTACGTAATTGACTTGATTTGAGCAGAAACGGTCCGGCGAAATCCGTTGATACGTGACTAAATACGGGCTGATGTATGACTCTATCAGCTGGCAGGTCAGCCATGACATGTATTTCGGGCTGAGCGCGGCAACGGAAACATCTTATGCATTTAAACGTTCTGTGCCTTATAATGCAGCGGGCAGATAATATCCAAAATTGCTGACGTAAAATAGCATGTAGCGTGTCCGTGCCGTGTATGCGATGATAGTGTTCTATTATGAGGTCTACGAGCGGACTAGAACTAGGCAAAATGAATGGGTGCTGAGCATCGTATGTGAGCTCCGAACGAGTGAGTCTACCTCCTACTCTGAGGAGACCGTCCTGCGTAAAAGGCGACAAACGTTGTGTCGTACTGTGCAGATTCTATCGGTTTGCAGGCGGTGAATATCCTCTGCGAATGCATTCTACTGTACAGAGCGGATCCAGAAAAGCAATGCTTCTCTACGTTCACTTACAGTTAGAGGGCCTAGTTGTTGCGAGTTTGAATTTAGTTTACAGTTACGAATGAATCGCCTCATGTAGGCAGTGACACCAGTTAGTTTTTCTAAAGAGCTGAAGCGAGTGAGTAGATCACTATCGACACCGGGTATCGAGAAATTGCATGGTACGTCTTTTGGTTTGAGCCCAGGCAAGTCTTGTCGAGTATGAGCTGAAGGCATCTTGGGCCAGGTATCCTCTGGCAATTTGAGCCATGGAGGAGACCGCCATAAATCATGAGCGGAGAGAGCTTGAGCTGATAATCCTCTGCTTGCATAGTCAGCAGGATTTAATTGGGAAGGTACATGACGCCACTTAAGTGTGAGTGAATTTGAGTTAATTTTTGTTACTCTATTTGATTCAAATGTTTGTAAACGATGGGGCGGAGTTTTTATCCATGCAAGCACTATGGTACTATCTGAACAACAAACGTGATGTGTAGTTGTGAGATGAGCAGACAATTGTTGGGAGATACGTAACATGAGCTGAGATAATAGAGTTGCAGCAGACAACTCTAATTGTGAGTTTATTTTTAATCGGTGCGACTTTAGATTCAGCAATTATGAGGTGAACGTTAACAGATCTGTTGTGAGCTGATTCTTGTAAATATATGACTGCAGCAAAACCGTTTTCCGAAGCATCTGCGAAGCCGTGAAGTGAGTATGTTGAATTGAATTTGTGTGGAGCGATATGTCTGGGAAAATGTATATCTGAGATGTGAGGAAGATCATGAGAGATGCGCTGCCAATCATCTGTAATATTATTTGGAGTGGGATCGTCCCAGTTCAATTTAATTAACAATAAGCTTTGAAGAAGTATTTTTGCGCGGAATATGACGGGTGTAACCCAACCGTTTGGGTCATAGAGAGAAGCTACTGTGCTAAGAATTGAACGTTTTGTAATGTGGATAACTGGTGGTAATTAGATGTGATATGTAAATTCATCAGACTGGGGAATCCATCTAATACCCAAAACCTTAATTGATGGAGACTCTGCGCTGATGTCAAAGTCTTTAGGCATTTCGCATTGATCGTCTGGAAATCTTTGCAAGAGCTGAGGTGTGTTTGATGTCGATTTACTAAGTTTAAATCCACCGAGTGATAACAAATCAATGAGCTGAGTTTGGAGTGCTGATGCTTCTTCTATGGTGTCATGGCCGCAAAGTATATAATCCACAAAAACAAATTTGCGCAGAATTTGGGCAGCCTGAGGATAGCGATGACCTTCATCTTCAGCTAATTGTAATAATGTGCGGATAGCATGATATGGACTTGAGCGCAATCCGTATGTAACAGTGTTGAGTGCATATGTGAGCAGAGGTCGATCTGGAGACGATCGCCAGAGTATGAGCTGATAGTGTCTTTGGTCTGGTCTTAAGAGAATATTTCTAAACATCATTTTTATGTCAGTGCTGAATACTATACGATGTGCGCGGAATGATATAATAATATCTACAATGTCTCGTTGAAGTGCTGGACCTGTGTGCAGGCAATCGTTTAAACTGACTCCATTGGATGACTTACAACTGCCATCAAATACTGTGCGGAGTTTGTCAGTACCTGATTTGAACACGCCATGATGAGGGATATAATAATGAGGCTTATGAGTAAATGTAGACGGATGACACGGTGTCATGTGTCCTAAGTTTATGTATTCTATATATTTTTGTCGCAGTGTGTGATCGGATTGCAACCGTTTTTCTAAATAGAGAAATCTACGTAGAACAATAGCATGAGTACTACCTAACACGGGTGCATCTGATAAGAAGGGAAGAGTCACCATGTAACGGCCTGAATCGTCACGAATGATGGTTGAGCTGAATATGTGTTCACATTGCTCGTGTAGCGGGTTTGAATGAGCAGAACGGGGCTGGGGTTCTTCCGACTCCCAGAATCTTTCCAAGCTTTTACAAATATCATGAGTAGAATGAGCAGAATGTGTAGAGTGAGCCGACTGAGTATAATGAGTATGAGTAATATGAGCAGAGTTAACTTGAGCTACAGGTGAATCGCATGAGTGTTCAACGAGTCCTATGAGTGCAAAATCAAAAATCGTGCCGAAGGCTATGGGCTTCCCCGGGCCCAAAGCAATCTTAGTACCATCCAAAACGTGACCCAAAACGTCTGAGCCTAAAATGAGATCAATGGGCGCAGGAGTATGATAAGTTTGATCCGCCAATGGAATGAGCTCTTGAGCTGAGTCTTGTATAACATCTGGTATTTTTTGTAAAGGTAAATAACCTGTAATGTCTTTGAGAATATGAGCGGTAGTAGTAATAGATGGCGTGTCACGGTGTGTGGGCCGAAATGTTATTGTGAACATTGGAATTTTGTATGTGCTGTAATTTTTAATGAACATTGTTTTGGTTGCAAATTAAGATTTCTAGTCATGCGCTGAGTTATGAGCGTTATCATGCTACCACAGTCCAATAAAGCCCGAGCTTTGTGATATTCTCCGCATTTATCAGATATATTTAAAACGACTGTAGGAAGTAACACTGGAGTATTTAATGGGTTTTCTATGTGCTGAGTTGAATTTACTTGGGCTGATACTACAGACGGATGGGCTGAACTAGATTTAGATATTTTATGAGCTGAATGAGATGCAGGTTTACTATAAGCTGAATGACATTTTAAATTATTGGGCTGATCTTCTAATTCTATGTGCTCCGTGATTGTAGGTAGTCATTGTTTTTTGTTTTGAGATTGATGAGTTGTAGAAGGTGCGTGATCAGACGATTGGTTGGGCCCTGATGATGATGATGATTAATGGGCACGCGTATGTTGTGTGTAGGCCGTGTAGGTATGTGGCTTGTCTTGAGCACGCCGGCGGGGCTGTGCACGTAAATGAGGAGGAAGTAAATGCCCTGACGACACCGGAGAATTTGGAGTTCCGATCGATGAAGCGAGGTGTGGTGATTTGCAATTCCACACTCTTTGCATGTGTTTGTCGAACGACATTCATTTTCAAAATGCGGACCTAGACATTTACGACATCTGTCGTTGGCTTCTATGAAATCCCAACGACCTTGAGTGGGCTGATGATTATATTTCGGACACGCGATAAGTTTGTGTTCTGTATTCCTACAATAGGTGCAGTAGAATCGATTGTGTTTATCTGTATTCCGGGCTGAGTACTCGCGCCGCTCTGTTCGGGGGGAGGGGGGGCAGTAGCGTTGAGGGTAATGAGGAACTGGGCTGACGTGATAGCTACTTAAAGTGTGAGCCGATGGCGAGCGCTGAGTATTACGAGGATGCGCGGGACTAATTGGTGTAAAGCGTGGACTGCGCGGAGAGTGTGCCCTCGGTGTGTGTTGACGAGAGGGTCCAGTTTGTGGTGAGTAGGTAACACTGCGCGCTGCATTAGAATATTCGGTTTCGATACAGCGCGCGTGCTCCTCTAAAAAAGAAATCAAATCACCTAAGGTGGGCAGAGTGTCCGAGGTGCCGTATCTTCTTTCGAACAGTGTGCGGAGCTCGCCTCGTAATTTTCTAACTACAATGGATACAAATACGTAATTACTATCCATAGGTAAACTCAGATTATTTAAAGCGCTTTGTGCGGAGATGAGCGGAGTTAAAAACGTCGCGCGTATGCTTAATCGAATATGAATATTAGGTAGGCCGAGTATTATATCAACAAACCCATCAATGAGGACACGGCGGTTCTCATACCTACGTGTGAGAATATCGAGCGCGACGCTGTAATTATCATTTGTGATTTTTAAATGCGCAATCATGCTGAGCGCCTCCCCCGATAGGCAAGACAAAAGATAGTGCAGCTTAACTGTAAGTGACGTCATGTCGTCTGTAAGACTCCTAAAAATTGTAATAAACGATGGCCAGTCCTTAACGCGTGAGCTGAATTTTGGTAGTTCAATTTTGGGCAGAACGGCAGTAGTGAGCTGACTTGACTCTGAAGTAGAACTTATATTTTCCGCTGCAGTTAAAATATCATAATATTCGGATAGCGCGTTTTCGTAACCGGCTGTATAACATTTTTCAATTTCATCTGTAAGACTGCCTAATGAAATTACAATGTGTTCGAAACAGACTGACATAGATAACTTTATTTCATAGAGAATATATATTCGTGTGTTATGCATAATATATATAGTATGTTATGCATACACTATACTAAATCTTATTATAAAGGTAAACACACTAATACCTATCAAAATAATCAAAATAATTGACATACAGACAAAATGAAATTATTATCTGAAATATAGCAAAGTACTTATGCAAATTACAACTTACAATAGAGTAACACCTAACTGTTTAACAAAATTATAATGTTTTTGACAACATAAACTTTTTGTTAGTATATGTGCAGGCATATCATTTGTGTTTAAATAATCTATTTTAATATAATTATTTTCAACAGCTGATCTAACAAAATGAAATCGCACATCAATATGCTTGCTTCTCTTGTGATATACACTATGTTTAGTTAGTAACTGTGCACTTTGGTTATCATTATATAACAAAATAGGTGACGCATCTCTACATTTTAATTCTAATAACAAGTTTCTTAAATAAATAGCTTCCTTGCTTGCCTCACACATTGCCATATATTCAGCCTCTGTATTAGATAAAGCTATTGTTATTTGTTTTTTACATTAAAAAGATATGACACTCCCAGACATTTTAAACATAAATCCTGTATAAGACTTACGGTCTACACAATCTGATGCCCAATCAGCATCGGCATATATTACATCTAAATCATCTTTAACATATTTTAAACCAAAATGCTTAGTTTTATGTAATGTGACTCATTATAGTTGTTATTAAACTGACTTAAGTAACAAACTGAATAGAATATATCTGGTCGGGTTAACATTGACAAATAAAGTAAACTACCAATTAATTGCTGATAAGGAAACTGATTACAACATGTATCTCCCTTATTTAGTTTTAAACTTACCTCCATTGGTGTACTAACAGGTTTACATTTATCCATTTTAAATTTATTCAACAATTGATCAACAAATTGTTCCTGGTCTACAAAAATCTCACCTTTTTGCCTTCTGACCTTCATACCCAAGCATTATCTAATATCACCTAAGTCTTTCAATTTAAATTTAGATTTTAATTCTGTCTTAAGAGCTTCAGTTTCTTTCTTACAATTAGAAACAATAACAAAATCGTCGACAAACAAAGCTATATAAGTTCTAGTATTATTATTACTACCATGTTTTTTAAATAGACAAGGTTCATATACTGACTTCTTATATCCTAAAGATTGTAAACAATCATCTACACGCTTATACCATGCTCTAGCTGATTGTTTCAATCCATAGATAGCTCTCTTAAGTTTTAACACTTTATTTACCCTATCATGACATTCAAAATTCTCAGGTAAACACATGTAAACATCTTCATTTAAATGTCAATTTAAGAATGCTGTAGTTACATCTAGGTGAGAAATATCTAGGTTATATTTAACACTTAAAGCAAACAATAATCTTACTGTTGAGTGACGAACAACAGGAGAAAAAGTTTCTATATAGTCAATACCTGCTTTCTGCGTAAAGCCTTTGGCAACTAGCCGAGCACGATATCTAATACTATCATCACTATCCACTTTTTTTTAAACACCCACTTACACTTAACCACTGTAGCTTGTTTTGGCCTGTCAACCACTTCCCAAGCTTCATTTTCTCGAAATTAGTTTAATTCTTCTTGCATAGCTATAAACCATTCCTTAGATTGGGAAAGAATTCCCATTTAAAGCATCTTCATATGTTATCAATGGGTCTTCATATGGATCCGTTCCAATACACACATTGCTATAACCAAACCTGTCTGGCTTTTTTCTTTCTCTTACTTTCTTATCTTGTTCTACATTCTGTAAATTTTTCAATTCCCTGGATGGTACACTATCAAAAAATTCATCCGAAGAACTATAATGTGAGTTGGATTCTTCTTCAATATAGGTACTGTCATTATTATTACTCTTCACTGTACTATCGACTAGTACAGTGAAGACTTCACTTACTTCAGAGTCTGAACCATCAGAATGGCTAAGCTGGTCAACACTGTCAGATGATGACTTCTTGTCTTCCTTTATCACAGCTTGCATCATGTCTGAATTGTCCTGTTCAATGATAGTGACATCTCTGCTTGTAATAAGCTTGTTGGTTTTAGGATTATACAGCCGGTACCCCTTCACATTTTCATCATATCCAACTAAATAATGCTTTTCAGCCTTTTTATCCCATTTAAGTCTCTTCTGTTAAGGGATATGAGCCATAATTGTACTTCCGAACACTCTTATATGGCTGATGTTTGGTTTGCAGCCTGTCCAAAGTTCATAGGGTGTTTTTTGGTTCAACCCTGAAGCTACTGTTTTATTCTTTAGATACACTGCTGTGTGAACTGCTTCAGCCCAAAAAGTCTTCTTGAACTTCGCATCATAGAGTAAGCACCTGGCTCGTTCCGCAATTGTGCGGTTAAATCTCTCACACAACCCATTTTGTTCTGGCGTATAGGGATTGGTTCTCTGATGAACAATGCCACATTGTTTTAGAATTTAGATGATTCTTCATTTCATTTGAACAAAATTCTGTGCCATTATCTGTTCGTAACACTTTAATACTGCAATTCTCAAAAATCAAAATTCAGCAAAATCTCTTTTTCAACCATTGCTTTAAATTCTTTGAAGTCGGAGTAGACTTCACTTTTATTTCGCAAAAAATACACAAATGACATCCTGCTGTAATCATCAACGAAAAGTAAAAAATATTTGGATGAACCAAGTGATTTATTCTCCATTGGTCCACATACATCTGCATGAATCTTCTCCAGAACATGCTCACTCCTGTGATTACTATGTGGGAATGGTAATCTATTTTGCTTTCCTTCGCAGCATACTGTACAGTTGAACTTGCTGATTTCTTATTTATTTTCATATTCCAAACCTTCAACTGCACCATTTCTCATGTCATTCATGTCTTTGCTATTAATATGGCCAAGCCTCCTGTGCCATATTATATCTGAGGTTGTTGTTCCTGCGACTGTAAACAAACATGCTTACCTTGTGTTTAACTTGTAGACCCCGTTAACTAACTTTGCAATACCAATCAGTTAATTCCTGCTATTTCTTATGTAACAACACTCATGATGAAAACTCACTTTGTTACCATGCTTTATCAGCTGACTGACGGATAATAAGTTAGTGGTGACATTGGGAATACATAACACCTCCTTAATAACCACATCATATGATGTGGTTGTTAAGGAGGTGTTTTTCAAGACAGTTGTAAACAACAAGGAATATTCCTTGTTGTTTACAACTGTCTTGATCTGTGTACGCACAACACTGGCATAGTTGTTTTGTTTGCAACTATAATCTCCTTTGTAGTTAGGTTATTGGACACATTCGTCATGTTTTCTTGGCTAATCATTATGTGACTACTTGCGCCTGAGTCGACATACCATGCATATTTGTCGAAACTACCATTTAAAAACACTGCACTGAATGCATTCACTTGTTTATCTTTATTACTTTGTGTACATTGGTTTTTAAAATGGCCGATCTGCTTGCATTTATAACATTTAATGACTTTGACAGGCCGGGATGACGTTGAAGTTTCTGCTTTTTTGTCAACTTTATTCCCTTTATGACACTGCCAACCTTTAGATAAAAATGCGCTTTCTGACTCACTGCTGCCAACATTATCACTCATGTCCAATAGTTTGCTTTTTATGACGTCAGCGGAAATATCTATGCCTGAATGTTCGATCGCCATTATCATGGGCGAAAATTTCTCGGGTAAACCCGCCAACAATAATGATCAGATCCATTCTTCATTTATGTCGAAACCGGTACCTCTTAATTTTTGCGCCGTATCGATGAGCTGCGTAACGTATGCTGTCATTGTTTCACAGTTTTCCAGACGAATAGAAATTAAATTTCTTAGCAAGCTAATTTTACGTGTGAAACCTGAGTCGTCGAATAGTGACTTGAGTTTTTTCCAAACACCCAAAGCAGTATCTTCGTTTTTTATATGTACATATAACGACGAATCTATCGTCATCACCAATTTCGCTTTAGCTTTTCTGTCGTCACCGACGCTAACTGCTTCGCCATTGCCGGCATCTTGCTTGTAGATATACGCCTTCCAAAATCAGAAAGTTTTCCGCCGCGAATGCCCACTCGTCGAAATTCTCTCGCCCCTTCAGCTTCGGGACGTTTACTATGTAACTTCCAGTCATTTAACACTGTATTAATTATACTTTTATATTTTAAAAGCGGGACTGGGCCCATAACCTAGTGAAACTACAATGTGTTCGAAACAGACTGACATAGATAACTTTATTTCATAGAGAATATATATTCGTGTGTTATGCATAATATACTAAATCTTAGCGGGCGCGTTAGAAACAAAATAACGTAATGAAAACAATGTAAGTAGGTATGAGCAGGTTTAATCTCAATAGTGTGCCGACTTATTTAAAACAGCTGTAACACCTATAATATATTTGTATAAACCCATAACGTAGATAAGAATTCCTTTACATAAAAAAAAGACCTTCACATAATATGAAGGTTAGTATTAAGGTTAATGTGAAGGTCAGAATGCACAAAAATCAAGTTCTCTGTACCGAAGCGAGCCGACGATGTTTGTATGGGCACTTTAGATGTTATACAACCCGTAACTATTAAAATAATGCTAAGTTAATTAATATTGTGTTTTAAAATTTGAGAATATGAATATACAGGGTGACCTGAAATTCGATACATTCCTTTGAAAGATAGAAAGTAGACCTCATTTACAGTAATATTTTTCATGGATCCCCTATCCGAAAGTTGATATTTACAAAGTTATTGAAATTTCAAAATTTTTTTCTTTATTTTCGACTTTTTGACTTTGACATGACGTATTTTTAAAAATGTTTGTCTTTTTAGTGATTTTTTTTATGTATTTTAACCGTCAATGAGTCAAATAATATTTTTAAGGAATAAATAGGGACAAACTAAGCGAGAATTTTTCATTATGAGACATGAAACAGAATTTTCTTTTAAAAAAAAATGCACATTTTTCTTAAAAACAGGTGATTTTCTTTAGAAAGTTGTATGATACAATGCGTACAAATACCTTAAATAACTTTCTTACCTCATAAGCTTCCAAAAAAGGTACAAATATGTACATAAAAATATGAACATGTAATAAACAAAGACAAAACAATCATCAGGTAACGTTATCTCAAGAATTACTCTACCTGAGGCGACCTTTTTTTTCAATTGTTTCCTTTGTTCAAACTTCGGGATGTTTCGGCTACTGTCGTCGCGGCCCTTTGTCAATGAGTTACCGACTGGCTTAGAGAGCAAATTTAGTAGCTAATATTAGTTTTAAGTCAACTATTGCCGTGTACGGACGTATTGTTGCTTTAAACTACACCCTTACTTCTATTTGTGATTTTTTTGTATCGCGATGGCTGCTTTTGAGTACGATGAATACGCTGACATCTTGTTTTGTTACGGACTTTGTAATGGTAATGCTGCTGCTGCACGAAGAACATACGTTGAACGTTTTCCGAATCGACGAGTGCCAAACGTTACGAGTGTTTTCAACAACATTTCGACGAATTCGGGAAAGCGGCCGTGTTGATAGAAGACGTGGGGATTCAGGCAGACCTCGTTTGTATGCTCCAGAAGAATATGAAGAAATTTTAACACTTTTTCAAAATGATCCTTCTATTTCTACAAGAGCAGCAGCTAGAAGACTTGGATTGAGGCAATGGAAGGTGTGGTTTACAGTACACACAGCGCGTCTACATCCATTTCACTACACACCTGTCCAAGCGTTGGAAGAGGGAGACCCGGTTAGAAGACTTGGATTGAGTCAATGGAAGGTGTGGTTTACAGTACACACAGCGCGTCTACATCCATTTCACTACACACCTGTCCAAGCGTTGGAAAAGGGGGACCCGGTTAGAAGAATGGAATTCTGCCGTTTTATGATAAATGCAGACATGGAGGATCGCAATTTCTTCTCAAGAATATTGTGGACGGATGAATCGAAATTTGACCGTGACGGGATAAACAATTTCCACAACACACATTACTGGGCACCAAAAGGAGAAAACCCCAGGATGAAAAAAGAAAGGGCCCATCAAACCAGATTCAGTCTAATTGTCTGGATGGGTATAATTAATAATAATTTAGTTGGACCTCATTTTATGCCTCAAAATTTAAATGGTGAAATGTACGAACATTTCCTAAGAGAGGAGATTTTTATCTTTGGGGTCATATGAAGGCTTTGGTGTATACTACACCCATAACTACTGTAGAGGAGCTCAGAAGCCGCATAAGAAATGCAGCAGAAGAAATCAAAATTAGTCTTACTACCAGAATAATCAAAACAGAGGTACGGAGAAGACTACGGGCCTGTATCAGAAACAGAGGTTCACATTTTGAACAAGACCTAAAGTAGAATATTTATTATAAAATTTAATTAAACATTGATGTTTTTTAAACACAATAAACTAAACAAGTAATTAAATTCAAGTTTTTCCTTTTATTTTAACCTTATCGCAAATAAATCGATTTAGACATTATTTCATTTTACTTCTAATATGTTTACTACAACGTCATATTTTTATGTAGACATTTGCACCTTTTTGGAAAGCTAATGAGATAAGGAAGTTATTTAGAATATTTGTACGCATTGTATCATACATTTTTTGAAGAAAATCACCTGTTTTTTAGAAAAATGTGGATTTTTCTTAAAAGAAAATTCTGTTTCATGTCTCATAATGAAAAATTCTCGCTTAGTTTGTCCCTATTTATTCCTTAAAAAAAATTTTTGACTCATTGACGGTTAAAATACATTAAAAAATCACTAAAAAGACAAACATTTTTAAAAATACGTCATGTCAAAGTCAAAAAGTCGAAAATAAAGAAAAATTTTTTGAAATTTCAATAACTTTGTAAATATCAACTTTCGGATAGGGGATGCCATGAAAAATATTACTGTAAATGAGGTCTACTTTCTGTCTTTCAAAGGAATGTATCGAATTTCAGGTCACCCTGTATAAACGTTATAATTATATAAATATTTTGTAAGTAATTAAGAGCTGAGAAAATTATATGAGATATTACTGGCACAAATTATGTATTAGGTACCTAGGGAAGTTCTGGAATGTTCGAGTTCTTTGTTCGACTACGAGCCGACAACTTACCCACTATTTATTTTTTTTCTCTTGGGTTTTTTCCTATGAATTTATGGGCCGAAATATGCACAAAATAATTTAATTAATTAACATGTAGGTTATTATCAATGTACAGAATAGGGGTTTAATGTTAAATGTGCCGAAATGATAATGGAAATGGACTGTAACTTGGTTTTAAAATGGCGGGACGGCCCCCCTGGGCAGAATTAATTGGACAAAATATAGATAATCGAGCTGATTTTATGTGTAGAATTGGGCGGAGTGGAACTGTAGGTGCTGGTTCTAATGAGGCCCAACGCCGGTAATAGGGGGAAGGGCTTCACGAAGGCTTGATGGACCAAAAAATGTGTAAGCTAGGACTTACACATGCGACTTTGAGCTGAGGGACGTAGGTATATAGGTTAACGTGAGGGCTAGAGACAACTGGGATGACCTTTTAGCTGAGCTGGTGGATCTGGATCTGGGCGGAGGTTTCTTCTCACTACACTACACAGCTGTTGAGCGGATTATCGATAGATTTATCGCGGTTCGCCGGCGAATTTGGTATTATATTAACGAGCACAAATAAATGTGTCGACTAGTATCAAAACCCGTCAGATCCATTATAACCACAACAGTAAAAAATTTGCTCTGTGGTTACATTTTCTTGAACTTTATTGACTCCATTAATAAATTCGTATCAATTCCAGCTATATCCCTTGTAAATTGAGGTCAAAAACTGCATTTAGTATCAATTCCCGCCAGATCCTTGCCTAATTAGTTTCGTTCGCCGCCAGATCCCAATAGACCAATCAGAGCACAGGATTTTGACGGGGAACTGTCATGGCGTCGTCGGCGTCAGTATGGCCGCCCGTACATTTTTATGTGAATTTCGTGCTGTGTTTTTTGTGAATAATATTGGAAATAATGGCTGATTTATCGAAAAAAATAGAAAAAATTCTAATTAAATAAAAAAAGCCTAATCAGGCAAGGAAACGAGGTGTAGATAAAGAAAACTGGAAAAGAGAAAGAAAACGTCGAGAAACGTAAGTTAAAATTTCATTGAAAAAGCTATACAGGCTGCTACAGTTTTGAGCCAAGATTAGTACCTTGGTACAAGTTTAAGAACATTTTCCCAAAAAAGTTGATGACATTAAAATTAATTTCATTACATTTAGTACCGTATTACTATTATACAACAAATTAATAATAAGTTACGTCTGACGTTTACATGACGTTACGCGATCCCGGCAAAAACTCCTTGTCATACATAACTTAACTATTAAAATATTAACATTTTTGTTTCAGCTATGCTCCTAAATCCTTTCCGCAAACTCCACAGTGCAATCATAAAAAAAAAAAAAAAACTTTTCATTGCTCGACTATAAAGACGCAAGACATTGCTCGGATGCACCGTAATTTCTACAAATTGCGAAATAAAGTTGATCAAGATAATTTTATACTACAGCACTGCCGTATTGCGAAATGTTCCAGAATGAGACTAAAAAATGAATCTAGAGGGCCAAAAAATCTAAGTGCACAATACTACGTAACGACAAAAAATCCGCAAAAACAAATAAGAGTTTGCAAATCTGCCTTTATTAATACATTAAAGGTGGGTAAAGATAGAATAACGGGGATTTTACAAATATCTTATAAAGATGGAGAACTTTGGCAAAGGAAAATCGCGGAGGTAATCATAAAATAGCACGATATGCTGAAAAACGAAGCAGAGTGGAGCAATTTATAGAAAGTTTAGAAGCTGCAGAACCGCACTATTGTAAAGCCAAATCATCTATCAGACTGTATTTGCCTCCAGAACTCAATATTGTAAAGCTCTAGAAAATGTACCAAGAGCAAGTTAAAGACATACCACGGCTTAAAGTTAAACAATCCTTTTTCCGTGACATTTTTAACAAGAAGTATAACGTTGGATTTGGATCGCCATTAAAGGATACTTGCTCTCGATGTTTCGAGTTAAGTAGAAAAATAGAAACTGCCACCACAAGCCAAGAGAAGGTAACTTTCATGACACAAAAACGCATTCATTCCTTAAAAGCTAAAGCTTTTTATGATTTATTAAAGGTTGAGCCAGAACATACAATTTCACTGTCCTTCGATTGCCAGAAAAACAATCCGCTTCCCAAATTACCCGATCAAGCGGCATACTTCAGCAGACAATTTAATATGTATAACTTCACAGTTGTTATCGATACCTCAAAATCACCATTAGATAATGTACGTACATACTATTGGTGTGAAAATGAACATTCAAAATCATCAAACGAAATCGCAAGTGCAGTCTTCCATACACTAACCAATCTGGAAATTCCTGAAAATATTCACAAAATTAGACTATTTCCTGACGGCTGTCGAGGCCAAAATAAAAATACAACTCTTCTGGGCATGTGTTACAGTTGGTTGTTTTCTCATGCACCATCACATGTAAATCAACTTGAAATTATATTTCCCATGGTAGGCCACTCTTTTTTGCCACCGGACCGCATATTTGCAAAGATTGAAAAAGAAACCAAGAAAAATTCCATCATATGCGATCCACAAATTTATGTGAATTTATTCAAGGAACATGCGACTACTTATCATTTAGGTGATGACGATGTCGAAGTGCGTGACTGGAAGGCAGAAGTCAATAAAACACTAAAAATTCCAGGATCTTGGCATTTCAAATTCAACCCCTCAAAACGGTTTATGCTGCACAAGGGTCGACAGAACGTTAGTGTGCAAGGAGAAGAAAATTATCGGAATGAAATTGGGCAACCTAAATATGTACCGAAACGAGGCAAGAAAATCTCTGAAATGGCTCCTGCAATTTTAAGAAGAGGCAATAAAGTAAACCCTAAAAAAATACTTGATGTTGCTAACCTTTAAAAAAGCACTTTGGTGAAGATTGAAGAATAATCGACAGTTTGAAATATTTTAAAGAAATAGAAGAAAATAATGACAATTTTGTAGAACATGAGGATCTTCAGTGTATTGCTCTGGAAGAAAGCGAAAATTTTATATAATATTTTTTTTCTTTGTCCTTTTTTGTCAACCTTGGCAATATGTTTATGTTTTGTTCATTAATAATTAAAAAATATTAATATGTAAACAGTTTTATTTATTAGTTCTTGATATCATTTTCTAAGATAGCTAATTCATTATTTTCCTTTTTGAGTTTATTACACCCTGTATATTGAGAAAGTGAGTATCAACATCCGCTGAATCCAATGAGCTGAGTAACAAAATCCCTCAGATCCATAATTCAATATCAAAATCCGCCAGGTCCATTTATTTATCTTTATTTTAGTTGTTTTATTTAAAAGCTGTAAATAATTTCTTTTAGAATATGCAATAATTCGAATAAAGTAATTTTACTTCAAATGTATAAAAATATGGTGTGTAATTCGTAACTGTAATATAGACAAAAAGTCATTTATTGAAAAATATGCGCACACGCCTTCGCGTTCACTAGGATTCGGGATGAGCTGAAAATGCATCCGGCATGGAAGGGGTTCCAATTGCAAGTCCTCCGTCACTCTCTGACAGCGCCCTCGATCGTTCGGTCATGCTCGGGTCGTTTCGTAAACACTCGTGACCGGCCGATCTGAATGTTCTATATGCGCATTCTATGCGTCGCGTTTTGGCGCGAACAGACTGCGTCAGCATCTCTTTGCACTTCGTACCTAATGCGCAGCAGCAGGCATACAGCAGGCTACGTGCAATAGTCCTAGTTCATGAGGCCACCTTCCTTCCCCTTTTCTCTATATACATGTCGCAACAACTCTCCTTTTACTACATGTATGATGTAATTATATCTCCTAACCTTCCAAAATATGCGATATGGTAAATAAATTCTACGACTTGTGTTACTATTAGCTCCTTTTTGTTTCTTTCCACTTGTGTTTATATTTTTGCAAATTTAGTTTTCCTTAATGTATATCAGGAGTGCATATTTACATTTTAACTCTCTGTCTCTAGTATCTGTAAACTCTATTTTTGGTGAAAATTTCTGGTGTACATCTCGTGTAGTATGTCTATTCATGTTTTCTCTCTTTAAAGCTTATTGTATCTGTCTTTTGTATAATAATTTTCTATATCTATTCTTTTCCAATGTTGTGTATTTATATCTTCTCTAAATGTTTTGTGCACGTTGTCTATCGAATGGCGTTCGTTTGCATCTGTGCTCATTATTTCTCCTGGTGGAAACAATCTATTACTGTGTTCTGTTCTAAAGGTTTAGATGTAGATGGCCCTTATATAATGCCACTAATTGTATTATTCCCAGTGAAATGTGTAAGTGCTTCTTTAATATTTTTCGTGGACTGTATATTCCGCTTATTTTTTGATGTTTCCTCCGCTCTGTACGTTGAATCTATTTTTCTGTTGTCATCTTTTCTGTGAAGTGTATTTATGTATTGCTCGCTCGTATCGCAGTATGTACTTCTGTTCTCTCTCTTTGTATAATTACTTTATCAACTGTATGTAGATGGGATTTTGAAATTTGTGCTGATGTAAAATTATGTTCGGTTTAGTCTTGCATATTTAAAAGTTTAATTTTGATGAATGTAAATTTTTCTTCCATGTTTTTCTTGTATTTATTTCGTTCTCTAATTCTTCGTCTGGTATTTCGAATTCTATGTTTTGTTGTAACTCTCGAAATGTTTGAAAGTTTTCACGTAAGCATTGTAGTGTTGTCTGGGTTTCTGCATATGATGGAATTTGGTTCGTATTCAAGTAATTTTCTAACCTTGTAAGTTGAACGCGTAGAGAGGCGCGAATCCTCTTCCATTTCTGTAGATCCGTAGTCATCCTCGTCGCCAGATATTGTAAATTAATAAAAATATTTACACAATGGATAACTTAAACAACGTTGCTGTCTTTGTCTGTCAAGTGACATTTCCAACGCATTGTTGTTTAAGTTATCCGTTGTGTAAATCTTTTTATTAGTAAGGGGGGTAATATTTAGAATGTGTAATCTTTATTCATTTTCCATTTGTAAACTTACAATGTTCCAAACATGACAACCGTGTCATAGTCTCACAGATAATATATATCGGTGTCCATATTAAATTTCGAAGAGTTATCCGGGAATCCATAATAAATCGTCCCTCGATTTATCATAGATTCCCTCATCAGGTCTCCACTTTAGTGACTAAGGGACAAATTTCGAATTATAGCCTTTACAACAACAAAACAATTTTGCAAATAGGTTGACATACGGCAAAGTAATTACTAATGTTCAAAGATATCCGTGTCGGTGTAAAATACTATGAGAAGTACCTATTATATCATCATAATGTGATGATGGTGTTGATGATGATGATAATCGTAATTGACATAGTGGCAAATGCTTGCAGTTCTTTAAACAACGCCGAAATCCCCAGACATGTAAAAATCTATAAAAAGTCAGAAGTTACCTCATCGATCCCAACATCAGGTCACCACTTTGGTGAAAACGGGATCAACTTGGGATTATACCCTTTACATCAAAACAATAATTTTGAATACGGTCCACAGACGGCGGAATTATCGTTGAAGATACAAAAACAAAAAAAATATATAAATATACCCGAATACATAACCGGCCCATTTTGGAAGTCGGTTAAAAAGTGAATAGAATTACTAAATCATTATTGAAATAGAATAAGCACCATTACATGATTATGAAAATATAATTTTCAGGCGACGACGGTCTACACAGAGCAACTTCTAGAGCTGCACCGCGGCCAGGGCATTGAGATCTACTGGAGGGACAACTTCCAATGCCCTTCGGAGGAGGAGTACAAAGAGATGACTATGAAAAGTAAATATTTCAAGTATTTTACGACACTAATAATTGTAAACGTCAGAAGTCAAGTCCCTTGGACCAGTAGAGATATGGGATATTTAGAAAATACTTAAAGAAAATAATTTTGATAATGGTCATTTAATTTTCCACATAGAGAGTAACAAAACTTTGGTATTTTCTAAACATTAAATATTATCCTCTTTTGGTCCATGATTTGATAATATTGGTAGGAAACTACTAATTTTGTCTTATGGTAGGCGATTACCGTCGTCCAGGGGCTCAGAAGTATAGATGAAACGGAATTACAGTTTAGCCGGATAGGCCCATGCCGTTTTGTGCATCGCACGAAGCACGTTTGCGTAAGCGGCGCACGAATGATCGGGTGGACTCGGGTCTGAGTGTTTTTACTTTTAAGGGAAGTTAAATTATAAAATTATTAATTAAATAAAAAATAATAATTCTCCTTGCAGCAGTATGTACAGCGGAGTCTTTCTGAACCTGGCCTTATTTACGAAGACAAGCGAAACCGCTTGCTACCTCTTAAGGTGGGATAGCACTACGCTAACGTAACTACGCTGCAGCGGAACTACGCGACGCGACACGGTCAAATATTCTTTGTATGAAATTGTATGAGGTATAACGCACTACGCGCGGCGGCGCGTAGTTCCGATGCCGCGTATTGCGTTATAGCGAACGGCGCGACACTTCACGGTATTTCAATCATATGCTTGTTTTGGTGGGTAAAACGAAAGTTTATTTGTGAAAAATGGTATATTATATGAGGAACAATTAATTATATCTACTTATCAGTCAACATTCAGAGATATAATATAGTATATACATACGAGGGCGGCACTGAAAATTTCGGGAATCAAGGAAGTGACACAACATTACTATTTAAAAATGTATTTATTGCTTTTCGAAGTATTCTCCGCGAAATTTGACACATTTTTCCATACGATGGAACCAATCATTGAAGCAACCATTCCATTCGGAAGTTGGGGTCTCCAAAATGGCCGTTTTGTAGGCGTCCACAGCTTCTTCAGGTGATGAAAATCTCTGACCACGCAATTTATTCTTTATTTTAGGGAAAGTATAGAAATCATTAGGGCTTAGGTCGGGGCTGTACGGCGGATGGTCTAATAATTCTATGATTTTTTGCTCTAAAAACTCTTTTGTTCTGTGCGCGGTGTGAGAACTCGCATTGTCGTGATGGAGGATGATGCGGCGGTTGCAGTTCTCTTTACGGAGTTCAGAAACGACCTGTGGCAAACAAATGTTAGCATACCATTCTGCATTAACCGTTCTTTGTCCCTCAAGAGGAATAGTCGCAACATGGCCGGTTTTGGAGACAAACGTGGCCACCATTTTTTTTGCAACACTCCGTGAACGAACAATTTTTGTTGGCTTTAACTCATTTTCGAACACCCAAACTCGTGACTGGTTTTTTGTTTCGGGTTCGTACGCGTATATCCAGGATTGGTCACCTGATAAGATGTTGTATACAGCATTTGAGGATCCTGCGTGGAATCTTTCGAGAGTTCTGACGCACCAAGTAACGCGAGCCGATTTTTGCTCTTCACAGAGCAAATGCGGTATCCATCGGGAAAACAACTTTTTTACACCTAATTGTTCATGCAAGATTATTTGTATTTGACTCATGCCAATGTCTAAAGTTGCCTGAATTTCGCGGTATGTCACATGTCGATCTTCCTCAATCAGCTTGCGCACAGCATCAACGTTTTCTTGGGTGACTGCAGTTTTTGGACGACCTTGACGGGGATCATCACTGAGCTTGACACGTCCACGTTGAAATTCAGCAAACCAGCGATAAATTGTGGTTTTGGATGGGGCTTCATCACCAAATGCAGAAATCATCCGGTCAACACACTGTTTTTGTGTTAAACCACTTCGAAAGTCATAATAAATCATCGCTCTAGAATTTTCTCGAGTCAATTCCATTTTCTCAACGACTAAACAAGTTTGCCAAGACCTTGTGACAAGACCGAGAATCTTTTTTTAAAAAATAAACGGTATTCGATTTTTAAAACCAAGGAGTTTTAAATTAAAAAGATTTTAATATGACAGGAACAGTGGAAATATTCCATTCCCGATACTTTTAGTGCAGCCCTCGTATAAGATCGTTGATATGATATACTGTATGTACCTATATTCATTCTGTAAGTACCTATATATGTATATAGGTACTTACAGAATGAACTTTAAGTACCAAAAAAATATTTGAAAGGAGATGCCGAGAAATTGGGAGTAAAAATGAGAAAATGCGGAAGCGGATGTGTGGCCACTAAATGTAGAATTTAGCGAATGGATATTTTTTCGACGCTCAACCCCAAATTCAACACAAGCATAAGCAAAAACCCAGTAAAACAGTCAACATTTTTTACCAAAATTTAAGAGGGCTGAGAACAAAAACGTCGAAATTTCTATCTCTTTTGGAATCTTTAGCTTCGGATTTATTTGCGATCACGAAAACCGGCTGCAATGAGTCAATCTATGACGCAGAGCTTATATTACCGGGATACCGAATATTGCGGTGTGATCGAGAAGATGGGCGGAAACATGGCGACGTGTTTCTCCTCGCCACACCGAGGTTTGAACTGTGACAGGTAAAATTACCAGATGGTATTGATATAAACAACTATAAATTCGAGTTGATATGCGCTACTGTTTATAAGCAAAATAAGTTTTTATTCGCCTGTTGTGTCGTGTATATTCCACCACAATGTGATGAGGACGAATATATGTTAATGTTTAGGATTTTAGAGAAACTGTGTAACAAGTATAATAATAATGTAATAATTTTAGGAGATTTTAATTTGTTTTCTAGCAATAACAATATAATTGTTATGAGTATTTTGCGGCCTATTTCACAAGTTGTACAATGTAACAGCCTACCTAATTGTAATAACAGACAACTAGACAGTATTAAGCGGGCGCAGTGACGTGACGGTCTGTGCCGAGCCGGAGGGCCTGCAGCCGGTGGATGCCTACCACCCGCCGCTCGGTGTCGTCGTCTCCGCAACCCCCGCGCTTCCCGTACCCTCCGCGCTGACGTCCTCTATGAAGGGCGAAAACAATAATCAACGTCGCGTATTATTTAAGGAGTGGGATTTTACAAAAGCAGATTTTGTTCAACTATATCATCTCTTATCCACTATAGATTGGAACGACATCTATAGTATTGACGATCCTGACATAGCTTTGAATTTTTTTTATGATAAAGTCACAGAAATTTTAGACGTCACTATTAAAAAGCAGAATAAAACAACAAGAATGAGAGAGATGTGCGAAAACGTATGAATCCAGTCTGGTATACGTCCGATATTATTAATAGTATTGTCACTAAACATAAGATACATAAACTATACAAAAAGAACAAATCACCCATTGACTACAAGGCGTTTTCGCGGTGCAAGACGAGAATCAAAATGGAAACTAAGGCGGCGCACGCCTTATTCTTATCGTGACCGCGAGCACCTGGCTACGGACCCGAAAGCTTCTTGGAGCTATATGAGAGCTAAAAAAGGTAACTGCAGACAATATAAACTGTTTAAAAATGGAAATTTCCTCGCAAACCACGAATGTGCAGATGACTTTGCAAAGTTCTTCCACTCAGTATACAGCACGGAGCCGGCTTCATTGGACTTGGCTTCATTGTAACGGCGGCGAGCGCTACGGCATCACAGAGCGGGATCCGCCGCGCCATAAGGAACTACGTTCCAAAAAATCGTTTATTTTTTGTGAAGAGGTATCATCAATATCATCAATCGAGTATATTACTTGCTGTCATACTTCCATCATGTTCAGACCTTGCTGAAAGAGTGAAGAGCAAATTGCCGCGTAGTGTCGCTCTAGTGCAGTATAGCTAAAAGTGTCGTGTTGCGTCGCATCGCTCTGCTGCCGTGTAGTTACGCTTAAGGTGGGACCGCACTAGGCGTAACTACACGGCAGCGGAACTACGCGACGCGTCACGGCCAAATATTCTTTGTATGAGATATAACGCATTACTCGGCAGCGAAACTACGGGACGCGGCACTCCATTGCGGTATTATAATAATAATATAATATAATAATATTTATGGACGCTTCACACTACGTCAATCTGGCCCCGTGATAAGAATTCGAAGAACTTGTGTTACAGGTACCAGACAACGGGAAGTAGGTTTATCCAGCATGCTATCGACACCATGGACGAGGTCAGCATAATGCAGATCTGCAAGTCTTCCTTCACCAGCGAGGAGATTAGCAAAGGCAAGCATTTGCTGTACGAGACGTTTGGCCAGAGCGCGAACATGCCATCGCGACGAAGAGATGGAACGGAAAGAAGCGTGCAGGACTTCATCTCCCTGCTGAAGCAGAGGGGATCCGGATGAAATGCCAGCTTGTGTAGCGAAAGAACTGCATAAGCTGCCGCCAGTGACACTGGACCACGTCGACGTCGTCAGTCTACTGAAGGACATTAAGGTTCTGAAGGAAGAACTGGCCGAAGTTCGAGGTAGATTGCAGGCATCAGAGTCGACCATAAGTGATTTACGTAGTGAATTATCACAGTTAAAAAGTGTTAATTCAGTATGTAGGTCACCTGATGCAGCAAACGTCACTCGTCGTCGAGGCGCGCAGGCGGTCACGTTTAGCCCGTCAGCATTATCCGACGGGTCAACGAACATCGTCGCTGCCGCCCCTGCCGCCCGCTCCCCGCCCGCGAAGGAGCCGGTGCTGAGTTACGCAAGTGTCGCCGCTTGCGTCCCCCCGCCCCCTCCCCCGCGTTAGAAAAACAAAGGAAAGAAGGTGGCTACTACAAAATAGCGTCCTCTTTCTAAAAAGGACCGAACGTACGATGATGATGGGTTCATTAAAGTCGAGAGGAAGAAGAAGAAACCCGTCGTCCGCAATCATCGTGGCACCGCACCCGGAGGACCCGAGCAGCTGTTGCGGTGTGAGACTCCCGCGACACCGCTGTACGTGTCCAGGCTGCATTGGTCTACGACGATCGAGCAGGTCGTGGACTACATCAGGAGCAGAACCAACTTCGCCTTGAGGGTCGAGCGTTTGGAATCTCGTCATAAAGTGAATTTTAGTTCCTTTGTGGTAAGAGTTCCAACCCATCATTTACCGACCTTCGAGAAAGAGGAGTTCTGGCCGATTGGAGTCGTCTACAGAAGATTTAGAGGACGACTCCCGAACACTTCGCGCCCCACGTCGCAGACAATACGTGTTTAGTGTTAGTTTTCGTGTTAGTTTATTAAATATTAAATATAGTAATATGTATGTTAGTCTATAAGGTAAGTATTTATAATATGGGCCTATGCAGCCCGAAATAAACGGAATTTAATTTAATTTAATACTTTTATACTATACATATATTTAAGATTTTTATTATATTATACACATATTTAATACACTTCCATGACTCAGGAACTAGGAAAACTTTTGTTCCCTCGACGGGATTCGAACCCGCGACCTCTGGCTTGAGCGCCAACGCGCTTATGACTGAGCCACAGAGGTCGTCAATAATTATAAGCAGGGAACTGTCGCTTTATGCGGTCTTACCGTTAGTGCGGTCTCACCTTTGATGAAGAAAAAAAGAAAATAAAATTTATTTGGTACCAATTAATTATTATTACCATTAATTTATACGTTAATGACAAGAGTACGAGTGTATAATACTGCACCGCAGTATTATACATATTGTGTGGGTAATTAATTTTCTAACTCGTAGACGTCGTAGAGTAATGCTGATTGCATTTTTTTTGTGATGAATAAAGCAATTAATTTCTTAAAAATATATATATTTTAAATATAGTATTCGGTCGGATAGCATTCAGGCCGCCAGATAGGCCGGATACCGGATAGGTACCGGATGTCCGTTTCATCTGTACTCAAGTAAATAATGGGGGTACATTTTTATAAATAACTTAAAAGTTCAATACCTTGGAAATGAGAATGTACGTAATGTATTATAAATATTTCAGCTATCTTCTAGCTGGTGCTCGCAACTTTGTTTGCGTAGGACTAACTGAAACGGACCCTTATTTTTTAAACGGAACCCTTAGATAAAAGTAGCTAAAGTTACTCCTTATAACGTCAGCTATCTGCCAGTGAAAGTCAGGCCAATATAGGTCTGGCCGTTTCAGAAATTAACCGGAACAAACAGACGGACAATTTTTTTTGTGTATGGACCGTATATATAATATTTATGCATTTAGTGCAAAGCTGTTACTTTGAAATTAAAAAAAGACACTTCAATTTTATTTATTTGTATAGATAACGGCTCTTATAGAATCTCCCTGTTGGCTGTAAGTACACTGTCTATATTCAATGTTTATTGATAAAAAACGTCGTTTTCAGAGACTGGCGGCCTATTTATGCTGGCGATTCGACTGATGCAGCTGTTTAGCGTGAACAAGTCAGACTTCAAAAACCTATCTTCCATCCTCGGCCTGTACTTCCAGATGAGAGATGACTACTGCAATTTATACGCTCAAGAGGTAGACTATACATAATATTATGTTACAGGCAAATAAATAAATAGAAGTGTCTTTGTAATTTCAAATTAACAACTTTCCACTAAATGAACACGTATAGTATACAGTACTAGTATTCGCTCGCGACTCCGCTTGCGTGAATACAGTATCCCACTAGACAACCTTTTCCAATCAAAAGAAGTCTATGTGTTAATTCAGAGCTTAAACTACTACCATACCAAATTCCATCAAAATCCGTTCTGTAGTTTTTGCGTGGAAGAGTAACAAACATCAAGATGGATGGCCACCTTTGCAAACTTTCACATTTATAATAGTAGTAGGATATCTACACCAAAAAATAAATAAAAAAAAAGTAGAAAAACCTGTGTGTCAAGTAAAACAACAACAACACAAGACAAGTCGTTACAACATCATTGAAGATGATGTTGATGTGTGTGCATGTATAGTGGGTATGTGTGTGTAAAATAAATAATTTGTATGATAAAATAAATAATTTAAAATATAAAACAAAAAATTACTATTATCTTTCCCAAAAAAATGACAGGACCAAAAAAGAGAAAAAGAATAATAATAAATACATTTAATAACGAAGAATATATTTAATAGTTTTTATAAATTTAATATTATGTACTGTAAAAAAATAACTCAGGGTTCCTTATGTATCACGGAACCCTAAAAAAACAGTGCGTGTGTGCTTGTAACGTTACCTGCCTCTTACACGTGTCCGTTACGTAACCTGAACCAATTCTACCCCGGGCCCAGACGGGTAAGAGTACTGGGAGAGTTGGATACTAAAGACAGCACAAGAGAAACCAAACACTGGACACACAGACCCAGGAAGAGACACCAGATGCCAAACCAGATAAAACCACGTTTATGGGTGCCAATTGTTACGGGTAATTTAAATGAAACGAGGAATAATTACCAATGTGACAAATATATTTAAAAAACGGCCGGACCGATTTTGACCGGACTATCACTGGCAGATAGCTCATGTTATAAGGAGTAACTTAGGCTACTTTTACTTAGGGTTCCGTCAAAAAAAATGGGTCCGTTTCTGTTATTAGTTTCACGCAAACGAAATTGGCTTGTATTTTGATTGATCACGCCTAGCTCGACACAGATCATAAAAACACACAATTCTAAAGCACTTAAATGAATACTTCCGTGTTACTAGATGTAATATTAAATGTTACGTTTTACAGTACTCAGAGAACAAGAGCTTCTGCGAAGATCTCACGGAGGGCAAGTTCAACTTCCCCATCATACACGCTATCAAGAATATCAAGGAGGACAATCAAGTTATTCGTATCCTTTTTCGAAAAATGTATACAAATGAGTGAGAATACACACTAATTGTACAACAGTAATCATCAGCATAGCTACAAGCCGATTGTAATTTTAATATAACTAGAGGTCGCCCCCCTGTGGTCGAAATTGAACTGTAATTAATTGATTTTTTTAAGTTGCCGCTTTTTTAGTGATATTTTGCCTCTTAGGTACGCAATAATTATATTTAAATTGTGTCAATGGAATATGAAAGAAATATTGACAATTGTGTTAAAACAAAACAGCTACTTATTATACAAACGCATGGTAGTGTGAGCGAGGAATTGTGTATGTTTATTTTTATTAATTTGATGTAGGTATTTCCAAGCGTTATTTAAAACACAAATAGCTTACTGCACGTCTCCACAACACACTTCAACTGTGCCAAATTTCATACTCCTCCGTTCGCACAATTCTCGGGTTCTTTTGCCTCTTAGAAATATAAAAAAATACAAATGTTGTGACAGATTGACAAACGTCAATGTGTAACAAAATTGTATCTATCAAACGCGCGGTAGTGTGTCATAATAATCTGAGGTAATGTGTTGTTACTTGTTGATTAGTTCTATTATTTTTATGTATTTTTAAGCATTAAAAAATAGCTTTCTGTACACCTTCCTTCTCATAAACTTTAACTGTGCCAAATACCATACTCTTTTCACACAATTCTGTTAAAACTGTAGGTAGGTACTGAATGTTTTTGCTACAATGTCCCGATTGTTTGAAGTCGTTATGTTCCCTAATAATATAATGTTTGTTTTCTCTTTGAATGTTTCGATCACGAAACTATTTCAATGGTACCTACCTATGTACCTATAGCCATTCAAAAATATTCGATAACAAAAGTCTCAATTACTGGACTGCCTTTCTTCTTCTCTTAATTTTTTATGCAGTCAGGTTTTTTTTAAATTTATTATGTCAACTCGTGGATGTTATTCAACATTTGCTATCGCGTTTCGTCTTATAATTGCGGAAACTAATTTTTTTTCATTTTACGCTTTATGGCGTTTATAGTTATGTAGAAATTTTTATTGAATACTAAATATTATACTTCTTAAATAAAATAATAAAATCGTCATTGAGATGACATTTTTGCATTAAATAATTTTTGATAATATTCTGAACGAAACCAAGATATTCTGCGACAGCGTACGCGCGACGTTGAAGTGAAGAAGTACTGCATAACCTTATTGGAGAGGTACGGCAGCTTCCAGTACACCAGAGAGAGGCTGCAAGAACTGGACGACGATGCCAGAGCAGAGGTAATCACGGCACATATTTTTAATTTCATTCATTAAAATCTTTAGAGCTGCAGCTAGGCTCATGTCAGTGGTGAGTGGAGTAATCGCCATACTTCTCGGTCCTGTGCTTTGCTTTTGACCTCTTGATACCACACAACATTGACTTTCTACTTTAGTTGTTCAAAGTAGTTACTCCTAGGCCTTCCCCTTTTTCTTCTCCGCTTTACTTTTCCTTCCATGATATTCTTTACTAGCTTTGCCCGCGGCTCCGCCCCCGTAAATACTGTATCCCACGGGAACACTGTACTTGTGATTGATACTATATCTAATTTATCCTCTATATTGGTTTTTCTTTCCGTCCAGAATATACTTTCCATTCTTCTACAGCATATCTCATATGCTTCTAGCCTTTCTTTGATTATGGAACAAAATTATCCTTTAAATCAGGGGTCTCCAAACTACGGCCCGAGGGCCACATCCGGCCCGCGGAAAGATTTTGTCCGGCTGGCGGAGAGCTAGCATACTTGAAAACTCCTTTTAGAGAACATATTTTTTATAGCAAATTAAATTTAGTTTACTGATTTTATCAATTCTATTTTTATAATTCTAATTTTATGTTGAATAATTATTAATATGACATCTACATTGATATGGTTATGGGCTAACTACTCATAACATTGTTGTAGGCTTATTGTTATTGTTTTTGTGATAAGTTGCATAAAGAAACACAGAATTGTATTGAGTAAAGACATGTATAATATGCAGAAAATTTAACTTCAGTATATAATAACTAACAAATTATTGAAATGAATCCAACTAACATTTTATACATTTTAAATAAAAACATAACTTATAACAAGCATAATGACATATGAAATACTAATGAGATTTATGTAATTGAGATTATCCACTGACAATAGTTTGTAGTTGTGGACTAATTTTACTTGTACCAATTATTAAAAGAGATTTAAGATGCTCATCAGTTAATTTAGATCTGTAAACATTTTTTGTGTACTTCATTTTGGAGAAGGTCTTCTCACACAAATAAGTAGTACCAAAAACAGAAAACAGCCCAGGAGCAAATTTATGCAAATTATCAAATTGTGTCAGTGGAAGACCCTTATAAAATTCCAACAAAGATGAGTTTTGATATTTGTTCTTAATTATATCACTGCACTGTAGGATCAATCATTTCCGGGGTTTTTTTTTATTTTTTTTTTAAGTTCGGGGCTAGGGTTCAATGTCAGTATCAAAAGGATTCTGAAAAATCTTAATTTTATTCGCAATGGCATCAAAGTCCGAGAAACGAGTATCAAAATTTATTTTCAAAGCACTCAAAGTTTCGATTGCAAAATCGATAGGAAACAGTCTCAGTGGTGTGGCTGAATATTTCACATGTTTTAAAATGTGAAAAACATTTACTTCGTAGTTGTGATTGAAACAGTATCAATTTCTTCCGGAATGACTTGATATTAGTGTATAAATCAGGAAGATGCTGGTTTTCTCCTTGCAATCTCAAATTCAGTTCGTTCACATGTTTTGTCAAATCAACATAGAATGCTAACTTCCAAAGCCATGCGTTGTTTTGTAATTCAGTAAGAGGGCGATGCTTTTCATTCAAAAAAATTTCGATCACTGCTCGAAGTTCAAAAAAGCGCTGAAGGACTTTCCCACAACTAAGCCAACGTACGGCAGTATGATAAGGTAAGTCATTTTCTCCAATCTCTTCAATAAATTGTCGGAATTGTCGGTGATTCAGCCCAAAAGATCTGATAAAATTAACAGTTGATATGACTGGTTTCAGAACTTCAGACATATCCAAACATTTTCCGCACAAAGACTGTTGATGAATGATACAATGTAAGATTAATGGTTTTGAACCACCGTCATTTTCTACAGCCTTTGACACAAGAGCGACCACTCCTTTATCTTTCTCACTCATGTTTTTGCCTCCATCCGTTGTAATACATTTCAAGTTTTTCCATCGAAGGTTCTTTTGATTAATAGCCATTTCAACTCCTTTAAAAATATCTGTGCCAGTAGTTGTGCCATGAATACTATACATATCAAGAAGTTCTTCATCACTTCATAACTTTTATCTACTCCTCGAATATAAATCAACACCTGAGCAGTATCTGACACATCCGTTGACTCACCCAAGGCCAAAGAAAACCACTCAACATGTCCATTTTTGTCGAACAGTTGAGAGGATATATTTTCAGCGATGTTTTCTACCCTTCGAGCCACAGTGTTTTCTGACATACTGACAGTTTTTAATAAATTTACCTTTTCAGGGCACATTTCTTTGGCTACTGCAATTATGCATCCTTTGATCATTCCTCCATCGGTGAATGGTTTTCCACGTTTTGCAATTTCAAGAGCCACACGAACGCTGGCACGAGTTGCAGCCTCTTGTTCAGTTTTGAGTTTTGTAAATGAAGATTGCTGCGATTTCAATCCGCGCTTCATAGCTTCAAATTTTTGTGTCTTCCTGACTAATAACTTCCTGAAATTCCTGAACTGATAACTTCCTGTATATTTTGAGTAATTTTGAAAATGTGTTGTTTCATAATGACGTTTAATGTTATATTCCTTGAAAACGGCTATGCTTTCATGATTTCAATCCGCGCTTCATAGCTTCAAATTTTTGTGTCTTCCTGACTAATAACTTCCTGAAATTCCTGAACTGATAACTTCCTGTATATTTTGAGTAATTTTGAAAATGTGTTGTTTCATAATGACGTTTAATGTTATATTCCTTGAAAACGGCTATGCTTTCATTGCAAATCAAGCATAGCGCCTTGTTACTGGACTCAATTACGAAATACTGAATGTTCCACTGATCTTTGAATTTTCTCCATTCACTATCAATTTTTCGCTTCTTTTCCATACTACTAAATCACACACAAAAGCAACAATTCAAATCAAAATACTGTTACAAAGATGTCTTAAACTTAAACACGCACAAACACGTTTTAAGGAGGTACGCACTATTTTATTTGACAACAGTGTCATAGGAACTGCTTGTGGTTGCGCCACTAGCCTTCTAATATATTCCAATTACTGCCATCTAGAAGTGAGTGGAAGACACCAGAACTTTCTCGAACCAACGAGATTATTCTGTACGTGCTATTAGCGCCATCTGTTAGCGGTAGAAGGTACTACCTATTTCTGCTTGTGTCCACCAGATGTCGTGTCACGTTACTCCTCATGGCTCGTACTCTACGACTAATCTAGAAATTACAGATAATGACAGGAAAATTAATAATATGCAGTGTTGCCGTTTTGCGGACTTCAGTCCGATTTGCAGCCTTTTTTAAACGTTGCGTACTTTTTCGGACTTTTTTTTTCATTAGTGGACTATTTCACTTTTTACCACCGGCAACAATGACAATATGGTTTTGGCCCTCGGAACTTACTGGAGTAATCAGTATGGCCCTAAGGCTGGAAAGTTTGGAGACCCCTGCTTTATATAATAGGCTACTTGTCCCTTTTTTAACAGAGTTAGAAAAATGAGATTCTCGGTTTGACTTGTATGTTTTATGTATGTTTGTCCGTGATTTTCTCAAAAAATACTGAATCTATTTCGACGGGGTTTTCAACATTGAATAGCACATATCAGGACTGGTTATTGCCATACGACAAACCTGGAACTCTTCAACAGCTTTTTGTTTGAGTCAATATTAGATAATATACACTGGCGGACACATAAACAGCATCATAGTGTAAGAACACATTCTCAATCAAATTTTATTACGAAATATTTAACTTTTTGCTTTATTGGTATTGGAAAATAAAGGCTGGTTTATAAACACAAAAACAAAATCAAATTTAAATATGGTACTGTCACAAAAGAAAGAAAATCTTCTATAAAAGAAATCTTGTCAATTTACTAAAGATTACCTTTTTTTTGTTTTGTTACATGTTGAATTATCGTTACTAATTGTTTAATTGCTAGTCTGTTTTCATTTTAAACACGTTTTTCTCTCACTAATATGGACGTATCGCTCGAAAAAACCGCACAAATTGTTGCTCTAGTGCAGCAAGGCTCTAGACCAACGAACAATTGCTGCAGATTTAAATGTAAACCAGTCTACGGTTTCCCGAGTTTACAGAAGGTTTATGGAGACAGGTTCATTCAAAAGAAGACGTGGAACCGGCAGACAAGTGACAACGTCTCGTGACGACATATTATTGTGACAACTTCCTTGCGAAATCGGTTTTTAACGTCTATAAGCATTAAAAATGAGCTCTACCAGGTACGTGACGTAGCAGTTAGTGCACTAACCATGAGAAGAAGGCTAAAAGAGCGTGCTATCACACCTTTCAGACCCGCAAATGGACCAAAATTGTCTGCAGCTCACAGGCAAGCTCGACTAAGATTTGCTCGTGAACACTTAAATTGGACTGAAGAGCAATGAGCTTCCGTATAATTCACTGATGAGTTTGTACGTACTTGTTTGTACGGTGCTGATGGTCGCAGACTAGTCTACCGTAGACGAGGAGAGCGATATGCTCAAAATTGCATTGAGGAGAGGGTTCCATTTGGAGGCGGGTCTTGTATGGTTTGGGGCGGCATATCGATGGATGCTCGAACTGAACTTGTGTTTATTAACGCAGACACACATGGCCGTGGTAACAGTGGTTTAACATCACATCGCTATATAACGGAGATATTGGACCCTCATGTGGTACCTTTTAGCGGATTTATAGGCGAAAACTTCATTCTGATGCAGGATAATGCTCGTCCGCACGCAGCGAGACAAGTTGTGCAATACTTTACTCAGGTTGAGATTCGTTCCATGGATTGGCCAGGACGTAGCCCGGACCTCAATCCGATAGAACACGTGTGGGACAACCTAAAAAGAGCTGTATTTACAAGAAATCCGGTCCCAACAACGGTTGCGGAGCTCTAGAGTTGCATTGTCACAAGAATAGGACAATTCTCCGCAAGATCTGTTAAAAACACTGATCAGGTCGATGTGAAACCGACTTGAATCAGTTTTTAGGGCAAGAGGAGGTAATACACCTTATTAAAAACAAAAAAAACTTTTTCTTTTCTTAGTATTATAAAATTTTCATAATAAAGCCGTTTTTGTTCTTTTTACTGTTTCATTACAAAAAACTGCAAAAGGAGTAATTTGATTGTTTTAGTGAGAAAAGTTGACCTATACACACATGAATTGATTTTTGTAGTCTTTAGCATTATCATTGAAATAAATCAAAATAGTTTGCACTTTCACTAATTATATTTCATTGAAAGTTATCTTGCACTATGATGCTTTTTATGTGTCCGCCAGTGTAATAATATCATAATAATAATAATGTCCTAAATTATTAATAAAAATTGTTTAATTACACAAAAAAAATACAAAATTATTTTAAAACCTACAAAACTTTATTTTGGAAATGCGCTTTTTAAAAACCGGTGAAAACGCTATCCCCCATGTTGGTCGATACATTATCTGTGCTCTAACATCATACCATATGTAACTTTTTGTACTTTTATTTAATGATTTCGCTATATTATAACGTTTTACTAATCGAATGTAAGTATGAAGTATACGGCCGCAGGAACATTTGTAAATATCTCCGATATATTTTGTGCGTTTAAGTCCATACTTACCTTATTGAATATTTTTGTATATGATGTAAGTAAACTAATGATGTAGGTATTGTTTACTAATTTAGCAAAAAAATATATTATTTTTTTTTACTTTTTAGATGTCTCTAATTACTAAAGTACACAAAAATGTTATATTTTTTTACATTTATCAAGTTGTAATATCTCAATATTTCTGAATATATCAAATCCTTTTGTTTACGTTTATATTTAATTGAATCTGGACAGAGAATAGACAGAATCGTTATCATTTGTCATATTAATATTATAAATATGAAAGTTTGTTAGGATGGATGGATGGATGTTTGTTTGTTTGTTTGTTTGTTGTTACTCTTTCACGAAAAAACTCAGATTACTCTGAAATTTTGTATGGTAGCAGTTAAGGCTCTGGAATAAAACATAGGCTACTTTTTATCCCGAAAAAGTTCAGTGCTCCCGTGGGAAACTGTATTTACGCGGGCGGAGCCGGAGCAGGCAAAAGCTAGTATTATATAATTTGTTAGGCTTCTGGTAGAACATACAGATTTTTTATGAAGTGAACTTGTGTGACATAATAATATCCATATCGGTCCAGTAGTTTCGGAGCCTATTCATGCAAACAAACAAATATACAAACAATCAAATCTTTCCTCTTTATATCTATATTATATGTAAAGAAAAACACTAGATTAGTACTGTTTTCCTTTATTATTATCTGTGTTAAATTTGCCGCTAAAACATTATAATAAAAAAAGTAATTGTCAATGTCATTGTCAGGGCATGCCGCCAGCATGATTCTGTTTCATATGAATGTGTAAATATCTTATTTCCTGTAAAATATCAAAACCTGAAATAAAGACATTAAATGTTGTTTTTTTGTCTTTCAGGTAAGTTTTATGATTGTATATTGTGATACATAAGTGAAAATACTATGTATGAAAACGTTGATTAATAAAACATTTTGTCTTTCAGAAAAACATTTCGTCTTTATTTCATCATAATAAGAGAGAAATATCATTATAAAACAACATTTTCTGCAAATATTGAATAAATTATGGAAAAGTTGAGGTTTGATTTTGCTGTAAAACCTTCAGCAGATGGAAAATTTGCATAACCTATAATAACCATAACCCATATTTGCTTAACCTCAATTGGAACACATACTGGACAAGTTTTCAGTATACCGGATGAATATCAGCCTGCAAGCTTACATCAAGTTATTATAAATACTTCAAACTATGCCAAGGTGAGGAAAACATTGAATAAAAGACACCAGAGCAGAAAAATATGGATAAATTTAACCGACGAGATATCTAAAACATATTTTGATGAAGGACAAAACTTGCAGTTTAATGACATATACCTGGAGGAAATTATGGAAAACATAAATGATTATAAGTCTTTATCTAGTAGCTCAAGTCAAACATTGGAAAAAATATTGGAAAAATTCCTCGAGGAAAAACAAACTACATGTGAAACTCAAAATTTAGCAATAATGTCAAAAGACTTCATGATTGAGAAATTTATTGGCAAAAATGCAAATGCTCACCAGTGGATTAAAAGTTTCAACAAGGAATGTGAACGTTTTCATATCGACAGACAAAAAGAAAATTGAAATATTAAAAAACTTTTTGGAACACTCCAGTATGGATTGGTACAGCTGTATGCTAATGAAGTTTACAGTGGAATCAGAGTGGAACAAATGGGAGAAAAATTTCAGCGATACATTTGGAAATAAAGGAGGATTGCTTTTAAGTATCAAGTGGGTTCATTGCTTGATTATGCTTTAAAAAAAGAAAAATTATTACTAGAAGTGAGAAAGTCGATTGATACAGGAACACTAATAGACCTTATAGCAGCAGGTTTACCTAATTATGTAACAGACAAGATTGACCGGGAGACTTTACACCAAACTGAAGATCTGTACAATGAATTGGGAAAACTAGAACATCTTGTTGGAAAGAATAAATATGATAAAAACCTTACACATACCCTTATATAAAAATAAAAAAAAATTTAGAAAAAAAGCCATGCCAAATTTGTGTCTCCGAGAAAAAAGGTAAACGTTTCCATCTGGAGGAAAATTGTTGGTTCAAAGAAAAAAATAAAAAAGGTATTGTGAAAAGTGTAAACAACTCTGAATTGGAAATTGAACTAAATAATGAGAATCCAAAAAACTAGAAGTACCACCATTAATAAAAGTACCTTTACTATTAAACGACACTACAAGTTTGTGGAATTTATGACTCAGGTTCAAATGTCTCATTAATTAATGCAAAATTATTGAAGATACAAAGGACAAATGATATAAGTACTACACAAACAGCAAACTTGAAAACTATTAATGGTGAGAAAAAAACAAAAGGTATGGTATCTCTAAAAATTAAAATATTTAATATGGAAAGAATTATGGATATTTTTGTCATAGAAAATGGGAATTTTCATTATGATTTTCTCATTGGCTTGGATTGTATAAAAAAGTTCAGATTAATTCAAAATGAAGATTTAAATATTATACAATATAACAATCCAAAAGAAGACAAGTTCCTAAATGAAGAAAATATAAAAAATATCAATTCAAATTTAACAAAATATGTCAAAATTCCTGATGCACTAGGTGACAAAAATGTAAAAGATGTTTCTTCATATGCTGGGCTACTGGAACAAGGAGCTAATTATACGAACAAATGGGAAGTGAACTTTAATGAACATATAAACATCGACAAATTTGAAATTTCAGTAAACCATTTGGATGTGTACCAACAAAGGGAAATTGATAAACTAATAGAGAAATACAAAGCAGTCTTTGCTAAGGACAAATATGATGTTGGGACTGTACGTGATTATGAAGCTCATATAGATTTAATAGTAGATAAATATTGTTACAAACGTCCATACAGGTGCACAGCTGATGATAGAAAAGAAATTAAATACCAAGTATCAAAACTACTGGAGAAGAATTTGATTGAGGAATCTTATAGCCCATTCGCTGCTCCAGTGACTTTGGCATACAAGAAAGAAGATGATAAGAAAACTAGGCTATGTATAGATTTTAGAGAGTTGAACAAAATCGTTGTTCCTCAATCACAGCCATTCCCTTTGATCGAGGATTTAGTGGTAAGGACTGTGAACTGTAATTTTTTTTTCTACTTTTGATATAAATTCAGCATTTTGGTTAATTGCTTTAAAAATTCAAGATAGATACAAAACGGCATTTGTTACCCAAGAAGGACATTTCCAATGGACCTGCCTTCCATTCGGCTTAAGAACATCTCCAGCAGTTTTTCAAAGAATATTGACCAATATTATAAGAAAACACAAACTCTCAGATTTTGCAGTCAATTTTATTGATGATATCTTAGTCTATTCAAAAACTTTTGAGGAAAATATACTACACGTATCAAAACTACTTGAGGCAATATTAATGGAAGGATTTAGACTGAAATTTTCGAAATGTATTTTTGCAAATAGATATGCCAAATATTTGGGTCACATAATAGAAAATAATTCAGTTAGCCCTCTCAAAGATAATTTAATAGCGGTTAAAAATTTTCCAGTCCCAGAAACAAGAAAAAATATATGCCAGTTCCTTGGAAAAGTGAATTTTTATCATAAATTTGTGCCACACAGTGCAATTGTCCTGAATCCATTACACAATTTACTACGGAAAGATTTAAAATTCATATGGTCAACAGAATGCCAGGAATCATTTAACAAAATAAAAGAATTACTATGTTCCAAACCAATTCTAAAAATATTTGATCCGGAACAACAAATAAAAATGTATACAGATGCGAGTATTAAAGGAGTTGGAGCCGTATTAAAACAAGAAGATAAAAACGGGGTCGACAAACCTGTAGCTTACTTCTCAAAAAAGTTGACAGAAACTCAAAAGAAAAAAAGGCAATATATTTAGAATGTCTGGCAATTAAAGAGGCGATAAAATACTGGCAGCACTGGCTAATGGGAAAAGAATTTGTGGTATATTCAGATCATAAACCATTGGAAAATCTGAAGATCAAGGCTAGAACTGATGAAGAACTAGGTGATTTAACATACTATTTGTCTCAATATAATTTTAAAATAAAATATAATCCGGGACAATCAAATCAAGAAGCAGACTGCTTAAGCCGGAATCCAGTTCTGGATCCTTGTGATAATACTGATGATTTTTTAAAAGTTGTAAATTTTATTACCTTGGAAAATATAAAAAGGGACCAACACACAAATCTCGATATACAAAATGAAAAATGGCACTCGTCGATTCGGAAAACGTTCAACGTATGTTCTTCGTGCAGCAGCAGCATTACCATTACAAAGTCCGTAACAAAACAAGATGTCAGCGTATTCATCGTACTCAAAAGCAGCCATCGCGATACAAAAAAATCACAAGTAGAAGTAAGGGTGTAGTTTAAAGCAACAATACGTCCGTACACGGCAATAGTTGACTTAAAACTAATATTAGCTACTAAATTTGCTCTCTAAGCCAGTCGGTAACTCATTGACAAAGGGCCGCGACGACAGTAGCCGAAACATCCCGAAGTTTGAACAAAGGAAACAATTGAAAAAAAAGGTCGCCTCAGGTAGAGTAATTCTTGAGATAACGTTACCTGATGATTGTTTTGTATTTGTTTATTACATGTTCATATTTTTATGTACATATTTGTACCTTTTTTGGAAGCTTATGAGTTAAGAAAGTTATTTAAGGTATTTGTACGCATTGTATCATACATTTTTTTAAGAAAATCACCTGTTTTTAAGAAAAATGTGCATTTTTCTTAAAAGAAAATTCTGTTTCATGTCTCATAATGAAAAATTCTCGCTTAGTTTGTCCCTATTTATTCCTTAAAAATAATATTTGACTCATTGACGGTTAAAATACATAAAAAAATCACTAAAAAGACAAACATTTTTAAAAATACGTCATGTCAAAGTCAAAAAGTCGAAAATAAAGAAAAAATTTTTGTAATTTCAATAACTTTTTAAATATCAACTCTCGGATAGGGGATGCCATGAAAAATATTACTGTAAATGAGGTCTACTTTCTGTCTTTCAAAGGAATGTATCGAATTTCAGGTCACCTGTATAATAGCATAGATGATGTTATACCTGGGCTGATTGATAACTGGCCGAAACGACGAACTTAAAAAAAAGATACGCAAAAAAGGAATATTACATTATATTCTGGCATCTTTTTGAAAATAGAACTCCAAATTTGAATTTAATCGAACTGATGGAATTTGTTTGAGAGGACGTAGAACTTTCTCTGTCGTAAATTTTCTTAATGGAAAGAAACGAAATTCGTGCGGTGATAAAGTTTTACGTTTTAAAAGAGAAAACAGCAACCCAGATTAAAACCAAGCTAGACAGTGTTTTAGGTAATTCTGCTCCTGCATTGAGTACAATTCACACCTGGGTAACTGATTTTAAACGTGGAAGACAGAGCTGCGAAGACGCCCACAGGTCTGGCCGTCCAAATGAAGTCACGAATCCGGACATGATCAAAAAAATTCACAAAATTGTATTGAATGATCGGCGCTTAAAGTTGCGAGAGAAAGCAGAGATGGTGAGCATTTCATCTGAACGCGTTTTTAATATTTTGCACCAACATTTGGGAATGAAAAAGCTTTGCGCGCGATGGGTGCCGCGTTTGCTCACTGTAGACCAAAAGCAACGTCGAGTGGACGATTCATCGGAGTGTTTGGCGCTGTTTAACCGAGATCCTAATGAGTTTTTGCGGCGTTATGTAACAGTCGATGAAACCTGGATACATCATTATACTCCCGAGACAAAAGAACAATCTAAGCAGTGGACTGAGAGCGGAAAACCTGGCCCGGCCGGCAAAGTGATGGCGACTGTTTTTTGGGATGCTCGAGGGATTATTTTAGTGGATTATCTGCAAAAAGGAAAAACAATAAATGGAGAGTACTACGCAAGCTTGCTGCAAAAATTAAGTGAAGAAATCCAGAAGAAACGACCACATTTGGCCAAGAAATAAATTTTGTTCCACCATGACAACGCACCTGCACACACGTCAATTGTTGCAGTCGCCAAACTCCATGAATTGCGGTTCGAATTGCTACCGCATCCACCCTATTCCCCGGATCTGGCCCCGTGCGACTTCCACTTATTCCCAAACCTGAAGAAATGGTTAGGTGGCCAGAGATTTTCATCAAATGAAGAAGTCATTGTTGCCGTGGACGAGTATTTTGAGGGGTTGGAGAAAACATTTTATCAAACTGGTGGAACGGCATTGGAGAAGCGCTGGACTAAATGCATCGAGGTAGAAGGAAACTACGTTGAGAAATAAATTTATTTTAAATAGATTTTTGAAGTTTTTCTTTGTCGTTTCGGAAACTTATCAATCAGCCCTCGTATGCTATGCTAAACACACCGGCATGTTTAGCGGAACACAAAAAAAGGTCCATAATTAAAAAAATATGGTTTTATTTTAAAATCTACTTACTACACTTCTTTTGTTATTTAAATTTTCATTTGTTTTACTTAAAATGAGATCACATTAAGAACAGATTTTGCGAGTAAAGGCTATTTGTGAAAAATGGTACATTTTTGAACTTTTCATGTAACCGGGAAAAGTGAATATTAATATTAAAATAACAATTAATTAAATTAGAAAAATGGTGAATAATATCGCGTATTTCCTCCACGTGCTCTTATTAAAGTTTCTACCCGTCTAGGCATACTGAGAATGATGTTATCGATGGTCTCCTGGGATAGTCTCCGCCATTCCTCAACTACGGCGATTCGCAGTTCACCCACGTTGGCAGGAGCTGGAATTCTGGACTTAACTTTTCTTTTCAGCGAGTCCCAAACGTGCTCTATTGGGTTCATATCCGGTGACCTCGCCGGCTACTCCATAACAGTGATATTCATATCATTAAGATAAGTTTGAGTTACCCGAGCGGTAGCGGCCGAGCATTATCCTGCATAAAAACAAAATCGTCACCGATATATGGGGCAAACGGTACGACATTTTCTTCTAAAACTTCTCTGATGTAGCGGTCTGTAGTCAGACTCCCTCTGTCAATCACTAACAAGTATGTGCGAGCTCCCAAACAAATGCCCGCCCAAACCATTATTGATCCACCACCGTATGCAACTGTAGTTTCAAAATTTGTCTGAATGTATCGTTCTCCTTTGCGTCTGTATATTCTTTGCCTGCCGTCAATTTCATTTAAGAGAATTCTGCACTCATCACTAAACAATACCTTACTCCATTGGTCCGCGTTCCAAAGTCGATGTTCCTGAGCAAAAGTTAACCTGTTTCTACGATGATTTACCTCGAGCCTTGGAGCCTTGGCGGCCACAAATGAACCCAAACCAGCTTCTTCGAACCTTCTTCGTACCGTACGCTCACTTACGGTTACACCCCGCACTACTTCTAACTCATGTCGGGCTTGGACGGCCGTCAAACGGGGGTTCCTACGTACACGAAACGATCATCCCTACTCGAAGTGCGTCTTTTTCTGCCTTGTCCTGCTCTTCTCACATAAGTACCGGTCTCCCTGAACCGTTGGATACTGCGATGGATCGTTGAAACTGGTCGACGAAGATCTCTGGATATCACTCTGTAGGTTTGACCATTTCTTCGCATTTCGAGTGCCCTGGCAATCTCCGTTGGGGCTAAGTCAGGCATAATTCAGTCCTCAACTCCAAAAAGATACGCGATTAAAAAAAAACTAACAAAAAACAGTATTTCAATGAAATTTTAAATCAAACTCAGAAGGAAGAAATACTCAAAGTTCGCTCCAGATAAGGTGTATTTGAATAAAATTAAAACAATTGCATAAAATATGATGTTCAGTTGTTTTCTTAATTTGAAAATATTTATTTTTAAATTAAATGACGTATAAACCAGCCAGCAACCTTATATGATACTGATATCAAACCTTTATTTTATGTTCCGCTTAATATGCCGGTGTGTGTAGTTGCGACACTTATAGTAAGTATGTTCTTCTTACAATTTAATATCTTATTTATTTCAGATCAAACGTCTTGGAGGTAATCCACATTTAGAAGAATTATTAGATGAGCTACTCACTTGGAGGCGGCCCAACACGAACACCAATTGAAACGATTTACAAATTCCATTTCGTTAACTTGTTACTGTGTTTTAAGTTAGTATCGCTGTAAGAAAAATGTATTAAATTTACTGTTTTTTTCGTAGCGCTGTTTAAGAGTTTTAAAGAAGATTGACTATTATTTGTATCCACTATTCATCATCGTAATGAAGTTCAAAATAGACATTTTTTTTCTCATAAGTTAGATAGAATCCAGCTTCAAATGATTAAGAAAAAGCTATCGTCAAGCAGATTCATATGAATCGAGAATTATTTCGGGCCTGTTCACAATCTATTGATAAATGTCAGATAGCTTATTGGCATGTTTTGTCTCCGTCGCTCGGTATAAAACTTCCCAAGAAGCTTTCCGACACTTAGAAGATTGTGAAACAGACCCTTAGAGTTTAAAGCAATTACAATATAATTATAAAATGTATATCTTTTAAATTGTTAAACATATATTTTAAAATGCATTTATAAACGCAAATACACATTACAATTGAATGTTTATTTTTATCGAAATTATTTAAGTACCAGTGTTTAAAGCCAACGTTATGTGACTGTGTTATGCTTATTAATTTTATTCGCAGTATCTCATTGTTTAAGATAATATATCCAGTATTTACTGTTTAAATGTTATAAGTTATGCTATTTTAGGACTTTCTTATTTCTATGTTTATGTTAAACTACTATTTCATTTACCAAAGGAATTTATCGTTGTAGAGAAAAATTGGCTTGCTTGTTAAAAAAAAGAATTTGGGAGATTTAATGTCTTTGGATGTTATCATTGATATTGTTATTAGGTTTAGGAGGCCCATGAAATATGTAGAAAGTTAAAAAGTTTTCTTGCGAAGATTTTTTCCTATTAATGAGCGAACAGAGGGCGTTAGTAGTGGCCATGGATTTTTAGCTGTCAGTACTTTGCTTACGAAATACGCTTGTATAATAACTATTATTATTGATAATATTATTTGTATTGGTAATTTTAAATAACTTACTAATTGCTTGTACTTAAAATTTTATGTCGGTGTTTACTTAATAGGCAACAAAAAAATTAAAAACTAGAAACCAAATAAAAAATTTTGCTCTCGGTTTTTTTTATATTATGATTTATTAATAAATTTTTATTTTGTTCATGTTTTTTGTTTTCTTTGAATTTTATCGGTTTGATATAATGTTTTGTCGCTGATGCGGACGGGACATGGTTTTTAACCCATACATAAAACATGCTTTTTTTTACATTTATGTAACATAAAACGTATAAACATTTTATCGAAGTAGGTATAGCCCCGAGCACTTGGCCTATTTGTTTAGAAAGTATATAAAAACTTGTTGCGTTATTAACACTTTAAGACAGAGCGAATACACTGTATTTGTTCTGTGCTCTAATCTTGTGACGTATAATGCTTGTTACATTTTATTGCAGATATAAAGACGCAAGCTCGTGGCTTCTGTTAAAATGATGACGTCATAGTATGTCCATAGCGGGTAAAAATGCAAACATTTTATTGAGATTTCTGTAGATACGTCTATTATTATCTGGGGACAAACATTCAAATTTTCATAGCGATAGACAAAAATCTGCTGTATTCATAAAAACTAAGAGGGTCGCCCTGTGGTCGAAATTCGCCCATAATAATTCATAATATAATTTTTTTAAAGTTAAAAGAGTTCTTTTGCCTCTTAGATAGAATCAAAATTGTAAATATTGTGACAGATTGACAAACGTCGTGTTACAATAAACACAAATGTATCTATCAGTCGCACGGTAGTGTGTTTTAATAATCTGAGGTAGTGTCTGTTCTTGTTATTTTTATTAATTTTACATTTTTCTAAGCATTATTTTAAAAATTATAAGCTTTCTGCACACCACATAAACTTTAACTGTGCTAAATATCATACTCCTCCGTTCATACAATTCTCGTAAAACTGTAGTGAAAGATTTTGCTTCACGTATTAATATAATATATTATGATGTCTTCCAACAATGACAATAATAATGTAAACTACCAATGTAATAAACCTTTCATAACATTAATACGTGTAAGCTCTTGATTATAATGTAGGTAGTGTAGGCTATAGCTCGTTTACCTATAGGTAACGTGTGTAGGCATTGCCGTCTAACTTAAGTTTTCTGTTCTAACAAGGGTTTAAACCGGGCACACGAACTCCGTGTAGGTGTAGACGTTGTTCTGTCTTTATGCCCGCTGCACACGATTTATCGTTGCATTTTAATATTTGCTGTTAAATCGAACGTCCCTAGTGCCTTCACATGCCAACGATAAAACTGTGGTAGATTGGTAGAATCATTGTGAATCGACGCTCCATGTCGAAATGAGCACTCGGTCGAACGCGCACCATAGGTACAGACGCAACGATAAAACTGTGTAGCCGCATTCTGCTCGCTACACACGTAAGGATACAACTGCACGGTTCGTTTAAACCAGTGGTTTGTAACGCGCGGCATGCGTGCCAACGACACTCTAAATTTTGAAAGTGCTATATCTTAATTACTTTAGGTATATAAATTAGTTTTTAAGGAATTTGATGTCTTTGTTTTATAATCATTTTTGTTTCCCAAAGCAATGAAGACAAAATGAGGATTTTGTCCTCGTAGCTCCTTTGTCATCTGTATTAATTTCATAAAAATAAATAGTTTGCATTTTAATATCACTTAGGTACCTATAGTAGGTATCAACCTACGTACAAAAAAAGGTAGGTACAAGGTAGGGTAGGTAGATCAAATAGGTAATAGGTACACAATTATCTTACAAGTGCCCGCCTTTACCTATTTTTTTCAGTAAGTACCTATGTGGCCCATGTTAGCCAAAAGGTAGCCGAACCCTGGTTTCTATCTATATACATATAATAAATTTGTACCTGGTCGCTGTCTGTACATGGAAGATAAATAAGAAAAACTTACAGGGGGTTTTATGAACGGTATGGAACCCGAAACAATGATTTTTAGAATTTTTATATGTTTGTCTGTTTATCTGTTTGTACGTTTGTACGCGCTAATCTTAGAATCTACTGAACTGATTTTGATGAAATTTATGTTGTTATTAATAATTATTAATTATAATTAATGTTAATACCAGGAGTACTAATTGAGAAGTTCTATTATGGTCGTAGCGCTAACTCATGTTAACTCATGGTCATGGATACAACTAGAATGGGTGACCACAATCCCAAATATTTTAAGATCAAAGTCTATACGCGTAATACCTACTAACGTATTCCTATTCAAGAGATTTTCGAAATCATTAAAATATTTCCTTACTTATTATAAACGCGAAAGTTTTACCTATGTATGGATGTATGAATGTTGGTTATAATAGCTGAACGGATTTTAATGAAATTGATACCTCTACTACAGATTAGTCTCTGCATTAACACATAGGCTTCATTTTATCGCAGGAAAAAGTACGGTTCTCCCATGATTTCTTTTTCTCGTACGAAGTCGCGGCTAACATCTGAACTATACTAATATTATAAAGAGGTAAAGCTAATATAATAAAGAGGTAAAGTTTGTTTCTTTGTGAGTTTGTGACTTACCGAGATTGTAAGGCGAGTTGATTGTAAATCTCTGGATCTACTTCAATTCAAGTCGAATTTGCAAAATAAATTGAAAAAAAAAACGAACGGAATAATCCTTTCTTAGTGGATACTTTCGTCAAATGGGAAATATGACAAACTTTTTTGAAAGGATAAGGCTGGGACTATATGATCCGGAATCCGGGAGGCCAGAGAATACTCAGAACGCTAAAACTAAAACTCTGCGATAATATAATAGAACTGGAAATCGAACACACAAGTGTCGAGTCAAATGTCAATGTCATATATGAAGACAGATACTCGACACTTTGATTTTCAGCTTATTGGCGCAGAGTTCTGTTTTCAATGCTCTGAATTATTCCCGGCCTATCGGATTCCGGATAATATAGTTTCAGCCTAAGGTCGTGTTAACAAGCGTGGGCGGGTAATACGCAACTTTCCATTTTTGTCTAAAATTTATTATAAATTTAAGCCCCCCGCTGAGTCTGTCTATCTGTATGTTCGCGATAATCTCAAAAACTCCTGAAAGGATTTTTATGCAGTTTACATTTACCGATAGAGTGGTTCCTTAGAAAGGTTTAGGTCGATAATAATTAAGGTTTTGTGGAAATTGTTTGATTTATGACGATAATTGTTATAGGTGTCTGGGAGCTTTTATCGAAAACGCTGCCTAACCTAACCCGATGGAGAAAATTTATAACAAAATTTTATACCCATTCTATGTTAAAAGATAATGTGGTACTTTGGCGAAAAGCTATTTTGCCGGATACAATACTAATCCTTATCTAAAGATTATATCTAATGGGTTATATTATATTTTACTCTGTGCTATAGTAATAGCACAGAGTAAAATAAAGGATGTCCCAATAAGAGTGCCCGATTTAATTTTAAGAAAAAAACACATATTTTTTTTGAGCGAGAGGTGATATTTTTATTGCGTTATAAAGTACACATGTTCCGTTAAGTATGGAATAGAATATCCTGCATATGGCCCCCACGGCTCTGGCGGCAGACCCTTGCTCTTTTCATGAAATTTTCGATGACTTTTTCACAGAGTGGCGGCTCTATCTCACCGATGACGCGTTGGATCTCGGCCTTTAGCTCGGGAATTGTGGTTTATCCGCATGGATCTGAGATTTAACAAAACCCCAAGAAAAAGTCGCAAGGCGTTAAATCGTACGATCTCGGTGGCCAGTTGACATCGGAATTTCGGGAGATTATTCGGTCCGGAAATTTTTCCTCCAATAAATGAATTGTTTCATGGGCAGTGTGGGGCAGGTCGCGCCATCCTGTTGGAACCACATGTCGTCCAGGTCCATTCCTTCCAATTGGGGCCACAAGAACTCTGTTAATTAATTAATTAATTAACAAGAACGATGCCGAATTGATGTTCCTGGGTTTTTGGCGACACTTGTTTACAGCAGCGATGTTTACGAGAGACCGACCGGTACGCCGACGCACAGGAGACTCACCTTCCATAATCGACCCAGTTTCCTCAAATTTATTGATCACTCTTCGAATTGTTGACACATTTGGTGCATTTTCACGACCGAAAATTACGCGAAGTTTGCGAGCGGTTTCAGCGTAGCTTTCCCCATTTTTGTAATGGGTTTTCACAATGATAACGCGTTGTTCTTTTGTGTAACACTCCATATTTAATAATCTGAACAATCATAGATGACAGCTGTCAAGTTTCAGAGCTGCCACTTGCTCAGAAAAAAAAATGGCGCCAAATTTATATCGGACACTCTTATTGGGACACCCGTTATATATCCCCTATTGTAGGTATATTTGCTATAGAAGTTTTTTGCCAAGAACACTCTCCCACGCGGGCGAAGCTGCGGGAAATCCTTAAATATAGCCGAACTGTGCAGTTTTATCGTAACGTATGTAGCGGGACATAGGCACTATCAGTTAGCGGAGTTAGGACTTAGAGAGTGGGGTGTTAAGAGTTTGGCACTATGTTACTATAGATCATTTGCTTCGAAATTGTTTAAAAGCTTTCATACTAATTTACCAGTACTATTCTAAATTGTGATAATACATGCAATAAAACGAATTAAGTGCCTGTAAGGAAAACAAAACACTGCCGCCACACAGTGTTCAATCCCGCCCAAATATCGGACATCGTCTTTTATCGGTTAATTCGGAAGAGTACTTAATTACAAATGCCCTAGTAAAACACCCATGAATATCGCTTGCATAGTTTTAAAACTATCTCAAAAAGAACATTCGCATCCCGCATTGATAAAAAAGTGAAAAATAAAATTATTTCAAAATTCCTAAGGAATAGTTAAAAAGATGTTAGACATTATTTGAAGAACATACAAAAATATACATTTTGAACCCTTTTAAAGTCGGCTATGACTTATGGAAGCCATAAACACAAAGAAAATGTTTTTTTTTTTCGGACGAATTTTCGCTATATTAGCACCTGCGACTTACATTAATAGAAAGCTAGTGATCACCACTACCACTGGTAAAAAAATCAAATTCGAAAGAGGTCGTGGAGAATCGTGGAAAACTAGTTTTGAAAAAATGTGGGATTCGTGTTTAGAAAATTATATACTTATTCGAAACAGAAACTTATTATTTATTATTATTACGGCTAATTGTGAGCTCGCTTTAAGTATTATAGATAGTGTAAACTATGCTCGAATTTTACGACCTGAACGTAGTAGTGGCGTTTATTAGCTTTATATGTTAGTTGAAGCTGCTACTTCAGCGGAACTTGGTCAGAAGAAAATAATAACCAAAATTGTATAACCATTTTTATTGTACACTCTAAAAAGGGTTTAAATGTGACTTTTTATCTATATTATCAATTTTTTATTGTTCTTATTCAAGTCTTCACCAGTCTAAAAAAGTTTATGTTTTGAATAAGTTTATAATTTTCTAAAGATGAATCCCGTGAATCCCTCATTTTATCAAAACTAGTTTTTCACGATTCTCCGCCTCTTTCGAATTTGTTTTTTCTACCAGTGGTAGTGTGTGGTAGTAGATTTCTATTAATGTAAGATGCTGGTGCTAATATAGCGAAAGGTCATCAGAAAAAAAACTATTTTCTTTGTTTTATGGCCTCCATAAGTCATAGCCGACTTGAAATGGGTTCAAAATGTAGCTTTTCGTATGTTCTTCAAATAATGTCTAACATGTTTTTGGCTATTCCTTAAGAATTATGAAATATTTTTTTTCACTATATTATCAATGCGGAATACGAATTTTCTTTTTGAGATAGTTTTAAAACTGTGCAAGCGATATTAATGGGTGTTTTACTAGGGCATTTGTTACCTATTAAGTACTCTTACGAATTAACCGATAAAAAGACGATGTCCGATTTTTTGGCGAGATTGAACACTGTGCGCCTGTGTGGATCACTGCTCGATTAAAATTAAACAGATCTTACAAAATATACTAAACTATTACTTATTAAAACAATTTACATACTTACTTGACTTGATATTAGTAGGTACCTACACTACTACCATTAATAAAGCAAACATTTAAAAACTTTTAAAAGTTAATTACCTTACATATCTTAAACTTTTTCCTTATTGTAATAAGTAGAACTAAGTAGATTGTAATGGTAGATACCTAGAAGGTAAAATCTAGAGCAATTTCCTTTATTATGTACCTACTTATCTGTAGACAGTTGACCATTTTAGTAAAAAAAACCTCATAAATATGTGCTACGAAGTAGGTAGGTACGATACCTATGTAATATACCTACTTAGTATGCCCTAAGCTTTAAAATTGTCTATAAAATATGAACTTACTTAATAATTCTAACTTCTTATTATTGTCAATTTTAGTGGCAGAAGTGAGAAGAGTGCTAGTAAGGTCTATCCCGTCTATAGTTTATACGTACTAAAGTAAGGCCAACGAGACGAGATAAAAAACGTAAATAAACGGACCGCTACTGAGTTGCATTATGAAAGTGAGATAATATTATATCTGTCCTTATCACTCGTATGTAATAATGACGTCAGTTGGTCGACGACAGCTGTCGTAGCGTGTTTCGTGGTACAGGAAAGCGGCCAGTGCCGCAGTTGTCAACATTTGGTCCGCCAAACAATTGTGAACAAGTTCATTCCTGTTTGGATTGCAACTCGTATGGGCTGACACAAAGGGACACGTAGCTCGCAATAATACTACATTTAAATTTGAAGATGTGAAAAAACTGCTACAAGAGGGGATCCAACGTGTATCTGCTGATAAATGGCGAAATTGTGTGGATCATGTAATAAAAGTCGAGGACAATTTTTATAGCAATATTGACAACATGATTGATAATACAATACATAGTATTATCATAAACACAGCTGACTCGGACTCTTCCGACGAATCATCTTTGTCTAGTACAGACGACAGCGATTAAAATTCGAACTTTATAATAATTTATTCAAATAAAAATGTTTTGAACCCCTGAAAATTTGTTTACATTCTTTATCTCGTCTGGTTGGCCTTACTTTAGTTATAGAACAATATTGATTTATAACCGATTAGGTAGCTTTCCCCTAATTAATAAAAACTTAGCTGCATGTAACTGATATTTTATTTTACCTTTGCTTATGACCTACTACTATCTACCTAGAGTGTAATTCCCAAAGTGGTCTAGGTGGACCCCCAGGGGTCCACGGAGACTCGACGGGGGTCTACGTTGGTCGTGACAAAAAATGGGGATCTACAATCGTAAGCAGGGATGCATGAAAATTAATTTGGTTTCGATAGTAAAGAACTAAAATGTTGGCTTGTTATTTTAAATAATATGATACCTAAATTAAACCTTCTCAATTAGACAATTTATAAATAAATTGAGAAAAAAAATGGATAGTTCCGAACTGGGAGTCGAACCCAGACCATGTCGGTATCGCGCCGAGTGCTCTACCAGTTCAGCTATCCGGCCCTATGCCACTTTCCTTTTTCAATTTCATATAAAACTTATTGAGCCACACCGTCCATCATACGGTAATACAACAACACAAACAATATGATACCTAAATTAAACCTTCTCAATAAGACAATTATCTCCTTTCAATATAGACAAATAATATTTTAAGAATCTCAGCGACTGTTACTTGCAAAAACTTGCATATTCCATATTCAGTACAACTCGTCGAGACTTGTTGTCGCGCCGGCTGCCGCCGTCCCGTCCGCAATGCGTGTTCAAACGTGCAAATTAATACGACTTGTGGTGTATGTACTTGCGATCTTGTATGAACGTGTTTAATTCTTCACCAATATAAATACGAATGTCAAGGATAAACGTTACTCATTTGTTTCCGAAATTTAGTGATTACCAGGGTTGGAAAAGTAAGTACCTACCTGCCTATTTGTATACCTACCTACCTTCCTATATAATATAATATCGCGTACCTAATGCTAAAAGGGCGCATTTTTCAACATTTTGTATTAAAACTGGAATTTTTTTATTTATTATTTACAGGTAGGTAATTGATGCGAAACATGACCGAATCTAAGAAGAAGTGTCGTCAGTACTACAGTGTTGAATATTTAAAATTTGGTTTTCTTCCATCACAGGCAGATAAACGATTGCCCACATGCCTTTTATGCAACAAAGTTTTGAGCAATGACTCTATGAAACCACCAAAGCTGGAAGACCACCTAAGAAGGTGTCATCCTGATAAAATAGGTAAAGATTTAAAATATTTTCAAAAATTAAAGGCAAAATATGAAAGGAGACCCACCGTGCACAGTACGTTCGCTTCAACGTCTGAAACCAATGATGATGGCTTGCGGGAATCTTACAACATTTCATAACTTATAGCAAAATCTGGAAAACCGCACACCATTGGAGAACAGTTAATTTTACCTGCTGTTGAAGAGGTTTTAAAAACTGTTCTGAACAAATCTTCATTTGACATACTCAAAAGAATTAATTTGAGTAACAACACTGTACAATGACGTATTGATGAAATGAGCTCTGATATTGAAAGTCCCTTGTGTGATTGTCTGCAAACAACTAATTTTTCTATTTAACTGGACGAGTCAACTTTACTTCGATTGTTATGGGCGAAGAAATTCATTTTCGCGAATAGTAATTTGCGAAAACTTTGAAGACGGACACTAAAGATGAATCAATATTTCATGTCCTGAGTGTTTTTTTTAAAGAAAAATCGATTCCATTTACAAACTTTATTTCGGTGGCAACAGATGGAGCTCCTGCCATGGTCGGGCGATATCGTGGGCTATAGGCCATCTTAAAAGAATTATACCAAAGGTAACTGCAATTCACTGTGTTATCCACCGATAACATCTAGTAGCGAAAAATTTGAGTGATAGATTGCACCAATCGCTTCAATTTGTGATTAATGCAGTTAACAAAATTAGAAGCAATGCATTGAATACGCGCTTATTTGCACAATTGTGCGATGAAAATGATAAAAAAATTCCAACACATACGTTACATACGTACGCTGGTTGTCGAAAGGTGCATGTTTATTCACTTAAGACTTTATTCACTTTTGGACTCAGTTTTAGAATTTCTGGAAAGTAAAGATCCTGATTTAAAAAAAAACCTAATCAATTTTAAAGCAGACATCGCGTATTTGACAGATTTGTTCAAAATATTTAATGACCTCAACTTACAATTACAAGGGGACAGGCTTAACTCAATAAAAGCAAAGAGTGTAATTTCAGCTTTTATTGGTAAATTGAAATTTATGAAGGATTATATTGGTCGGCGCGAATTTTCACAGTATTCAAACTTATCGCAGGTAGAATGCCTTGATGAAGATATTCAGACATACGTTCAACATTTGATTGCCCTGCATGATGATTTTAAAATCAGATTTGAAGACATTCTGTCTATGGAAATACCATCATAGATCATAACTCCATTTAATGAAACGGAAGTGGAGAATGTGATATTACAAGACGAGCTACTCGAGCTTAGTACTAATGAGGAGCTGAAAGTGACATTTAAAAGAGGATATCAAAAATTTTGGCTGCAGGCACAAATACCTGAAAAATATCCTGGACTGTGGGGAATCGCGCAAAAACTTCTGATAGCGTTTCCCTCGTCATATCTCGTCGAAAAAAGTTTTAGTGCCGTTACAAACTTATTAACAAAAAAAGGAACAAATTGAATATCACAGAACGGGGAGATTTGCGGTTATTCCTTACAAAACTCAAGCCAAATATTGATTATTTGCTGTCAATCCATCAAGTACATCCATCTCATAAAAATTACATATTTTATTGTAATTACCATTGTAGAAGTTACATTACGTTCTAAATAAGTGTTTAATTTTGATTATATTACGACTGTTAAAACATTAATAATTATTAGTGTAATAATTTATATATTTTAATATATAATATATATACCTACAACACAAGGAAATATACTATATTTCTTTTTACCACTCCGAATGGGACGTTCTTTAAATAAAGTTTGTGAGAAATGATTGGTCCTTCTGCTGAGTCACTGTAGATTTCAAAAAAGTAAAGTTGGATGGAGTCACTTTTTCGATTGGCCAACTTTGCTTTTTTGACATCCACTCACAACACAATGAATTAAAATTTAATTGAAAATTTGTTTAGTCTACCTACTTTATTATAAAAATAATTAATTCTAACCTTTTTTTTCGAAAACTGTTAATTCGTCGTTGAAACTCAGCCACCACGCAAGTTTCCATAGATAGATAGATCTAATCTTCACTTATTTTTCGAGATTTAGAAATTGGTATTAATGTAGAATGTAGATGCAGGGGGTCCACCGGATCCAGGAAAGTTTTGAAAGTGGTCTATGAAACAAAAGAGTCTGGGAACCACTGGTCTAACCAATCAAAAAAAAAACCCCACAACCTGCAAGCAAATGTGAGAGTGCACGCATAAACATGCGTAAAGCACCTCCCTCCTCCCACACTGCTTATGCGTACACTCAGAAACAAGATCGTGCAAGGCCCCATACCACCATGCAGGTTGCAAAACTCGACGCGCGTTTCGCCCCGAACCCGGAGCATCCTCAAGAAGTGGACCTGCGAAAAAAATTCGTTAGTAATACCGCCAGCCAAACCACCGCCTTATATACCCTACTAGCTTGATAGGGTTAATTATTTGATATTAAAGTAGGTAGACTAAAAAAAATTTCAATTAAATTTTAATTCATTGTGTTGTAAGTGGATGTCAAAAAAGAAAAGTTGGCCAATCGAAAAAGTGACTCCATCCAACTATACTTTTTTGAAATCTACAGTGACTCGGCACAAGGACCAATAAATTTTCACAAATTTTATTTAGAAAACGTCCCATTCGGAGTGGTAAAAAGAAATATAGTATATTTATTATATAAATATATTATATATTTATTTAATCAAAGTATTATATTTTGCCATCTCATAGGTAGGTCATTGATTCCTTTACTAAAAAACCACTCGGACAGGAATCAATAAAATCTTTAAAGGCGGTTTAGACTGCCCAATCGGAGTTGAATTTTTTCCCTTGCAAGAAGTTATCCAAATTTCGAATAAAATGGTAATCTGTTGGAGCAAGGTCCGGGGAGTACGGTGGATGTCTTAGGCATTCCAATTGAAGCTCCTCTAATTTGGTAGCCGTCTGTTGTGCAGTGTGTGGTCTGGCGTTGTCCTGAAGCAGCAGTGGCCTAGAGCGAATGACGAATCTCAGTTGTTTAGCAGCTAGCTTTTCCATCATGATTTGCAGTTGCTGGCAATAGACATCTGCCGTAATTGTCTGGCCAAATTTAATAGCTAGATTTAAGGCCAGATTCCAGATTTTGCTATAAGTAATGAGATATTGTAAGATGCCCGCAAGCCATCATCGTTGCTTTCAGACGTTGAAGCGAACATACTGTGTACGGTGGGTCTCTTTTCATATTTTTCCTTTAATGTTTCAAAATATTTTAAATCTTTACCTATTTTATCAGGATGACACCTACTTAGGTGGTATTCCAGCTTTAATGGTTTCATAGAGTCATTGCTCAAAACTTTGTTGCATAAAAGGCATGTGGGCAATCGTTTATCTGCCTGTGATGGAAGAAAACCAAATTTTAAATATTCAACACTGTACTGACGACACTTCTTCTTAGATTCGGTCATGTTTCGTATCAATTACCTGCCTGTAAATAATAAATAAAAAAAAACAAGTTTTAATACAAAATGTTGAAAAATGCGCCCTTTTAGCATTAGGCACGCGATATTATATTATATAGCCAGGTAGGTAGGTATACAAATAGGCAGGTAGGTACTTACATTTCAGACACTGGTAATCACTAATATCGATTCACTTTTCTTTATGAAATTTCGGAAACAAATGAGCAACGTTTAATCTTGACATTCGTATTTATATTGGTAAAGTTTTAAGAAGAATTGTTTTAAACACTTACGGATTGTGTCACGGTGCACTTTTCTTTTCGCGCCGTTTTTTTTTTAAGATAAATTATTCAAAATTGAACTTTATATAAAAATGCCGCGAGCTCGTTTCGTGTAAATTTCTATTTTTCTTTCTTTTTTTAAATTATAAAAAGTGGCGAATTTTTTTTAATGTTTCGTATCCAAGAAATTACAGGTTTTACCCGACTGGGTTATGTTTTTAGCGCGTTTCTTGTACATATGTTTGTAATTTTTTTTATTCCCACGTATCTTCCAAGCGGCTGGATGGATTTTGACAATTAAGGCATCGTTAGATTTGTCTTAAAAACCCAAGCGTCCTTAAATAGCTAGTTGAAGGAAAAATTACAAAATGGCGGATTTCGGCGCCAAATTGTAAGCAGTTCAAAAATTTTTTTAACCAATCCTATCGAGTAGGGTATGAAAATAAAGGAAATTTTCGTGAGCGCATGCGCGCGCAACCCGCCGAGGCTGCAGGTGACCGCGGCCCGCGCTAATCTACTAGTTGCCCGCCGGTGCAGCGGGACCCGCGAACAACTGCGCACACCGCGTTGTGCTTTAATTTTTTACATACATATCTGCATTCTACAGAAGTTGCGGGCACGCAACCGCGGCAGCCGCTCCGTGAGTTCTTATTTTTGCACGATTTATAATTTGCAAATGGGTGTTAAAACCTTTCTAGTTTTTATTAATTTATAAATTTAAATTTATTATAATATTTCGTTTTAGAATGTCTTATTTGAAATTTGAATGTTCTACACAATTTGCGTCTAGATCACGCTATCTAGATGCAAATAGTGTTTTTTTTTAACGCAAAATTAGCTAGGCTGAACCGGAATACAACAGTTTGTTCATAGAAGTCCCGAGTGAGTGATAAAATATAAAAAGTGCAAAAAGGTAAAGAACTTAGGAAAAATAAAGTTATGTGCGATAATATTTAAAGTTTAGCGAATAGTTTTAAGAAAGTAATATGGTCAAAGAGCATAAGTATGAAGGCGATAACTATTCAAAAAGATTTCTTAAATAGAGTAAATAAAGCTCAGATCAGTTTTAAAAATCCGGAGGACCATGAACAGAATTCACAAAAATATCTACTAAATGAAACAAGAGTATCACTAGTAGACTTGTATTCAAATTTTCCAATTCCAATTCAACTACTTATATCTAGTTCCATCTTATATAGAATAGCTATAAGTGCTTCGATAGCGCGATCTAGACGCAAATTGCGTAGAACATTCATATTTCAAATAAGGCATTCTAAAAATTGACATATAATAAATACAAATATAAAATTACTTAAAGCGATTTTAACAATGGGGTCCCGCCTGCTAACAAACATAACGTCAATTATTTCACCTAGGCCAGTAATTCCCAAAGTGGTCCAGAGGGGTCTACGGAGACACGACGGGGGTCTACGTTGAACGTGACAAAAATGAGGGTCTACAATCGTAAGCAGGGGTGCATGAAAATTAATTTGGTTTCGATAGTGAAGAACTAAAATGTTGGCTTGTTATTTTATATAATATGATAGCTAAATTAAACCTTCTCAATAAGACAATTTATAAATAAATTGAGAAAAAATGGATAGTTCCGAACTGGGATTCGAACCCAGACTATGTGGGTATCGCGCCGAGTGCTCTACCAGTTGAGCTATCCGGCCCTATGCCACTTACCTTTTTCAATTTCATTTATAACTTATTGAGCCACACCGTCCATCATATGGTAATACAACAATACAAACAATATGATACCTAAATTAAACCTTCTCAATAAGACAATTATCTCCTATCAATATAGGCAGATAATATTTTAAGAAGCTCAGCGACTGTTACTTGTAAAAACTTGCATATTCCATATTCAGTACAACGCGTCGCGACTTGTTGCCGCGCCGGCCGCGCCGTCCCGTCCGTAATGCGTGTTCAAACGTGCAAATTAATACGACTTGTGGTGTATGTACTTGCAATCTTGTATGAACGTGTTGAAACTAATATATTTCATTAATATTCTTCTTAAAATATTGATTTCTTAGGTTTACGCGAATATTGTTCATTGTTTTAAACACTTACGGATTGTGTCGCGGTGCACTTTTCTTTTTCCCGACGTTTCGGCTATTTTCAAACAGCCGTGGTCACGGGAGGACTGAGGTGTCAATTGTCCTATTTGATGAAGTTGTTCAAACTACCCGAAGATTCTTCAATTATTATTTGTGTTCCGATCCACGCAAAACATACTAACAGTATCTTGAAGCCGCGGTGATTTTAAATTACTTACTTACTTACTTACTACGATGGCTCAGCGACCCAAAGTGGATTTTGGCCTCCGACACGAGTTTGCGCCACTTTTCGCGGTATTGCGCAGTTTCTTGCCACTCTGTGACTTGAAGATCGCGCAGGTCCGACTCCACGACATCTAGCCATCGGTACCGTGGACGGCCGACAGGTCGTCGCCCGATCGGACGTCCAAGGAACGCCTTTTTAGTTGCACGATCCTCTCCCATTCTTGCAACATGACCGAGCCATCGGAGTCGCTTGGCTTTTGTTACGCCAATAATATTGGGCTCAGCCATGAGGTCTTCAACTTCGGCGTTGGTTCGGATTCTAGTTCCTCCGTTTCCTGTCTTCACCGGGCCCAAGATCTTGCGGAGGATTTTTCTTTCGGCCACTAGTAGTTTATTCTCTTCGTCGAGTGTAAGCGTCCAGGCTCGCATCCCTACATTAGTATTGGCCTTATTACAGACTTGTAAATGGCGATCTTACTTTTTCTACTTATGAGATTGGACGCTAACACTCCATGAAGTGCCGCGCTGCATCGTAAGGTGTTTTGGATGCGGATGTTTATTTCCTCCTGTCTCGTGTTGGTGTTGGTAATGGTGCAGCCTAAGTATTTAAATTTGTCGGTTCCTTTATAAGAAGTCCCTCTCACATTCAGGTCTTCTCGTTTTGTGCGCGTGTTTTTATAGCGTTTAATGTGGAGGTATTCTGTTTTCTCGCGGTTTATACTTAGGCCTACCTTAAGCGCTTCATTCTCTAAGACTTCGGCAGCGCTGGCCACTTCTTCTGGAGTTTAACCTAGTAATGCCAGGTCGTCGGCATACCCTATCAACCTATGCTTCCCATTCAGTTGAAGCCCTAGTCTAGTGCAATCACTTCTTTGAGGACATATTCCAGAACTAAATTGAAAAGCACAGGTGACAGAGCATCTCCTTGTTTAAGTCCTGTGACCACTGCGAACTCGTCCGTAAGCTCTTTAGCAACCCTCACTCTCATTTTGCTTTCCTTAGTGGCAACCATTATCATATCAACTAGTTTTTTTGGGATGTTGAAGTTCCTTAAGATCGTGTATAATGAAATACGGTTAATGCTGTAAAATTTTTAAAATCGACAAATAGCGCGTCTATGCTTTGGGCGTATTGCCAGCGTTTTTCCATTAGTTGTTTCAGAAGGAAGATCTGATCGATTGTGCTGCGGTTTTGCCGAAATCCACACTGATAATCGCTGATGATTCGTTCCGCATGAGGTTCTAGCCTTTTAAGCAGCACATATGATAAGACCTTGTACGCCGTTGGTAAAAGCGCTATTCCACGATAATTTGTGCACCTCTTCTTACATCCCTTTTTATGGATCGGACATATAACGCCTGTGTTCCACTCTTCTGGTTGTTTTCCATCTTGCCAGATCTTACATAAGATGTGAAATAATCTTAGTTGTATGGTCTCTCCCCCATACTTCCATATTTCGGAATGCCGTCTATCCCGGGAGCCTTGTTGTTTTTGAGCTTCATAATTTCTTGTCGGACTTCCCTAAAAGATAAAGGCTCCAATTCGGCGTGGTTGTCACTGGTTGTGCGTGGTAATACAATATGAGGTGGAGGACAATTCAGCAGATGTTTAAAATAGTTGCTCCAAGCATTTTTGATGTCCGTGTTATCTGTTATAAGATTGCCACTGTCATCTAAGAGCATTTGAGAGCTAGGTTGGTAGCCCCTCTTAAAGGATCTCAGCTCCTGGTAAAATTTTCGTGATTCGTTTGCTCGCCAAAGAGTATTTATATTTCTAACTTTACTATCTAGGTGATTTCTTTTTGATCTTCTTATTATTCTTCTTGATTCTGATTTTAATTCTTTAAAATTGTCTAAAAATTTGCTATTCTGTTCTGCTAAAATTTTATATTTCCTTTTTTCTTCAATAATTCTTTCGCAATCTTCGTTCCACCAAGCTTTCCTTTTTTTCCTGGTCTTACGTCCAAGCGTTTTTAGTGCAACTTCTTTGATGGTATCTCTTGTTGTTGTCCAAATATTATCTATATTTGTGCCCTCATCAATATCCTCTATGGCTAAATCGTTAAATGTATTTTTTAATTCAATTTGAAAAGTTTCTCTTGTGGCATCATTCTTAAGACTGTCTGTGTTTATTCCTAAGTTGTTGTGTGATTTTTTATTTTTATATGTCGTAATTTTAGCTTTAATTTTAATACCCAGCATGTAATGGTCGCTATCACAGTCGGCACCACGGTAGGATCTTACATCTTGAATCGTATTTTTGCGTCTTCCTTCTATAAGAACGTGATCGATTTGGTTGACAGTTCTTCCATCTGGTGATTTCCAAGTGCCCTTATATATATCTTTATGTGGACATAGTGCTCTTTATTACAATATTTTTGGATGTTGCAAAACTTATGAGTCGTAGGCCATTGTCGTTAGATTGTTCGTGTTTGCTATGCATCCCAATGGTCGGTGCAAAAATGTCCTCGCGTCCAATCTTAGCGTTAAAGTCGCCCATCATAATTTTTGTATCGTACCTTGGTAGCTGATCGTAGACTAAGTCGAGGAGTTCATAAAATTCATCCTTTTCGTTCTCGTCAGCTACTTCGGTAGGGGCATACACGTTGATTAAAGAGATATTAAAGAATTTGCTTCTAATACGAAGAGTTGAGATTCTGTCAGATATTACTTCAAAACGAATCACGTTCCCTAATAGCCTGTTTGCAACTATAAAGCCCGTGCCGCGTGTGTGACGTCCTGATTGACTGCCGCCGTAAAACAAAGTTGAGGTGTTATCCATGTTACATTCACCTTTACCAGGCCATCTTACTTCTTGAAGGGCTGCTATACCTACGCCATATCTATTTAACTCTTTATTTACTTGATAGATAGCACCGGGTCTAAACAGAGAACGTACATTCCATGAGGCCAATCGAAAGTCCGTATTTCTTCGCCATGGGTCATTGGTATTTGGATCAGATCGTTTATTTCTCTTAGTCGGTTTCTGAACTTGTTATTTTTTCCGTGGGCGGGGTGTTAGCCCGCCGCACAACCCCCAAAATGCTGGAGAACCGCATCCTACGTTGGTCGGCGAGTCCATGCGACTTAGCCGGGTAGCTAGCTAGGCTGTGCTACCGACCTCCCCCCATCCGCCACCCGGGGGACGCCCCCCTACGCTGTGTAGGCCCAGCGCGGGGATTTTAAATTACATTTTATTTTGTTAATTATTGGATCCCAACCAGATGGCAGCACCCAGCCATCTTCTCGGTTAAAATTAGGGTACTTTTTAATTTCTATAGCCTCGCGTATCATTCTTGGGCGATAACGGTGTTCCTTTGCCAGTACTTGTGGCTTATCAAATCTTATGTAATGGCGAGGTTGATCTAGTGTGTGTTCGCAAATTGCAGATTTATTGTTGCGACGGTGTTTAACATCTGCGATGTGTTCCTTTACGCGGGTGTTGATGGATTTTTTAGTTTGCCCTATATAGGAGAGACCGCAGTCACAGTCGAGCTTGTAGACTCCTGCATCTTGAAGGGGAATGTTACATTTCACTGGTGGTAAAAATTGACTTACCTTTTTGGGTGGCTTGAAATATGTTTTTATAGAAGCTTTCCTTAGAATATAGCCAACTTTATCAGTGACTCCTTTCATAAAAGGTAGAACTGCAGGTATTCGTTCGACAGTGGCTGGTTTCACTCGGTCACTGTGATGCAGGTGTGGGACTCGAAGCTTACTGTCACGTAGAACTTGTGTGACATGATGAAGCTCGGTTTCCAAATGCTGCTGATCACAGATTCCTCGTGCTCTTCTAAACAAAGTTTTGCCAACGGTAGGTAGCTGTGAAGGATGGTGGTGGGACTCACCATTTAAATATCTATTAGTGTGTGTAGGTTTGCGATACACAGTGTGACCTAAGTCCGAAACCGTGATCGTCCGTGAACCGAAACGTCGCGGCGCCGCGTCACGTCTTGGCTCGTGTGCTGGCCTTATAGCATTAACGCAACGTGCTGACTAATATTTCATTCTTAATGGACACATCTTATATATGCCTTGTCTAAAACTAGACGATAAATTAGACGGTCATTTTAGTTATTTTTCCACTTATTCAAAACTAAAAGAAGAAAGAAGTATTAAGATTCTGAATATTATTTAATTTAACAAAAAAAATTAATAGACACACATTAGGTGAAAAATATTTTATTTCAATGCCCTCACGCATATTCCGAAAAGTAAAAACAAAAAATATATAGTTATACACGTAAATAATTGAACTATTGAATTTTGTCACAAAATGACAAAATTCAATAGTTCATACATATACGCGTCCTTTTTGATTTTTTTTATTTATGCTTGTTCATCCCAACTCTGAAGATCACGCATCAAATCTTCAAACAACGGGTTACCACCCAAGCGCCGAATCTGTAACATTTATTGACAATTTATAAGAATATGAAAATACATACATACTAAACATGGAAGAGCCATGCTTTGGCACGAATGAGAGCTTGACCGGTATTTAAATATCACGGCCTCACAGTAAACCGGTGTGAAATAACGCTTGCTAAGGGGACTTGGAGATATTAAGGAATAGAAACCCAAGTGCACAACAACTCTAGTGTTGCGATTGTCCATGGGCGGCGATAACCGCTTACCATCAGGCGATCCGTTTGCTCATTTCCTGGTCCATTTCATTAAAAAAAAGAATTACACACATGCCAAGAACGCCTGTCGCCCAAACATAAGCAATTTGTGTAAATGTATTTTTGTAATAATTAACCTTAGCGAATATATCCGCCTCCAGCTCGCGCAGTACCAGTCTTTTCAATACCGCCGGCCTCCTCCAGCAGCGACAATAGGTACTCCTTTACCTTCGTGTCGTACGAAGGTAAAGAAGTACATACTGAAGATGCGCACGTAAAGTAAAGGAGTATAACTAGTACAAGAGTTATGTACAAGTACCTCGGCGAATATATCCGCCTCCAGCTCGCGCAGGATCTCCCTTGTCTTGTCAATACCGCCGGCCTCCTCCAGCAGCGACAACAGGTACTCCTTCGTCTTCATGTCACGCGTACGCATCTTCAGTATACCTTAAATAATTTCTTGTTTTTAATTGTAATTTATATTATTTAGTTAAAGGTTTTGCCTTCCTTCGAAAATGAAATGTTTTTATAGTCTTCGATGATCTCAACCGAATCGTACGAATATTATTATAAATGAAAGTCCCCCGCCGCGTCTGTCGGTCTTTCTTTGTATTTACGATAATCTAAAAAACTACTAAACGGATTTTTATGCAATTTTATTTATCGACAGAGTGGTTCCTTAAAAAGGTATAGGTGTATAATTTGTTTAGGTTTTGTGGAAATTCCTTGAATTATGATGATAATTGATGAAGGTTTCGGAAAAAATCAAGCCGTCTAAGCTTTAACTGAAATTGCTGCCTATTCCGTTGGAGATATAACATTGCATGGTGGGATTTTTTCTCTTTTATAGGTTTACAAAAAAGATTATGTCTACCTTTTAAGGAAAGCTTTATAATATACCAATTCTAAGTTTTCAGAAATTATAACAAATAATGAAGCTATTTTGTCGGATACAGTATTAATATTTTGTAGACTTTTACATCATAGACTTTAAATTAATATCTTAGGAGTTATCCCAAAACTAAACAGTACGCCCGAAAAAATGAATAATTCAAGCGGACTCGCATCTTCAGGACGGGCGGAATTCCCTTGAAGCAGACCATAAGGCATAGGCTACAAATTATTTTCTTCCTGTAAAACCTAATTTTAAGCTTACGAAGCCGCGGGCAAAAACTAGTTGGTTACTTTTTGATTAATTTACCGAGAATAACGTCACGGTGACGGCTCTTCAGTGCGTGAATGACAGGAGCGCTCAGTTTACCCTCAGAGAAATCGTCGCAAAACGTTATTGAGGAGAGACCCTGAAAATAAGTCAGATTTTTAATCGACTATATTAAAGTAGGAGGTTATTATAATGTATTCAACTCTTGGTATATATTGTATTTTTATCTTTCATCTAGATTGTAAATTGTATCTAATTCATAGAATAAAATAATAATATATTCTACACAAGAAAAACATACCTTGAGCTCAGAAATACGTGTTTCCTCCTCTACAGCCTGAAAAATATATAAAAACTGTAAAACTGAATAAAAAGTGTAATTTTTTTCTTGCCTCCTTTAAACATTAAAATCATAGATAGATATCACAGATAAAATACCTCTGGTTTCTTCAAGTCCACATACTCGTCTCGTATATGATAGTAAAGTGAGAATATTTTGGTCAAATATTCATAGTCTGTTTTGTTGTCGCTAAACAGTTGCATTAGTTCCAGTGTCATTATAATTAAACCTCCTGTTTCTGGGAAAATTAATAATCTTTTTCTATATATTTATATAAAAAATATTGCAATTCCAATGTCTCAGTAAAACTCAAGAACGGCTGGATCAATTTGGCTAATTTTGATCTTGAAATAATTGTGGAAGTTCAGGATAGGTTTACCGGTTTCATGGTGGGTACTTAATGTTGAAAAAATTGCGCGGAAAATACTACAAACGATGATTTAACTTTTCTATACTAATTGGTCACGAGTATTCAATTTGTCATTTGACTGTCAAGGAAGTCATAGGTGCCTACAGTTTACATAATTGCTATATTTAAAAAAAAATTGGTAGACTCCAGTAAGTTAATAGGTGTAGATTTAGGTGTAGTTGTAGATATTGGTGTAGGTTTTAGGTGTAGGGATATATTTATTCCAATTCATAGTTTGGACTGAACAACGTGTGTCGGGACAGCACTGTAAAATATAAATAATACTATTTACCTATGCTTGTATATATTTTTTTTCGAAATGGTCTACGCTAACAGTCGGGTTGAGACCGCTATAGCTTCGTCGGACTATGCCTAGCCTGGTGGCTAGTTGATTAGGTGAAAGACGATGGGAGGGTTTGACCCTCCCTAACATCATCCGGGTGATGTTCAGACCGGATATTGGGGACAGCTACGGGTTGTAAGCTATTGTTAGGTCGAGAGGGACACGGGTCCCTCCTGCTAAGGGGTCCGACCCCTTCCTCACTCCCTGAGGAGTAAGGTTTCTCGCGCGCGGTAGCAAAAACTATCGGCGTACGAGTTATCGCGATAGAGGAGCTCGATTTATTTGTGATTTCGGTACTAAGAGGGCCGTCCCTCTCCCCTTCCGCGTACGGTCAGGATGACTCGCGCGCGTAAGTCCTAATGTCGATGAGGTTCGCGGTATTGGTAGAGCTCTCTATATCAATATCGCGGTCGCGGTCACTATTTTGTAGTGTACCTAGGCTACTAGGATGCGAACTCGAACTCGGGTTCGGGTTTGGTCCCATGTTAGGGTCGGTCTGTACGTCTGTGCGTGTGATCGTGTGTGAGCGGATGTGAGCTTGTATCCGATTTACATTTTCTTATAGAGGTAACTTTTAAAAAGAATCTAATGTTAATTAATGATATATGACTCTTTAAGGCTTAACTTACGGTTGATGAGAATTTGGTAATGGTCCTCATTAGTGACGTCACATTGATGTTCCCGCCAATATATACCTGCTCCAATTCCTCGTATAGTTCTTAGATACCCTTTACAACACACTTCTATACTCTAAAATGTAAACGAACACATTTCTAGAGTCAATTTACGTTCCGTTATTTTTTCTTGTACAACTAGCTACTTTTGGAATATTAAGTACAGTATGTAGAACTCGATCTAGTTATCTCCACACCTCATTTCTACTATGACTTTAAGACGAGAGGCGCACAGTTAACTCGATCGAGTTGTAAATCAAAGGCACCTTAATATGCCTCAAATTCGTACCTATTGCATATTTGGATGGAACTTGGACCTTAACTATAAAGTTAAAGACAGTAAAGTATAGAATTCGGAAGCAGATTCCCTACTTGTTTGAGAAAAAATTAACTCAAATACAGGTTGCTTGGTTATCCGAATGAAATATTTAACCAAACATTCGGCATTATTAGGTACATAAGTAATGGCAGTACACATAACTGAAAATATTCGTGATTTACAGAAAAGTTACATAATTAATATTTCCTGACAATTCGCACTTCGCATGGACACCATCACACTGCCGACCAACAGGTCGGCTTCAAGGTCACGGGCTTGACAAGTAGTACGGGTGCGCGGTGATGAATAGAATTTAAGTATTTTATAGGATAATCTGGTCAAAATGTAAGGTAACAAGTTATATATATTTTTGGAACGAGAATCGAACACTGATTACGCTCGTTGAATATCTATTTTTGTTAACCGTGCATTCTGTATAAACCTTACCCTTGTATTTTAACATTTTAAATTATAATATTAAAGATCAGTAATATTTCTATGGGAATACGATAGGATCCGCGCTTTAAAGACCTTTTGCTACTGGTAAGCAACCAACATACCTTGGGATGTCCCAGTTTTATTACGTCGTCTAGCACTAAGAAGTGCAACTGTATGCATGTGTTAATAGCTAATGCTTTCCCGAACACCCTGTGTGCAGATGGCTGCGTACGCCGGTACAGGGACTCGTCCTGTACGTCGTCCTGACTGTGGATTATTTAAAAGAAAAAAATATATAATAAAAAACCATCTGAATAATCAATAGGTGTAGCATCAAAGTACTTACATAGCGAATGAGTTGTTTAGTTTCACCAAGATTTCCTGTATTGATTCTAGCTTGTCCTTTGGAATGCGAAGCCAATAATTGTAAGCTTCCGGAAGTTGCGAAGCCGCGAAACCGTAGACACGTAAGGGCACCAAATATTCATATGCCCGAAGTAATTTCTTAAAAAACGTGAAACTTAAGCAACAAAATCTTAATCTTAATCAAAACAACGATAATATTTTTTTGGAACAAAAAGAAAAACAAAATTGCGTAATACCATAATTATACATACAAAATTCTTACCTCTTCCATTTTCTCCTCATTGTAAGTTATTTTAGTCCACTTTGACATTTTTTCTTCGTATTAATCACCTAAGTCCTAACATAAACCAAGAAGAAAATGATAAAAAACAGCCTTTTCCAAATTTCCCTAATGTAGCGAATTTAATTTTCTTGAGAGGATATCATGTTAGGTCGTTGTTCTTGCTTCTAAAACTTATATCAAGCGGATGTTACGTTTTCGTAGTCTATAAAAATATAATTGCATCTTTAATTGATATTTTTTTAGGGTTCAAAAGAAAAAACGTAACCAAAAACTTCTTATAAAAATATATATATGACGAAGACAGGGGAATAAACATGCCTCAATTAACGTACTATATTAAAGTACTGGCTCTCAAACTTAAATGTGGGCATAACTTGGGTAGTGTTAGGTTAGGTTTCAAAATGAAAAGGCAAGAAACAGCATTACTTCTCTCCTTAATAGTAATAAAACTAAACATTTCACACTATTTTAATCACTTTTTACTGTCTATTAAAATAATAACGACTCTGCACTTATTTCAATATTTTGCACATATTTTCACTATATATTTTAACAAGAACAGCGATATTTACAAGAACAGTCGGTACCAGCAAATTTGAACGTGATTTCTGTAAAATATTATGGGATATTGTTTAAGCTGGTACCGACTTCAAAATTTGATTTTATTTGATGAGCATTTAGTAGAGAAGTAGTTAAAGTTTTTGCCGAATTTAAAAGGGGAATTATTTAGAAAATAAGTTTTATTTCATACCCTTTTGTGCATTTTTACTTTGGCCTACGTTGGCCTAGAGCGAATGACCAACCTCGGTTATTTAGCTTTTCCATCATGATTTGCAGTTGCTGGCAAACGACATCTACCGTAATCGTCTGGCCAGATTTAAGAAAACTGTAGTGAATGACACCAGCACTACTCCACCAAACGCTCACACGTCATTTTTTTGAGTCAATTTTCGCTTGGGGCAGGCTTTGGCTGGTTCGTCAGGGTTCAGCCATCGCGATGAGCGTATCCAATTATAGTACAGGATCCACTTTCATCACAGGTAATGATTCGATTTAAAATCCCTTAATTATTGTGCCGGTTGAGTAATGTAACGCAGCAGTCGACGCGCGTTTGTCGGTTTGCTGCACTAAATTCATGAGTTACCCACCTTTCAAGCTTTTTCACCTTCCCAATTTGCTTCAAGTGGATTAAAACAGTGTTGTCACTAACACCACAGTCTGCATCTAACTCGGACGTGGTTTGCGATGGATCCGCTTCCACGTCCACGTCACGGCTATTGCAATAGCCTTCAATTCTTCATTATCAACTTTGATCTCCGGCCGTCCACGGGGCTTGTTCTGCAGGTCGAAATTTCCAGAACGAAAACGTTGGTACCAAAATCGCACTGTGTTTTCCGTTGCGACACCGTCGCCATACACATGATTAATCCTTCGAGCCGTTTCTGCAGCACTGGTGCCACGGTGGAACTCGTACTCGAAAATAATACGATATTTCAAGTTTTCCATTTTGTTGTTGCAAAGGAAAAACCAACAGAGGAAAAAACAAATGAATTACGGTTTTTGAAATACAAATGCATGAGTAATTAGCAGTATAATTTTGAAATTGGAATTCCTAACCAAAGAAGATATATTTGAGATCAAAGTGGCGTACGACAAAACGCCAATTTCATATGTAAGGACCTAATTTTATGAACACATTGATATCGGTATACAAAATTTTGATGAGTAGTGAGTACCTATGTCATCTTAATAATATGTTGGTGTTTCTTGTGAAGATGGTGGTTATGATGATGATGATTACTGATGGCCTATGCTCGCAGTTCTTTGAACAACGCCGGAATCCCCAAACATGTATCTATAGGGACTACATATAAATTTTGAAAAGTTCTCTAGATTTATGGATCATGTCTCATGATTTAGATTTATCATGATCATATCATCTATCAGTCATCTATATCATCTATCATCATCACCTCATCAGGTCTCCACTTTGGTGACTAAAGGTTATCCTTTACAACAACAAAACAATTTTGCAAAGAGGTTTACATACGGCAAAGTAATTACTAACAAAGATATCCGTGTCGATGTAAAATACTATGACAAGTACCTAATCATCATAATGTGACGATGTATGATGTGACGATGGTGTTGATGATGATGGTTAGTGTAATTGCGTTAGTGTAATAGTGGCATATGCTTGCAGTTCTTCATTTATTCTCAAACATGTATCTATAAGAAGACAGGAGTTCTGTTCAGTACTTTTGGATTCAGGGTATACCTTGGTGCAAAATCTTACTTTTTGGTAGCAAATGCTTATACTACTTCAGAAAAAGTCAAAATCACCATATGTGTTCATATAAATTTCGAGGAGTTCCCTTGATTCCTCATGGATCCATCACTAGGTCACCACTTTGGTGAAAACGGGATCAATTTGCGATTATACCCTTTACATCAAAAAAATAATTTTGAAAATCGGTGTTCAGTCGGTGGAAAATTATAATTGAACATACAAAATATATATATATATATATATATATATATATATATATATATATATATATATATATATATATATATATATATAAACAGCCGAATGCTGATATAATGAATAACCATTCTCCTTTTTTTGGAAGTCGGTTATAAAATTAATTGTTTTCATTTTCTTTCGTTTGTGTACACTTTACATAATTTTAAACTAGGTAGCCTCATAAAAACAACTTTTTGATGCTTCGGCACGAGAAGGTTGGTCCTACCGTAAAAAAATACAGCCTCATAGAAAACCGGCGTGATAAAACTGACTAATTTTGGAAAAAAAATACACACCTTGTTTTATTACGCCATTCGAAAGTAGGTGCTACGCTACACACAAGGATATGAAAAAAAATTGTAAAGTTATTTTTTGCGGCCAACCATAAAAGAAAAAGAAAAAATAAAATAATAAATGGGATAAAAACGATCTTTCCATGCGATAAAACTAGAAAAGGACATCCATATTAATTTTAGTAAAAAAGTCTAGTCTAAAGTATGTCATCGTGGAATTTGAAAATAAATGCCAGTTTCGTATTCAGCTGTTCTAAAATATAGTCCCATAAGGATACTGTTACGGAGTGGTTCAGGATTTGTTTTTTTTAACTATTTTTAATTGACATGAAAAGATATATTTTAAAAAAGAAATTTAGAGAGAGAGAGGCCTGCACTAGACGGAAGTCCAATTCAATGTTAGATTGACAATAGGAAACCTATATTATTTCCGTTAAATTAAAACATAGATGAACTTTCGTTTAGAGTATGCAAGAAAACAGCTAAATTACAAAAAATATTTTATTTACTCATACTTATTCAAAATACTTAATTAACACAAAGATTAATATTATTAGGATTTCTAAAGATATAGTTATTACTAATTATGTTTATCGTATATTATAAAAATAAGTACCAATTATTATTATTATTAAGAATTAACGTTTATTATTACTATATTTGCATTAATATTTAAATAATTTAACATTCACATTACAATTCTTGATCTTTTATTATATTGTTTAACAGAACATTTCTTTTTAAAGGAGTTGGCGTGCCAATATATTATGTTTCCTCCGGCACAGAATCATTTTTATTTTAATACTATTTTCCTTAAAGACAACAAGAGGTGCTGGATAATCAGTGCGAGATTTGGAATTATGGCACTGATTAAAAATTTTGAATACAGCAAGGCGATTTGTTACAAGTTACATTTTTTCGACATTTATACATCAGGTATATTATAAATATAAGGCTGCTAATAAGCTTATAGACATGTAGTGAATGCCGTATGTCTCTAAGTGACATGGGTTTTCTAATTTATATAACTCATCTTCCATTGAGCGAAGATGGATGCTGGCATGTAGTAATGAGTGAAGATTGCCAATATTTATCAAAGAAGTTTAGCAAATGTTTTATTAATTATTGAATATTCACAACAATCATCTAGTAAAATGTTGAACTATGTTTGTTGACACTATGTTTGTTATGTTACCAAGTGACGTTTCGCCAACTGCGGTGAACTGTAATGTTTTATAAAATGCTTTAAAATATTTAGGTAAAGTCAGCATGCCAGTTCCGAATAATATAACATATGAATTTACACCGAACTTTCCACAAGTAATATGGCATTTCCCTGGCTCTGACTGAGCAAAAATCCAACGATTAAAACTAATTTTTGTAGAATACATATATAGAACCGTGAATGATTTTACCTACACAGGAATCAGGGAGTTTAGTAACCACTTCACTTAATAATGTTGTTTCGCGCGTAGGGTTGGCAACGACTGAAAACATGTCGGCGAGAACACACACTTTTCACTTATTAATTTACAATTATTGTAGATGTCCCTTAATAGCGAGTAGAACATGCGATCACCTGTTACTGCTAAATATGAGCTAGTTGGCTCGATTAAAATGTAGGTGTCTGGTTTCAATATCTCATATGGAACTGGTAACTGTATTATATTATAAAGATTATTATAGGTTGATATATGATAGTAACAAACTGATTTGGAAATAGTTCCTGTATATTTTGTAGCGTTAATGGTACAGGCAAATCATAATGGCTAGGATGTTTATTTCTTTTTTTTTAGAAGCAATCTTCTAAAAAAAAAGGTAAAAAAAAAGGTCTCACGCCGGACCCTTGAAAGGGGCCTTGGGCGGGTAAACATGACCAGGGGCTATGCCCCACTACATGTGATAGTCTTAATTTTGTGACGGATGCGCCCAGTACGAGTACTGAGCGCAAAGACGTCCTGTTTTATGGGAAGACCCCCCGCGACAGAAAGCGGGGTAAACCCGAATAAACGTAAAACAATGGAAAGAAGAACAAGCGACGGCCGAGGACGGCCAAGACCGGCAGTCTTGCCACGATGCCGACAGGGGCCTCCTCTTCGGCGGGGCGGCAAGCGGCTTGGCTCTGTGGGGTCCCCAGCGCTGATGGCGTCACGGGGCAGAAGTCTGCGGTCAGGCGGGCGGGCGAGCCACGACGTCAGGTCAGCAAGCTCGACCAGGTCCGAAGCATCAGCTCGTTCAAAGAGGGTGTTGGCGAGTCTGGAAACAAAAGCTTCCACGCTCATTATGCGGAGGGCTCTACTTATGGTGGTATTTTTCACGTACCTCGGAGCTCCAACGATGCGGCGTAGCACGCGATTCTGCATATGCTGCACCTTCTTTTGAAGAGACGCAGCAAGCAGGTGGTACCACGCGGGAGCCGCGTACGTGAGCGGATGTAAGTTTTGTAGAGAGCCAGCCTCATATTGAGAGGGACCTGGGAAGCTGAATAGATCGGCGACAGTTTGGCTGCTGCGGCTCTGGCGCTAGCAACCGCGGCATTGCACTGGGGGTGCATGGTCAGCCGCCGATCTATTGTGACGACGAGGTATTTCGCGGTCTTACCCCATGGAATTTATGGGTATCCCCTCTTCCAGGTGACGGCGAGCGCCTGCGACTTACCGGCGTTAACCGAAAGTCGCCATTTGCTCAGCCATGCCGGGAGGAGGTCGAGGGTCCTCTGGAGTTTCGCGGCTGCATGTGCTCAGTTTACGGAGGTGCAGATAAATACGGTGTCGTCAGCGTACAACGCCGCGGTGGTGCCGACGTCAGTGGGCACGTCGCTGGCGTAGAAGTAGCTGGGCGACAACACACCGCCCTGCGGGACACCTGCGGTGATGGGGCGCTCCTCCGAGAGAACCCCGCCGACCTTGACCCTGAAGGTGCGGCCCGAGAGATATGAAGAGAGAAGTCTTACCAGGTGGCTGGGGACATTTGCTAGGAGGAATTTGTGGAGGAGGCCATCATGCCACACGCTGTCGAAGGCCTTCTCCATATCCAAGAAGACGGCCACTCCAGAGGCTTTCCTGTTTGTGGCATTAGTGAGGAGGTGCACCACGCGAACTAGCTGTAGGGTTGTACTTAGTTGGGAAAGAAACCCGAACTGTTCCCGCCGAGGAGGGAGGAAAGGGGAAAGGCGTTTAAGGAGGAGGATTTTAAACGATTTAGATAGGGTAGAGAGAAGGGTTATGGGTCGATAGCCCTCCGCCCGTCTCAGATTTTTATGGGGCTTGGGGATGGTGATGACGAGCCCCATTTTCCAAGTGGTTGGGAAGTGGCCTGTCCTTACAATGCCCTTGAAGAGGCGGGCAAGGGCAGCCACTGTCCTGAAGGGTAGGTGGCGCAAGGCTGCGTTAGTGACCCCATCCGCACCGGGAGCCTTGCGGGTCTTTAGGCGGGCGAGGGTTTTTTTAACCTCTCTAGGTGAAAAGGAGAATTTGGGGCGTTCAAGGGGGGAGGGGGAGGAATCTAGGAACTTTCTTACCTCCTCGGATACCCTAGCTACGTGATCAGTCGCCGTTGTCGGTAGGGGCGAGAACTGCCGCTCCAGGTGGTCGGCGTGGATCTCGGAACGGTACCTTGGGTTGCCAACTGGGTGGATCAGGGGTCTTATTGGGGTGGTAGCACCGGAGAGACTGCGGCACATGCGGTGCAGGGATGTCCAGTCCTCACCTGCATTCATGCACATGCGGTCCAGGGATGTCCAGTCCTCACCTGCATTCATGATGCGCCGCGTCCACACGGCCGTGTTGTGGTCCTGCAGTGCCTGCTTCACCTCTGCGGTGAGGCGGTTCAGCTCCTTCTTCAATCTCGGGCATCTATTTAGCTGCCAGCGCCGCCGTAGCTTTTTCTTTTGCGAGATCAGCTCGGCTATGTGGCGTGGCAGCGGAGGTCTCTTTTGTTGGAGACTGGGCGACTGCTGAGTGGCCGCTTCCATCGCAGAGGTAATAGCGGCGGTGATCTGCTGTGTCACGCACTCTACATCGTCCACAAAGACCACGGGAAAGTTGGGCGTGGAGCCGTGCAACTGCAGGGCAAAAACCTCGCAGTCATGGGCTGGGTGGGAGGGAAAATCCCTCCACCACCCCATGGCCCTATCAACCGTCTTGGTTATACGGACCGAAACATGGGAATGCGCACCATACTGTCCTGGGTCCTTTCCTTCAGATGCGCAATTCTTGATTCCCTACAAGTTCTTTAATCTCTTTCTATTTGTCAGTTAGTAGTTGTAGTAGTTTGTGGGTGGGGGGGGGGGGGGGCAGTGGGGCAATACTGGAGGGAGCCGCTCTTATAGTAGCCAGCACTGGTAGGTGGTCGGAGTCGAGTGCCTCATCTAAAATCTCTTGCTGGAAATTCCCAGGGAGGCGATGGTTAATAGCTATCTCCAGGACGTCAGGGGTATAAGTGGGACATTCGGGGTAGTGCGTGGGGGCATAAGTGCCCACCACGGAATATTCGGCGCGTTCGGAATCCGCGAATAGGCGGTTTCCGTCCGCGATTGGCGTGCGTGAGCCCAAACCCGGGTGCTTGCAGTTTATGTCTCCGACAATCACAGTGGGATCCTCTGATAGGAGCCCGTGGATGTTGGAGATATCTAAACGTGAACCCGGGTGCTTGTAGCACGCGTAAATGTGCGTCCGGTGTGCACCAAGCATCAGCTCTACGCCGAGGGAGTAGTCTTGGCGGTATGTATGGTAACCCGGGATGGACAGGCGGTCCTGGAGAGACAGGTGGTCTTGTTGAGTAGGGCAACATCTACCTCATATATTCGGAGAAGATAGCGAAGTAGTGTTGCCTTGCCTCGGACCCCCCGGGCGTTCCAATGGACTATTTTTAATTTAGAGGGTTGGGTAGCCATTTGGAGACCAGTTGAGCGACTAGGGCGGCACCTTCAGGGAGGGACTGTAAAACAGTGGCAAATATGTCTTCCCCGGCTTGAATTTTTGTATAGATGTTCATGGCCAGGGAGAACAGAGACTGGAGGAGCTCGGCAGTGGAGGTAGGGGCCTCTCTGTGGGCGTGGCGTTGAAGACGCGGCGCGCCAGTCGAGGGCAGAGGAGCAAATCCCTCCACCAACCCATGGCCCTATCAACCGTCTTGGTTATACGGGCCGAAACATGGGAATGCGCACCCTACTGTCCTGGGTCCTTCCCTTCAGATGCGCTATTCTTAATTCCCTACAAGTTCTTTAATCTCTTTCTATTTGTCCCTAAGTCCTTCTCCCCTTTCTGGGGCGGACAACACAGATACGACTTCGGTGTCTTCCGATAGCGCGTACTGGTTCTACCATCTAGGTTTTCTTCCTTATTCGCCTCCAATTGCCCTCTCTTGGCGTTCTAAACCACTTCTTATTCTGTGCCATAGTCGCGCGTATTCCCGTAGCCGTCTGAAGTTCGCAGCCGAGGAAACGAGGTCGCAGTAATAGGCCGGACCTTCTCCAAAGACTTCGATCCCATCCAAAAGCTCCCTACGCGCCTCCCCGTACAAGGGCACTCCCAGATAGCGTGGCGTACGTCTTCCTCTGCGGCTTCGCCACAGTAGCATGACCCCACGTGGGAAAGATTCAATCTGTGAAGCCTCCCTCTGAAACAGCCGTGACCGGTAAGTAGCTGCGATGTTTCATAGTCAGGCTCTATCCAAGTTGCCTTGGAACGAGCCTTCACGTCCGGGAAGAACCGATGAAGCTCCCTCCCCTTGGTTGATGTGTCCCAACGCTCCTGCCATAGGGCATAAGCAGACTCAGTTTTTCTGAGTTTCGCACTCCGAAGCTCTTCCTTGGTAATCGCGGTCTCGCGCATCACACCTAGTCTGCCAGCACGTATTACCTCGAGGTCGGCCAGCAGTATCCCTGCCAAGACTACCAGGGCGTCAGTTCTCGTCGAGCGATACGCCTTGGTCAGAAGGATCAAAGCGGGTCTCTGGGTGCGCAAAAGCGCACTCCGCACAACGTGAAGGGTCGCCCGCTCGTACCAACATGCTGCTGCATAAGTTACAGTAGCCACAAATGTCCCCTGGTACAGCACCCGAAGAGCCCTGTACCTAACTCCCCATGAGCTAGCCGAAACTCGCAACAACTTGCCGAAGCAATTTGCAAGGGCAGAGGAGCAGTGGTAGCCGCGGGGTTTGAGGGCGCCGTAGCTACCTCGACTACTTCGGTAGTACTGGCGGCCTTCTGTCGAACGCTAGGTGCGCGCGGAGCTCGTGGGGGGCGCGGGGCGCGCTGGGGCATAGGAGATTCCAACAGGCTAGTTACAGTCTGGAGCAAAGAGAGCGCGAGCGGCGCGAATTCGGAGTAGGTGGCGGCGGTAGATGATGTTGCATCACTGGGCAGTGATGCAACAAAATTTTTCCATGTAGTCGCAAATCTAGATTTTAAATATGTGTTTTAGGTGAAAGACATCATTAACAATCTACCGCTGGACAATAAACACGTTAAAATAGTCTGAGTTAGTTTCTCGGTTATCGGCGTCGAAAGAACAGCGTGTGACTTTTCTTTTGACTCATGAAGAGTTAGGGGATCGCAAGCCGTCGCAGTTCCTGCGACACCTGCGTGACCTGGCTGGTTCAGAAGTATCCGAATCCGCCTGCCAAGCCACGTACAGGCAATTAAGGCGGCTCAATCAGAACTCCCCCTGGCCTCCATAGCTCCAAATGTGGATAAAATTCACGAGATTTTGCTCCAGCCTCAAGAAGCCGCTACCTCCATGCCTCCGGCAAATCCGACGGCAACACTATCTGGACCGACATCTGTAATTAAAGTTCTTACGTAGTGCATCGACAACCTGTCACGGCAGGCTGCGGTGTTGTCTACCTCTCGCGTTCTGCGAGCGCAGTCTCCACATTGGCGTCGCTGGTTCCGGAGCCACTCAGGCGCGTCTGCGGGCCATTGTTGGTACCATCGCCGGTTCGGTAGAATATCCACGAAGTGTCGTGAGCCATGTACATTTCGTCATTTCGTCGAAAAATTCAATTTTTAGTGGACACTAGATCAGACTTAAGTGTTTATCTTCGTAAATTAATACGTAATAGACATTGTGTAAAAACGAAGTATGAATTTTCTGCAGCTAACGGTTCAACGATTAATACTTATGGCTGGCTAACTTTATCGCTTGATTTTGGTCTTAGACGTGTATTTGTATGGCTTTTTATTATTGCAGATGTGACGAAACCTATAATAGGAATTGATTTTTTTCGCACTATAATTTACTAGTAGATGCCAGAGCCTATCACTTAATTGATAATGTGACATCGCTAACTACTCACGCTAGACCTGCACCATCTGCTTTGTGTCACATTAAATCTGTTACAGGTACATTGCGCTATAATGACTTACTCTCTAAATTCCCGGACGTTACTCGTCCCGCTGGAGACCTGTCATCGCGCGTTGTTAATCACAACACGCACCACTACATACGAACTACTCCAGGACCGCCCGTGTTCAGCAGACCCCACAGACTGGCACCGGATCGACTCCATATCACTACCAGGGAGTTCGAGGACATGGTTAGAACAGGTATTGCTAGAATATCTGACAGCTCATGGTCATCGCTGTTACACCTGGTACCAAAGAAAGATAATGAGTGGCGGCCATGTGGCGATTACAGAGCGTTAAATGCACGCACCATACCTGACCGATACCCGGTGCGTCACATCGCAGATTTTTCCCACAATCTTTTTGGTTTTACAGTCTTCAGTAAAATCGACTTGATCCGTACGTGCCATCAGATCTCGGTGAACCCAGCTGACATACCAAAAACCGCCATCCCTTCCCCGTTTGAAATGTTTGACTTTCCATTCATGAGTTTTGGATTACGAAACGCTGCTCAAACATTCCAACGGTTCACGGATGAGATCTTCAGAGGCCTGGAATTCTGTTACCCATATATAGAAGACATTCTTGTGGCTTCACAGACAGAACGCGAGCACCTGGAACACCTGCAACAAGTATTCCAGCGACTGCAGGACCACGGAGTGGTGGTGAATTCTTCGAAGAGCGTATTTGGCGAGACTCAAGTGGAAATCCTTGGATATGTGGTTTCGGCCGCAAGCACCATGCCACTACCACAGAAAGTCGAGGCAATTCAGAACTTTCCACAGCCGAAAACCATCAAAGAGCTCCGCAGATTCCTAGGTATGCTTAACTTCTATAGACGCTTTATGCAAGAGCAACTAGTAGCCAAGCGCCCCTACACAAGCTTCTTTCTGGTCCATCTGTAAAAGCAAATAGCTCAATACCATGGACTACTGACCTGGAAGAGGCATTTCTAAAATGCAAAAGAAGTCTTGCTGAAGCCACTCTCCTAGCTCATCCTAATCCAGTGGCAGAAATAGCTATTTTCTCAGACGCTTCAGATAGCTCAATAGGTGCAGTAATACAGCAAAATATAAGCTCTGAATGGCAACCTCTTGGATTTTATTCGAAGAAGCTGAGCCCTGCACAATGAAAGTACAGCCCCTTTTACATAGAGTTGCTAGCTATCTACGAAGCTGTTTTGGAGGTATATTTGAGGTCTTCAGGGTAGAGAGTAAAACTCGATCTACAGTAGTTAAGTGAATATTTTATTAACAAAATGTACAGGCTTCTATACAAAATTTTATCGTAATTATTATTATTAACGAAGAAAAAGAATTGGATGAAAAAGGTTGTTTTTGATTCGTTAGCCGGCTGGGCATAATATCACCATCATGTTTTCACACCACGCCCTGTCTCGTTCCGCCGCGGCGAGCGATGCCCGGCTATAAATATGCCTAGACACGTCCCGCCGCGTAGGTAAGGTACATCGTATGTACCACCCGATTAAAAAACACGAGTACAATATGGTACTCGTAACCCTCCCTCTTACGCCAGAGGGCAAGGATATCTTCAATATCCGAGCCATCTGTCACATTACGGGCATCCGCGTCGAGCCCCCCCGTAAAAGGGGCATCCCTAGCCAGTGCCACCGATGCCAACTTTACGGGCACTCGGCACGGAATTGCCAAGCTAGGCCGCGTTGCGTAAAGTGCCTGGGAGACCACGGCACCTCTGACTGTTCCCGTAAGAGCCCAGCTGAGGAGTCCGAACCCCCCAGCTGTGTTCTCTGTAAGTCCCAAGGACACCCCGCCAATTACAGAGGGTGCAAAAAAGCACCCAAAGTAAAAAAGCGCATTGCACCACATACGAAAGGTGCCCCCCCCCAAGCAGAGATTCGTCCCTGCCCTCCCAATCTGCATGGTTCAAGTTCCCGTACCATTACACAGGCATGCGAGTATTAGAAAATGGGCCCATTTAGCCTTGATCGTATGGCGGTGGGCGGCACCTGAACGTAATATTTTTACGTTTTACGAGGAGCATATTTTAGACGGTGCACCGGGATCCTCGTCTTGGAGTACGCAGTACGGCATAAATGCTTAAAATGCTTATTTTCATTTATTTTTCTTAATCAGAACAAAAAATTTAAAGTAATTAAAAGTTTACATAACAAAAGTTAGTAAATAGGTACTTGAATGTTATTAGAAATTTACTACATACGGTACAGTTGCTAGAAAACGATCAGCAAATTTTCTCAATTCGCATATTCACACCTGTGCGGGCGCGGGGGACGTGTGTGCGCGGCCTCTCCCTCGCGCGCCCGCCTCGCCCGCTCGTTACGTACGTTGTACATTGCATATTGAAAATTTTTACTTTTACATTAACAATTGATTAAAAGCAAATGACTAGTACCAATGGATATATCTCATGGCCTAATATAAGCCATCGAAGTTATCGGGACTGGTCTAAATACACCCTGTATAACGGCGAAATGTCACTATTATTATCAGGATTAGAACTCATAATAAAAGGATTTATTCAACTTTAAACATTTATTGACCTTTGTCCTTAAAACCAAATTCACAGGCTCCATTTAAGAACTTAGTTTATATTTTAAGTGGTTACAATAACTACCACCCACTCATACAATCCAAAGATGCAAACGACAAAACAATGAATTTAAACACTGAATTATAATTTTTAGTAAATAACATACAAAATTCTTAAGGTAATTAGCTTTTATTCAACTGTCTGGCGAAGTCCCTCAGTTTCAGAGTGATGTTGCCGTCAGGCTCGAGATCAGGATCCAAAGTGTACCTCTTTGTTTTTCAAAATACAAAGAAGCCATTTTTCGTGGCGCGAGGGCGCCAGAGGTGGCCAAATCACATGGAAATAAGAAACAGTAAAACCATCACAACATAATTATCGAGCTATCCTAATCATTAGGTAACTTTACATGAACATTACATGAAAATTATTATTTTAATTATTAAGATTTTTATTTATCTTAATATAATTTCATAAAGAGAAGAAGAATGAGCAATTATCAACAAGTACGTAGTTTCACAAATAATTACATTATTATTTTACGAACTAGGTTTTACAATTACAATTTATGAAATACACATGAAGCTTTCAATTGTAATACTTACTAGTGATACAAATTTGACATTATAAACAATATGGCCAATTTATGTTTGTGGCGGCCTCACATAGTCAATGCTATTAATTACTATTTAACATAAATATGTTTTAATGTAATTTAAAATCACATTTCTTATTTATTAACTATTAGACTTATAATTAGTTACATTATAAATCTAAATAACATTAAAATATTTATTACAAGCTATAACTCAATATATTAAATGGTTCCGGCATAATGCTGCCAGGTTTCAAAACATTAGTGTTATCACTCTAAAAATACCTTTTTAATTTGATTTTGTGGTTATGGTCATAGCATTGTACAGCCTTTGCGCCGACATATATGATTTCATTCGCTCATTTGGAACCCGTAAATATAGCCAAATTGGCATACAAATACACACTTAAATAAGCGGTTAAAATATAACCCACCTTCTCCTCATCTCAACTCCTGGAGTACGAGAGGATAATGGATTTGTCTAGCCCATGAGACTCGATAAACGAAATAGCCTCAACCTACTCTCAGAGACTACTATTGTTAACAGTGGTTACTAAGTTACATTTACCCAAAGAGGCTGGAATGTCTACGATTCACATGGTAAATTTATATGTTCTGCAACTCTAGATGATAAATTATACACATTGGGTACTGAGAATAGTCCTGAAACTGCACATTTAAGCTCTAGTGAGGATAATTGTAGTGATACTTACTTATGACATCTGCGTATGGGCCACTTGAATGTTACAGATGTCAACAGACTACCTGACTATGTCAGTGGTATGACTCTGACTAACATTGAGAGTAATGTGACAAGATGTATCTCCTGTTATGAAGGCCAGCAGTCAAGGTTGCCATTTAAGAATACTGACACCCGAGCAAAAGCACCTTTACAGCTTCTTCACTCCGACCTCTGTGGACCCAATGGAGAACTTAAGCTGCTCATGTATGTATACTTCATAGAAAGTAAGACCAAAGTATTAGACATTTTTAAGGACTATAAAAATAAAGTTGTAAACCATTGTTCTCTGAGAATAAAGGTATTAAGCACAGATAATGGTACTGAGTATTGTAATACTAATTTAGCAAAAATTTATCCAACAGTGGAATGTACACCAAACCTCCACCCCCTACGCCTCACAACATAATGGACTAGCCGAACGAATGAATCGGACACTAGTTGAGAAAGCTAGGTGCATGCTGTTTTATACCAATCTACACAAAACACTATACAGAAGCGGTAGGAAATGCAGCATATTTATTAAACCGATCTCCTAATAAAGCTTTAGATGGTAAGACACCATTTGAACTGTGGGATGGACATAAGCCTGACCTGTCTCATCTGAGAATATTTGGCTCCGATGCCATGTTCCTTATACCAAAGGACGCCAAAAATGGGACAGAAAGTCAAAAATGATGATTTTAGTGGGACCATACAAAAGGATATCGTATAGTAGATGTTAAAACATACAAAGTTAATAAAAACAGACATGTTACCTTCTTAGAAAATTGTAAAAAATCTGATTTAACTAATAATACTAATATTTCAGCACATCTACTAACTGTCAAAAGTCACAAGTGACGGAACAGTTATCAAGCAGTCAATCTACTTTAACTGGTCAGAGCAGCAGTGTTCCAATGCCCACAGAACTACCTCTGATGAAGAAATCCTCATGCCGTCAGATGAAGAAACTGCTTGTGTAACAAATGAGGATTGTGGTCAGGATTCTAGCAAGTATGAGATAGATGCAGGGGACACAGATGAAACATATGTTCCACCGATATATGTAGACTCACAGTATCAGCATAAAATCACACTGAGGTCTCGAAATAGAACAAAGAGGGCAGATACAGATTAAAACAATATGTATTGCTTACTTTTTCGGATCTGCAGATAGTCGAGGAGGCACTTTCGTCACCATATGCCAGACAATGAAGACAGGCAATGGACAAGGAGTACAACTCACAGGTGAAAAATAATACCTGGAGTTTAAAGAACTCGCCTTCGGATAAAAAGGTTTTACCTTGCAAATGGGTATACAAAACTAAAACAGATCAAAGTGGTAACATAATTCGATTTTGGGGCCAGGCTTGTTAAGTACGCTTAATTATCTTATATCATTAGCTGCAAGATTGTGGCTTCAGATTGTACAGTTAGATTCAGTGTCTGCATTCCTTCAAGGAGAGGTTGATGTAAACATACATGGGTGACCTGAAATTCGATACATTCCTTTGAAAGACAGAAAGTAGACCTCATTTACAGTAATATTTTTCATGGCATCCCCTATCCGAAAGTTGATATTTACAAAGTTATTGAAATTTCAAAAATTTTTTCTTTATTTTCGACTTTTTGACTTTGACATAACGTATTTTAAAAATGTTTGTCTTTTTAGTGATTTTTTTATGTATTTTAACCGTCAATGAGTCAAATATTATTTTTAAGGAATAAATAGGGACAAAATAAGCGAGAATTTTTCATTATGAGACATGAAACAGAATTTTCTTTTAAGAAAAATGCACATTTTTCTTAAAAACAGGTGATTTTCTTAAAAAAATGTATGATACAATGCGTACAAATATTCTAAATAACTTCCTTATCTCATTAGCTTTCCAAAAAGGTGCAAATGTCTACATAAAAATATGACGTTGTAGTAAACATATTAGAAGTAAAATGAAATAATGTCTAAATCGATTTATTTGCGATAACGTTAAAATAAAAGGAAAAACTTGAATTTAATTACGTTTATTGTGTTTAAAAAACATCAATGTTTAATTAAATTTAATAATAAATATTCTACTTTAGGTCTTGTTCAAAATGTGAACCTCTGTTTCTGATACAGGCCCGTAGTCTTCTCCGTACCTCTGTTTTGATTATTCTGGTAGTAAGACTAGTTTTGATTTCTTCTGCTGCATTTCTTATGCGGCTTCTGAGCTCCTCTACAGTAGTTATGGGTGTAGTATACACCAAAGCCTTCATATGACCCCAAAGATAAAAATCACACGGGGTCAAATCGGGACACCGTGCTGGCCAAGGAATTGGCCCGCCTCGACCTATCCAGCGATGTGGGTAAGTTTGGTCTAGCCACTGGCGTACGCCGAGGCGGAAGTGGGCCGGGCAACCATCATGCTGGAAAATCATATTACGACGAGTTGCTATTGGCAACAATATAGTAATCTCCTCTCTTAGGAAATGTTCGTACATTTCACCATTTAAATTTTGAGGCAAAAAATGAGGTCACACTAAATTATTATTAATTATTCCCATCCAGACATTTAGACTGAATCTGGTTTGATGGGCCCTTTCTTTTTTCATCCTGGGGTTTTCTCCTTTTGGTGCCCAGTAATGTGTGTTATGGAAATTGTTTATCCCGTCACGGTCAAATTTCGATTCATCCGTCCACAATATTCTTGAGAAGAAATTGCGATCCTCCATGTCTGCATTTATCATAAAACGGCAGAATTCCATTCTTCTAACCGGGTCTCCCTCTTCCAACGCTTGGACAGGTGTGTAGTGAAATGGATGTAGACGCGCTGTGTGTACTGTAAACCACACCTTCCATTGACTCAATCCAAGTCTTCTAGCTGCTGCTCTTGTAGAAATAGAAGGATCATTTTGAAAAAGTGTTAAAATTTCTTCTTCTTCTTCTGGAGCATACAAACGAGGTCTGCCTGAATCGCCACGTCTTCTATCAACACGGCCGCTTTCCCGAATTCGTCGAAATTGTTGTTGAAAACACTCTAACGTTTGGCACTCGTCGATTCGGAAAACGTTCAACGTATGTTCTTCGTGCAGCAGCAGCATTACCATTACAAAGTCCGTAATAAAACAAGATGTCAGCGTATTCATCGTACTCAAAAGCAGCCATCGCGATACAAAAAATCACAAGTAGAAGTAAGGGTGTAGTTTAAAGCAACAATACGTCCGTACACGGCAATAGTTGACTCTAAACTAATATTAGCTACCAAATTTGCTCTCTAAGCCAGTCGGTAACTCATTAACAAAGGGCCGTGACGACAGTAGCCGAAACATCCCGAAGTTTGAACAAAGGAAACAATTGAAAAAAGAGGTCGCCTCAGGTAGAGTAATTCTTGAGATAACGTTACCTGATGATTGTTTTGTCTTTGTTTATTACATGTTCATATTTTTATGTACATATTTGTACCTTTTTTGGAAGCTTATGAGGTAAGAAAGTTATATAAGGTATTTGTACGCATTGTATCATACAACTTTTTAAAGAAAATCACCTGTTTTCAGAATTTTCTTTTAAGAAAAATGCACATTTTTCTTAAAAGAAAATTCTGTTTCATGTCTCATAATGAAAAATTCTTGCTTAGTTTGTCCCTATTTATTCCTTAAAAATATTATTTGACTCATTGACGGTTAAAATACATAAAAAAAATCACTAAAAAGACAAACATTTTTAAAAATAACTTTGTAAATATCAACTTTCGGATAGGGGATGCCATGAAAAATATTACTGTAAATGAGGTCTACTTTCTATCTTTCAAAGGAATGTATCGAATTTCAGGTCATCCTGTATACATGAAGCAACCAGAGCTGTATGAACCAGGGCCCCAGGTATGTCATTTGTACAAATCTATATATGGTCTAAAACAGGCGAGTAGACTGTGTAATACAAAGCTGAACACTGTGCTGCAGGAGATCGGTATGAAGCGGTCAAAGTCTGACCCATATGTTTATTTTAATGTAGATAATATTTACATTGCTGTGTGGATCGATGACCTTATGTTGTTTTCTCCTAATAAAGTAGAAAGAGACAAGATTTAAAACAAGCTTATACAATGCTTGGAGATGTAGGATTTAGGCAAAGCCAGTCAGTGTGTGGGTGTGAACATAATAAGAGATGGAGACACAGCAATGATTGACCAAGAAAAGTACATTAAAGATGTTCTTGCCAAGTTTGGTATGTCTGATTGCAAAGCATGTAAAACACCTGTAGAACCCAGTAAACACATTTACGTAAAATTTACATCAGAATGACATCATGTCATGTCATGATTTACGTAAGATATAAGTCACTTATAGATCATATGTGAGTCATTATTTTATACCTCTTGACGTCAAACTTTTACGTAAAACTCTGTCGTAAATATGACTACATATGAATTTTTCGTATATAATATATATATTTTAATCATTAAATAATAATTTATTCACACTCTTTTTTTTAATACTCAAATAATTACAATTCAAAAAAGTAGAATATCGTAAATAAAAGTAGTAAATACAATTTATTCAATCCAAGTAATTTTTTATATTTTATTAACTGAATATTATAATTTTTTGAATTGTAATTACTGTTAGCTCGTCTAACCTGCGTCATCGTTCGTTTAATAAGTTTATTCTTTATTGTTCAGTTACTGGCGGTTTATTTTTTTTGTTGTACTTGTGCCGGTTGTTGTTTTGCTCGTTGGTTTCCTAAGCAGAACCAATTATTACATGTTTTTGAAAATTCGGCGCTGTCAAAACCTGGAAACTTTTCCAAGATGACCCCTGAAAATAACGTTTTTTAACTTTCAAAAATATTTTTCTAAAGAAATAAAACAGAAAACCACAATTTTGAATATTTTCTGTTCCACTTTAATATTACATTTCTTATCTTCGCAAGCTGTTACAACTTTCAGATCGCGACTTTGTACTTATTCTTTTTGCCTTCCCACGTATTTTCTTGCGCGAATGATTGAGAAAATATAGTGTTCAATACTCCTTCAGTGTGCTCCTTACCATTTGCTCCACCAACTTGACCCACGATTTTTATCTGTATTTATATTTACAAATTAATTATTTTACATAAAATAATTTAAATAGACTTTCCAAGTTAAATTTCATTGCGTGCAATTAACAACTGTTATAGCCATACCACCAAGTAACTTTCCAGCGAAAACATTGACTTAGTTTTAGGTTAGACATAGTAGCCGGTATTTGGAACAATATTGTTTGGATAAAAGTTTGAAATACATTTGCATGTGGTTTGGTTAAAAATACTTACCGGGCCTTCGCACATTCAGATCGGGATTTAATGTTTGCTGTAAATAATTCGCGAGCGTTGCGAGATTTTCGTCTGTTACTTACTTACTTAAATTACACACTCAACTGAAATTACACACCCAGATTTAAAGAAAATACAATTATCAACCACTTGTTATAACCTATTTAAAACATAAAAGCACAACGAACTAATAGACTAGAATTCTTCAGTTTTTAACAATCTTTGCGACAATTCAAATTACTGATTACTCAGCTGCCGGCTGCCCCAAAGTTGACAAGTGGGAATGGGCTTCATTTTGACGTTTGAATTTTTTTTAAAATTTATATATGGCATCAGCTTATAACCATTTGCCAGCGTCAAGTTAAATAGGCGGGAAATAGTTCTTTCGTTACAATTTTTAACACCGTATTCCTAAGTCGTCAAGTCTAAAGTCTAGTCAAAGTCCAAATAAATAATCAGTGCAGCCCATGAGTCATGTCAGTTGATTCAGTAAAGTAAAAGAAGCTTTACTGAAAGTTCCTAGGGAGCTTTGGAGGGAAACTCAAAATAGCACGTTTTTAGAAGTTGTACCACTTGCCCACACTTGTGCACGTTAACGAATATTTAATAGGTAATATTCTACCAATATTACACATTAAGAACCGAAATAACACAAATTTATGAGAATATACAAAATCCACAACGTCACCCATTGAATTCTCCGGCAAAACTCCCCATATGATTTTTTAAAATTTTTTCTTATATATGGCATCGGTATACGAGGGATGCACTAAAAGTATCGGGAATGGAATATTTCCACTGTTCCTGTCATATTAAAATCTTTTTAATTTAAAACTCCTAGGTTTTAAAAATCGAATACCGTTTATTTATTTAAAAAAAGATTCTCGGTCTTGTCACAAGGTCTTGTCAAACTTGTTTAGTCGTTGAGAAAATGGAATTGACTCGAGAAAATTCTAGAGCGATGATTTATTATGACTTTCGAAGTGGTTTAACACAAAAACAGTGTATTGACCGGATGATTTCTGCATTTGGTGATGAAGCCCCATCCAAAACCACAATTTATCGCTGGTTTGCTGAATTTCAACGTGGACGTGTCAAAATCAGTGATGATCCCCGTCAAGGTCGTCCAAAAACTGCAGTCACCCAAGAAAACGTTGATGCTGTGCGTAAGCTGATTGAGGAAGATCGACATGTGGACATACCGCGAAATTCAGGCAACTTTAGACATTGGCATAAGTCAAATACAAATAATCTTGCATGAACAATTAGGTGTAAAAAAGTTGTTTTCCCGATGGATACCGCATTTGCTCTGTGAAGAGCAAAAAGCGGCTTGCGTTACTTGGTGCATCAGAACTCTCGAAAGATTCCTCGCAGGATCCTCAAATGCTGTATACAACATTGTATCAGGTGACGAATCCTGGATATACTCGTACGATCCCGAAACAAAAAACCAGTCACGAGTTTGGGTCTTCGAAAATGAGTTAAAGCCAACAAAAATTGTTCGTTCACGGAGTGTTGCAAAAAAAAATGGTGGCCACGTTTGTCTCCAAAACCGGCCATGTTGCGACTATTCCTCTTGAGGGACAAAGAACGGTTAATGCAGAATGGTATGCTAACATTTGTTTGCCACAGGTCGTTTCTGAACTCCGTAAATAGAACTGCAACCGCCTCATCATCCTCCATCACGACAATGCGAGTTCTCACACCGCGCACAGAACAAAAGAGTTTTTAGAGCAAGAAATCATAGAATTATTAGACCATCCGCCGTACAGCCCCGACCTAAGCCGTAATGATTTCTATACTTTCCCTAAAATAAAGAATAAATTGCGTGGTCAGAGATTTTCATCACCTGAAAGCTGTGGACGCCTACAAAACGGCCATTTTGGAGACCCCAACTTCCGAATGGAATGGTTGCTTCAATGATTGGTTCCATCGTATGGAAAAATGTGTTAAATTTCGCGGAGAATACTTCGAAAAGCAATAAATACATTTTTAAATAGTAATGTTGTGTCACTTCCTTGATTCCCGAAATTTTCAGTGCCGCCCTCGTAAAACCAGAGCAGAAATCATAAATAAATTTACATTTTTATTCTAAATTACGATAAGTTAAGTCGATTTAAGCTCTACACTTAAATCTAATGGTTAATAATTTTCATACAAGACCTTCATTTATCTAGGACATATAATACATAAACAAAAAATTTCATGGTTTATAACTCCAATATTAATTAAACGTACATTTAAAAAAGGACGTATAACCGATGTAACGGTATGATGTTCTTGTTACATCAATTACGTAAAAATGGAGATTTTGTCTTACATAGAAGTACCTAGTATGATGGTATTATCATATTAGTTTTACGTCAGGAACCTGACATGTATCTTATGTAATAATATGACTTAATGATACATAAAATTGTGACTCTAATATGACGTATTTTGATGAAAATATGATATAATATCTACGTAACAGTTAAGTTATACAAAAGGCATCATATAGAAGTCAAGTTTCATGTCAATATGAGTTCATAGCGATGTCATACAACATGACATCAAACGAAAGTCATCAAACATAGTCACAATTATGTCATACCTACGTTGTAATTTGTTGTGACCTGTGGACCTATGTGTGACCTATATATGACGTCACTTCAAAGTCATGTGTTCACTGGGAAGTTGGTGTGAAATTTTCTCAGAGTACTCATGGCAAGGAAGTGGAGATGGATTTTCCTTACCAACATGCCATAGGCTGCCTACTCTACATTGCTCAAGGTACAAGGCCTGACATTTCCTTCGCTGTTAATACTCTCAGTAGGTTCGATAAAGAACCAAGAGCTAAACACTGGACAGCAGTCAAAAGGGTTGTACGATACTTACAAGGAACTAAAGATATGAAACTTAATTATACCAAAGATGGTAATTCAAATATTTACGTTTTAAAAATATTGTTGTTCTATTTAATAGGTAATAAGTAAAAGTAGTACCTGCCTGTTAAGTGCTTTAAAATAAATTGAAATGGTTGATGTTAACAAATAATACCAAATAATTTTTACGTTTTCAAAATATTGTTGTTCTGTTTAAAGGTAATAAGTAAAAGTAGTACTTACCTGTTAAGTGCAATATTGTGTTACCGAATAATATTTACGTTCTAAAAATATTGTTGTTCTGTTTAATAGGTAATCAGTAAAAGTAGTACTTACCTGTTAAGTATAATAGTGTTAGTGTTGCTAATCATGTTCACTATAATTATTGTTTAGTTAAAAATTTAAAAAAAAAATGTTATTATAACGAGCGCAATACCTGCCGACAAACTGTGACGCAGTTTGGCGGGTTTAATACTGCATAATTTTTATTTGCTAATAAAGATATGTTTATTTATTTATTATTTAAAAACATGACAGGCTTCTGCGATGCAAACTGGGCCGGTGACAATATTGACCGTATGTCCTGCACGGGATTTGTTTTTATTTCTCTGAGAGGTGCAATATCCTGGTGCTCGAGGAGACAGCGAACGGTAGCTCTGTCGACAGCCGAGGCGAAATACATGGCTATGTCATCCGCAGCGTAGGAGGCTCTGTAGCTGCGACAGCTGCACTTTGAGTTCGGCCAGACACTAGCCGGACCACTGTATATATTTAGCGATAATCAAAGTGCTATAAAGTTGTCTACCAATGATTGTTATCTACCCCGTACCCACGTACCCGTATATAATATATATATTTTTAACAGAACATGTTGAACACGGCGACGAGTACACCACCGCCTAGTAATAGATTTGTGCCGGTGTAATTTCTATCGCGACGCCAAACAATGTAACGGTCGTCGAATAACTCACAATCCTGGATACCTTCCACTAGCCATGTCTCAGTTAAGCAGATAATATCGAAACTATTCATACAAACATTACGGTAAAATAACGATGTCTTCGTCCATAATCCACGGACGTTTTGATAGTAAATATTAAGAAGAGACATTGTAATAAATTGTCATAGTTAAATATTGTAGCATTAAACTATTTTCATCGGAATCGTCGTGTGAAGTGTCAGATTGTTGTTGGTGTAACATGAAATGTGAAATAATATGGTTCGTTCTGTATGTGTTATTGAGTCTCATGAAATAATTTTGGATTTGTAACAAACGTAAGTATATTTCGAAAGTAATGGAAGAGAAATCCAGAACAACGCAATTTAAGAAATTTAAAAAGCTGTAAGAGTATGCTGTAATGCTATACGTATTGGGTTTAAAATGTAATACCAGTAGCGTATTGAGATGAGGGTATAAAATATTATAATAAATATGAATGATTGGTGTCGCGCTAAATGAATCTTTAACTCTATAGTAACATGGTTCAAATAAGCATAACAAGTAAGCAGCTACTAGCGGTAGGCGAGACAAAAGGAGTCGGCAAGCTAAAGCAAAATAAAAAATGTTACCTGAGATTCTCAAACTGTGAGTTAGGTAAGCACACAAAAACAGCGCATCGAAGTACGACATTCGGTTTACTAAAGTTATTACACTGACCTTTAGATTTATATTTAGTTGAGAGCTAAATTTTACCTTTTGTGGAAAGTTATCTAAGTATTTTTTTACATTATATTTAAAATGTGCTATGGAATAAAAACATATTACACAATTTTGTTTAAATCCGAGTCCTTGCCAATAATGAACACTGGTGAGGTGACGTTTCGACGAATATGAATTTTTCCGTACCTAACCCACACATAACAATAATTTTTGTCCTTGGCTAAAGTTTTTGCTCTATTTAGCAGCTTTTTGGATGCTACATTGAGATGATCGTTCACGTATATTCTTTTGTTCTCGCCTATAAATCCGATATCTGATGCCGATAGGGACTTGCAAGCTCGGGCAAATGCAGCAAACTCTTCTTTTATGTATCTATTGATAAAACTGACGACGATGGCTTTATCCTTTGAACCCTGAAGCGGAACTCTATTGAGATAATTTATTTGAGATTTTGGAAAACTGTAATTGACAGCTTTACCTGTAGCTTCCACAATAGTAAAGAGGTTCTCGTCCTTCTTGAGCGGGACGCCCTTAATCTCCACATTGTTTAGACGTGACCTTTGATCACTGGCACAATTCTGGGTATTAATGGACTCCACCTCATGTTCTAGGTCCACCATCTTTTTCTGCAGCAGTTCAACCTCAGCTACACGTTCTTCCAAGCTGGCCAATACAGTCGTCCAAACTGTTACTTATGTATTCACAGCTACTTTTCACCTCCTTCAGTTCATCTTTGATAGACTTTATGTCTGCAACTAATATCGGGAGACCGACCAGATGGCGCCTTAGGTCACGGATCTCCCTCACCATGGACTCTAGCGAGGCAGGTTCAGTGGCTCTTGCGGCCGGAGTGGCCGGTGGTACTGGGGAGGATGGTGACCTGCATTCTGGACACTTCCAACCGGCTCTGCGGTCATTTCCCAGCTTACGCCAGCTTGATTCTGAGATTTGGGCGCATCCAAAGTGCAGCTCTCGTTTGCATATTGAGCAAAGAACTCCATCGGAAAAAGTATCTCCACATTTTGTGCATGACTTCATTATGGGTTATGTACTTTAAGCGCTACAAGTTTGAGAACCTCTGACTAAGCTCGGCGTAAGGAGCGTGCGTATATACGTGTGACCGATCGGACGTCTACCGTCAAACTGATGATACCATACCGATTAGTAGCATTAAAACAAGTAACTATATACAATATACTTGCGTATATACTTGTTTTAATGCTACTAATCCTACACCATTTGCAAATTATAAATCGTACAAAAATAAATGGGTCCCGCCTGCTACAAAAAATAACGTCAATTATTTCACTTAGGCTTTTAGCTCATAGGGTAGTTTGTTTTCTAAATGTTCTTTCGGTATTTTTAGTGCATTGCTTAGGTATCTATCTGTCTTTTATTTGCAGTCAGGTATTTTTTTTACATTTTTTAGTTTATCCAACACACACTAGGTCGATTTAAACAAAAATACGACTATTTGAATGCATTGATTACAAATTTATTCGAATGGTTTAATTAAAATGGTTGTAATTATTCCCGATTAAATTTACATACATAATATATATATATATATATATATATATATATATATATATATATATATATATATATATATATATATTTGGAATCTCCTTTTAATTTCCTTTATAGTGATAACCTACTCGATAGGTTTGGTTAAAAAAACAATTTAAAATGATTACAATCTAACGAAACCAGTAGGTACTCGTATATACGATACCATTCAACAGTTAGTTGAAATCTAATAATTTACAAACACATATATAAACAAGATACGCGCGAAAAACATAACCCATTCGGGTAACTAGTCGGGTGAAAACCTGTATTTTTTGGATACAATACATTAAAAAAAATTCCCCACTTTTATAAAATTTGTAATAAAAAAATAAAAATAAAAATTTTCACGAAACGAGCTTGCGGCATTTTTATATAAAGTTCAATTTTGAATCAATATCTTAAAAAATTTGCGCCGCGTCACATCTCGTCTCGTGTACTGGCCTTAGAGCATTAACTCAACGTGCTGACTGATGTTTGCTTCGGACCCAGCTTATATTATGCCTTGTCTAAAACTTGACGATAAATATTATACGGCGATATTTTTCCACTTATTCAAAACTGTACGCGAACTATGGAAGTGTGGTAGATTCTGAATTTTATTTAGGTATTTTATATAATTATGAATAGACAATGATTATTAAAAGTAGGTGAAAAAAAAATTATTCAAATACTAAACCCACTAAACATATTATTCCGAAAAAGAAAACATACAAAATAAATATATGTATACACGTAAATAATTTCTTACACGAGATGACAAAATTCTTTAGTTCATACATATAGGTAAGCGTTCTTTTTGTTTTTTTTCACTTATGCTTGTTCATCCCAACTCTGAAGATCACGCATCAAATCTTCAAACAACGGGTTACCACCCAAGCGCCGAATCTGTAAAATTTATTGAAAATTTATAAGAATATGAAAAATACATACATACTAAACATGGGAGAGCCATGCTTCGGCACGAATGGGCTGGCTCGACCGGATATTTAAATACCACGGCCTTATAGTAAACCGGTGTGAAATACGCCGTTATGTTTCGATTTTAAGGACTAGGAAACCAAGTGCGCAACAATTCTGGTGTTGCGAGTGTACATGGGCGGCGGTAATGGCTTGTTATCAGGCGATCCGTCTGCTCATTTCCTGGTCTAATTCATAAAAAAAGGAATTACATACACGCGTTACTACGTCAGTTGACCAAACAAACTATTTGTGCTATATTTTGGTAATAATTAACCTTATAGAATATATATCTGCCTCCAGCTTGCGCAGGATCTCCCTCGTCTTGTCAATACCGCCGTCCTTCTCCAGCAGCAACAACAGTTACTCCTTTACCTTCATGTCGCGCGTGCGCATCATCAGTATACCTAGTACAAGAGATATGTACAAGTACCTCGGCGAATAAATCCGCAATCAGCTCGCGCAGGATCTCCCTCATCTTGTCAATACCCCTGTCCTCCTCTAGCAGCGATAGCAGGTACTCCTTCACCTTCATGTCACGCGTGCGCATCTTCAGTATACCTAGTACAAGAGTTATGTAAAACTACCTTGGCGAATATATCCGCAATCAGCTCGCGCAGGATCTCCCTCGTCTTGTCAATACCACCGGCCTCTTCTAGCAGCGACAACAGTACTCCTTCACCTTTATGACGCGCGTGCGCATCTTCAGTATACCGAGTATAAGAGTTAGGTACAATCGCCTCGGCGAATATATCCGCAATCAGCTCGCGCAGGATCTCCCTCGTCTTGTCAATACCACCGGCCTCCTCTAGCAGCGACAACAGGTACTCCTTCACCTTCATGTCGCGCGTGCGAATTTTCAGTATACCTAGTACAAGAGTTATGTACAAGTACCTTGGCGAATATATCCGCAATCAGCTCGCGCAGGATCTCCCTCGTCTTGTCAATACCACCGGCCTCCTCTAGCAGCGACAACAGTACTCCTTCACCTTTATGACGCGCGTGCGCATCTTCAGTATACCGAGTATAAGAGTTAGGTACAATCGCCTCGGCGAATATATCCGCAATCAGCTCGCGCAGGATCTCCCTCGTCTTGTCAATACCACCGGCCTCCTCTAGCAGCGACAACAGGTACTCCTTCACCTTCATGTCGCGCGTGCGAATTTTCAGTATACCTAGTACAAGAGTTATGTACAAGTACCTCGGCAAATATATCCGCCTCCAGCTCGCGCAGGATCTCCCTCGTCTTGTCAATACCGCCGGCCTCCTCCAGCAGCGACAACAGGTACTCCTTCACCTTCATGTCACGCGTGCGCATCTTCAGAATACCTTAAATAATTTGTTCTATTTAATTCCCATTTATATTATTTAGTTAAAGGTTTTGCCTTCCTTCGAAATTGAATTGTTGTAATAGTCTTCTATGCAATTTTATCTATAGACAGAGTGGTTCCTTAGAAAAGTTTAGGTGTATAATTTGTTGAGGTTTTGTGGAAATTGCTTGAAATATAATTATTGAAGGTTTCGGAAAAATCAAGCCGTCTAAGCTTTCACTGAAATTACTGCCTAATCTGATTTTACTCTTTTATAGGTTTACAAAAAAGATCGCTATGGTATAGTCAACCTTTTAAGGAAAGCTTAATAATATTCGAAGCCACGCTCAAAAATTAGTTGGTTACATTATAATAAATTTACCGAGAATAACCTCACGGTGACGGCTCTTCAGTGCGTGGATGACAGGAGCGCTCAGCTTACCCTCAGAGAAATCGTCACAAAACGTCATTGAGGAAAGACCCTGAAAATAAGTCAGATTTTTAATCAACTTCAAAAAAGTAGGAGGTTATAATATATTCAATCCTTGGTATATATTATATTTTTTATCTTTCATCTAGAATGTAAATTGTATCATAATTATTCAAGGAATAAAATAATATATTTTACATAGCAAAAATCATACCTTAAGCTCTGAAATACGTGTTCCCTCCTCTACAGCCTGTAAATGTATAAAACTTTAAGACTGAATAAAAAGTGTAATTTTTTTCTTGCCTACCTTAAACATTTAAGTCATAGATAGATCACAGATAAAATACCTCTGGTTTCTTCAAGTTCACATACTCGTCTCGTATCTGATAGTAAATTGAGAACATTTTGGCCAAATATTCATAGTCTGTTTTGTTGTCGCTAAACAGTTGTATTAGTTCCAGTGCCATTATAATTTCACCTCCTGTTTCTAGAAAAATAATAATCTTTTTCTATATATCAGGTTTGTTAAAATCAATAACGGATATTTTGGGTACATGATCTACCGCTTCTTATAAAGACGTTTAGGCAAAAAAATATTGTCATACTCAAAGTATGACAATTATTTTTCTGCCTAAACGTCTCTAAATAAGCAATAGTTCATATGTCCAAAATATCCGTAGTTGATTTTACCGGACCTTATACATACATATAAATTGATTGCAATTCTTATGTCTCACTAAAACTCGAGAACGGCTGGACCAAATTGGCTAATTTTGATCTTGAAATAGTTCAGGAAAGGTAACGTAACGGAAAGGTAATAACGGTTTAATGGTGAGAACTTAATGTTGGAAAAATTGCGGGGCAAATACTACAAACGACGATTGAACTTTTCTATAATAACTGGTCACGAGTGTTCAATTTGTCATTTGACTGTCAAGGAGGTCATAGGTGCATTAAGTTTACCTATTTAGAATATTAAAAAAAATGGCCGACCCCAGTAGGTTGATAGGTGTAGATGTAGGTGTAGTTGTAGGTGTAGTTGTAGATATTGGTGTAGGTGTAGGTATTTATTTCTTCAATTCATAGTTCTGACTGAACAACGTGTGTCGGGACAGCTACTATAAAATATATATTTGATACTATTTACCTACGCTTGTATCCGATTTATATAGAGAATCTAATATTTTTTAATTATATTTGTCTCTTTAAGGTTGAACTTACGGTTGATGATCATTTGGTAATGGTCCTCATAAGTTACATCACACTGATGTTCCCGCCAATATAAACTTGCTCCAGCTCCTCTTATAAATCTTAGATATCCTTTACAATACACCTCTACACACTAAAATGTAAACGAACACATTTCTAGAGTCAATTTACGTTCCGTTATTTTTCTGGTACTACTAGCTACTTTTGGTATATTAAGTACAGTATGTAGAACTCGATCTAGTTATCTCACACCTCATTTCTACGACGACTCTAAGACGCGAGGCTCGCAGTTAACTCGATCGAGTTGTAAATCAAAGGCACCTTGATGACCTTTTGCTACTGGTTAGCAACCAACATACCTTGGGATGTCCCAGTTTTATTACGTCTTCTAGCGCTAGGAACTGCAAATGTATGGATGTGTTAATAGCTAACGCTTTCCCGAACACCCTGTGTGCAGATGGCTGCGTACGCCGGTACAGGGACTCGTCCTGTACGTCATCCTGACTGTGGATTATTTTAAAGAAAAAAAAATATAAAAAAAAGTGAATAATCAAAAGGCGTAGCATCAAAGTACTTACATAGCGAATGAGTTGTTTAGTTTCACCAAGATTTCTTGTATTAATTCTAGTTTGCCCTTTGGAATGCGAAGCCAATAATTGTAAGCTTCAGGAAGTTGCGAAGCCACGAAACCGTAGACACGTAAGGGCACCAAATATTCATATGGCCGAAGTATTTTCTTAAAAAACGTGAAACTTAAGCAACAAAGTTTTAACAAAAAAAAAACAAAATTGCGTAATGCCATAATTGTACATATAAAATTCATACCTCTTCCATTTCCTCCTCATTGTAAGAAATTTTCGTCCACTTCGACATTTTTACTTGGTATTAATCACCTAAGCTCTAACATAAAGCAAGAAAAAAAAATATAAAAAACAGCGTTTGCCAATTTTACCTAATGTAGCGAATTTTATTTCCTTGAGAGGATATTACGTTAGGTTGTTGTTCTTGCTTCTAAAATTTATATCAAGCTCGTGTTACGTTTTTGTAGCCTATTAAACTGTAATTGCATATTTAATTTAATATTTTTAAGGGTTCCGTACCTACAAAAGAAAAAACGTCTTATAAAAAAATAATTATATATTTTAATATTTTTTTATCAGACCTTTAGCTCTATATACAGGATTACATTTAAAGTCGTGCTGAATATTAAAGGACGTTATTACTCAGGTCAATTCTGATTGGTTTGGGTCATATACGAGGGCTGATTGATAAGTTTCCGAAACGACAAAGAAAAACTTCAAAAATATATTTAAAATAAATTTATTTCACAACGTAGTTTCCTTCTACCTCGATGCATTTAGTCCAGCGCTTCTCCAATGCCGTTACACCAGTTTGATAAAATGTTTTCTCCAACCCCTCAAAATACTCGTCCACGGCAACAATGACTTCTTCATTTGATGAAAATCTCTGGCCACCTAACCATTTCTTCAGGTTTGGGAATAAGTGGAAGTCGCACGTGGCCAGATCCGGGAATAGGGTGGATGCGGTAGCAATTCTAACCGCAATTCATGGAGTTTGGCGACTGCAACCATTGACGTGTGTGCAGGTGCGTTGTCATGGTGGAACAAAATTTTTTTCTTGGCCAAATGTGGTCGTTTCTTCTGGATTTCTTCACTTAATTTTTGCAGCAAGCTTGCGCAGTACTCTCCATTTATTGTTTTTCCTATTTGCAGATAATCTACTAAAATAATCCCTCGAGCATCCCAAAAAACAGTCACCATCACTTTGCCGGCCGACAAAACCGTTTTTGCTTTCTTCGGCGCAGGTTTTCCGCTCACAGTCCACTGTTTAGATTGCTCTTTTGTCTCGGGAGTATAATGATGTATCCAGGTTTCATCGACTGTTACATAACGCCGCAAAAACTCATTAGGATCTCGGTTAAACAGCGCCAAACACTCCGATGAAACGTCCACTCGGCGTTGCTTTTGGTCTACAGTGAGCAAACGCGGCACCCATCGCGCGTTAAGCTTTTAATTCTCAAATGTTGGTGCAAAATATTAAAAACACGTTCAGATGAAATGCTCACCATCTCTGCCATCTCTCGCAACTTTAAGCGCAATTTTGTGAATTTTTTTGGTCATGTCCGGATTTGTGACTTCATTTGGACGGCCAGATCTGTGGGCGTCTTCGCAGCTCTGTCTTCCACGTTTAAAATCAGTTACCCAGGTGTGAATTGTACTCAATGCAGGAGCAGAATTACCTAAAACACTGTCTAGCTTGGTTTTAATCTGGGTTGCTGTTTTCTCTTTTAAAACGTAAAACTTTATCACCGCACGAATTTCGTTTCTTTCCATTGTTAAGAAAATTTACGACAGAGAAAGTTCTACGTCCTCTCAAACAAATTCCATCAGTTCGATTAAATTCAAATTTGGCGTTCTATTTTCAAAAAGATTCCAGAATATAATGTAATATTCCTTTATTGCGTATAATTTTTTTAAGTTTGTCGTTTCGGCCAGTTATCAATCATTTATTTATTATTATTTATCCGAAACTTAGCCGTTATGGAGATATTTCGGTTGTTAGGTATCCGAAACTTAGCCGTTATGGAGATATTGAATTTTGATTAATTTTTTCAAAATTCTCAATTTTTTAGGCTTTTATGCCATTTTTTTGGGACTAGAGCACCTGAAGTCAATTTTTTTTATGAATTTAGTTAGAAAATTAGTCAATCAATAAAAGCGATCAATAAAAACTAAACCCACTACTAACAGTTTAAAAAAACTGCCCGACAATGGTTAGAATTGAAAAAAAAAACATTAAGTGTTGTTAACTTTGAAGCGCTTCTTTTTTAAAAAAAGTATGCAACTTATTCTGAAAATCATTTAAAAAACTTCTACGTCTCTTTAGCTATTCAAAAAGGTATAACACGTCGTAGGTGTGATTATAAAATCTTAAAATAATGTTATTTGAAAAGGCCCAAATAGTAGGATAACATGACGGAACTTCGATACAAAAGAATCCGGTTTACTACCTGGCACCTTTAAACAATGAAAAAAGAAGGGTCGGGTACGCTTTTTTTGTGCGCAATGTTATTATGAAGTCAAATCGCGGCGTTTAGTCTGCTCATGCGATTATTCCGTGGTAGATGTGCTATCCGTGTTCTCCGATAATTTTGTATAAAACCGCGACTTGTTTTTTTTACTGTTTCATCTTCATCTTCTGTGTGACCTGGCTTGTTAACTGGACTTTGATTTGTGTTGTGAATATGGCGGCATTCACCAATGAAGAATATGCTGATATCCTAATGTGTTACGGATTTTGCGAAGGAGTTTCGTTACGTGCACGCAATGAATACATGCTGCGGTATCCTACTCGCCAAGTACCTGATATCGGCGTATTCGACAGAGCTTATCGAAGACTACGAGAAACTGGTTCTGTTCTAGTACGACGTACTGACATGGGGCGACCTCGTATTCTTGATGACGACGACGACGACGAAAATGAAATACGAAGACTCTTTCAATCCGATCCCACCACATCAACAAATGTTGGGGCTAACGTCTTGGCATTTCCCAGTGGAAAGTATGGTTCGTCATGCACAGTGCTGGACAATACCCGTAACATTATACCCCTGTACATATCCAGTGAGACGACAAGACTTCTGCAGACTTATGCTCAATGCAGACATCGAAGATCTATATTTTTTTTACGAATATCCTGTGGACAGATGAGTCGAAGTTTGATAGAGATGGCATCACTAACTACCACAACTCCCATTATTGGGCTCCTAAATCTGAAGGAAACCCTAATAAAAAAAGAATAAAAGGGTCACAAAGGAGATTTAGCTTAAATGTATGGATGGGTATAATATCAAATTACTTGGTAGGGCCATACTTCCTGCCTGATATTTTGAATGGCGAAGCCTATGAAAACTTTTTAAGAGAGGAGTTACCCCTCTTGATGATGGACTTGCCAATTTTATTAAGAAGAAACATGTTCTTTCAACATGATGGTTGCCCAGCACACTACCGAAGAAGTGGACGACAATTATCCAAATCGATGAATTGGAAGAGGCGGACCCATCGCATGGCCGGCGAGGAGCCCAGACTTAACGCCGATGGATTTTTATGTATGGGGCCACATGAAAAGCCTTGTATACGACGAAATGACACCGATCGCAAATATCGATATTCTGAGAGAAAAAATTATTAATGCGGCTGACGAAATGAGGAGGAACCTGCGAACTTCTGTCGTAAAGAGCAATTTAAGAAAAATAATGAGAATGTGTGTAAGAAATAGGGGCGGCCATTTTGAAAACGAATTACATTGAATATTAATTGAATAATTCAGATTTTTTGTTTTATTTACAAATGCCCCCTCTGGTACCTTAACTCTAGTAGGTCGATGTTTCTCCTTTTTAATAGTAAGTGTTATACCTTTTTGAATAGCTAACGAGACGTAGAAGTTTTTTAAATGATTTGCAGAATAAGTTCCATACTCTTTTTTTTTTTAAAAGAGCGCTTCAAAGTTAACAACACTTAATTTTCTTTTTTCAATTCTAACCATTGTGGGGCAGTTTTTTTAAACTGTTAGTAGTAGGGTTAGTCCTTATTGATCGCTTTTATTAATTGACTTATTTCACTAACTAAATACATTAAAAAGATGGACTTCAGGTGCTCTAGTCTCAAAAAAATCGGCATAAAAGCCAAAAAATTGAGAATTTTGAAAACAATAATCAAAATTCAATATCTCCATAACCGTTAGGTTTCGGATACCTAATTATATGACCAAATCAATCAGAAATGACCTGAGTAATAACGTATTTTAATATTCAGCACGACTTTTCATGTAACCCTGTATATAATATACCAGCGTTTATACCGCTTAAAACGCATATTTCTATATCTGGAAATCAAAATTCATAGGGTACTACCCAATGACCTATGCGTTTTGAGCGGCATAAGCGCTGGTATACATGTATATATATATATATATATACCAGCGTGACCTCGGGAGTCTAAAAAGGCCACTTTAGGTGTTTAATATTATGTTTCATATTTTTTTTCCATATAAAAATCGCGAAATTGTAAAATGGCTACATGATTCATCTGATTTCATCATATTAGAAAACATCAATTTGCTCAGATTTCAATTAAAATGCGTAAAATAGCGCACATAATATGAGTTGAAAAATATATATGAATCATCTCAATAGTGCTATACTAATAAAATCGAAGAAAAACGCTGATATTCCGCAAAAACCCAACACAAAACTTGCACTAAACTTCGACTGACAACTGTCAAGTGACATAATTTATTTAAGTGACGTTTACTGATGGTAATGCTACTGATACTGGCAGAGATTTTTTAAAAGAAGAAGAAGAAGTACACGATAGTGATGTCACGTTTGACGACTGTGCGTTTTTAATCACGTGATCAAACGTGAAAAATTTATTATTTTATTTTTGTTATTTTATAAAAATCATACATATTTTATAGTGCAGTATTGGTATAAATTAATTTTATATAATACTTAGTGATAAAATATCAATAGTTTGATGTATATTTTATCATTCGCTACTGTTTTATCATCGCTACTGTTACATACAATAGGCAATTATCCTAATGCTTAACCTAATGCTTCCTAATTAATTAACCTAATGCTTTGTGGGGAGGTTGCATCAGATGTCGTTGACATTTTGTATGGAGCAAACCTCTGCACCTTGAGGAAGAGAGATGGAGGTATCCGGCCGATTGCTGTCGGCTCGACGTACCGGCGCCTCACAGCCAAAATAGCATTAATTCACTAGCTTCTTACTTCCAACCGAAGCAGCTTGGTTTTGCCTGCAAAGGTGCTTATGAGGCAGCCTTTTCGTTCACTTTTTTTGCACATTTATTAAAAACCAAAATGACAGTGTATTTTTAAAGATGGACGTTAGCAGACGTGGTTAACAACCACGCCCATAGGATCTATACGGACGGTAGCAAGATTGAGGATCGAGTCGGAGCCGCACTTTCCGTATGGAAGGGTGAGGCCGAGACGAAGGCCGTTAAGCCTGCACTGCCGCCGGTTTGTACCGTCTATCAAGCAGAGCTTCTAGCGCTCCAAAAAGCAGTAAGTATAGCCCGCAAGAGTGGATTGGCGAAGGTCGGTATACTTAGCGATTCCAGATCGGCTCTCCAGGCAGTCACCCTTAGTTCCCCTCACCCCCTGGCAGTGCAAACAAGGGCGGCCTCCCGAAAAGCTACATTGCAGAGGCGGGAGGTCTCCCTGTTTTGGATCAAGGCGCACGCAGGGTTGAGAGGGTTGACGAATTAGCCAGGGGGGCCGCGCTGGGATTGAAAAGGAAACCTGACTACGATCTGTGTCCTGTTTCATTCGTCAAGCGTATCTCAAGAGAGGATACGATTGAGGAATGGGACAGGAGATATGTAGTGGGAGGGACGGCCGGAGTTACGAAGCTCTTTTTCCCAAGCGCTGCTGCTGCATACAAAATAGTTAAGAAAATAGACATCACACACCACACCACACAAGCACTGACTGGACACGGTGGATTCGCCTTCTACTTGAACAGATTCAAGTTGAAGGAGGATCCATCGTGCCTGTGTCAGCCCGGAGTTGAGGAGACGGTTCCTCACCTGCTACTTGAGTGCCAAATTTTTGCAAGCAATAGATACGATATTGAGCAGAAATTGGGCATCGCGATGACGGGTGAGAACCTGCCTAAATTACAAAATTTTGGTGAAACTTTAGACCGCCTTCTCCAAATTAACTGTCACATGGCTTTTAATACGATATTACTTATTTGTTCCAAAATTTACGTGTCTTGCGGTGTTGCCAACTTTGGAAGTTCCCCAACTCCCTCCAACGTTCCCTCAAACGTTTAGACGACACCATAAAACATACGCTTTCTTCCATTTTTAATATAAATTTTAACCACCGCTCTTGGACTCAAGCAACGCTTCCGGTAAGGTTCGGTAGCCTGGGCATTCGACAAACGTCTGAAGTAGCCTTACCGGCTTTCCTGTCCTCAGGCCACGCAAACCACGCAGTGATTTTAAAAATATTAGAACGCTCATCCTGCCCCTTAATTATTACTTTTGTGGACGAGGTCAAGGACGCCTGGGATATTGCTGGTACCGGCAGCAATATTCGTAACCTGGGGACGTTTTTCCATTTATAGATATTTTTAAAGATCAGTCATATTTGTAAAGTGTCCTTTTTTAGTATTAATTTTTAATTTATTTTCGTCCAAAGTGTAGTCAAAGTCCTATTATAGTGATATTAAAGTAAGTAGATATTTCGAATATTTATGTAAGAATTGAACCCTAGATAAAGTGCTTAAGTTCCATTATTTTCAATCGAATTTGAATTAAATTAAATTGAAGCCCAATTCACAAACAATTAAATGCATCATGTATAAAATTCGGTGCTTAGTATGAAATATGGTTATTTACTTATTATTAATAACAATTAATATTAACACATTTTAAGAGCTGAGCTGTTTAATTGAATAGGCGCCAAGCTTCCATTAGCTATTGTACATAAGACGATGATGATGAATACTGTAAATTACATAATGGCATATGTTTGCAGTTCTTTAAGCAATGTCGAAATTTCCAAATGCGTATCTTTAAAGACTGAGGAGTTCTGCTCAGTGCATTTGGATCCAGGGTATACCTTACAAAATCTTACTTTTTGGTAGCATATGCTTGGGTTACTTCAGAAAAAGTCAAAATCACCATATGTGTCCATATAAATTTCGAGGAGTTCCCTCGACTCCTCATGGATGCCATCATCAGGTTACCACTTTGGTGACAACGAGACCTAATTCGGATTATACCCTTAACAATAAAAAAGGAATTTTTAATAACGGTTCACAGACGGCGGAGTTAAGAGATCATTGAACATACAAAATATATATATTATAATCCTATCTTTACCTATGAAATTGCCGTTCTGCAGTACTGGCCATTTCAAATCAAAATAATTTTTGTTTGGCTAAGAATTCTAATTTCAAATTAATTTTATTTTAAAAACATGGAATTCTTTTTCCAAAAGTAGTCATTTGTTTATTGTGTTACATTTTCATCGCATTTCGATCTTTTTCGTCAATGATGACGATCCATGAGGATACGTTAAAAATTCGAGTAATCATGGAATATGAGTACGTCGTGGCAGCAATGCGGCACAAGCGGCACGCAACATCAACGACGTTTACGGAGCTAAAACTACAAATCAACGCACCAACTGTTATTGGTTTGCTCGCTTCCGTTCTGGAAATTTCGACCTGAAAAATGAACTTCGCGGTCGTCCGAGGACTTTGGTCGACAATCACGAATTAAAGGCGATTGTGGAAGATGATACACAATCTACGGCTGAATTAGCAGCAGCTTTCGACGTTAGCGTCAAAACAATATTGGTCCATTTGCGTCAAACTGGCAAGGTAAAAAAGCTTGACAAAAAGGTGCCCCACGAACTCAATGATCGAAGTACGCGTCGAGACGTGCCTTGCACTGCTCAACACAAATGAAGGAATTTTGAACTGCATTGTTACCTGCGATGAAAAATGGATTCTGTTTGATAACCGCAAGCGCTCAGCAAGTTGGTTGGATCCTGGTTCAGCACCTAAACAATGCCCTAAACGAAAACTTACTCTAGAAAAGTTATGGTCACTGTTTGGTGGTCTAGCGCCGGTGTGATTCATAACAGCTTCTTACCAAACGGGGTGAGCATTACTGCAGATGTGTACTGCGAAGAACTGAACACAATGATGGAGAAGCTGGCACATCTCCAACCAGCATTGGTCAATTGCTCGTCTCCGCTGCTACTGCACGACAACGCGCGACCTCATACTGCACAGCAGACGGTCTCCAAGATGCAAGAACTGGAATTGGAAACTCTCCGTTATCTCCCCTACTTACCAGACCTTGCGCCTACAGACTACTACTTTTTCCAGAATTTTGTTAACTTCTTGACGGGAAAAAAATTCAATACCCGAGAGGCAGTACAAAATGCCTTTGAAGAATTTGTTGCCTCCCATTCAGCTGATTTCTTTAAGAAGGGCATCAATAAACTGCCACTGCGTTGGAAAAGATGGATTGATTGCATGGGTCATTACTTCGATTAATACAAATAAAAAACACATTAAAAATATTCGTTTAAATTTTTTCATACAAAACGGCAATTTCATAGGTAAAGACCTAATATACAGGTTGACCTGAAATTCGATACATTCCTTTGAAAGACAGAAAGTAGACCTCATTTACAGTAATATTTTTCATGGCATCCCCTATCCGAAAGTTGATATTTACAAAGTTATTGAAATTTCAAAATTTTTTTCTTTATTTTCGACTTTTTGACTTTGACATGACGTAATTTTAAAAATGTTTGTCTTTTTAGTGATTTTTTTATGTATTTTAACCGTCAATGAGTCAAATATTATTTTTAAGGAATAAATAGGGACAAACTAAGCGAGAATTTTTCATTGTGAGACATGAAACAGAATTTTCTTTTAAGAAAAATGCACATTTTTCTTAAAAACAGGTGATTTTTTTAAAAAAATGTATGATACAATGCGTACAAATATTCTAAATAACTTCCTTATCTCATTAGCTTTCCAAAAAGGTGCAAATGTCTACATAAAAATATGAACATGTAATAAACAAAGACAAAACAATCATCAGGTAACGTTATCTCAAGAATTACACCCTTACTTCTACTTGTGATTTTTTTGTATCGCGATGGCTGCTTTTGAGTACGATGAATACGCTGACATCTTGTTTTGTTACGGACTTAATGCTGCTGCTGCACGAAGAACATACGTTGAACGTTTTCCGAATCGACGAGTGCCAAAGTGTGTTTTCAACAACATTTCGACGAATTCGGGAAAGCGGCCGTGTTGATAGAAGACGTGGCGATTCAGGCAGACCTCGTTTGTATGCTCCAGAAGAAGAAGAAGAAATTTTAACACTTTTTCAAAATGATCCTTCTATTTCTACAAGAGCGGCAGCTAGAAGACTTGGATTGAATCAATGGAAGGTGTGGTTTACAGTACACACAGCGCGTCTACATCCATTTCACTACACACCTGTCCAAGCGTTGGAAGAGGGAGACCCGGTTAGAAGAATGGAATTCTGCCGTTTTATGATAAATGCAGACATGGAGGATCGCAATTTCTTCTCAAGAATATTGTGGACGGATGAATCGAAATTTGACCGTGACGGGATAAACAATTTCCACAACACACATTACTGGGCACCAAAAGGAGAAAACCCCAGGATGAAAAAAGAAAGGGCCCATCAAACCAGATTCAGTCTAATTGTCTGGATGGGTATAATTAATAATAATTTAGTTGGACCTCATTTTATACCTCTAAATTTAAATGGTGAAATGTACGAACATTTCCTAAGAGAGGAGATTACTGGTTTAATGGAAGATGTGCCAATAGCAACTCGTCGTAATATGATTTTCCAGCATGATGGTTGCCCGGCCCACTTCCGCCTCGGCGTACGCCAGTGGCTAGACCAAACTTACCCACATCGCTGGATAGGTCGAGGCGGGCCAATTCCTTGGCCAGCACGGTGTCCCGATTTGACCCCGTGTGATTTGGGGTCATATGAAGGCTTTGGTGTATACTACACCCATAACTACTGTAGAGGAGCTCAGAAGCCGCATAAGAAATGCAGCAGAAGAAATCAAAACTAGTCTTACTACCAGAATAATCAAAACAGAGGTACGGAGAAGACTACGGGCCTGTATCAGAAACAGAGGTTCACATTTTGAACAAGACCTAAAGTAGAATATTTATTATTAAATTTAATTAAACATTGATGTTTTTTAAACACAATAAACGTAATTAAATTCAAGTTTTTCCTTTTATTTTAACGTTATCGCAAATAAATCGATTTAGACATTATTTCATTTTACTTCTAATATGTTTACTACAACGTCATATTGTTATGTAGACATTTGCACCTTTTTGGAAAGCTAATGAGATAAGGAAGTTATTTAGAATATTTGTACGCATTGTATCATACATTTTTTAAGAAAATCACCTGTTTTTAAGAAAAATGTGCATTTTTCTTAAAAGAAAATTCTGTTTCATGTCTCACAATGAAAAATTCTCGCTTTGTTTGTCCCTATTTATTCCTTAAAAATAATATTTGACTCATTGACGGTTAAAATACATAAAAAAATCACTAAAAAGACAAACATTTTTAAAATTACGTCATGTCAAAGTCAAAAAGTCGAAAATAAAGAAAAAATTTTTGAAATTTCAATAACTTTGTAAATATCAACTTTCGGATAGGGGATGCCATGAAAAATATTACTGTAAATGAGGTCTACTTTCTGACTTTCACAGGAATGTATCGAATTTCAGGTCACCTTGTATATACATCCGAACATATAACCGCCTCCGGTTTTTGGAAGTCAGTTAAAAATGGGTCGTCGTCTTAAAATGTGGAGTGGGAATGCCCACTCCACATTTTAAGACAACGACCCATTCATATTTATATTCATAATTACAGAGGTTGGAAGGACAGAGCGTGTATATATACTATAACTGTGCCTTTTAGGACTACCGAACCCTAAAAAGAGCGATACGACTTACTTAGTACATACCTTGTTAATTTCATTAACATAAATTAAATATTCTGAAATATTTTAAATATTACTTTAAAATATTTCAGAATATTTAATATGCAGGTATTGCAGGTAATGTGTATAATTATTTATTATAATTTCAAAGAATGTGAATGGATGTTCTTAATTAAGGTAGTTTTGTGTAATTGTACATAACATTATAATACGAATTAGGAATGTTACTTGGTATATGCAAAATCACTTGAAATATTGCTGTCGTACCTAATGCTTTTATGCCTACCGATACACTTGTTTTTGTTTCAAAATACCGAGGAGATTTTACATGCATTCAAAGTTCGCGAAAATATCGGGCCCCGCTAAACGTCAAAAGATATAGAGTAACTACTCTATGAGCGGGTTGTATTTCTTCGAAAATCTATTCTTCGTCTCATTAGCCTGGTCAAATTTTAATGTAACTTTTATGCCTGTAACACATGTTGAAATGAAAATAGATACACCATAAAATATATGTTTGCATGAGGGACTCGTTTTTATAGAGTAGATTTCAAAATATCCACGTACAAATATTTTGTGGCCAGGCTAATGACAGGCTAATGATAAGAAGAACAAAAAGTAAAAAACTTTATGTAAATAAAATAAGTTTTATTAAAAATATAATAATAATATTCTCAAAACAACAATTATCTGTTTTAATGAAAACGGTTTACAGTACAAATTTCACTGAAAAATCAGTTACTACCTAGTCGGTTAGATCTAGAATTGACTTAGCTCATAAACTTTGTAAATATAAATAGGTAATTATGGCACTCTCAGGTAGTAAATCAGTATTAGTTCAGTCTTGATTACTGATTAGATTATCACTATCACTTACAATAAATGTGTATGAAGGAACTTAATGCTCTTGGTTTGGTTAGTTCTCTCTGTCTTTTCATATTTAGTTTGTGGCATTGTTTTACCTTCTTCTGATATCTGAAATAATAAAATAATATAAAAAAGAAAGATCTGTCTCAAGAATATTAAACAAGCATGGTTTTATAAGAAAAATATACGTGTTATCACATCTTAAGAAAACAAAAAATAAGGGTTTCTTGCTAATACAAGGAACCCTTATAGTCGTAGTACTCTACGGAACCCGAGAACTACACAAAAAGTGCTCCTTTCATGCTAAAAAGGGGAAAGTAATATATTTTATAATTAGCCTGGACTTTTGACCAGGCTAATGAGGCACAGACAAATAAGAATATGCCCATAACCATGCAAAAATAGTTACACATACAGACCAGTAATATTATTTTCACACATAAATCTATAACCCATAAACATCACAGATAACGTAGATTGAAGTTTTAGAATAGTAAAATAAGCTTTATAGAGTAGACAGTTTAATGACCATACACATTAAACCAAATACAGGCTAATGATATTTGACGACCTCTGTGACTCAGTGGTTGAGCGTGTTGGTGCTCAAGCCGGGGGTCGCGGGGTTCTAATCCCGCCAAAGGATCAAAAAAAGTTTTTCTGTGTTCCTGGGTCATGGATGTGTATTAGGTATGTGTATAATATAATAAAAATCTTAAATATATGTAAAGTATCAAAAGTATTAAATATTTCCATCGGTTCCGGTCTGGTACCCGTAACACAAGTTCTTCGAGAATTTACTACGGGACCAGATTGACGTGGTGTGAAGCGTCCATAGATATTATTATTATTATTATTAATGATATATTTACCTTCGTAACACCAGGATCGAAATCAAACAGCGGCACGTCCGCCGACTAGTTTCTTCGTTGCATTATTAGCTTGATCACATGCGGTAAACTACACTCTCATTGTTACCAAACTAGTGTTGTAACTAGTAAATACTTAGACTGAAATTATTTAAAAAAAAACCTAAAAACGGATAAAGCTCAACTATATAAAAAAATTCATTGCGTTTTGTTGCCTGGTTACAGAAATAAATCCACGGACATCGAAAATCTCGTCTCCGTAGAAATGCCCGGATGCTCTTATGTACCACAGCCAGGCGTTATTAAATAAACACAAATTGATGAAATGAACATGGGCAGAAATGTGTGAACGCTGGTCTACCTATTCAATACAAACAAGGCATATTATGTCATTCAAAAGGGCATTATTTTTTTCCTTTATTTACCACATAAACATATATATAATATAATGGGGAATTGTGTAGCACTTCAAAACCAAATAAAAATAACAAGATATTCGCCAACTATATACGCCATATACAGGGTGGCCAAAAAGTCGTGGATCAAACGAAACAAGGAGATAAAGGAGGTAATTTCCAACAAAAAATCTTTCTCCAGCATGGCTATAACTTCATTGCACGAAAAGATATGAACTATTTTTGTTTTTTCAATGAAAGTACCGAGTTTTTTTACAATTTAATCAGTAAAAAGTTAAAATGATTAAAAATAATTAAAAAAAAGCTGTTGTATAATACAACTTATTATGTTATTTTAATTACTTAAATTACTATGTAATATGTATGAGAAAAAATCTAATTTTTCCTTTGAATTTATCATTTTATGAAATTTGCACCTTGATATGAAAAAAGATTATAAAACCAAAACTAAATATCAAAAAGTAAAGTGTTGTACCTCATTTTAATCAGCATTAAACCGGCAAGTTTTTATAATACAGGGTCACCTTTCCGTAATACATTTTTTTTTCAAATGGTGCTCTTAAAGTGAGAGTAATTTTTTGAAACGCATCAAAATTTACGGAAAAACATTAATTGCTCGTTATGTTTGATACCAAGAGCTGCAATACATTTTTTGTAGTATTGATACAAAATCGAGTCATAATACAACAGCTTTTTTTTAATTATTTTTAATCATTTTAACTTTTTACTGGTTAAATTGTAAAAAAACTCGGTACTTTCATTGAAAAAACAAAAATATTTCATATCTTTTCGTGCAATGAAGTTATAGCCATGCTGGACTTTCTCCAGCATGGCTATAACTTCATTGCACGATCAAAAATCTTTGATTTTTTGTTGGAAATTACCTCCTTTATCTCCTTGTTTCGTTTGATCCACGACTTTTTGGCCACCCTGTATAGTTGGCGAACTATACGCCAACTTTTCTTTTTCATATGCATATTTTGACAGTATTTGCGGACGAGATGGGCAAGGAGTACGTTGGATGCAACCCCGTGTATGCATAATTATAATTATTTAGAAAACCTAACTAAGACCTTTTTTTGACTAAAATGAGCAATATGTTAGTCATAAATAGATTGTCCCAGAAATTTCCGATATAGTGAGATACATTGTTGGATAGGTATTATTCAGCTAATTAAATATTACTATGACAACAAGACTTGCGAGGACGCATGTTAAGAAAAATTCAGCATTATAACGTACCAATTATTCCCATACATTTCTTTCGAATCAATTTATTAAAATACCTTAAGTTTGCCGCATTATATTATTACTAAATTACTCAGTTTTATCCCGCCAGTTTTCTTGAGGCCGTATTATTTTGCCGATCGGGCCGGTCTTTTCATTCCGAAGCATTGGACTCCCACGATGAAAAACAACTTTTACTTTTTGCTCCCTTTCAGCTCCCTAGTCCCTGCTCAAACGGAAGGAAATAAAAACTATTTAATTTTTTTGTTTGTTTCTGGTGTACAAATACGACTTCCACTTTTATGACCATACAAATAAATAAAGTAAGTACAAAAAAGAGACCTTCTTAATGACACATAGCTTGTGTGTATTGAGTAGGTAGAATAAATAATGCCTATGCTTCTTTGGTACAGTTAGAGATATCCTTTGTACTCGCTCCATGGATATAGCGTATCCGACTTCCAAAAATAGGAGGCGGTTATATTTTTGACTGTATTTATTTATATTTTTTGTATGTTCAACGATAACTCCGCTGTCTGTGGACCGATTTTCAAAATTATTTTATTGATGTTTAAGGGTATAATCCGAAGTTGATCCCGTTTTCACAAAAGTGATCTGATAATGGGATCCATGAGGAATCGAGGGAACTCCTCAAAATTTATATAGACACATAGTATAGTAATTTTTACTTTTTCTGAAGTAACCTAAGCATATTTTATCAAAAAGTAAGATTTTACACCAAGGTACGTCCAAAATCCAACAGCACTGAACAGAACTCCTTAGTCTTTAAAGAAACGCGTTTGGAAATTTCGACATTGTTTAAAGAACTTCAAGCATATGCCATTATGTAACATATAATAATAATCATCATCATATACACAGCACCTAATTGAAGCTTAGAACATATTCAATTATTCGAATGTATTCGATAGTTTATTTTGAAAGTTCTTAAAATGTGTAAATAATAATATAACAACTTTGACTAAAAAAGGAAAAATTATTATTTTATACAAAAAATTAAACCGACTTCCAAAGTAAATATACACAAAAAAGTATAAAATAAATCTTATTTTCTAAATAATCCCCCTTTTAAATTTGGCTAAAATTTTATCTATTTCTCTACACAATCTTCATATTTTGTTTAATATTGTTGATGTAGTATTTAATCCAGTTCATAGATAAGAGAGAACAACGGCTATCGGGTCAGCTTATTATTATAGAATATACAGGCAGAACCTCTTTAGAGGCTAGTAAATTTTCTTATAGGTACCTAATATATGATTGTAGATGAAATTTGATGAAATTAATAAAAATCCGTAAGTGCTTGAGTTGGTAATAATAGTGACATTATTGCATACTAAAACATTTTTAAAACTGTATGCAGGTGACTACATTTTTAAAAAACATCGCCGTTCAAAAAGAGGATAGACCGGGTAATACTTGCGTGAGTGACAACTTAAAGCAACATCATTCCTCAGGAATATAAATTAATATAAATTCATTAAAATCGGTTTAACATTACCTAACCACATTCCTAACAGTAAATTAGGTTTATTATATTTTATCGGATCTGAAAAGAAATGGTCAAGTATGTTCTGTACGCTGAAAGCGAGCGAGCAAAAATGTTTATAATTTTGCAGGTTTCTATTGGATAAATACCTATGGACCAAAACAAATGACACACAGTCAAAATCTGCAATGCCGCATATCTTCTCAATATCAAAAAAATCCGCCGCCGCCCGCCGCTCTCATTTAAAAAATATTGAATTTAAATTGTATTTTCTATTATTGAATCGCTTTTACAATATTTTACATTGTATGTTACCGCAAAAATATAAATTACAGAGCGTTTAGTATTTTTTTGGATTCAGATGTTAGTGTAAAGTAGGTATACTATACAGTACTAAACTGTAAAATAGAGTACTATACGGTACTATAAAGTACTATACAGTAATTTATAGTACTAAACAGTAGTATACGGTACTAAACAGTACTTATACAGTACTATACAGTATAAACTCCGGCTATATATAGTATAATACTCCGGCTCAGCTGAATATAAGTATTTTCTCATCTCAAGTAATAAATAAACAAGTACCCATATCTGCGTGTAGACTATTTTAGCACTTTAGAATCTCTGCTAGCCACACACTGCCCCAATTATGACTATACTTTAGTCGCAGGTGATTTCAACACATACATCCCTTGAAATCTGACTCGCGTGCTTTTAAACTCCGTGCCTTACTTTCCTCCTTTAGCCTCCACATACTCCAACTTTCAGCAACCCACCATGCTCCAAACTGTTCCCCTTCCCTTTTAGATCTTCTCATTATCTCGTCACCCGAACTCATAGATTCTCATGGCCAATTTCAATCTAACCTTTTATATCACGACCTACTTTTCCTATCCTATAAAATCAGACCTCCCCGTCGAAAAGCCAAATTTGTTTTCCTTCGTAGTTTTAAGGCCATAGATTTGGAGGCTCTCAAACGTGATATATCTGATACTGACTGGTCTCTTGTTTACTCGGCCACTAATTTTGACCAAAAGGTAGCACTTCTAACCGATGCAATAACCCAAATATTTGATAAACATGCCCCTGTCAAAAGAATTAAAATCAAGTATGTACTGCCACCTTGGCTCTCGCCATAATCAATATGATGTCTAAACGCAACCGTGCAATGTCTCGATACAAGAAACGACCAACAGACGAAAATTTGGCAAAGTATAAGTTTCTGCGGAATCGTTGTAGTCGTTTGTGTAGGGATGCTAAAAGACGGCCACATACATTCTTCAATTGATCAAAGTAACCCCTTGCAACTATGGAAATTCCTTTCAACCCTCGGCATTGGCAAGTCCTCCACATGTTTAGTTAATTTAAAAGAAACTGAACGCTCATTTCTGTGTTCCACCAATTATTGTTGCCCAGGGCCTCTAGTCAAGATGCGTTCGATAATTTCGACGGCGAACTTCGAAAGAAAAAATGTATGGAATTTGACATACGTTGACGTCGAAATTATCGAATGCATCTTGACTAAAGACCCCGGTTCCAAAATTTCATACGATCTCGCATCTTTGTTCTCTTCCTCTCCCCTCCTGTAGTCCGTTTTTGTTTAAGCCTGTCACTGAGGACGAAGTAAAGAAACATATCATGGCTATCGCTTCTACTGCTGTGGGCAATGATAACCTGAGCCCCCGCATGATATCGCTTACCCTTTCAGAACTCTTGCCAATTATCAATCACATTTTTAACTTTCATTGACAATGAGTTCTTTCCCTTCGGCGTGGAAACGTGCCAATGTCATTCCACTTCTTAAAACCTCTAATCCCTCCCCCTTATCTCAATTTAGACCAATCTCCATATTACCCAACCTATCCAAAGACCTTGAACACATTGTGCACAAAAAGCTTTCCGAATTCCTATCCTCTAATAAATTGCTTTCTCCCTTCCAATCCGGCTTTCGCGCTGATCACAGTACTGTTACAGCACTGCTTAAAGTCACTGACGTTCTCCATCTAGCAATGGAAAATAAATGTATCTCTGTTTTAGTGCTACTTGACTTTAGCAGTGCTTTTAATACTGTTGATTTTGACATATTCCTTTCCATCCTTCGTTCTCATAACATATCTTCCTCAGTGATAGACCTGGTTCGATACATATTTTCGGGGACGTTCGCAACATGTCTGCTCTAACGAGGATACCTCCGATTGGTGTGACATTGAAGCGGATGTTCCCCAGGGTGGCGTTCTCTCTCCTCTTCTTTATTCTATTTTTATTAACACTGTTTCCACATTAATCTTATCAAATTTCCATCTCTACGCAGACGACCTACAACTCTATCATCATTCACATATATATGAGATTAATTCCGCAGTAACAGATGTTAACGCTGATCTACAGCGCATAGCAGTCTGGGCTAAATCTTTTAGTCTATTAGTCAATCCAAATAAATCGAAGGCCATGATCATAGGCAGTAAGTATATGGTCATGTATGATGGTACTGTCATTGAATACACAGACTCTGTCGAAAATCTAGGGTTGACTTTACACAGCGATCTTTCCTGGAATCTTCAGGTTAGTGAAGTAAGCAGAAAGGTCTACTACTCGTTGCACATGTTAAAGAGCCCTCAAAACTTTTTGTCCGTGAACACCAAAATTTTCCTTGTCCTGACACTCATTTTTCCTGTACTTGAATATGCTGACTCCTGCTACTTGGACATCAACGAAGAGCTGTTAACAAAACTAGAACGCTTACACTATCTCTGTATCCGTTTTGTGTTTGGTCTGAGAAAATTCGATCACATATCAGCCTTTCGGTTGAAGCTCAAGTGGCATATCCGACTTCGACGTAATTCCCACATCCTCTGTCTACTTTATAACATTTTGTATAATTCCCTCTCACCTTCCTATCTTCTCGATCGATTTAACTTTTCTCGATCCTTCGATATCCCTTGTAGATCTAATGTAAGAACAAATCTTTCCATCCCATCCCATCGCTCCAACTTCTACTCCTACTCCTTCACCGTTCATGCAGTCAGATTGTGGAACTCGCATCCCCACACCGTTCGTGACAGTCCCTCCATTATTGTATTTAAAAGACACTTGAAAGAGCACTACCTCGAAATTAAATCCATATAAATACCGTTATTACATATATATACATATAGTATTTATCTATTATAGGTATAATATAATATTATTTTATCGTATCAACAATGTGTTTTATATTTGTTAAGTATGTATATTTTGATAGTATACACTAGACATTATATTCTTTATTTTAGTAAGGATAAATTCTTTTACATAAGTTTATATAAGTTTACAAATTCTTTTATATATAAGTTTCTTACTAAAATAAAGAATATAATGTCTAGTGTATACTATCAAAATATACATACTTAACAAATATAAAACTCATAGTTGATACGATAAAATAATATTATATTATACCTATAATAGATAAATACTATATGTATATAGCTACTGCTACCGCTACCGCTACCGCTACCGCTACCGCTACCGCTACCGCTACCGCACGCGCTTCCGCTCCCGCTACCGCTACCGCACCCACTGCCGCTACCGCGCGCGTTCTTGCTACCGCTACCGCTCACGTTTCCGTTATCGCTCCTCCTTCCGCTTTATTCATGGATGACATTGTTTGTAGCGTTATGAACGTTCTGCTAGCAGTTTCGCTTTGTGAAGAGCTTATTCAGCTTTTCAAGCGAGGCCAATTTGACCTTGTCAAATGGACAAGTAACTCTCAAGACGTTCTAGCACGAATACCTGAGTCGCACAAGGCTTCTACAGACATTGAGTTGAGAAGTCTTTACCGCATAAGATCCTTGGCTTACGTTGGGACAGAGCCTGTGATAGTTTTCGGTTCGACGTCGCGACACCAGATGGTAAGTGCACTAGACGTACTATGTTGTCCACAGTGGCTCGACTATGGGACATAATGGGTTTCGTAGCTCCCCCCATTTTGTATGCCAAGCTCTTGATGAAGGAGCTTTGGCTGTCTACGTGCGAGTGACGACGGATGACGCACCACCCGATCACATAGCCGCAGCTTGGAGGCAGATTTGCTTTGAGCTTCCTTTACTCGGCCAAATTAATATACCGTGTCATCTAGGATTGGTCGATGGTTGCTCTGTCAACTTAATAGGTTTCGCTAATGCTAGTGAACGCGCTTACGGAGGAGTCGTGTATGTGCAGGTCGGTATTGGTTCTAACTACGCTGTTCAGCTAGTTAGTGCTAAATAGAGAGTCTCGCCGGTTGAAACTATTTCGGTTGCGAGGCTGGAATTATGTGCGGCCCTTCTGTTGTGTCAACTACTTCGCAGAGTTCAAGATACAGTTTACAGCGTATATTCCCTTAATGGGATAGTAAGCCATTAAGGGAATATACGCGTTTACGGACTCCAAGGTGGCCCTTTCTTGGATTCGTTCCTCTCCGCACCGCTGGAATACCTTTGTCGTAAACCGCGTTACTAAGATAATTGAATTCATCGCCCCCGCTTGTTTTAATCACATCGCAGGTACTGATAATCCTGCCGATTGCCTGTCTCGCGGTATTGCTCCTGCACATTTCTTAAACACGGTGCCATTGTCATCACTTCCCGCGCCTGAATTAGACTCCTCTAGTTTAGTCCAGAGACATACATTGTAAGATAAGCTTGTACAATCGTTCTGGCAACGTTGGCGTTCAGAATATCTTCACTAGCTTCAGACTAGATCCATGTGGAATGCTCCTGGGCCTCCTATACAGGAGGGTATGTTGGTGATTGTTATCAACGACAATTCGCCAACACTTTCGTGGCCATTAGGCATCGTTTAGAAATTACATACCTCTAAAGACGGTACAACCCGCGTTGTTACCGTGAAAACCGCGAAGGGAAGTTACGTGCGCCCTGTCGTACGTCTCTGCCCACTGCCAACGCAGTGAGATTTAGCTAAGGCTGGATCTCCTTTAGTTTAGGCATCTAGGTGATAAGATAAGTTATTATTTCTTCGCTTTAGTTAATTAATAATACCATTGTCTTAGTCTATGGATAGGTTATGCGATAATGGATACACCTAACATGGCCAAATTATTATTATTTTCATATTTTTTAAAGGCAACCCTATAAGGCCGGGGGAAATGGTAGCGCCATCTGGGAGCATCGAACGCTAATATGAATGGCATCTCATAATATCGATAAAGCAGTATTTCACCCCGCGCTTGCCCGCTTCCCCACTTCCCCGCTTCCCCACTTTCCCGCTCCGACGTATACCGAGGATTCGCGAAACAGAACACGAAATTACTGCAACGAGTGCGCGTCCAGTGCAAACAATGGCAGACAGCGTGTGTATTATTTAAACTTTTTCGCCATTAATTACCGCTCACGAAAGTGAGATATATTCCTATAGAACGCGATAAGAATACTAGAAAGACAAAAGTGTTGTGAGCAGAAGAAAGCGAGAAGACTCCAGCTGCAGACGCTCGCACAGAAGCTGGTTCGGTAAGCGGATCTTCCTATACCTTTCCATTACATCTAATTAATACTGCATATTAACCTGGCGAAGCCAGATACCTCATGAAATACAGTCCATAAAAATATCGAAGAGAAATTATTCGCTATCGCCAGACACAAGGTGGCCCGCGCGGCCAATTGTATAAGTATAATCAAAAACAGTATATAAAACATTCATAAATAAATTTTATTTATCAGATGCTAAGAATAGAAGTACTCCTGCAGATGTAAATGTACCTTTCACTAAGAACACAAGTAAAGAATCTATTAATTTCTCATAAAGAGAAGCTGTGGGAGCGTTGCTGTTCTTATCATCTGTATCTATGCCTGACATAGCATATGCTGTGAATGTTGTTAGCAGATATGTGAATGACCCGGGTCCCTCACATGTCACAGCTGTAAAAAGCGGTAGCGAGAGCGGGTGCGGTAGCAGTAGCGAGAGCGCGCGCGGTAGCGGTAGCGGGAACGCGCGCGGTAGCGGCAGCGGGTGCGGTAGCGAGAGCGGTAGCGGGTGCGGTAGTGGGTGCGCGCGCGGTAGCGAGAGTGGGAGCGCGCGCGGTAGCGGTAGCGGGAGCGGGAGCGGAAGCGCGCGCGGTAGCGGTAGCTGGTGCGGTAGCGTTAGCGGTAGCGGTAGTGAGAGCGGGTGCGGTAGCGGTAGCGGGAGCGCTCGCGGTACCGCGCGCGGTAGCGGTAGCGGGTGAGTTAGCGGGAGCGCGCGCGGTTGCGGTAGCGGGTGGGGTAGCGAGAGCGGGAGCGCGCGCGATAGCGGGCGCGGTAGCGATAGCGGGAGCGCGCGCGGTACCGGTAGCGGGTGCGGTAGAGATAGCGGGGTGCGCGTGGTAGCGGTAGCGGGTGCGGTAGCGAGAGCGGGAGTGCGCGCGTTAGCGGTAGCAGTGGCGAGCGGTCGAGCGGTAACGGTAGCGGTTGCGTGCACGGTAGCGGTAGCGGGAACGCGCTCGGTGGCGGTAGCGGGCGCAATAGTGCGCGCGGTAGCGGGTGCTGTAGCGAGAGCGGGAGCGTGCACGGTAGCGGTAGCGGGTGCGGTATTGAGAGCGGGAGCGCGCGCGATAGCGGTGGCGCGCGCGGTATCGGTAGAGGGAGCGCGCCCGGTAGCGGTAGCGAATGCGGTAGCGGTAGCGGGAGCGAGGGAATTAATAATATTTTCCTGAAGCACAGAGCAACAAGATGTAGTATAATGAGGCGTATGCGACGTAGGTACGGAACCCATAATCACAAATCCAAATACCGTCTCAATAGCGGGAGGCAAATCATATTGATAACTACATACGATATTAGGTAATAGCAAATGCGGGAATACTGATGCCCCAATCAGTATCTACATCACCCGGGCGCGAAAAGTCGGTATCTGCTAGCGGGAGGGCTTTCAGGTGCGTTAACGAAGACACGTCTACGTTAGCGTTCGGTAACCTATCGGTAATACGTTCCACGATAAGCGGAGAAATATTAAAACTAATATTTTTATTTAAGCGCGAGTATACGACAATATCCACGGAACCCTTACATGATTTTTCCGAACCCCCAATTCCTTTAACTATAAAATTAGTATTTTTAAATGTATTCAAAAGCCCTAGACGATTATAACATTCCGACGTAATGAAACTACTTTGTGAAGCGCTGTCTAGTAAGCATCGCACGACTATGGGTTGGTCATTCACATCATAAACAATAACCTCATAGGTAACAAAATCGTTTGTTTACGTGCGAGCGACGTCGAGCACAGCGACACCTCGCTATTACGCTCGACTCGAACACCTATACGTGTAGGTATTCGATCGACTTGTGGCATCGGTATCGGACGGCGAGAACTGTTATTATCAAGTTCAAGGTCACGCGTGCCAGCTGACTGCCGGATCTTATCGAAGTGCATTAGGGTATGGTGTCGTCGGTCACAAATGCGGCATTCAGACTTACTAAGACAAGAGTTCGATTTATGTTTTATGCTTAAGCAGTTAACGCTAGCTTTATTTCCTTTAATATTAGGTCTTTACCTATGAAATTGCCGTTTTGTATCAAAAAATTGAAACTAATTTTTTTCATGTAGTTTTTATTTGTATTAATCGAAGTAATCACCCATGCAATCAATGCATCTTTTTCAACGCAGTGGCAGTTTATTGATGCCCTTCTTAAAGAAATCAGCTGGACGGGAAGCAACAAATTCTTCAAAGGCATTTTGTACTGCCTCTCGGGTATTGAATTTTTTCCCGCCAAGAAGTTATCCAAATTCTGGAAAAAGTAGTAGTCTGTAGGCGCAAGGTCTGGTGACTAGGGCGAATGACGGAGAGCTTCCAACCCCAGTTCTTGCAACTTGGAGACCGTCTGCTGTGCAGTATGAGGTCGCGCGTTGTCGTGCAGGAGCAGCGGAGACGAGCGATTAACCAATGCTGGTTGGAGATGTGCCAGCTTCTCCATCATTGTGTTCAGTTCTTCACAGTACACATCTGCAGTAATGCTCACCCCGTTTGGTAAGGAGCTGTGATTAATCACACCGGCGCTAGACCACCAAACAGTAACCATCACTTTTCTAGGGGTAAGTTTTCGTTTAGGGCATTGTTTATTTGCTGAACCAGGATTCAACCAGCTTGCTGAGCGCTTGCGGTTATCAAACAGAATCCATTTTTCATCGCAGGTAACAATGCGGTTCAAAATTCCTTCATTTGTGTGTCTGTTGAGCAGTGCAAGGCACGACTCGATGCGCACTTCGCGCTGGCGATCATTGAGTTCGTGGGGCACCCATTTCTCAAGCTTTTTTACCTTGCCAATTTGACGCAAATGGATCAATATTGTTTTGACGCTAACGTCGAAAGCTGCTGCTAATTCAGCCGTAGATTGTGCATCATCAGCTTCCACAATCGCCTTTAATTCGTTATGTCGACCAAAGTCTTCGGACGACCGCGAGGTTCATTTTTCAGGTCGAAATTTCCAGAATGGAAGCGAGCAAACGAATAACAGGTGGTGCGTTGGTTTGTAGTGTTAGCTCGGTAAACGTCGTTGATGTTGCGTGCCGCTTGTGCCGCGTTGCTGCCACGACGGTACTCATATTCCATAATTACTCGAATTTTTAACGTATCCATGATGACGAAAAATATTGAAATGCGATGAAAATGTAACACAATAACACAATAACAATCAATAAACAAATGACTACTTTTGGAAAAATAATTCTATGTTTTTAAAATAAAATTAATTTGAAATTAGAATTCTTAGCCAAACAAAAAATATTTTGATTTGAAATGGCCAGTACTGCAGAACGGCAATTTCATAGGTAAAGACCTATTATAATTAAAGCGGGCCAATGGGGCCAAATCATTAAACGCGGGTCATCGTCACGCGGGTCACGATCATTTGTTAAGATGATCATGCACAATGTTATTGCACATACATCTGAGCGGGCTACAATTATTATTACTAGACTCCGAACATGCTACATAAGACTGCGGATTAGGCGCGGTGTTATTATTTCAAAGTTTAATCAACCTTTGCTTATTAATATTACAGGACGAGCTAGACGAACCAAGCTGCGTATTTCTAAATATTCTACACTGATCTTTTATGAATGAGATAAAACTATCCAGTGTAGGAATTTTATTATTACGTACCGTCATTTCAAAGGCGCGAATAGTTTCTGTATCGAATTTTTTCGAGTTGTAATAAAATAAAATCGGAAAGATTTTCTAAATTTAAGTTTTTAAGCGAATTAACTGCCATTACGAAATTATTTATAAATGACTGAAAACAGATGCGTAACCATTCAATTTTAAATTTAAGGCTTGGTCAAAATATGTTGACGCGAGGATACGAGTATCTTGGTACCTGTCCACCAGCGACTGAAATATTAACTGATAATTCTCAGCGTGCGGGGTGACGCCAGCGAATACTGATTGAGCCCTTGGCGCCAACTTACCTATTAAATAATATAACTTGTCGGCATCGGTCAACGAGCTATTATTATGTACCGTTGATTTTAAACTGGATAGAATAGTGGCCAATTTTGTATGTCACCATCAAAATACATTATCTCAATCGCAGGCAACCTCGGCGTTCGAACAGTTGTATAAACCTCCGTTTTAACCTCAGGTTCAACAGTTTCAAGATGAGATTGAATGCGTTTAATAACGCAATATAGGTCCTCGAATGAAGTATACGCTTGAAAACTAGGCGAAGTTTTCGGATTAATAGATATCAATTTCGCGTTGTAGGCATCTAACAAGTTATGAAAATCTGTTCGAATATCACCTATTGTCATACATTGACTGAGAAATAATTCCTTATCTGCCTCGGATGACTCGGCAGTTTGCGAACGTTTATATATATTTCGAACACGTTCGATCAAATTTTACGCTTAGCGACTAGAATAGCTAACTCTGGATCCTCCGCCATTTTGAGTTAGATCTATTATAATATTCAAAATACTATTCGAATTATATACCTAAGTATTTATAATATACGTAGGTTATGCAATATTTATGTTACACCCAAGCATCTATTTACTAATTTACGAATAGAATACCTCAGAATATATGCGGTTTAATTATTTATTCCTATAGGCAACGACTTTCAAACAGTTTAAAAATATAATAATATGAGATTTATAATAGAACTATGATAGTTCGAATAATAATTCCAATAAGGAATCTCTGTAGGTAGCCACGTTATATCGTGTATTACCCACGCGGTGCGGTTTCCCAAAATATGGGTTTATAGAAGCGAAAATATGTATTGCCACTGCCTAGTTAGGCACTTTTAGAAGCTACATATGCGGGAAATTAAATAAAATCTGGATATAAATCCGTGATGGAAATGGATTATGATCCGGACCAAATGTGGTCTGCGACACTGTCATCTTCTTGATATTTTGATCGTACATTCTGTAATTATTATTGTTTTTGTCCATATACATATCCAACTAATAACATCTTAACACTTTTCTTGGTAAGCTTTCTCGGCTTTTCTTTAGGTATATGTACATAACCAATAGATCCAAATATTCTGACATGTTGTAAGTTAGGTTTTACTCCATGCCACAGTTCAAATGGTGTAACATCTCCGGTTTGGCTTGATGATTTCTATTCAATAAATAAAATGCACAATTGATAGCTTCTGCTATAAGGGAATGTCCTTTGCGTATAACATTGTTCTTGCTGATTCCATGATAGACCGTATCTCTCTCTCCCTGCTCTCCCGTTTTGTTGTGCGGTATATGGGTCAGTACACTCATGCGTTCTTTTCTGTTTTCTCTAGAAATAATGTAAGCTCTTGGTTCACATATCACAACCATTGTCTGTATGTAGTATCAGCAAGTCACGTTGAATATTTTTTTTTACAATTGCATTGTATTTTAGAAAATATTAAAACACTACATTTTTATGTTTCATAAAGTAAACATGGCGATAGCTTGTTGCTCCATCTTTGAACAGAACAAAGTAATTCATACCTGACATAGAAGGTTCTTCTATAGGGCTACAAACATCACTATAGACAATTTCTTCTGCTTGTGTCGGACCTCGGGTAGAATTGTAACTAGAATCACATCATTTTTAGATATATTTTGAAGTTCTTTGATATTCAAGTGTCCTAATCTATCATGCCAAATTTTAATATCTGTCTGCACAACACTGCACTTTTCTTGTTTAATTATATTAACATCTAATTTGTATAAATTATTTTTTGTTAACTGTGCACTCATAACAGGAACATTATTATTTAGTATCATAGCATTTTTCTTATTCTTTATTATAAAATAACCTCTTCTAGTGGCAGCGCCTTCCAAAAAGAGATTTATCCGTAAATTAGGTACATATAATACATGCTCAAGTATACATCTCTCCCATGTACCATTAACTAGTTTATCTATCAGTATGGTTCCTTCGCCACATACTTGGATAATCTCTTTGTTACCTAATCTTACAGAATTTTTATTTTTAGACTTATTCAACTTACAGAAGTTTTCACGTTTGAAAGTCATATGCATTGAGGCTCCACTATCTAGGATCCATGCCTTTTCATGTTCAACGTTACTCATCACGTTCAGATGAGTAACGTTCAGCGCTGAATGCCAACATATTGTTAGGTTTGTTATCATAATTTTTCTTTGGCAACCTGCAAACTTTAGCAAAATAGCCTCTTTTGTTGCAATTATACTATAATTACAACAAATAAATCGATGATTTGAAGTATTCTTTTCATCATTTAATTTTGAAGTATTAGGTTTATTTTCATTTTTCACCTTGAAATTTTTAGATGTCACTAATGCAGTCTCACTGCTGCTTGTATCATTGGCAAGGCTGGCATCTTCATCCACTAAGCGAGAAGTAAGGTTTTGGATAGTTTGGCTCTCTTCATCGAGTGACAACCATGCCTGTCTAAGTGAACGGTATGTTGGTGGTAATGTACACAAAATTTGCCCCTGTGTCACTGATTTTTTCACCCGTTTCTCGTAGCTGCTTTGCCAAGCTCTCTACTTTTGACACATGCTATGCCATCGTATCGGTAGTACAATAAGAGTATTAATAAAACTTTTCATGAATGATCATCTATTTATATTCTGATTTTTGCTCGTATATGGCCTCTAACTTTGACATTTATCACAGATATCTGTCATATAACATAAAGCAGTCGTGTTTTGTAGCTTTTGGTAATTCGTTTATGTAAATTAGAAATAAGTTGGGTCCTATAGTCCTAAAATAGTCCTAGTATAGTCCTTGTGGCACCCAACAATCAGTTTTTTTTTCTGATTTATAAGAAACCTCTTTGCCGTGTTCAATGTTACTTATTTCAACACACTGTTATTTGTTATGTTCTATTTGTTAGATATGATTTAATCCAATTGTATGCATTTCCCCTAATATCTTATTTCTCAAATTTTTCTAAAAGCTTTGTGTGGTTAACGAAATCTAATATACATATTATTATTGTATTAAAACAAACTACTTCTATGGTGCAATACTCAAATACGTGTTCTTTTGCATATGTTTTAGTTATGTCAAGGATTTTGTATTCTAGTCCATTTCTAACTAATATGCACGATCCACCTCTCTTTTTGTTCTTCCTTGAAAATGAAGCAGCGTTTTATAATATTATGTTTTTTTATGTGTTTTTCTCTTAAAGAAAATCAGTTATTGAAATTATGTCAATTACGCCAATTTTAAATTTTAATGTTGTTAATGTTATTTCGAAGATGTCAAATTTATTAAATATTCCTGCTATATTTTAGTGAAATAAAGTTAAATAATCTTTTTAAATAGTCCTTTCCTATAAAAAAGATTTTGTATCAAGTTTTTTGTTTGTTGCTTTTTAAAATAATGTGTTATTTTAAATTTATCATAAAGTGTTACAAACAAGTTTTTAGTATGTTTGTTATTTTTCTCATTTAATTTTTGTCTGAAAAAATATGGCGTGTCACTCTTGATTTTTAGTATTTTGATTATGATTGTTGCTATTGTTTTGTTTAATGCCACATATAAATGTTTTGTCGTGTTCTGTACTGTCAATTTCAAAATTAATATTTTTGCATATTTTCATTTAAAAACGAAGTATGATGGTAGATACCCCTTTCCGTACAAATCACCTTTACATTTGGAAAATCCTTTAAAAATGATTCGATTGTAAATTGTATACTTCCGGGTTTTGAGTATTTGTTGTCAAAATATGGTGCGATTATAACATTGGTCTTAGCTAGATTTGAGAGTAACAAAGTAAGATTAAAGATAAGTCATGTGAAACTTTTCTCACTCACCCTTGTCGTTAGAATGACATAATCAGATGTAGTAAATTTACTCCTCGTTTCATTCGTAATATTTAATAGTTGTGAATATGTGGAATTTCGTTTTATTAAACCTCTTTTTGTACAATATTACTAATTCCCTTTATATGTCGATCTCCAGTAATGTAAATCTGTGGTTTTTTACATACGATTGCACTTTTTTTGGCTCCTCATAATTTTCTAGGTATGTATCTATTTTTACAAATTAAATATTGGATTTTTAAACAGATTCTGTTAAAAAGTATTGTTAAATTTATCATAATAAGTTTTTATGTCTGGATGAATGTAATAATATTTACTATTAATACTAATAGTAGTTTTTATGACGTAGTGAATAAATGGTTGTATTTAGAAAATTTGTATTTAGTTAAGAATTATATTTTCTATCTTGTGCTATTCTTAATTTGTTATAGTGCATTGCAAATGTCTGTAAACAATGTATATGGATTTTTATTATTATGTACATCCAACGCCAATAATAACAATTGTATTTTTTTGTCAATGACTTAGAATTATATAAATAATCACAATAATTTAATATCTGGTCACTTGTAGCCTGTGGCTTAATATATCCTTGTATTCTAAGTTATTACTAAAGTCTTTTGAATAACAAAATTTATTGCGAATGCCTACTGATATGTTTGTCATTTGTTGATTGCCAAGTACGTAAACGGTATATTTTTCCTCGCATAGCCTTCAGTCTTCATCAGCCCTTGAGACGCGATGTTATCGATTGCAGTGATGGATGACTCGATGAAGTTATTGTTTAATAAAGTATTTGATTCATTTAAATCTAGTGAACTGTGAGTTTCATCATAATGTATTGACGTCATTTTATCTCGTTGATTGAATCTAAGTGGTGATAATTGTGATGGTTTCATTTGTGAGGTTAATTTTCTTAGGAATTTTATAGTGCTAAGATTTTTTGATGTAGTCATTGAGCTGTTCGAGACTGATTTTAAAAGAGTGATACTTTTTTTGGATGCATCAAATTCCTTTTTTAATTCTAAAACGTCAAAATTTAAGTTTTCAATCACTTCATGTGCACTGGTAAGTTCATTTCGTAACCTATTTATTTCTGTTCTTAAAGTTGAAATCTCCAAAACTATCCGATGTCATTATATTAGGTTCGCTTGTAGGTGATAAGTCCAATCTAGAAAGAAGTAGAAAAAGAATCGTCGTCATCATCTGAAATACATGAAACATCTTGGTCCGATTTTGATTTTGTTAATTGTTGTTTTCTGTAGGTTATGTTGTCCAAATAAGAGCAATCCATGAGTACAGTTGTTGTTATAATATTTTTGTTGAAATCAAACCAGTATTATTCGAATTGTAATGTAAAAAATTATATTTTTCTTCAATAGTAACTATGTTGCAATTAATTTAATTAATTCCACTTTTTCAGACCATACTAATGTCGTTATAATGTTTTGTTGAAATTAAACCAGTATTATTCGAATTATAATGTAAAAATTTATATTTTTCTTCAATAGTATGTTGTAATTAATTGAATTAATTCCACTTTTTCAGTTTGTTCGTTAGATAATTTGTCACACTTATTAATTTTTATTTCGGAGTATGTTTATTTAAACTTTGTTTATAAGTTATATTTTAAATTTTGTTTATAAGTTTTATATTTTTATTGTTCCTATTGTTTTGTTAGAGTGTTATATAGTTTATCACTTATTATTTTGTGTAATTGAAATATTTTATAGTCACTTAGGTTTTTGTTAACGGTCACTTTTCTGTGCTGCTAATTTCCTTGCTATACTTTTTATTCCACTTAATAATAATGTCTCTGTTAAGGACATCGGCCTCGTAACGTAAAACATGAGTGAATTTAAATGTGAACGATAAACGTGTAATTAAAACAGTACATAAAACTATAATAGTGAATACTCAGTGACTATATGTATAGATTTATATTGCATCAGTGTGTAAAAATCGTGTTATATGGTGTTTTATCAAGTGCAGGTTATTTTGCTTATATATATTTAACTAAAGCTAATTTTAACGTAGCTTCTTGTGATTTGTGTAAATAAATATAATACCTAACGTGTAACGTAGCGAGTAAGAATATATAATAAATGGTTAAATAGTTATTAAGAAAATAATAAGAAAATAATGGTAAAAATGTAGAACATTTCTCATATGGTAAGCTGTGAATTGCACATATCTTTTTTATAGAATAAGGTCTCTAGTATATAAGGGTTTATGTATATGGTTTTTACAATAAATAATTTTTCACAACGCGTTTTGCTTCACCTGGCTCATGAAAAATAGGGAAAATTATGGAAAATAGCCGTATACAGAGGTAAAAGTGAGATAGCGAATCGGCCCGAAAGAGGCGTACGGGCGGGGCTCTCTATACGGCATTGCCATGAGCCAGGAAAGCAAAGCGAAAAAAGTGAAAATCGTTCTCATCAAATAAGTGTTTTATTATCGCCACAGCTCTGCCCAAATCGGTGTAACCTTGCTATCTTCGAGTCTAATCTGAGCCGGCGGTTGAACCCCTGTGAATTTATACAGTCCTGTACAGTAGTGCGTGGTCCTTTGGCGAGCCGAATTTCAAGATCGAAGAAAAATTCGAAGTCCATATCAAGTTGAAAATAACGAAGACGGCACTTAGAAAAATTTGAACAGCTGTTGTGGACATAGAAAAATTTCCGAAGATTCAAGATAGAAATTTTTACTGAAGACTGGACTTAGAAAATTTTCGTCAGCTGTTCTGAACATAGAAAAATTTCCGAAGATTCAAGATAGAAATTTTTACTGAAGACCGGACTTAGAAAATTTTCGTCAGCTGTTCTGAACATAGAAAAATTTTTTTGAAGATTCAAGATAGAAGAATTCTATCAAGTAGGAACATTGGAAACTTTATCAACGGGAATCAACGCCAGGGATTAGATTGGACTCAGATGATCGGACTTGAGGATACAAGGATACTCCGCTGCGAACGGAAGCAAGGATTCGCAGATTTTTCATCGGAAAAATCTCCCGAAGATTCTTGAAAAGGAAGATTAAAGGAAGATTATATTAATATTATTCAATGTTAATCTTCCGATTAACATTGAAGATTAACATTTGAGATTAACATTTGAAGATTAACATTTGAAGATGGTTATAACAAGAAGTCAGAGTGGGGCCGAGGAGAACCAGCAGCAACCACGAAGATTTCCGGATCCGCCACGATCGCCGTCCGCTGCCGCTACGAGCCAGCCGCCGCCGACCGAAGGAAGAGCGGATCTGCTTCAAACTATTTTGAAACCGAGACCAGGTACCAGCAAGGCGCCTGCATCCTCGGAAGTACAAACTCTAGCCAGAAAGAAGGCTATTTCAATTAGATCGCGTCGATCGACAGCAAGTGTCGTCGCGCGTATGCATTACGAGGCGGAGGAGAAACTCGCCGCTCTTCGTAAGAAGGAACTGCAGATCGAAGCAGAACTTATAAAGAAGAAGCTCGCCGCTGACGTCGCCGCTGCAGAAGATGGTAGCAGCCCCGACGACGACGAGCCATCAGAACAGGTGGAGCAACGTGTCCGAGCCTGGCTAAGCGAACAGGGTCCCGAACCCGAAGAGGCTAGACAAGAGCCGACATCAATGGAAGAAAGAGAGACGCCGAAGTCAGAAGATATGCCACCGAAGGGAGCCCAGAAGACGAGGTTCGAGTGGCCGCAGCAACGCCGCCCACGCTCACCCACACCGCCCACATCTAGGGCTAATGGAGTGGAGCAACTTGCCGAAACATTGGATAAACTGCTGACCCAACGCCAGTCGCGCCACACTACGGAGTTGCCCATATTCTCGGGTGCTCCCACTGAATGGTTGCCATTCAAAGCAGCCATGGAAGACACCACTGCGTTCTACAAGCTCTAGCCAATCGAGAACTTAGCTCGTCTTAGAAGCTGCCTACGGGGAGAAGCAAGAGAAGCCGTGGCACCACTGCTGAGCGTCGCGACGCCGCCTGAACAAATTATGAAGACCTTGGAACAATGCTTCGGTCGACCCGAGGTTATGGTCGATCGCATGATGGAAGACCTGAAGAAGATACCGAGGCTCGGAGGTTCGGCGGCAGAACTCAACAAATTTGCAGTGAAGATTCAGAACATGGTAGCCATCCTGAAGAAGCTGAGGCACGGGTACCTCTTTAACCCGTTGCTCACGAGAGACATCCTGGAGAAGCTCAGCCCATACGAGAAGAGCAAGTGGTACGACTACGCAGAAGAGACGTCGCACTTCAGGAACGAGCCCGATGTCGTCCTCTTAATGAGAGAAGCGGACAGGGCGCTGCGCTACGGGTTCAGCACGGCACCGAAGAAGGAAACACCGCGTCCACCTCCTAACAAGAACGAAGCCCGAACGAGAAGGCCAGTCTTCGCGATAGCAGACGAGGGCAGGGATTCGCCGAGTCGCAGCCAGCCAAAGAGAGCACGCGAAGAGTCAACAAAGTGCCCGATATGTGCCGAAGATCACGCTCTATTTCGCTGCGCTGCTTTCAAGAAACTGAGCATGCAAAAGAGGTGGGACACAGTCAAAAAGAAAGGGCTGTGTTTTCGGTGCATACCAAGCAGGCACAGAAGATACAACTGCAGGGCGAAGCCGTGCGGCGTGAAGGGCTGCAACTTGCCTCATCATGTGCTGCTGCACGAAGACAGGTCCGGCGGCGCCCCGTAGACAGAGGACGCCGTGATTACTGCATCGGTCACCTCCGACCGCGCGGTGAAACTTAAGATGAGAAGAATTCAAGTTGTCGGTCCACGGGGCGAAGCGGATATCTTCGCGCTGTTCGACGAGGGCTCGACAGTGACACTACTGGATGAAGACGTCGCGAAGGCTATCGGCGCAGACGGCCCACCGAAGGTGCTGAGAATGCATGGGATCAATGCCGAGAGAAGGGAAGAAAAAAGCCGACTCGTACAACTTGGCGTACGGGGTCACGACGGTACCAGATATGACGTCACTGCGAGAACCGTCGCCGGACTGAACCTACTTACTCAGTCCGTCCCGGAATCACTATTTCGACTTGCTCACCTGCATGATCTCAAGAACGAAGAGATATGCTATGAAGACAAGAAACCCCAACTTCTCATCGGCACGGACAACTGGCAGCTCATTGTATCCAGGGAGCTGAGGATCGGCAAGGGAAACCAGCCTGCAGCCTCGAAGACGAAGCTTGGCTGAGTAATCCATGGACGCATCCCCAGACGCCTCATAAAGCAGGAAGAACACGAGAACATCCTGCACGTGTCTACGATCGAGACCCGAGGCGAACGACTGGAGGAAATGGTGAAGAAAAACTTCGAAATAGACGCACTGGGAATAGAGTCCAAGGCTGAGCTGAGCAACGAGGAGCAGCGAGCCATCGACCTCTTTGGCAGAACGGCCAAACGAACGGAAGACGGTCGATTCGAAGTGGGACTTCTGTGGCGCACGAACGGCGTCAAGTTACCTCTTAGCTACAACAATGCGCTAAAGAGGCTGAAGAACTTGGAACACAAGCTCAAGAAGAACCCCCTGGACGAGGCGCAGTATCATGGGCAGATGAAGAATCTCATAAGCAAGGGATATGCGGAAAAATGCGACGGGACAGAGGCCGGAAGTGACATCACATGGTACCTGCCGCACTTCCCGGTTAAAAACCCAAACAATCCGGGCAAGTTGCGACTGGTTTTCGACGCAGCAGCGAGAACAAACGGCGTGAGCCTCAACGATCACTTGTTAGAAGGGCCTGACCTTCTGACCTCACTGCCGAAGATACTGTTCCGGTTCAGAGAGGAAGCCGTCGCTGTGAAGGCCGATATAGAGGAGATGTTTCTTCGTGGCAAGGTCAGAAAAGAAGACCAACCGGCCCAGCTGTTCCTGTGGAGAGAAGACGAAGGCGAACCGCCGTCCACATACAAGATGGTGGTAATGATCTTCGGAGCATCGTGTTCACCGTTCCTGGCACACTCAGCCCGGAATCAGAACGCGGAAGAGTTTGCCGAATCGCATCCCGAAGCTCATCGCGCTATCACCGAAGCCCACTACATGGATGACTACGTAGACAGCTATCCAGACCACCAGAAGGCCATGCAGACCGTGGAACAAGTGGACCAAATACATAGGAAAGGTGGCTTCCACTTACGAGGCTGGACGAGCAACGACCGGAGGGTGCTAGAGGGACTGCCTGAGGACCGCATGGCCGAGAACACACACTACACAGCGTGTCACCAAAGACGAGCAGAAGACCTTGGGCATGCTGTGGGACTCCCGAGGCGACAAACTAAAATTCAACACGTCGCTATCCAGAGTCCATAAGGAGGTTCGCGAGCTACAGCGCGCACCGACGAAGAGAGAGGCCCTTAGCACGGTGATGAGCATCTACGACCCGCTGGGACTGCTGAGCTGCTACACGATCACCGCCAAAGTCATCCTACAAGGCTTGTGGCGTCAGAAGCTGGACTGGGACGAGTCGCTACCCGCTGAGTCAGCCCAAGACTTCGCCCGTTGGCTGACCGACATGGAGTACATCAGTCGGCTCGAGCTACCCCGGAGTTACAACGGGGGGAGTCCGACAAGAGACCGACAGCTGCACGTATCCTGCGACGCGAGTAAGGACGCATACGCCGCAGCCGTCTATTGGAGATTGGAACAAGAAAATGGGGAAGTACGAGTCGTATTGGCCGCCGCCAAGGCCAAGGTGGCGCCGCTGAAGGCACAGACAAAATCAAGGATGGAGCTACAGGCTGCCCTGGTCGGAGCGAGGCTGGAAAACGCCGTCGCAGCAGAACACAGGTGGAAAACGGACACGGTTTTCTACTGGATCGACGCACAAGTGGTTCTGTGTTGGATACAGAACGGCAGCCGCAAATACACACCGTACGTCGCACATCGGCTAGGGGAGATCGCCGAGCTGACGTCTGTTCACCTTCACGTCTGTTCACGTCTGTGGAGATGGCTGAGCACGAAGAGCAACGTCGCCGACTTAGCCACCAGAACGGGCTACGTTCCGAAGAGCGACGAGGACCCTTGGTTCCAGAGGCCGGACTTCCTGCGCAGGCCGATGAACGAGTGGCCCGCGGAGAGTCCCGCTAGAATTGAAAATCAAGAAGAATAAGTCGCCTTCCACACCACGGAGGCGAGCGAGCTGAGCTGTCTACCAGATGTGACGCGCTTTTCAAACTACGAGCGCCTCGTAAGATGCACGGCGATGGTCTTGCTGTTCGTCGAGAAGTGCCGAGATCGTCGGGCCCACCTCGACGTACGACACCTGTGGTATCAAAAATCACGAGACAGCTTCGCAGAAGAAATCGAGAAGATGGCAAGTGGCAAGACGGTGCCTAGATGGAGCTCCTTGTACCGGCTCAACCCGGTGTACAAGGACGGGCTGCTCGTACTAGACGGAAGGATCAAAGCAGCTCAGGTGCCGGCCGAAATGAAAAACCCTATCATCCTGGATGGAAGACATCACTTCACAAGGTTACTGGTGGCAAGGGAGAACGCCAGAGCGGGACACGGGAGCCGCGAGAGAGTCGTGAACGACCTCAGGCAGAAATTCTGGATATTGAAGCTGCGGCCGATGGTGCGTAATATCATGAACCAATGTGCGTTCTGTCGGTTACGACGGGCATACCCGAGGACCCCGCCAACTGGAGACCTGCCAGCCGAGCGCCTGGGGGCGTTCCAGAGACCATTTTCGTACTGTGGTCTCGACTGTTTCGGCCCGATGACGGTCACCATCGGCCGACGTCACGAGAAGTGGGGAGCTCTCTTCACATGTCTGACGACGCGGGCGGTCCACCTGGAGCTGGTGGCTTCGCTGTCGACGGACTCTGCACTGATGGCAATGAGAAGAATGGCTGCGCGGCGAGGATGGCCGTCAGTCATGTACAGCGACAATGGGACGAATTTTAGAGGCGCGGACGTCGAGCTGCGGCAGGCGTACGCCGAGTGGGCGCCGGCTATGGCTCAGCTGGGCTTCACTCTTTGGATGCAGTGGAAGTTTACACCGCCCGGGGCGCCGAGTCAAGGAGGTGCCTGGGAAAGGATGGTGAGGTCAGTGAAAACCGCCCTGCTAGCCACACTGAACGAGAAGTCGCCCAGGGAAGAGGTACTCCAGACACTGATGGCCGAGGCGGAGTACTCAGTGAACGCTCGACCGCTCGTGCACGTATCGGTGGACCCCAACGACCCGGAGGCGATTACACCGAATCATAGCCTCCTCGGGTCGTCCACCGGACTGCCGTTCGTCGGACCGTGTGTGCCGGCGGACAAAAAACCATGGAGGGTCGCGCAAGCCCTTGCCGACGAGTTCTGGAGGCGCTGGGTGAAGGAATACCTTTCCACGCTCACACCACGCTACGGGGCCCCGCTGAGCAACCGAGCCCTTGTACCGGGGGACCTGGTTGTCGTGGTCGACTCGACGCTGCCGCATAATACGTGGCCGCGGGGGGTCGTGCACCGAGTCTACCCCGGCCAGGACGGACAAGTGCGCTGTGCGGACGTTCGCACGCGCAGTGGCGTGTTCCGGAGGCCGACGTCGAAGCTGGCGGTGCTGGACGAGGCGCCGCAGTCGCAGTTGCGACCGCTGGCGGAGCAGACAGAGCCGTGAGCGGAGCGGACGACGCCGGGGACGGCGCCGGGCGCGGAACGAGCATCGGAGCAGCCTACAGCGAGCACGGACAGCTCGCAGTCGCCGGAGCGGCCCGCAGCGAGTCCGAACGGCCCGCAGTCGCCGCCGGGGCAGCCTATAGCGAGCTTGAGCAGCTCGCAGTCACCGGAGCAGTCCACGGCGGGATCGGCGAGCCCGCAGTCACCTGAGGAGGCTGCGTAGACCCTGGCTACTGCGCCGGGGGGAGGATGTTAAGGACAGCGGGCTCGTAACGTAAAACATGAGTGAATTTAAATGTGAACGATAAACGTGTAATTAAAACAGTACATAAAACTATAATAGTGAATACTCAATGACTATATGTATAGATTTATATGGCATCAGTGTGTAAAAATCGTGTTATATGGTGTTTTATCAAGTGCAGGTTATTTTGCTTATATATATTTAACTAAAGCTAATTTTAACGTAGCTTCTTGTGATTTGTGTAAATAAATATAATACCTAACGTGTAACGTAGCGAGTAAGAATATATAATAAATGGTTGAATAGTTATTAAGAAAATAATGGTAAAAATGTAGAACATTTCTCATATGGTAAGCTGTAAATTGCACATATCTTTTTTATAGAATAAGGTCTCTAGTATATAAGGGTTTATGTATATGGTTTTTACAATAAATAATTTTTCACAACGCGTTTTGCTTCACCTGGCTCATGAAAAATAGGGAAAATTATGGAAAATAGCCGTATAGATAGGTAAAAGTGAGATAGCGAATCGGCCCGAAAGAGGCGTACGGGCGGGGCTCTCTATACGGCATTGCCATGAGCCAGGTAAGCAAAGCGAAAAAAGTGAAAATCGTTCTCCTGAAATAAGTGTTTTATTATCGCCCCGGCTCTGCCCAAATCGGTGTAACCTTGCTATCTTCGAGTCTAATCTGAGCCGGCGGTTGAACCCCTGTGAATTTATACAGTCCTGTACAGTCTCTGTCTACACTATAAACTTAGTATATTTAGATAATTAACATTAATATAACTTATAATTCTATTTAATATTATGTTTAATACGAACTCGATATGAACAGTGGCACTTCAGCCATTTTTTTGCAATATGCACAAGAAGGACAAGACACTTACAGTATTACCAACAATTATACCAGAAGGCAAATATAGGACAGTGCTGCCAGTATTATATAATAATAAACTTATTTATGGTCTATACCTAACAAAATTATAAATTTATATAATTTACTCAACACAACTGATCCCCTACGTAACATATCTTTAAGTCTCTCTCCTATCCATGGCTGAGAGACGCGCTTATTACACTTATAATGTAGTTTTGCTTTATAAATATCCTTAAAAACTTCTCATACAAAGTACTTGCACAATCTATAGACAACAGTTGAGACCAATCATAATCACATATCTTTTTAGTGACTTACTTATTATTTAAATAATATCGAGTGTCCAAGTCTTTACTTGTTTTACATAATTGACTAGATCGCATACCGGTAAAGATACACCGACAAAATTATGGTCCGATATATTGCACTCGATTACAAGCGACGCGCACTTCCGCAGCTATCTTGCTCGCACCCATACGTGGTCTATGCACGACGCTTCCCGTGCGCTAGCGACGATTGCCTTGATATATGGCCTATGAACGATAGGCCCAGCGCACACAAGAAGTCCTTATAATCCGATGAATGCCGACTAACACTCGTTTCTAAAAAGTTTATGTTCACGTCTCATTACACGTATCACGTCCTCGCTTCTAGGTATGTTCTTGATAACCTGTTCAGTTTCGGAGATAAATTGTGTTTTATTCGTTTTTGGTGGTCTGTAGACTGCTATATACAGATTTGATACAAGTCTTACATGTAATGCTTCCACTGCGTTAGTTTGTTTGGTTGCATGAAATACAAGGTTTTCTTTAGCATAAATTAGAATTCCACCTCCACGCGACTTCTCTCTTGTATTTGAAAATTATATCCTTCTATATTAAACAATGTCTATAAAATAATTTCTATAAAAAAGAAAAATCCTTTTCCTTAAAGTTAACCTCAGTCATTATTTATAATGACTGAGGTTAACTTTAAGGAAAAGTTAACCTCAGTTAAGTAGATCGATATAATGAGTACAATGCTTCAAAAGAATTAATAATTCGTCGAAATGTTTCCTTAGTGAGCGGATGGGTAAATGAACGGTGTGCATATATTTAGTATTACTGGATACTATGCTCTGTCCCCAAGCAGTAATATTTTGATATCCATTAAATTCACAGTCTAATGAAGTAATTGCATCGAACGATCCACTTTTATTTTTAATGCGAATACGATCTTCTGCACTTTACACTATAGTGCATAAGCCAGCGCACACTATAGTTTGTATATATCTTTTCTTTTTCTTCCTCATCCAGTTCATTCACGCGCTCCAACGATCTATTTAATTTTTTCAGGTAAGTATTTTTGTTTTCTAGTTACTTTTCAGGCATAAAATCAACCAGTTCGGTCAATTCGGTTAACTTTTTTTCCATGCTATTATACTACCTCCATTAGTCTCTTAGTCCGTATCGATTTCAACTCCCACGTCGATACAACCCTTTAACATTTCATGTTGTTGACAACAGTCTATGACGTATAAGGGAGCTATATCTCTAAATTTTGTAGTCATCACGTGTCGGTGTAAAAGACTATGAGAAGTACATATTATCATCATAATGTGATGGTGTATGGTGTGATGTAGGCGGTGATGATGATGATTACTTTGATTGACATAGTGGCATATGCTTTCAGTTCTTTAAAGAACGCTGAAATCCCCAAACATGTATCTATAACGACTCGGGAGTTCTGTTCAGTACTTTTGGATCCAGGGTATACCTTGGTGCGAAATCTTACATTTTGGTAGTATATGCTTGGGTTTTTTCAGTAAAAACCAAAATCAATATATGCGTCATATATGCGTATATCAGGTTACCACTTTGATAACAACGCGACGGTACCAACTTCAGATTATACCCTTAACATAAAAAGAATTTTGAAAATCGGTCCACATACGGCGGAGTTATCGTTGAACATACAAAAAAATATATATATTAGCCGAACGTATAACCGCCTCCTTTTTTGGAAGTCGGTTAAAAATAATGGCTCTTTTGACTACTCAGTAACCAGTATTCTTCGATTAGGTGTCTACTATTAACTTAATTTATTATTATATAAAGCATGTCAAAAAATAATAGTAACAAAAAGGTAATAAAAAAAAGATTTACGATTCATATTGTAATTGAAATATAAGATTGATTTTTCAATATTGTTTCCAATTGTTAGAATGTGTACTTTTATATTTTGTTATTAAAAAGTTAAACTTTAAAGAAAAGAAAAAGAAGTAAGAGAACATGTTCGAACTTGTCTCTTGCTTGCTATGGCTTCCGGGTGAAGGATGTTTTCTATTAAGTGTAAAAATGAATAGTAATAACTGAATAAAAGTAAATAGAAATATATGATTTTTATTTAAAATGATCATGGTAGCAGAGCGTGGTTGAAAGAAAAAAATAGAAAACAAATTCGATTAAGAAAGAAAAAATCCATTTCATGTTTCCCCATCACAAGCTATTCCCCATCCTGTAAGGGAGGCATCCGAGAATATCTCCAGATGGTATTGGTCATAACGAAGCGGTTTGAAAGTAGACATTATATTGTTTTGCCACCATGAAAAATTGGACTTTAAAGCCGGGATTATAGGCATTAACTTATCATAATTATCATTTGATGCTCTGAGAGCCAAAAACTTCTCTCTTTCAAACTGCTTCGTATATAACCATCCATAATCTACAGCTGGGCATACTGAAGTAAGTAAACCTAAAAACCAACTAAGAACTCACGGAGCGGTTTGCCCGCAACTTCTGTAGAATGCAGATATGTATGTAAAAATTAAAGCACAACTCACGCGTTTTACGCCCGCGGTGTGCGCAGTTGTTCGCGGGTCTCGCTGCACTGGCGGGCAACTAGTAGTAATGGAAATTAATGCTATTTTTCATTAATTTCATTAGCATGCTAATTTTCATGTCTTAGCATGCTACGTGCTATTGCTATGCTATTTGCTAAAATCGAGTTTTAATGATCATAAATAGCTGTGTTTTGTGAAATGCTAATGTTTTTTAATTACGTCGCGTCGCCTATTAAGTATTAACATACATATTTTTTTTAAGATTAGCGATTTCCGGTTTGCGCTAAAGTAAGATGCAAATTGCAAAGCATATTATATTATTTCTTAACACGTTAAAATCAAATTTTATATCTTTATGCACTAAAATATAATCTATATTTACACAAATACACACACACAGTTTCAAATTAAAGTAGGTTGATTTGATCACACGATCGATGTTAATCGCGCAAAAAACGCAATTATTTCACCTGACTAAAAAAACTGACCTACGACCTAAACGACAAAATACGAAAACATTAATAAAAAAACAGCTATTGAATAATGGACCCTAAACGCATGCAATTAACTTTATTTTGAAAAAATTAGACGGCCGTGCTGGTAATGTATTTTCTCTTCTCACTCGCTCGTATTAATTCGTGAAACATCGCGGCAAATTATTTCGCATCGAATGATTTTAGCATTAGCAAATAGCAATAGTTTAAAGTACGATAGCCAGTTAGCGCCGCGGTGCGAAGCAGCGCGGTCACATAATTTTTTCATGAACGCGGACGATTGGTGCGCACGATAATTTTAGCAATCGCTTTTTTTAGCAACTAAGATTAATTTAATGATTGCTAATGAGCATTTAGCAATTAATTATTATTGCGAATGCTAATTATACCAACACTAGCAACTAGTAGAATCGTGCGGGCCGCAGTCATCCGCAGCCTCGCGGGTTGCGCGCGCATGCGCTTGTCAGCAGTGGTGTAAAGACTATTATAATTAAATAGTAAAAAATAATAACATTTTGTAAAGAAAACAATTTTATTGAAATATATTAAGTAAAATCAATTTACTAATCAGTTTATACTCTAGGCTGCTATGATCTATAGCAATAATCCATTAATTTAAATAATGTAAATAACATAAATAGCAGTTAATTTAAAATATAAGCAACTTAAGTTAAGTACTTATCTTATAGTATCCTTTTACCCGACGAATTGGTACTCAGAATCAGATATTACTGATACTCCTAGCAGAGTAGCAGTGCTCAAGACGGCGCTCCAACCGAAAAAGTTCCCTCCCATGGGACAGCTCGCCTTTAAAAAGCAACATGTAAACACCCCCACTCTGCCCCACCTCTGACTGCCAGAAATATTAAATCAAAATACCAAAATAAGTTGTAAATTCATAATTAATTAATAATAAAATTATCACATCACATTTGTTGCTATAATTAAGCTATTTAAAAAATTAAAAATGACAACTTTAAAGTATTAATAATAGAATATTAGTTTATACAGTCACTATAAATCATTATTTAATTAATAATACGATTTACATACAATTTCTTAGTATAAATCAATGTAATAAGAATCTTAAACTTACTTGTGTTGATTTGTAAACAAAATGATAACACTTCAAAACTAATCATAAATTGATTCATATTATCACTATAAATCCTAAATTAATTTAATAATGTTATTTAAATAATTATTTGTACTTAAATCAATCAATTGACTATCCGAGATCTCACACGGCCATTCTGAACGACACTTCGTTTTCGAAGTGTTTTTAATCACTTATATAATACTTATAATCTCATCGGGCTGTCGTGATCAATCCCATTACATACTGCCGTGTAATGTCTAGATTTTTCACCAGGCCGATCAGGCAGTAACATCTATGTTCAACTGTCGTGTTTTGTCCCACCACGTGCTGTATCGTGGTGTCCAGACATCACACCAGTTTAACTAACAACAGCAATTACACATCTCACACGGCTAGTCACACCTGTCGTGATATATCCGTCGTACTACACGTACATTAGTACCGAATCTTCCACCAGGTTGACATTAACAATCGCAAAAAAAAAAAAAAAAAAATAATATCTATATTTTAGAACATACCTGCTTTTATGACGACATTTTCCTCTGTCCACTCGCCTGGCCAGAGTCTAAGTTTTTCTTTCGCAACTGAAATATCATGGAACCGTCCTCTGCCTTGAAGTCTAAGTCGATCATTGTCCATAACTTCAATTATCTGATAAGGGCCTTTATATTTAGGACTCAATTTGCTATAGCGGCAGTGGTCTTGACTGACGTACACTGTATCTCCGATCGAAAATTCCTTGTTATCTCTTCTAGTCGTATCAAATCGAGACTTGCTCTTTTCAGAAGCCATTTTCATCATATCATACGCCTTTCGTCTATTCTGGTATCATTCACGTGCCCAGAATTGGGGAGAGCTGGCTCACCGGTATCAGATAGACGAGCCTGAATGCAGGGGATATTACCATCGCGACCTATCAGTAACCTCATTGGAGAAAAACCAGTTGATTTCTGAACAGTAGTATTTAAACATTGCTGGACTTTACAAAGACAGCTCGGCCATTCTGTTTCGTTATTACAAGTGATTGTCAGCATATTTATAATAGTAGTAACGTAACACTCCACTTACCCTTTGGCACGTGGAGTACCTACCGTTAGAGATCAAATGATGTTAAGCATTCCATTGTCTAAAAAAAGATTAGTTAGAGCTTCATTTGCAAAATTATGGTCTCTTCACCGCTCATGGATTTCAATGATTTTAAAATACAATATTTAGTAAAAGCACAAATTACAATAAGAACATATTTGAACCCATTGGAAACAGTGAAAGGACCTGTACAATCAATATGTACGGTGTGAAATGGGATGGGGACCTTGTCTTTTGGGTGTAAAAGACCTTGGTGAGGACCGCTGCGAAACTTCCCTTTGATGCAAACTAAACAGTGCGATATATATTTTGAAACAAATTTCTTCATACCGGGAAACCAGAATGACTTTTCTGGACCGACATGGCAATTCTCATCATAGAATAGTCTTACAATACCCAGTCGAGAACCTTTAGGCACATAGAGCTTCCATTTTTGATCTAAAGAACATTTATAATAAAGTAAGTTATTCCTAAATACGTATCGATTAGTATCAATATCTCCTGTTCTAATTTTCTCTATTATAAAAAAAATGGTTTCAGAGTCTCTCTGCAGGGCGCCTGTTCTAACCATGAGGATGTTCATTAATAACATTAATATTAAACTTATTGGTGATGTTCAGTACCTTCGGACAAACAACTTTCTGGGAAGTTTCTGGGGCCTATATAGTCTGCTGATGGCAAAACTTTGGGATAATTAGAAAAAAATATTCTTAATTGTATCTTGCAAATCATGATCTACATTTTTAATTTTTCTCTAATAGGATCTGCGACTGATCTATTTCGGCAAGATTCGTGACCTTATTTGTAATTAATTTGGTACCAAAAAAATTTGTCAATATGGAAGTATCTGGATGTTTGACAACATCTTTGCCGATTATACAATCATACACAAATTGTTCATCCCTTACAACGTGTAATTCTAATTCGATGCAAATTACATCAAAACATACCGGTACTATAATTTTAGCGAAACTAAGTACACACCCTGTGCCAATTCCATCTAGTCTTTCGGTCCACGGTGCCAAGTGACAATCTAATCGAGATGCAATGGATTCTTTAATTATGGAACAGTTAGCACCAGTTAGGACCAAGGCGTTCACGGCTGTATTATTTATATAAACTTTAGTAAGATGCAAACCCGATTGAGAAATACGATTAACTGGTTTAGAATTATTTTATATACGATCAGCACGTTGTTTACTCCAGCACTTATTTATATCATGGCCATCTTTCTTGCAATAGCTACACTGTTTGCTTGTGGAAGCCATGTTATTGGAATGTGTTTTATCAGAAGAGTCATTAACCAATCTATAAGGATTTGTTTTCTTAGGACATTGATATTGGAGATGACCATTATTACCACAAAGAAAACAAGTTTTATTATTGCTATCAGTGGGATGACTAAAACGAGATTTTTTAGCAGCACTTGGACCTAAGTCACTTAAATACTTAGAGTTATTACTAATTGGATGGTTTTCAACAAATATTTTACGAGGATATTTAGAATACGCTGAGAACAATTTAAGCAGTTCATTAGTACTAGTGACAGAACTATTAAAAGAGGCCAAACGAACGTTTATGTCGCGTATCCCACCACACACAAGCTCCACCAACTGAGCGTCCGTGAATGATACGAGATTATAAGTATGATACCCTAGTCTGTTTCAAAAGCAGAATCTTTTCACGAGCATATTCGGTATATGACTCAGCGGAGTCAGAGTTGTACATGACAGCTTTAGTCAATCTTTTAGAAATATTTATTTTAGCAGGATACAGATTCAGACATACAGATCAGTCCTCCTCTTCGTGGTGTAATCTAGACACTGGCGTCCCTCAAGGCGGTATTCTTTCTCCTTTGCTCTTCTCAATATTTATTAATTATATTGTAGTGTGTGTTATAAAATTGTTCCAGTAAATCCGCGTAAGGATGGTTGCTATTTATGCTTTTAATAGTGCCGACAAAATTTGTACTTTTAATTCCACAGACCCTTAGGGTGGTCACCGTATCAATTAACTTATTATCATACAGATCTACATTTAATTTAAAATTCTTCAAAAAATCGGCACCTATTATCGGCTGTTTTACATCACATACGACAAAAGGCCATTTAAATGACCGTCTTAGGCCTAACGACAACTCTAAATTACATATTCCATAACATTTAATTTCGCTGTCATTAGCAGCATACCACTTTAGATCGATTTTTTTGATAGGCTTTCTAACACACCACTTTGGAATTACGGAAATGTTAGCGCCTGTGTCGATCAAAAAACTATATTTCGTTACATTATCTCTAATCAATAAACGATGGCTTTTGGTTACCTGACCTTGAGTACATCCGTCCACCGAGCCCGCATGTACCCCATCTAGTTTTCCGGCTGCTTGGCTCGCCTCGTGCAGGGTTGCTCGCAGCGGTTAGCCCTCGATCTGTACCGAAAGTGAAAACGGCACAGCCAGTCCGGGTCCCCAGGTACTCTTCGCGGCCGCGATGTCGATCTTCTCCTGAAGTCGGTCGGTCTGTCGTTGCTCCTCGAGCGCCCGCGACCCCTTAGTTCGGCGCGGAGCGCTGCAACCTCCAGCTCCAATCTGCTCATCTGCTCGTCCGACTGTCCATCTGCTGCCTTCTTGCATGACACGGCTGCCACAACTCCGACGTTGGTGTATTCAGTAATTTTGTCTGCCATGGCCGCCAGCTTGTCCAGAGACTGATCTTCACAAACCGCCATGACTGCTCGAACTGATGACGGCATCTTCGACAACCACAGGCTCTTTAGTGTGTTGTCCGCAATTTGTGCGCTGCGTCCCAGATCTTTCATGCGCATTAAAAACTGGGAGGGTTTTTGCGAACCCAACTCCAGCTCCGACACCAACTTCTGCATTTGTCTTTCGGCACTCTCTTCATAAACCTGCAGCAGTCTCTCCTTAAGCGCCGTATACTTGTCCTGGGCGGGCGGTGACATCACGAGGTCGCTGACCTGCTGAATGGCCTCTTTTCCGAGTTTCGATATGACCAGGTTGAATTTGGTCTCTTCACCCTGCTTCTGTGGGGCCATCACAGCCTTGAACTGCGCGAACCATAACCTTTGTTAAGTCTGTCCACAATTCCGGTAGCTTGGTGGACACGCTTATGGATGCCAACGTCGCGCCTGACGCCTCTTCCTTGCAACCCGTGTCTGATGCCTTGTTCATTTTTCTCGAACGAAATTGAGCCGATGAGTCGACGAGTCAATGAGCTGATGAGCCGCCTGCCACTGTACTCGCCACGTGCCACGGCGTGTTCTTCTATTACGTCACGCTAACTTCCTGTCGACGCGTGGAATTCGATCTCGAACAAAAAATTTAGCCCACAGCCAATGTCACTATTTACGCCGATTCCCTTCACTACAAACTTTCTTCGAGAGTTCTTCGTCGGGGTCACCAGTTTAGTGTACAAAGGCTGGGGTCTTCAAATTAAATACTGGATGTGCTGAATTACTTTATTTGCACAACTAGTTAGGTAGGCGGTGGGCAGACGAATAACTCTCGCAGGAGTTAATTCGCCACGCCACGAATATAGCTGACTTTACATTATGCAATTTCCGAGAATTATAACACACACTACAATATGTTACTCTCAGACTTCGCAGTATGTATCATTTGCTTGCGGACGACTTTCAGCTCTAGAGCCAAGCAGGAGTGGATAGTCTGTCAAGTGCTATCGATGAGATTAACTGTGATCTTAATTTCATAAAGGACTGGTGTAAAAGCTTCGGTTTGACAATTAACCCAAGTAAGTGTCAGGCTATTTTGTTGGACAGTCCTCGTATTATGGCCAAGGTTGATGTAGGGTCGCTTTCACCAGTTATCTTCGACGGCTCTATAATTAACTACAGCTCCTGTGTGAAAGATCTCGGATTACACATCAACTGTACTCTCAATTGGCAAACACAGATAGCTACCGTATGTCAAAAAGTTACCAGCACGTTGCGTTCCCTTTATCGACATAAAAACTTTTTACCGACACATATCAAAACCTTGTTGGTACAGTCTCTCATATTCCTTACCATCGATTATGGTGATTTGTGCTATTTTGACCTCAATGCAGACAAGCTCGACAAATATGACCGACTACTTAACAACTGTATTAGATTTATTTACAATCTCCGGAAGTACGACCACGTATCCACCTTTCGCTCCAAGCTGCATTGGTTGCCTCTTCGCCAACGTCGCTCAGTGCGAGCCCTGTGTATGCTCTACTCTTTCCTTAACTCACCCAATTCTCCTGCTTACTTAAATTCCCACTTACAATATCTTTCTAGTAGCCATGATAAATCCCTCCGCTCCTCAAATAATGCACTTCTCCTTTGTCCCCAACATAGTTCTAGTCTAGTCCATTCCTCCTTCCACATCCAGTCTATTCTACTCTGGAATGCTCTTCCTACGGAAATCAGAATGTCCACAACCAGAGATACGTTTAAGCGCAGAGTCCGACAGTTGTATTTGAAGTATTTGGCAGAATCATGACCTATTTTATTATAATTTTTGGTTGGTATCGTGTAATTATGAAGTATGGTATATGTATAATGTATTTTATGTTTAATAAATCATTTATGTACTTGTATATTATAGTATAGTATGAAGGTATAATAAGTTTGATATGTATTATGTTTTAGTAAAATTTGTCTAGTTTGCTACGAATATTATTGTATCAATTTTTATCATTAGTCTTACACGACCTTTCGTATAGTTAAATTTTTGTATTTTTCTAGATGGAAAGCACCTTGGTATTTTGACTCTGTCACCACCCTATGGTTGACTGGTAGAAAATACCATATGGCATTAAGTCCGCCATTGTACATTGTGCAGAAAGTGTATAAATAAATAAATAAATAGATATTCGGTCTGGCATGGACAATAAGAAGCTCACTATCCTAACTCTACTTGACTTCAGCAACGCATTTAATTCTATTGACCATGACATCCTTATTAATCTGTTGGCGTCTTTTAATCTCTCACATTCTGTGATTCAATTACTTCACAGTTACCTTGTGGGTCGTCGGCAGAGAGTTAAAAATTCTGAATCTTTTTCTGACTGGCCCAATACTACTGCCGGCCTTCCTCAAGGCGGTGTTTTATCCCCATTACTCTTTGCCTTGTTTATAAATTTCATTACTCTATTTATTTCTGATTCTTTTCATTTATATGCAGACGATTTGAAAATTTATACGCAGTCAACTCTGGATGCATTGCCTGCGGCGGTGGGTGTTATAAACAGGTACTTATCGGCTATTTGTGACTGGAGCAAGGAACATGGACTTCTCATTAACCCCGTTAAGTCTCAGTTAATAATACTTGGCAGTCCGGGGCTGGTCTCCAGATTGACTGGGACTGAGGACTTTACCGTCGGTGTCCATCAATGGTATAACAATACCATATAGTAAGGTTGTAAAGAATCTTGGTGTGTACTTTGATGAGCATCTATCTTGGTCCCAGCAGCTGAAAGAGATTAGCAGAAAGGTTTACTCAACGTGGCACTCCCTTAAACGACTTCGGTATGTTCTGCCGGTTCCTATTAAGGTAGCCTTAGCTGAATCGTTGTTTCTCTCCCTTCTTGATCACGCGGATATTTGCTTCATTAACTTGACCGAAGACCAACTCAATAAAGTTGAGCGACTCCAGAATCTGTCTCTGAGGTTCATCTTTGGCTTGCGCAAAGACCGCATATCTGAGTTCCGTAACAAGCTCAAGTGGTTACCAATTGGTAAAGCTTACGCCGTAATGCTCGCGTACTTTCTTTCCTTTACTCCATCCTATTTGATCCCAATTACAGCTCTCAATATCTAAAGGAAACCTACAGCTTTCGTTGCTCCGACAGGCAAGAGCTGCGGTCCTCTACAAATCTCCTTCTTGATATCCCCATCCACCACACTAAGTATTCCCACTTCTCATACCTTGTACAATCCGTCCTACTCTGGAATTCTCTCCCTACCCGAATAAGACAAGCCAAAACATTGAATACTTTTAAATCCTCTCTAAAAGAGTAACTACCTCTACTACTACTACCTCACTACTACCTCACTACTACCTCAGACTGAGTCAGATGTAACGATATGCATATAGATTATTATAACGTAAATTGTTTTTATTACTTATATTATTATTTAAGTTATTGTATATGTATTATTGTGTATGTATGTATTTATTTATTTTATTTTATGTTTATAGTATCAAGATAAATACTTTTAGCGCAATATCCCTATCCAGCAATTTGTTCCTTTCTTGCAAAGGTTGTCTGGAAGAAATTGCTATTTAGTAATAAGGCCGCCTTTGTGTACTATCGTAGTGTTTTTAGTATTTTCTATATTTGTGTGTATGTGCAACTACTGATTGTGTACAATAAAGTATATTTACATTTCATTTCATTTACAATACATCATGAAGATACAAATCACTACAACAAAAATTTAAAAAAAGATTACACAAAATTCTGCACACACATCTTAACGCAAAAAATTCAACTAAAGCCATAAATACATACGCCATAGCCATACTCACCTACTCATTTGGTATCATACGCTGGAATTAAACCGAACTTAAGGCTCTACGAAGAATTGTTAACACAAACCCCATCCAAGGGCCTGCATTCAAAGACTAATTTTACCTAAAATTGAAGGTGGGCGAGGGCTCATAGACATAGTAAACTTACACAACAAACAAATAACACTACTAAGAAAATTCTTTTAAAGTCACGCTCATACATCAACACTCCACAACGCTGTATGCCAGGCAGACACTTACACACCACTACAGCTCGCAACAAACAAACAAATGCACATTTATACAAACTAGGAAAAGAATACAATACTTGGATAAAAAAATCGTTACATGGTCGGCATCGACTTGATTTAACCAATAACACCGTTGATAAGATAGCATCAAACGCATGGCTAAAACAAGGCGAGCTGTTTCCTGAAACGGAAGGTTTCATGAATGCTATACAGGACCAAGTTATTGGCACGAAAAATTACAGGAAATACATAATTAGGGACAGGACTGATGGCAGCGACCATTGCTGCCACTGACACAAAAACCAGAAACTATACAACACATAACCGGCGCTTGTTCATCCATCACACAAACAGATTAAAAACACAGACATGACCAAGTAGCAGCAATCATACATCAGACACTCGCACTCAAGCCCAACCTCATCACAGGCAAAACTCCACACTACAAATACACACCACAAATCATACTAGACTCTGACTGACCTGACTACAAACTATACTGGGACAGAACAATATTAACAGACAAGACCGTTCATCACAACATACCTGACATAACACTTCATGACAAACTAAATAGAATCGTTTACCTCATAGACATCGACATACCTAATTCACATAACCTCACTACCACACACACAAATAAAGTCACAAAATACACAGACTTGTCGATAGAGCTGAAATCACAGTGGCAAGTTAACACAGTTAAAACCATATCAATAATAATATCAAGTACAGACATCATTCCAAAAACATTACGTACTAGTCTGCACACACTCAACATTCACCCACTTACTTATATTAAATTACAAAAAGCTGTAATTCTAAATACGTGTCGAATTGTCCGAAAATTCTTGTCTATTAATTAGCATCATAAACACACACATATTTAGCGGAACACAAAAAAAATTCCATAATTAAAAAAATATGATTTATTTTAAAATCTACTTACTACACTTCTTTTGTTATTTGTTTCATTTGTTTTACTTAAAATAAGATCAAACTAAGAACAGATTTTGCGAGTAAAGGCTATTTGTGAAAAATGGTACATTTTTGAACTTTTCATGTAACCGGGAAAAGTGAAAATTAATAATAAAATAACAATTAATTAAATTAGAAAAATGGTAATTAATATCGCGTATTTACTCCACGTGCTCTTATTAAAGTTTCTACCCGTCTAGGCATACTGAGAATGATGTTATCGATGGTCTCCTGGGATAGTCTCCGCCATTCCTCAACTACGGCGATTCGCAGTTCACCCACGTTGGCAGGAGCTGGAATTCTGGACTTAACTTTTCTTTTCAGCAAGTCCCAAACGTGCTCTATTGGGTTCACATCCGGTGGTCTCGCCGGCCACTCCATAACAGTGATATTCATATCATTAAGATAAGCTTGAGTTACCCGAGCGGTATGCGGCCGAGCATTATCCTGCATAAAAACAAAATCGTCACCGATATATGGAGCAAACGGTACGAAATTTTCTTATAAAACTTCTCTGATATAGCGGTCTGCAGTCAGACTCCCTCTGTCAATCACTACCAAGTCTGTGCGAGCTCCCAAACAAATGCCCGCCCAAACCATCATTGATCCACCACCGTATGCAACTGTAGTTTCAAAATTTGTCTGAATGTATCGTTCTCCTTTGCGTCTGTATATTCTTTGCCAGCCGTCAATTTGATTTAAGAGTGTTGCATATTTACAAAAATAAGTGTCAATGTCATTTTTGACATTGACAGATGTCATGAAGTAAAGCCTATTTTAGTTGGCCAAAAGGCTATAAATAGTGTAGACGTATATTATTGTGTTAGGCACACCTCATATGTAATACGTAATTAGTGTTAAGCACCAATAAAGGAGAATATAAGAATTGTTGCTGTATTGTTATCATCACCACTCAGGCACAAGAAGGACATACAAATCAAGAGGTCGTAGCCCGCTACATGGTGTCAAGTGTGAAAAAAAAATTGTAACGAAAACGAAAATTATGAACGCAAAAGAGGGTAAATCAAAAACTCCGGAAGCTTCGAGACAATCTGAGTGTGGGAACTTAACAATGGCAGGAAACGGAGTGCAGAAGCTTGAGATCTCTACAGAAATTATCAACAATAATGCTGAAAATTTCAAGAAATGGACGCAGTCATTCGAGATATTCCTACTGGCGTCGGGCATGGAGAAAACGGAAGACAAAAGAAAAATTGCAATAATGCTGCATTCCATGGGAGATAAGGGCCTAAATATCTACAATTCCTTCAATTTGGACCTAAGCACTGCTACATTCCAAGAAGTCAAGGCAAAATTCGTCGAGTATTTTGAACCCAAAAAGAATTTGACCGTGGCGCAGCACAAATTCTTTACGTTGAAACAACGTGTGAACGAATCCTTGGAAAATTTTGTAATGGAATTAGAAAACGCAAGTCATGCCTGTGAGTTTGGTTCGCTACGCGATTCCCTTGTAAAGGACATTCTCATTGCTAATATGGCCACAAACTTCTCGCAATTTCGTCAAAAGCTCCTACAAGAGCAAGATCTATCCCTAGAGAGAGCCAAACTCCTCTGTAGAACACTCACAATGGCGCAGACAAGTGAATAATCAATCAATGCAGCAGATGGAAGAGAAGAAGCCACAATATACAAGCTACACAAAAGTCGTCGGGCCAGTTCTCCCCCATACCAGAAAAGAAAAAACTCAAGATCCCCATCACGCCAAGGTCACCCAAGGTCAGCTACACCTGGATCCAGAACATCGTACTGTGTAAAGTGCAACACATCGCATGGTCGCCGCAACTGTCCAGCATGGAAACATAGATGCAGGTCATGTTTTAAATATGGACATTTTACTCATCTATGTTTTAAGAAAAATAGTGTCAGGACTATTGGTTGACAGGACTATTGGTAGGTAGCATAAATCTCGATGATGAATCAAGCCCCAAATGTGCTGAGGCTGAGAGATTTACAATAGGGGCATTGTTCAACATTATAAATACTTATTCAACAAAAGTATGAATTAGCGCAGAAAGAAATTTCTGCACATATATCAGCTATGGATGACCTGATTGAAATTGGACAGTATAATGAGGACCGTGTAAATTCTTTTTATAACAATTGTAATTGCCACAAAAATATCAATAATTATCAGTACGATATTAATAAGTCAGTTATTTGTTCAGAGTCGAAGGCTTGTACTGAATCCTCAAAATATTATAATAAGACACAGACACATACCCCAGAGTCTGGTTTCATTAGCATTTACTGTGATGAAATAAGCCATGGACTTGGTGTGTATCTAAATAAATTGTGTTTGGGACAACAAGTAACTAGCACTTGTTTGCCGGGGGCATCGTTTGAACAAATCATTAGCCGGGCAATCAATTCTACTTGTTGCCCCAATACAACTTTAGTTATACTAGTCGGGAGAAGAGGAAAGATAAACAAAAAACAGATGTTAGATTATATAGACACATTAAGTAACAAAGAAAATATTAAAAAAATCTTATTGTTTACCTTTCCTTACATCAAATTATCAAATAATAAACTGCCGCACGAGACTAAAGAAAATTATATTAGGTTTAAATTGAACAGCCTACTGTGTAGTGCTACTAATCAAAATTGTTTAGTTTTAAATAAAACTTTACCACAAATCGATGTGGTTGACTTTAATAATATTTTTATCTCTAGGTTAAATAACCTAACATATGATAAGTATTACTTATCAAAATTTTTTACACGACATTTAGCTAAATGGCTATATAATTTTTTAGTTTTAAGACAAGCCAAAAAATTGGCTAAGCCGACCACTGCTTTTATTGAGCAGTGTTCTTATACTGACAATTTTATTAGTAAAAACTTGGAATATGTTCCAAATAATTTAAATTAGATTATAGGACAACTGAGGCTCACTCTAGCAATTTCTTAGCTGGAAATATTTATACTGATGCCTCCTACGAAGGGCCTAGTAAGAACTCTGGGAAAAGCTGTAATTTTAATATAAACTTGGTGCATCAAAATTTACAAGGCATAATAGGGAAAGAATTAAAACTTGAGTTATTTTTAAATGAATTTAAAATTGACATTATATGCGTAACAGAACATTGGTTAAAAAATCATGAATTAATATTTAACTATTGTGATCACCAAGTAGGGAGCTCTTTCTGTCGAGAAAATGTCATTAGGGGTGGCTCCTTAATTTTGATTAATAATAAATTGAAATGTAAAGAACGTAAAGATATTGTAAAACTGTCTAGTGAACGAATTATTGAGTTGGCTTGTATTGAGTTGAGCCACCTTATTATTGTATGCGTATACAGGCCTCCATCAAGCTTATACGATTCTTTTGAACAAATAATGGATCAAGTGCTGACGAAAGTATGTGTCTCTAATAAGAAGATTATTGTATATGGTGATTTTAATATTAATTTATTAGACTCTAACTCCACCACTGTTAGATTCACATCTTTGTTCAAATCGTATAATCTAATTTATTTATTTTATGAACCAACAAGAATATGTGAAACAACAGCTACTTGTATAGATAATATTTTCACAAATGTCACTCCTTTTAGGAAAGACATAATTAATGTACTTAACTCTGATCACTGTGGACTGCTAGCATCATTTGATCTTAAATGTGATAATAATCCGATAGAAAATATTGTGTTTATTCCTGTAAACACAAAACGTATTGAGAAATTTAGAAGTAAATTACTTTCAAGTTTTCAATGTTTGAATGAGTCAATTAATCCAAATGAAACTTTTAATAATTTATTTAAAGTAGTAAAAAACCAATTTGACTCTGTATTTACTTCTAAATCGGTCAGATTTAGTAATAAAAGAAATAATTTTAGTAACTGGGCAACTGCAGGTATTATTGTTAGTAGACAAAGATTGTATGATTTGTATAACGAGAAGTCAATGAACAGGAGTGAAGCTTTTAAACTATATGTCAAGAAATACTCGAAGATTTTCAAGAAGGTATGTCAAGCGGCGAAGGTTCTTCACATCAAAGAAAAAATTAAGAACTCTAAAAACAAAGTGAAAACCATCTGGAAAATAATTGCAGATGAGACTGGAAGAGTCGCCAGTCGCAACTCTAAATTTGAACTTTATATTAATGATAAAAAAGTTAGTTCTGACATTGAAGTTGCGACAGTATTTGAGAAGTTTTTTGCAGACATTCCGATCTCAACTACAAAAAACTTAAATTCATCACCTACAGTTGCCGAATAATTACTTAGAGATAATGTGAAGGAATGTGATGTAAATTTTATTTTCAAAGAAATAGACTCTAGAGACATTATCAAGGCATTTAAATTACTTAATATTAAAAGTACAACTGATCTCTGGGGTATGTCCACAAAAGTTATGAAACCAGTAATTGACATCATTGCCCCTCACCTAGCATTAGTTTTTAATAATTGTATTAAAAGTGGCGTGTTCCCTGACTTGATGAAGCACAGCAAGGTGATGCCTCTCTTTAAAGCTGGGAATAAATCAGACCCAGCTAACTATAGACCAATATCCATATTACCGACTTTAAGTAAAATTTTTGAGAAAATTATTCTAAATCAATTACTTTTTCACTTCAAATCGAATAAATTGTTACATAGTAATCAGTTTGGTTTTACTAAAGGTCGGTCCACAACAGATGCAGGCATCAGTCTTCTGTGCAGTATATTTGAAGCTTGGGAGAGGTCACAGGATGCACTTGGTATATTCTGTGATTTATCCAAAGCATTTGACTGTGTGGAGCATGATACGCTGTTCAGGAAATTATACCATTATGGTGTAAGGGGCACGGCACTAAAGCTTCTAAGCTCTTATCTAATAAATAGAACACAGACTGTAGAAGTTAATTCCAAAAGGTCTAATGGTACTAAAATTAAACAAGGAGTACCACAGGGGTCTGTCTTGGGCCCTTTTCTATTTTTCATCTATATAAATGATCTACCTTATCTAGTTAATGATAAGCATGATATAGTACTTTCTGCTGATGACACTTCACTAATTTTTAATGTGAAGCGACGACAATCTAAAAATGACGAGGTAAATAGTGCTCTCTCAAAAATAGTACATTGGTTTAATGCTAATAATTTACTGTTGAATTCTAATAAAACAAAATGTTTAAAGTTCAGCTTGCCAAATGTTACGCAGGCACAAACCAATATACTATTAAATAATGAGCAAATGAAATTAGTAGACACCACTGTATTTCTAGGTATAACATTAGATAGTAAGTTACAGTGGGGACCACATATTGCTAAATTGGCAGATAAGCTGAGTTCTGCAGCATACGCTGTTAAAAAAATTAGAGAAATTACCGACATAGAGACCGCGCGATTAGTTTATTTTAGCTATTTTCATAGCGTAATGTCGTACGGCATCCTCTTGTGGGGAAACGCTGCGGACATTAATACAATATTTGTGCTGCAGAAACGTGCTATACGTTCTATTTATAAGATGTCGACTTTTGAGCAGTCGACATCTTATAAATAGAACATTTATTTCTTTAAACTTTTCTAAGGGAAAAGTTTAAAGAAATAAAAGTTCTGACCGTCGCATCTCAATACATTTTGGAAAATGTGTTATATGTAAGAAAGAATCTAAACAACTTCAAAAAGAAATGTGATAATCATTGTGTAAACACTAGAAATAAGAACAAGTTAGATATGCCAGTGTTCAGACTAAGCAAAGTTAGTAAATCCTTTAAAGGCCAATGTATACGCTTATACAATATAATCCCAGAAAAGGTTCAAAACTTTCCCATTAATAAGTTTAAAAAAGTAGTTAAAGGACGTTTGTGTGCCTAAGCGTATTATAAAATTAATGACTTTATTCAAGACGGCACACCTTGGGAATAAGGTGGCTCCTTATCTTATCTTATTATTTGTTACATAGACATAAGTAAACATTGTAATAATTTTGATTTTAAAAGAATAATTTTCCATCTTTTTGGTAAAAGATGGCCCCAGACGAGTTTCTTGCCGGCTCTTCTCGCTGGGTTAGTTCTCGAACCGGTGGTAGGCATCATGTAGTATCGACGTTCAAAAAGAGTATTTAAAAATACCAATTTTGAATAAAAATTTTTTGATTTTGATTTTTGATTGATTTTAAATATAAAGTCACAAAATGCTAGTACAAATTTGATTAACACAGACAATTCCTGGCATTATTCTCTTAAGATAAACAACAAAAATGTAGATTGCCTAATCGACACTGGAGCAGACATTAACGTAATGTCTTATCAAGTATTTAAAGAATTGAATCTTGAATTTGACAAACAGAGTAAAAAAAGTGTATAAAATATAATATCTTTGCCTACAGTGGGCACAGAATTCCGAAAATTTCAGTGTCAAACATTTGTTGTTTAGTTGAAAACAAAAAAAAAACAAAAAACATTACTTTTGTTGTAACAAAATTAAATTGTCCAACTGTGATTGGTTTACCCACTTGTATAAAGCTAAATTTAATTACAAAAAACATTCATATAAAGAATGAAAATGTCAAAAATGTTGAGCAAAATGTATATAATATGTATCAAAAAACTTGTGACAAAATTGTGACCAGATATAATGATGTGTTTCAGGGTCTAGGCTGCCTCCCATACGAACACAGCATCGTGCTAAAGAAGGATGCTATTCCATGCGTTGATCCCCCTAGAAAGGTACCCTTCGCGTTGGTTGAACCGTTAAGGAAAGAGCGTCAACTCATGGAAAACATGGGAGTCACACGGAAGGTGAACAAACCTACTCTCTGGGTGAGTAGTTTAGTTATAGCCATGAAAAAGAATGGTGGATTGAGAATTTGCTAAGATGCTAGATATTTAAATAATAATTGATTGAGATGTCATTTTCCAATTAAAAACATAGACGAAGTCAGGTCTAAATTGTCCAAAGCCTCTTATTTTTCACATTTAGATGTGTTTTCTGGGTTTTATAATATAAAATTAACTAAAGAAAGTAGTGATCTATGTTAATTTCTGTAGTGTTTGTGATCTATAATCTAGTAAATAAACATGACGTTGTCTCGAGCACACGGGTAGTGGGGCGGAATTGCATGACAGCTACGGGTGAGGACGGGTGTCTGCCTACTTACTGGTGTGGTAACGAGCCAATTAACGTACCTATTGTAACACGGAGTGTTACATGTGGCGACGAGATAAAAGGTTGGTGTTATATTGAAAATATTATTCATATAGGTTATATCAGGAAATAGTATGGAAACGTTAAATAATTCCTCGAGACTTAAAGAGGGAGAAAGGAAGGTTCAATAAGTACGTTGATACGTAAAATAAGCAATTTTTTGGACTATAGTTCTTTATGCATTGGATTTGTGATTGTTGTTTGCTAAATTACCGGAAGGCTAATAAAGTATAATAAAATAAAGTATAATAAGAACACATTAACTGAATTTGTAACTATATTCATGACTTATGGAACATAATTATCATATTGTTACATATTTTATCAACCAATATCTTTACAACTTTGTTTATCACTGCACTTCGTAGGCCTATTTATTAAGAAAGGCACATTAGTTCCCGATGAATCACCGCGTTGCAAAACGGTAAACAAGTTATAATCGTGTTGCATTGTCGTTAACAAATTAGAATGTTTACACTTTTCATTAAGATCGAGTTTTAATTACTTTTTCGCTATTCGCTGCTTTGATTCTTGCAATTAATATTATGAATCCTAAGTGGATTTAAATTATTTATTTTGTGATTTGAATAGTAATGTCACTTGTATTAGTGGAATGACTTCCGGTGATTTATTAAACTTGATAATTTTATACAGTTTAGTGCATATGTACTTATTACAATATATAGATATGAGATATACTATTTATTAGGCAGTACGGGCCTGAATGGAAATGTAAATCGTGCTTGACTAGGTATGTGCGTTAGGTAGTACGAACCTACATGAAATTGTAAATTGTACGTAGCTGTGTATTAGGCAGTACGGGCCTGCATGAAATTGTAAACCGTGCGTGACTGTGTGTGTTAGGTAGTACGAACCTACATTAAATTGTAAATCGTGCGTGATTGTGTGTTGGGTAGTACGAACCTACATTAAATTGTAAATCGTACGTGATTGTGTGTTAGGTAGTACGAACCTACATTAATTGTAAATCGTGCGTGATTGTGTGTTAGGTAGTACGAACCTACATTAAATTGTAAATCGTGCGTGATTGTGTGTTGGATAGTACGAACCTACATTAAATTGTAAATCGTACGTGATTGTGTGTTAGGTAGTACGAACCTACATTAATTGTAAATCGTGCGTGATTGTGTGTTAGGTAGTACGAACCTACATTAAATTGTTAATCGTGCAAAATGATAATAGTCGACCGTAAGTAGACGTTGGGACAAACATAGATTACCAAGTCAACTTTGATTCCAGGTCACCCCAAATCTACCCACTCCAAAAATGACAAACTTATTGCCAGCTCCAGAAAAGCTTGATCTCGATGGAGACAATGCTACAGTTGCTTTAGGATGGGAGCGATGGAAAAGGTCCTTCAATATCTACTTGGAAGCGACAGGAATTACAGGAGAAGAAAAAAAGAGAGCAACATTGCTCCTTTTAGGAGGGCCAGGACTTCAAGAGATTGTTTACAATCTACCCGGTGCTTATGAAGAAAGCGTTTCAACTGAATCAAAAGTTTTCAAAACAGTTATTGAAAAGATTGATGACTATTTTCTTCCAAAGCAGAATAAAATCTATGAAAGGCATTTATTTCGACAAATAAAACAGGAGGAAGGAGAAAGATTTGAAAAATTTATTGTAAAATTGAGAAACCAAGCTGGAAGATGTAAATTCACCAGTCCTGATGAGCATATAATTGATCAGATTGTGGAAAAATGTTCTTCGTCAGAACTACGGAAAAAAATATTAACTTTAGGAGACACTGTTACATTAGATAAAATCATAACTGAAGCGAATACTCTAGAAATAGTGAGCCATCAGCTAGAAGAGTATGGACAAAAAAGCAAGTCAAATGACGTTAACACATTTAGAAGCCACAAAAAAATTTATAATTTAAGGAAAGATGACAAGAAATACAAAAATGAGAATAACAAAATGGAAGAATCGACAAATAAGTCAGGATCAAGTAAATGTAGTAGATGCGGATACAATACGCATACAGCGTCAAACAAAGAGTGTCCTGCAAAGAAGAAAAATTGTAATGCCTGTGGAAAACTCGGACATTTTGGTACAATGTGTAGGACAAGACCTCAAAAGCGAAAACTTGAGAACAAACAAAATGATGATTCTAAAATAAAAAAGAAACGGAATGAAGTGAACTTAATAAATGTTGATGGTGATGAAGATTCTTCTGAGGGAGATCATTATATTTTTAACATGAATGACGACGACGAAGCTACCATTAAATGTGAAATGGGTGGAGTCAAATTGAATTTGCTTATAGATTCTGGATGTAAATTAAATTTAATTACTGAAAAAACATGGGAAGATTTAAAAAAGAAAAAAGTTTTCTGTATTAATCAAGTGAAGGGATCAAACAAAACCTTATATTCATACGGAAGTAACTCACCTTTGAATATCAAAGGGTCTTTTGAAACTGACATCAAAGTGAATCAGAAATCAGAACGTACTACAGTTTACGTAATTCAAAAAGGATCAAGAGATTTATTGGGAAAAGAAACCGCTCTTCGTTTAGGAGTCCTTAAATTAGGTATTGGAATAAACGAAATTGTGGCATGCCCCAAACCCTTTCCAAAATTCAAGAACGTCCTGGTTGAGATTCCAGTCGATGAAAAATGTAATCCTGTATCACAACCGTATCGAAGAATCCCAATTCCTATTGAAAAGAAAGTCGAACAGGAAATAAAAGAGCTCCTTGACAGCGATATCATTGAGGAGGTACACGGACCTTCTCGATGGATTTCACCTGTAGTACCCATATTAAAAGACAATGATGACATACGACTGTGTGTAGATATGAGGCGAGCAAATTCCGCAATCATGAGGGAAAATCATCCATTGCCTTGTATGGATAATTTCTTGCCTAAAATAAAAAAAGCTAAATACTTTTCTAAGCTGGACATAAAAAATGCTTTTCAACAGGTAGAGATTCACCCTGATTCAAGACATCTGACGACATTCATAACTTCAAAGGGCTTGTATAGATATAAACGACTTATGTTTGGTATTACGTGCGCGCCAGAATTATTCCAAAAAATACTTGAAAAAATGTTGACGGGACTGGCAGGCGTCATCAATTTTATTGATGATATTTTAGTGTATGGAGGAGACGAAAATCAGCATGATGAACGGTTATCTAAAGTTTTGAAAGTTTTAAAAGAAAATAATGTTTTATTAAACGAAAGCAAGTGTGTATACAAGGTGCAAAAGATCAGCTTCCTGGGACACGAATTGACAACAGATGGAGTTAAACCGCTTAAGAAGTATGTAACAAGCATTGTTGAATTTAGAAAGCCTAAGACAGTGGAAGAACTCCAAAGTTTTCTGGGTTTGGTCAACAACATAAATAAATGGTTGCCCAATCTTTCGACTACAGCTGAGCCCTTGAAAAAATTATCGAGGAAAAGGTCTGGGAAGAAGACAAGCATAGAAGATTTGTGGAAAGATGAACAGGACCAAGCATTTTGGAAACTGAAGCAAGCTCTCAGTAAGGTACCAACATTAGGATACTATGACGTTAATGATGAAACACAGGTCATTGCTGACGCGAGTCCTGTGGGGTTAGGGACTGTGCTGATACAAAATGATAGCAGAGGATCTAGAATTATTGCTTATGGTAACCGCACTTTGACTAAACTGGAACGGAAATATAGCCAAACAGAAAAGGAAGCACTGGCGCTGGTCTGGGCCGTAGAGCATTTTAAGATTTTTTTGTTTGGCAAAGAATTTGGTCTAATTACAGATCATACGTCGTTAGAGTTCTTATTTGGTCAGAAGTCGAAGCCATGTGCGCGCGTTGAACGTTGGGTTTTACGGCTACAGGCATTTCGATACAATATTAAATACAGACCCGGTAAAGTTAATATTGCGGATCCTCTGTCAAGACTTTGTGAATATCAGAATATACCACCTGGAAACGTTGAAGATTACGTACTGCAGATAGTAGAACAGTCTAGACCTTGTGCCATTCCCATGGAAGTCCTCTCAGAATGCTCAGGACAAGATGAAGAAATTAAAAATGTAAAAAAAGGAATGTACAATAAAGACTGGGATGATTCGGTAAAGGGATATAAAATTTTTGAAAGTGAACTTTGTTTTTATGATAAAATATTACTAAGGGGCAACAAAATTGTAATACCAAAAGAATTGCGGAAAAGTGTATTGGATGCTGCACACGAAGGTCACCCAGGCATAGTGGCAATGAAGAGCCGGTTAAGATCTAAGGTTTGGTGGCCAAGAATTGACAGGAATGCTGAATTAAGAGTAAAAGCGTGTAAAGGATGTACTCTTGTCGGGTTACCCAGCCACCCGGTACCCATGAAGCGACGCGATCTTCCCACTGCTCCTTGGGTGGATGTTGCAGTAGATCTATTAGGTCCGCTGCCAAATAACGACTACTTGCTTGTACTCATTGACTATTACAGCAGGTACAAAGAAATAAAATTCACTAAAACAATCACAAGTTTTCAAATAATTAAGCTGCTAAAAGAAATATTCAGTCGTCTCGGATATCCTTCATCAATCACAGCAGACAATGGTCGGCAATTTGTTAGCGATGAATTTAAAGCATATTGTCAACAGTGCAATATAAAACTGTTCAATACTATTCCTTACTGGCCGCAACAAAATGGTGAGGTCGAAAGGCAAAATAGGGACATTTTAAAAAGATTAAAAATCAGCCATATGCAAAAAGAAGATTTAAAGGAGAGTGTGTGGGAGTACTTAATGATGTACAACTCAATCCCACATTCTGTAACAGGAAAGACGCCTACAGAACTCTTCTTCAGTAGACAAAACAGGGACAAAATCCCTTCTTTACTTGACAATGATATTAAGATGGATGATTCAGAAGTGAGAGACAAAGATAAAATAGAGAAACAGAAAGGAAAAGAGTATGGCGACAGAAAACGACACGCCGAGGATTCAATACTTGTGGAAGGAGATAAAGTATATATAAAAGATATGGAAAAAGGAAATAAGCTATCTACTACTTTTAACCTGTTGAGCGCCAGACCTCAAAAATTGACATTTGTGGGGGGACGTCTGCTGTTGACAGCCCGCCAAAATTTTTTTGTTAGACATTTTATTACCGACTTATTTCAAGAAAACTACGTAATTATATCTTATGAGTCATATATTACCGTAATCTGTATTAAATTTCCTGTCTAATTTACTAATTAAATACCTAACTAAAACATACCTTTATTCCTAGACTCCAAATAATTCTCAGGTTAGCACATTTTTGCAACGAACATGAACTTTAATCACATATTTACACTATACACTCATTCACTAACACTAAAATAATATTTACAACACCAAGCTCATATTATCAAGATACGATCACATAAATCTTTCAGTTCGAAACACAATACCCACTTCACAAAGTTAAAATAAACATAACAACCTACAAGTGTCCTTGTATAAAAAAACAAACATGGACGCCGCCGGCATCGAAATTCGTACTGTGCCGGTCGCCCGATCGTGGGGCCCGATCGGGTAGGTAGCGCATTCACCTGTAGGTCACGTGATGTCGTATGGATAACAAAGAAACACAAAAAATTTTAATTACATAATTTTATAGTAAGATTATTTGACTCAAATAATAAAAATGTTTGTATGAAATAATTAACTGAAACGAGTTTTGAACTCTATAATTGTATAGTTATTTAGTAAATATATACAAATAAATAAAATTGAAGTGTCCGTTTGTAATTTTTAACTAACTGCTTTTCTCTAAATGCGTATGAAACTATATACGGTACTTCCAATAAAAAAAGGCATACTACCAGTACAGCGCACCTCATGCTGACGCCTTAGGGTCAGTCACACCGCGACGATACGCGACGATACGCGGCGCTGCATTAAAGCATAGCTATCCAAAATGTAACTTTATTCACTACACAAAAAGATACACGTTTCATATGGGAAGGACGGAATGCTTTCGGCATATAGGCAATAGGTATATAATTTATAATGTTAAACTATAGTCTCAGACCAAATAAAATAGTGAAGACTAGTTCTGCGAACCACAAAGTGAGGTGCGTTTAAACTACTCCTCGCCGTGTAATTACATATAGTGCCAGTATATATATATATATATATATATATATATATATATATATATATATATATATATATATATATATATATATATATATTGTATGTTCAACGATAACTCCGCCGCCTGTGGACCGATTTTCAAAATTCTTTTTTTGATGTAAAGGGTATAATCCCAAGTTGATCCCGTTTTCACCAAAGTGGTGACCTGATGATGGGATCCATGAGGAATTGAGGGAACTCCTCGAAATTTATATGGACACATATGGTGATTTCAATTTTTTCAGAAGTGATCCAAGCATATGCTTCCCAAAAGCTAAGATTTTGCACCAAGGTATACCCTGGATCTAAAAGTACTGAACAGAACTCCTTACGCCTTATAGATACATGTTTGGGGATTTCGGCGTTGTTTAAAGAACTGCAAGCATATGCCACTATGTCAATTGCGGTAATCATCATCATCAACACCATAATCACACCATACATCATTACAATAATGTGACCTGTCTGTCTGTCTGTCTGTCACCTGTACCTATTATATATAAGAATATAATATAAGATCAACATTAAACCTACATTTCTATCCTAATTTGCTACATACCAGCGTATGTAGCAAATAAGTATTTAATAGATTTTGTTAAGTGCGCTTCTGACCTTCCTATCCGCACACATCTGCGTCACCAAAGAACAAAATATAAACATTGCCATCTGGCAGGTTAGGTTTTTTGTATAATGAGCAGGTACAATGTATTGTTTATTGTGTAAAATGATTTGTTTGGCTAATGTCCAAATCATATTTTTATTATTTAGAAGTTATAATTATTTTGATCTAAATGAGCTACAGGATTGTGTCAATAGTAAAGTTACTCCTTAGTAATAGTACATCATTTAAAATCTACTTCGTAGCTGTCCACCAATATGCCCATTGTCCTATGACCGGTTTTCGATTGACCTGAAATTTTGCATACTTATATATTGTGGGATGAGTGGATGCCTTCAGGAGTTCTACAAACAGAAGGGATGACAGAAGAGATGATTACATTGAGATGATTACAACCTATATATAACAATAATATATTAAAAGTTAAAATCCCATCGATACGGACGACGTAAATGCAAATTTAACTCTAATGACTTTATACCGAAAGTCCGAATTTCTGTACCATTAGCTGCATATAGTTTGTAATCGGATAACTTAGAATAATTATTACAATAGCGTTTTCTTACCGGAATAACAGAAACGTTCGCACCTGTGTCCACCAAAAAATTGTAACCACTATTGTAGTCCATAACACGAAGGCGATGCGTTGGGGAAACTGCACAGATGTCCGCCTCACGTACCTGCGCACATTCTAGTTTCCCGAAGAGTTTCCCTTCTTCCAGGAACAGGGCTGTACGCACTTGTTGGCACGCTCCTTGAAACGGAAGTGGTAGAAACACAACTAATCTTCACTCTGAGGGCTGCGACGAGGCTGGCTGGGATTGCGAGACCGGGAACGTTGCCGGAAACGACTGGAGTCTCTCCTCCGGGAACTGCTGCGAGATCGCTCCATGTCAGCTATCCTGGCGCTCAGTTTCGCGATTTCGGCCAAAATTTTATCATCCCCTCTGACAGGCTGAGATGTTGATAATTCGGAGATCTGTGGCTGCTGTGAAGTCTCCATGATTTTGTCGGCCACAGTGGCTAGGTTATCAATGTCTTTGACTTCTGTGACGGCGAGAACGGCTCGCACGGCAGTGGGGAGATGTATGTCGGGATCACCAATATTACACCCTATGTTATTACGTTGGGGTAACTAGAATGAGTGTTCATAAATAAAATCCTTTTGCCTACTGGATTACGTTTATTACGCAAGCGACCACTCGGGTTGCTGCACCAAGAACCACTGATATTTTACATGTTAGTTCACCACATGCATCGAACATCGATATAATATAACGACACATGATCACATCGATATACAATATATTGTGTCCCCACACTACAATATAAATCGTAATATGATATGTAACTGATATAATGCTAGAGCTGGAAAGTGGAATATGAAAAATGGCAATGCAGTGGCAATATAAAAAAAACGTATAATAAAAATCTTATATAAGTTAGTATAAAAAGATTAAAAATATTTCCCTGACGCGGTCCATAGCTTATTATTATATCATATAAGTGGTTATATATTATTATATAAGTGGCCGTATATTATAATCTTATCCAACCACATTAATAGCCCGTTTTAATAACCTATCTACCAAAAAGTATTTGTTAGAAACGTCAAATTTGTATCGCAAAAAACCGTCAAATGATTGAATGACGTTTTTACAAATATTTATAGATATATAGGTTATTGAAACTGGCCGGTTTTCACACCAGCTCATGGTAAAATAAAAACAAAATAGTTGTGAATAATATTTTATTGGTAAAAAAAAACAGTGGAATATGCTATTTACCTTTATTTTTTATTACATAAATGAATAGTGCTTTGAAAAATAAGACAGTTTACACGAGGAATAGTCAGCTAAAAACCAATATTTTCTATCAAAGATATATCTTTTTTAGGTTAGGTTAAAAACGAAGCGATCTCAAGGTCCTCTGCATAAGTGTGCCACCGTACCACGAGCCGGGAGCCGGGAGCCGTCGAGCTGTGAATCAAAATATGACACGCGTAACTAATCGCGGAAAAAAACTTCTGGAATTTTTCTTTAGTTGCTTGAGTTTCTTTTAGTAAGAAGAAGTAAGGACTAAGGGCCCATACAAACACACCTGCACACGCACACACACACAAAGTATATAAAAAGTTATTATTATTATATTATACTGCGTACAACATTTACAGTAATTTAGTCCAACTGTAAATGTAGATTAAATATTTATTATATTTAATCTATATAATTATATCTTATATATTCTCTATCTATCTATTATATTTAATCTATATAATCTATATAATATATAATTTAAGAAAACAACACGTAAGCCGATGAGTTTAGAGCGGAGTATGAGTTATATATATTTTGTATTATAGAAAAAAAAACTATACCGTGTTTTCAGCTGTTGAAGTTCTGGGGATTAGCTCCAGCCTTCCTTGATCCCAGACCCCGATATCGGCGTCGTGCTCAGACGTGCTAATCTAAAAATTATTAAAGATTACTTAAATGTGAAAAAAAAAATTACATCACATAATTAAAAAAAACATATTTCCAATTTTTTTATCTTGCGACAATGACAAATTTTAGCTTATTAAAATACTGCGTACAACATTTACAGTAATGTAGTCCAACTGTAAATGTAGATTAAATATTTATTATATTTAATCTATATAATTATATCTTATATATTCTCTATCTATCTATTATATTTAATCTATATAATATATAATTTAAGAAAACAACACGTAAGCCGATGAGTTTAGAGCGGAGTATGAGTTATATATATTTTGTATTATAGAAAAAAAAACTATACCGTGTTTTCAGCTGTTGAAGTTCTGGGGATTAGCTCCAGCCTTCCTTGATCCCAGACCCCGATATCGGCGTCGTGCTCAGACGTGCTAATCTAAAAATTATTAAAGATTACTTAAATGTGAAAAAAAAAATTACATCACATAATTAAAAAAAACATATTTCCAATTTTTTTATCTTGCGACAATGACAAATTTTAGCTTATTAAATTAATTAAATTATAATTTTCTATTAAACTAAGACTAAGAAATAACATATATATTTAACGAGCGGACCCGACAGACATTGTCCTGCCGGGCTGATTTGTGAATCAAAACCATCCAGGGCGCCACCCAAACGCATATGAAAAAATTCATTCAAATCGGTCCAGCCGTTTAGGAGGAGTTCAGTGACATACACACGTACAGTAGAATCCTTACTAATATTATAAATGTGAAATCGTGGATGTTTGTTACGCTTTCACGCAAAAACTACTGAACGGATTTCGATGAAATTCGGTATGGTAGTAGTTTAGACTCTGGATTAAAACATAGGCTACTTTTTATCCCGAAAAAGTAGTGTTCCCGAGGGATAATATACTTACGCGGGCGGAGCCGCGAGCAACAGTTAGTTATATATATAAAGATAAAAGTGTTTTTGAGTAAATAATCATATTAAGCTAAAATGTAAGAAAAAACCAAATTCCATACAAATATATTATTTTAAAATGTGTTTAGTTTAAAAAATATTACATTAATACAAAATATTTTCCTTAGTCTGGTATCCGTAACGCTAATTATTAAAGAACATACCACGGGACCAGATTAACGTGTTATACTAACGTCTTTAAATATAATTATTTATATTAATAACTCGGCAAAATCACCATATTACTTAGTACTTAGTTTTATTTTATTAATTAATAATTAATAATGTAAAATAAAAACAATATTTTTGGTGTCAGTACTTTTCGCAATGTACTATGATTCGATTTATTTATAGAATGGCGGAAATGTACTTACGAGTATTATTACGCGCGCTAAAATTTTTAGGTATTACAACAATCTTTTTCTACAATTAAACTTGGATTTTCTCATTACATATTATTGTAATGGTCTATATTTAAACATACTTTAGCAATTATAACCATTATATTGATTTTTTCACCGAATTATATGGATATTACGGCATCTGACATAAGAAATTTTACCCGAACTTTAGATACTTTTTTCAATATCTTCTGTTAAAATATTTTATTATCTAATAATTTAATCATAATCTTTGTTTTATAAACAGTAATTTCATATAATAATCATAAAATATTACGCACTTTAAAACACGAGAAAACATTTTTAATCACTGACGTACGCACTGTAAATTTCGTTAAAACTTTTAGGTATTACAACAATCTTTTTCTACAATTAAACTTGGATTTTCTGATTACATAACATTGTAATGGTCTATATTTAAACATATTTTAGCAATTACAACCATTATATTGATTTTTTCACCGAATTATATGAATATTACGACATCTGACATAAGAAATTTTACCCGATCTAAAAATTAAATACTTTTTTCAATATCTTCTGTTAAAATATTTTATTATCTAATAATTTAATCATAATCTTCGTTTTATAAACAGTAATTTCATATAATAATCATAGAATATTACGCACCTTAGAACACGTTATAACACTTCATCAACACTGACGTACGCACTGTAAAATCCGCAATATTTCAAAATGGCGTGTAAAAACAAATGAATTTCGTATTTCTTTATTTTTTTTTAAATTTTGTTCTGAGGTTTAGGTTTAGGCATCACGATTACAAAATTAAGGGTACACAGATACAAAATAACAGAGCATAAAGTAAATAGAGGCCACCTTAGACGGTCAAATCGACGCCCAATGAGAGCTCATCGCTTATGTACACATGGTGTACAAGCGACACTTCCCGCAACAAAAGTTAGTGTACACATGGTGTACGGCTGACATTTAACAGGTTAAACCGACACCGCACGTTGTAGAACACTCGGACGGTGGAGATGTTATAGTAAGGAATGAGGAAACGGGCCAAAAACTAAGACGTAATGTTATTCACTTGAAAAAAGTAGAAGGTGAATGGAAAGTTCAAGGAGAAGAGCAAGGTACTGCTGAACAGGAGGTTAATAAAAATAAATAAGGAACTGATTGTATAACTTTGTAGTGTGATTATGTAAACAATAGCTTTTTGATTAATAAATTTACATTAAGGAAGGGATGTAGTGTTTGTGATCTATAATCTAGTAAATAAACATGACGTTGTCTCGAGCACACGGGTAGTGGGGCGGAGTTGCATGACAGCTACGGGCGAGGACGGGTGTCTGCCTGCTTACTGGTGCGGTAACGAGCCAATTAACGTACCTATTGTAACACGGAGTGTTACAATTTCAAACTCCCTTTGGCAGATACAAATTTTTAAGATTACCTTTTGGAATAAACACGGCTACAGAAATTTTCTATAAAACCATGATAGATCTTTTCAGAGACATTGAAAGTATAATAATTTGGTGTGATGATATTTTAATATACGGTGAAACAATTGAAATATATATAATAAAAGGTTAGAAATGTTTTTGGAAAGGGCTAGGCAAGTTAATTTAAAATTAAATAAAGCCAAGTGCAAGTTTCTTCTAGAAGTTTCTAGAAGTTTCTTCTAGAAGAAATAGCATATTTTAGTAAAGAAGATGTAAAAATTGATCCAGAGAAAGTTAAAGCCATAAAAGATATGCCCATACCTAAAAATATTAAAGATTTGCAGAGATTTCTAGGCATGATTAATTTTTTAGCACCGTTTATAGAAAATCTAGCAGAGAAAACTAATACTAATAATGGGATGAAAATTGTCAAAAGTGCTTTGATTTGTTAAAAGAAGTCGTATCTAAAGCACCTGTGTTAACTAATTATAATTGCAACTTACCTGTGATTTTGTCGGTAGATTCATAAAAGAATGCACTGGGAGCGGTCTTGATGCAAAACAAACGACCCATTGCATATAGTTCAAGAACACTTACCTCCTCTCAATAAAACTACGCTCAGATTGAAAAGGAATTGTTTTCCATACAGTTTGGATGTAATAAATTTCACCAATATATTTATGGCAGTAAAACAACTGTTCATACTGATCACAAATCTTTAATTTACCTTTTTAAAAAACCTCTTCATGAAGTACCTGCTAGACTACAAAGAATGATGTTATCGTTGCAGGGTTACGACCTAGAAGTGGTTTATGTACCTGGTAAATATATGTATATAGCAGATACTTTATCAAGAGCCTCACTTAGTGATACATACATACCTCAGTATGAACAAGACTTACAGTATTATGTAAATTCAATATTTTCTAATCTCTCAGTGAGTAAGCCATATTTAGAATTTATATTATTAGAAAGTAAAAATGATGAATCTTTAAATCTGCTCAAGTCTTATATTCAGAATGGTTGGCCAAAAAGCAAAAACAAAGTAAACTGTCTAGTGAAACCATATTGGAACATTCAAAATGAAATACATATAGTGAACGACTTAATAATTAAAGGTTAGAAAATAAGCTTATTGTTCCAAAGTCCTTGCAAAGACAGATTTTAGATAAAATACACTGTGGACATTTAGGTATTAATAAGACACTCAACATCGCTAGAGAAACAGTTTATTGGCCAAATATAAACGTGGATATTAAAAACCTAATTGATCAATGTTCGGCGTGTGCAAAATTCAGGACAAACACACCCAAGAACCGTTGAAATGCCATGAGATATCTTATCTTCCGTGGGAGAAGGTAGGTATAGATTTATTTTATTTTGATGGAGAAAATTTCCTTGTCTGGATGGATTATTATTCCAAGTACATAGAGCTAGCTAGCTTCTTTGCATATGAATTACACTGTCGATAACGTTGTTAAAAACCTCAAATCCTTCTTTGCTCGACACGGAATCCCGAAAGCATTAGTGTCTGACAATGGTCCACCTTTTAACTCTTGCAAATTCAAGTCTTTTCTTGTTGATTGGGATGTAGAACACATTACTACCAGTCCTTATTGGTCCAGGTCTAATTGCCAGGCTGAAAGTGGAGTTAAAATTGTCAAAAACATATTAAGAAAATGCAAGGAAGATGGCTCGGATATACATTTGGCGTTACCGCAACGCTGCTAAGGGAGATTTCCCGGTCCGGCCGCATTATTAATGTCTAGAAACTTGCGAGTAAATTTACCAATTCTAAACACAAAACTTAGACCGAGAGTTGTAAAGTTTTCGACGTTTGAAAGATGTCAGTGGTGCCTTCTGGAGTGCTTTATTTGTATTTTTGTAATTTGTGGTCCGATTGTACCTAACCGTTTTGCTTTAGGACAGTTATAATGTTAGAGTAAATGTTGATTATATTTTATTGTTAATATATGAATTTTAACATACAAAAAACTGAAGAGCTAGGGGATTTGAACCCCGGAACTATTGTTGCTAGTTGCTAAAACCGTTAGACCAGTAGGCCAGTGACTTGGAGTGTTAAAATATTGATTACATATTAGCTTCCACGTTTTAACGTTGTAACGTGATATAGTCGTTATAATTTTTTAATCTGACAACAAAGGATTTGACGTTCACTTGTTTTTGGAGATATATTTTAGGAGAGTCACTATATTTTACACTCTTTTGTTTGTATTGAGCTTTTTCTTAACAATTCTTACACTTTTCGTTTAAAATAAGATCGTTTACTTAGTTTTAATGTTTATGTTACAAGATTCTTTAGCACATATTCACTTTTAGTTTATTTTGTATATCACTCATAAAAACTCTCGCAAACACTTGTACTGATAAATAATATATTTATGAATGGAATTAACACTGATTTGTTTACTTAAACTTGTTTTTTATATTTTTAAACAATAAATTACTCTGGAGCTGATGTTGATGCTGATGCTGATGTTGATGTTGTGAAAACATACTAAACATGGGAGAGCCATGCTTCTGCACGAATGGGCCGGTTCGACCGGATATTTAAATACCACGGCCTCACAGTAAACCGATGTGAAATAACGCTTGCTAAGGGGACTTGGAGATTTTAAGGACTATAAACCCAAGTGCGCAACAGCTCTAGTGTTGCGAGTGTCCATGGGCGGCGGTAATCTCTTACCAACAGTACAGGCGATCTGTCTGCTCATTTTCTGGTCCATTTCATAAAAAAAGGAATAACACACACGCTGAAAACGCCTGTCGCCCAAACATAAAAAAATTGTGTAAATATTTTTTAAATAACTAACCTTAGCGAATATATCCGCCTCCAGCTCGCGCAGTATCACCCTCGTCTTTTCAATACCGCCGGCCTCCTCTAGCAGGGACAATGGGTACTCCTTTATCTTCATGTCGCACGTGCGCACTTTCAGTATACCTAGTACAAGAGTTATGTATATGTACCTCGGCGAATATATATCCGCCCTTCCTCTAGCAGCCACAACAGGTACTCCTTCACCTTCATGTCCCACGTGCGCATCTTTAGTATACCTAGTACAAGAGTTATGTGCAAGTACCTTGGCGAATATATCCGCCTCCAGCTCGAACAGGATCTCACTCGTCTTGTCAATACCGCCGGTCTCCTTTAGTATACCTAGCACAAGAGTTCCTCGGCGAATATATCCGCCCGCAACACATATTTTAAATTGAATATAGATAGTAAAATAATTAAATCCGACAGTGAAGTTGCAACTGCTTTTGAGAAATTCTTTGCTGACATTCCAGTTTCAACCACCAAAAATTTGTATGACTCTCATGCTGATGCTGAATTACTTCTTAAAGATAATGTAAAAGAGTGTGAAATCGAATTTAGATTTAAGGAAATAGGACCGCAAGACCGTATTAAAATTTTTAATTTATTAAATATTAAGAATACTGCAGATTTATGGGGGCTATCAATGAAAGTTATTAAATCTATAATCGATATTATCGCACCTTACTTAGCAACTATAAAATAATAATTAAACCAAGGGAACAAATCGACATTGATAGTTTTTCGAGATTTTTTTATTTGCTTAATATCTTTAGTAACAATTTTACTTTTTAATAAGTGTATATTTCTGATATCATTTTAGTTTAATTCCTTTTTCTCTATATTTAAAATAATGGTAGTTAATTTGTTTTAAAAATTTTGTCAAGTAAAAATTTCACTTTTAAAAAAATGTATATTGTAGTATCATTTTATTTCATTTCCTTCTACTGTATAATACTTAAACCAAGGGGAACAAATCGACATCGATATTTTTTAGAGATTTTTTTATTGGCTTAAAATCTTTAGTAAAAATTTTACTTTCTGATAAGTGTATATTTGAAATATCATTTTAGTTTAATTCCTTTTACTCTATAATAAATAAAGCAAAGCGAAAAATCAACACCGATATTTTTTAGAGATTATTTATTTGTTCAAAAATTTTAGTCAAAATTTTACTTTTAAATGAATTTCTATTGGAGTATCATTTTATTTCCTTTTACTCTATAATAATAAATAAACCAAGGGTAAAAAAATCGACACCGATTGTCTTAGAGATTATTTATTTGTTCAAAATTTTTGATATTATATTATTGTGCTAAATAATATATTGTGATATTATATTTGTGAAAAACAAAAAAGCAAATAATATTTTGAATTGTGTTCATCACAAAAAGATATGCGTTTTAGAAATGTACTCTGACTAAAACCACGGTATTGTTATAATGCTAATTAGTTTTAAAAGTTTTATCAAATAAAAATTTTACTTTTAAATAAATGTCTAAGATTTCATTCATTGATACACATAAATATGTTGAAGTTGACTGTTGATTATGATTCTATTAAAATAGTTCGTTACACGAGGTGAACTGATAGGTACATATAAATATGTTGAAATGTTTTTTTTTTATTCGAGCTGTATCTTGGCATTCTTCTTTCGAATGAATAAAAAATACAACAAAAGAAATCTGTGTCGATTGTTTCCCCTTAGTTTTTTTTAAATATAAAATATAAATAACAATACCGTGGTTTTAGTCAGAGTACATTTTTAAAACGCATACCTTTTTGTGATGAACACAATTCAAAATATTATTTGTTTTTTTTTTGTTTTTCACAATAGCCAGTATAATATGATATCAAAAATTTTGAACAAATAAATAATATCTAAGACTATCGGTGTCGAGTTTTTACCCTTGGTTTATTTATTATTATAGAGTAAAAGGAAATAAAATAATACTCCAATAGACATTCATTTAAAAGTAAAATTTTGACTAAAAATTTTGAACAAAAAAATAATCTCTAAAAATATCGGTGTTGATTTTTCGCCTCGCTTTATTTATTATAGAGTAAAAGGAATCGAACTAAAATGATATTTCAAATATACGCTTATCAGAAAGTAAAATTTTTACTAAAGATTTTAAGCCAATAAAAAAATCTCTAAAAATATCGATGTCGATTTGTTTCCCTTGGTTTAATTATTATTATACAGTAGAAGTAAATGAAATAAAATGATACTTCAATATACATTTTTTAAAAGTGAAATTTTTATTAGACAAAATTTTTAAAACAAATTAGGCCCATAGCACACGGCGTATTTTAAACGCGCTGACGACGCGCAGAGAACGCGCCTATACGCGATTCAAACGAGATTGGATCGCAATTATAATAATTAAGCACACGGGGCGATTGTAAAACGTTCCTCTACTGCGCGTATACGCGCAGATACAGCAGTACAGACGCGCTGTAGTCGCTCGTAGCTTTTGCGTTTTGATCAGAGACTCCTCTTCTTCAGTTGTACAATGGCGTCGGTTGAGACAACACTGCTTACGTTGGCTTTAGTACTTCTTTTAAAAAGTAAAAAACGTAAAAAAAAGCGAATTTATTGGATAGACCCATTTACGAGTGAAAAAAGATTGGGTGGTCATTATCATACAACTTTTAAAAAATTGTTAGTACATAGAAGATGGAAGAAATTTTATAATTGTTATCGAATGTCATATTCGTCATTCCAAGAACTTCTTTCGATTCTAAAACCTGAGTTAACTCGTCAAAATACAGCAATGAGATCATGTATATCGGCAGAAGAACGTTTGCTCATCACATTGAGGTAAGAAAACAACTAGTATTTATTTATTATGTATTTATTTATTTATTGACCTGTTACATTTTAAAATCAACCGTAAATTGTTATAAGTGCACTTAGATTATGAATAAGAGAAAAAGATTTATTCAATATCATCATACATGTCAGATATGATGTCGGAGTCATTTGTAACCGATTCATTGCTATCCAAATTTTGGAGTGAACTGACAGATTCATTTCTTGGCGCTGATTGATTACTTGGATATTGTGGCTGAAATTCAGACTGATATCCAGATCCAGACTGATATCCAGACTGGTATCCATACTGATGTTCATATTGAAATGCACCTTGGTATCTATTTTCATTTAATGTCCTCGATGACTGTCCCATATTTTTATATTTACGAATTAAATTTATCATATCAGCTTTGGCCTCTAACTTAAATTCCTCTTTGATAGCAGAAAAATCTTTAGCCAACGAAACTAAGAACAGTTTGTCGGGATTTTCAGATAAAATTGTATTATTTGCTTCCTTAGACTGTTTGAGATTTGCTGTCAGTGCTTCATACAATTTGTCTTGTGGGTCTTCATGTTTTGGAGTCTTTTTAGACTTCTTTGGTGAATGTGGTTTTTGAAAATCACAGTCTTGGTTATTCCGCAGAGCTGCATCATCATTTTGACTTGGAGATCTTATTTCGTAAAGCGGGTCTAAAAAAGTTAGCAAATTGGAATATATGTAGGGTCTTCTAGGTTTAGCTCCAGATCCACTGGAACAGTTATTGTTCTTCGCTTTGTCTCTTTTATAAGCGTCCTTAATACTCTTCCATTTTCTTTGAAGTTCAATGACTGAAAACGATAAATAATGTTAATAGTTTAGTTGTTTTTTAGGTTAATTTTAATTCATTTGAAATAAGTAGTTGTAGGTTTATTTTAATTAAAATATGTAAAATTTACGATAATAAGTGATTTTTAATAATGTTATTCTTTTCAGGTATTTAGCTACGGGTTGCTATTTCTCAGATATTCACTATGACTTTAAGTGTGGACAAACGACGGCAGGCATTATAGTCCGTGAAACAGTGAAAATAATATGGGATAAATTAAAAAACATCTGTATGCCAGAACCAACCGAAGAATCACATCTAAAAACTGCTGAAGGATTTATGAAATACGCAAATTTTCCCAACCTACTTGGGGCTATCGATGGGAAACATATTAGAGTTATAAAACCTCAACATAGTGGATCAGAGTATTTTAATTATAAAAAATATTTTTCCATCGTATTGCTTGCAATATGTGACGCAAATTACAGATTTATCGATATAGATGTTGGATGCTATGGAAAAGCTGCAGACTCAACAATACATGAATTTAGTGAATGGACCAAAAAGATAAGGCAAGGAAATTATAATATACCAAATGCGAGACCAATATCTAATAATGGGGTACCAATACCATTTACGTTTGTTGGAGATGAAGGCTTTGCATTATCTCAACATTTACAGAGACCATATGCTGGAAAAATCTTGCCACGGCAGAAAAGAATATATAATTACCGCTTGACACGTGCCAGACGATACATTGAATGTACATTTGGTATATTAAGCAACAAATTTAAAATCTTTAATCGGCCACTGAACGTTAGCGTGGACTTCAGTGTGGCTATTGTGAAAGCCTGTTGTGTACTGCATAATTTCATACGTGAACGTGACGGTTATAATTTTCATAATTCTTTGAGTGTAGCTGGTTTTGAAGATCCTCCTGAAGATGCAAGTTTGATTTCGATTGGTGCAAGACGGTCACAGGGACAACTAAGCGGAACTATGATACGAAATATGTACGCTGACTATTTTATTAGTGATGAAGGTGCAGTACCATGGCAAGATTCTAAAATTTAGGGTACCTACCTAATTACATTTTCTACTGTTTTACTGTTCTATGTACCGTCGAACTATAAACTATAATACATTATTTTTAAATAAATATAAGAAATCTTACCTGCCAGGTTTTTTTCCTTACTGGTTTTTTCATTGAAATTGTCATAAAAAATGTGGCACAATTCATCCCAAGCATTTCTTTTTAACACTTTGTTTGAATATTCGGGCAGTAGTGAATTCCATGTAGCTGGACGATTGTTTATTTCTGTTATAAAGCGGTCGGTGTCGAAGGGTTCCATTTTAAACGAAATACACGCGCAGCACACAATAAAACCTTATTGCAACTGAGGCGCGGGCGCAGTGGTGGCGTGAGCACCCCCACCCCCTCTGCCCGTACTCCGCTCCTTTGTACGCGCGTTTGTACCGCTTCAAATGCACGTATACGCGCTTCATGCGCGCGTTTCTATTATCAGTGCAAACGCAACTATCAGCGTTTACGGCGCCGAAGAAGCGCGTTCCTGAAACGCGCGTCGTCAGCGCGTTTAAAAAACGCCGTGTGCTATGGGCCTTACCATTATTATAATTATAGAGAAAAAGGAATTACACTATAGTGATATTAGAAATATACACTTATTAAAAAGTAAAATTTTTACTAAAAATTTTAAGCAAATAAAAAATCTCGAAAAACTATCAATGTCGATTTGTTCCCTTGGTTTAATTATTATTAAAGAGTGGAAGGAAATGAAATAAAATTATATTTCAATACATATTTATTAAAAAAATAAATTTTTACTTGATAAAATTTTTACTTGATAATTTTTTTAAAACAAATTAGCATTATCACAATACCATGTTTTCAGACAGAGTACATTTTTTAAACGCATATCTTTTCGTGATGGACACAATTCAAAACTTTATTTTCTTTTGTTTCTTTACAATTGTCGGTATAATCATTATCATTACATAGTACTTATATTACAAAGTCTCTTTTTTTGTCTTTTTTTGTATATATTGATACGGGTTTTTTTTAAATAGTCTAAGATATATTAAGATATCGTAAAATTTATATTCAAGTGCGATAAATGTATATCAAGCGATCGCGCATATCGTGCCGATGTGATAGGGTCCCATTTTTAACCATTTGCATTGGGTAAACCTAAAAACATTTTTAATATTGTATCAGAAGTATATTTTTGTAAGTAGAGAGTTATTCGCCGAAGTAGATTTTCTCCAACAATACTATTTCACGCGGGCGAAGCCGCGGGCAAAAGCTAGTATAATATAATATTAAAAAAATTTGAACAAATAAAAAAAACTAAATACTCAGTGTCGATTTTTTCTCCTTGGTTTAATTTATTATTACAGAATAAAAGGAAATTAAAGAAAATTATATTCTAATAGACATATTTTATTAAGAAAGTAAATTTTTTTACTTGATAAAATATTAAAACAAATTAGCATTTTCACAATACCATTTTTTCGACTGAGTACATTTTTTAAAGCACATATATTTTTGTGATGAACACAATTCGAGATGTCATTTTCTTTTTTCTTTGTTTTCTCAAAATATTCTTTATAATACAATATTAAAAATTTAGGACAACCCTTTTCCCCTAATTCTATTAATTCACAGTCTTGACATAGCTCATGAATTCACTTAATCTTTTCCATTCCTTTTGTTAGTATTTTTTTACCGCTTATGTAGGACATAATCGTCCTTTGAAATTCACGATAGTCAATGAATCCTTCACTCCAACGTAGTCCACGATTTTTTTCTAACCATCGAACTTGCTTCTTTTCTTTCTGTAAGATTATTATAAGGATATGGTGGTTTAATTACAAATGTCTGTGTGTAGTCTTTGGTTGCAATTGAAAATTCTTTTACGATAAATTTATTTTTGATATCCTTAAATCCTTGAAGGTCAACGATTACTGTATCGCTATTCATGATGTCTTATTTACAATATTGTTCAAAGGCTTATATTAAAATATACAGTTGTTCAGTATGAGAAAATATGCAGCTGTCTGATTCGGACTCTCTTGGTCCCTTTCGATTTCAACTCCCACGACGATATCCTTTAACATTTTATGTTTTTACAACAGTCTGTAACATATATTTCTAAATTATTTAGTACTCATTACCGGCTTCACTCGGTGACCGCGAATAAACTGTTGAAATCTTGAGAGTACAAAATGAATAAACCGTGGTTAGTGGAGAATACTATTTATAACAACAAAACTTAGAGAATGTTAATTGTATTTCATCAAGACTATTATCATTAGATTAATGGGGACACCAATTCCATTCCTAACTATCACTGGAAATTAATTCGGCAACAACATCCTATCGATAATAATACATTTGTATCTGTGGGGCCAGTAAGGACCTGCACATCGAAAAGTTTAATAAAGAAAAGTTCATTGACTGATGCACAGGCCGATAGTCAATGAATCCTTCACTCCAACTCCTTCAAACCTTTAAGACTATAAATTTGAAATTTTGCACACGTATTTCTCGTATAGCGTAGGCAACCACTAAGGAAGGATTTCTCTAAATTTAACACTCAAGGGGGTAAAAATTTTATCCCTGTATAAATCTTCTTATTCCTTGGACATATTTACATGATACTTTATATGAATTGAGAACGAAAAAAAAAAGTAGTTACGTATTTCAGCGTTTTCTAAAATTCAGTCCCTAGGTGAGTAAAATAGGTGATGAAAGTTTAAAACCTAATTTCACACGGGCGAAGTCTTTGGCAGTCTCAGTCGAAGGCAATTAACACTAGTATTGAATACATCTCCACGACCCAAGAACATAGAAAACTTTTATGTTCCCTTGGCGGGATACTAACCACGACCTCCGCTTTGCAACTATTGACCACTGAGCTACAGAGATCGTCAAATACACATTAGGTTTACTTTAAAATATATAAATTTTTTATTTAATTTTCTTCTAAAACTGGAGATTTTATGAGGTTCTGCTAAATAATTATTTCTCGTAGGTACACTTTCCTCGTAGATACACTTTGAAAAAAAAGTTTATCTTTATTCCTTATAGATTCACTTTTTAAAAAACCAGTGTAGTGCTTCCTAATACGTGGGTAACACTGAAAATGTTTAGAACTGGCCAGTTAGAAACATTGCTAATGAAAACTTTTTTGAATTTCAATTTTAGATCTCTTTGGTAACCTAATGTAGTATATTGCATTCATTTTTCATTTGTTTTTATGAATTGGTGGCAAATCTAAAACTCTTGTTATACGTGAAAATGAACCTAACGCGAGAAAATTTTCGGTCAACGATTTATTATGACTTTCGTTGTGGGCTTACTCAACAACAAAGCTATGATGGCTGCGATTAGCATTACTTAATGAAGCCTCATCTCGTGCCACTATTTACAGTTATTGCAGACTGGTATGTCAATCGCTGTTTGCCTGTTGTCTTGGAAAAAATTCGACAGCAGGGCCCTCGAAGCAGGATCCTCCCTCACCACGACAATGCTTCAGCGCACTCCGCAAAACGGATTGTTGAATATTTGACTATGGCAGGTGTCGAGATAATGAGTCATCCACCATACAGTCCTGACCTGGCGCTCTGCGACTTTCATTTATTCCCAAGAACTAAAGATTAAATTCGAGGTATTCGTTTTACGAGCCCTGAAGATGCGGTGAAAGCGTACGTAAATGCCATAGAAGAGACCCCTAAGGAAGAATGGGTCCACTGCTTTTTTCAGTGGTTCCATCGAATGCGACGATCTGTAGAGAGGAACGGAGATTACTTCGAAAAACATTAAAAGTATTGGCAACTTTCTACATTAAGTCGTTTTTCATTTTCTAAACATTTTCAGTGTTATCTAGGTAGATACACTTTAGGGTACATGTGTGTGAACAAAAGTGTAATGACGACCTCTGTGGCTCAGTTGATTGAGCGCGTTGGTGTCCAAGCCGGGGGTCGCGGGTTCGAATCCCGCCGAAGGAACAAAAAGTTTTTCTGTGGTCCTGGTCATGGATTACGCTTCAGCATGAATGGGCCGGCTCGATCGGGTAAATACCACGGCCACACAGAAAAACAGTATGAAATAATGCTTGCGTTGTTTATCGCTGTGTGAGTGCGGATTTACCGTAGGTCCAAGAGGGGTTGGGGTTTTTTATGACTGGGAACGCAGGTTACAATACCAGAGTAGGGTGTTGCGAGTGTCTATGAGCGACGGAAATCGCTTAACATTAGACGATCCATCTGCTCGTTTCCTGGTTCGTTTCATAACAAAACAACGATTTGAAATTGTGTTATTTTATCAATAAAATGACTCACTTGTAATACCATTGTTGTTTCACTGAACCACTAATGACCCTTAGCTTATCACCGTCAATTATCTACCACTGCATGAGGTAATTAGTAATGAATATAGCCTAATGAGCCAAGTAATTGCAAAAGTCTATATTTGCAACCGTTAGAGATATTGAAAAACGGATTAGCGCAATCGATCGGGCATGGTCGGAAACCCCCATTTTGACACCAAACTTTTTTTTTCTAGCCGGCGTCACCGCTCGAACCGTTGATAGAGCACGTGGGAGAGGGCGGGGGATCCAGAATAGTGAGCCAGAACGCACGAATCCACACTACTAGCTAGGTCATAAGCCTAGAAAACTGCATAAATTTAGGCTAAATATGTTTTTTTTTTAGTCGTGCAATAATATATCAATAACTAGCTGACCCGTGTCCACTTGGTTTGGCGGTAAACATTTTTACTTGTGATGAAAATATTATGATTGTGATTCGGTTAATACTAAGTGCTATGGTTTATTTCCTGACTGCTAAAAGGAGGGTCATATTTTAACCGCATATTTAAGTGTGTATTTGCATGCCAATTTGGCTATATTGACGGGTTCCAAACGAGTGATTGAAATCGTATGTGTCGGCGCTAAGACTGTACAATGCTATGACCATAACCACAAAATCAAATTAAAGAGGTATTTTTAGAGTGATAAAACTAATAATGTTTTAAAACCTGGCAACATTGTGCTGGAACCATTTAATACATTGAGATGAAGCTTGTAACAAATAATTTAATGTTCATTAGATTTATAATTTAACATAAACATTAAAACATATTTATGTTAAATAGTATTAGCATTGACTATGTGAGGCCGCCACAAACGTAAATTGGCCATATTGTTAAAAATGTCAAGTTTGTATCACTATTATTAGAATTGAAAACTACATGTGTATTTCATAAATTATAAATGTAAAACCTAGTTAGATAAATAATTATGTAATTATTTGTGAAACTACGTACTTGTTAATAATTGCTCAAAATTATATATTGATAATAAAGAAACACTGTTATGTAAATATAAACTTCCGCAATAAATGAAGGTTTACCTTCTCTTTATGTAAAACCTAATTATTAAGATAAATAAAAATCTTAATATTAGGTCCTTACATATGAAATTGGCGTTTTGTCGTACTGGCCACTTTGGTCTCAAATATATCTTCTTTGGTTAGGAATTCCAATTTCAAATTTATACCGCTATTTATTCATGCATTTGTATTGCGAAAACCGTAATTAATTTGTATTTTCCTCTTTTGGTTTTTCCATTTACAAAATGAAAAACTTTAAAAAATCGTATTATTTTCGAGTACGAGTTCCACCGTGGCACCGGTGCTGCAGAAACGGCTCGAAGGATTAATGATGTGCATGGCGTCGGTGTCGCAAAAGAAAACACAGTGCGTTTTTTGGTTCCAAAGTTTTCGTTTTGGAAATTTCGACCTGCAGAACAAGCCCCGTGGACAGCCGGAGACCAAAGTTGATATTGAACAATTGAAGGCCTTTGTGGAAGCGTACCCATCGCAAACCACGTCCGAGTTAGCTGCAGGCAGCGGTGTTAGTGATAAAACTGTTTTAATCTACTTGAAGTAAATTGGGAAGGTGTAAAAGCTGGAAAGGTACCTCATGATTCGAGTGCAGCAAACTGACAAACGCGCGTCGACTGCTGCGTTACAACGCTCAACCGGCACAATAATGAAGGGATTTTAAATCGAATCATTACCTGTGATGAAAAGTGGCTCCTGTACGATAATCGGAAACGCTCATCGCAATGGCTGAACCCTGGCGAACCAGCCAAAGCCTGCCCCAAGCGAAAATTGACACAAAAGAAGTTACTTGTGAGCGTTTGGTAGACTAGTGTCGTCTATGACTAGAACGACTATGTCGTTCACTACAGCTTTCTTAAATCTGGCCAGACGATTACGGCAGATGTCTATTGCCAGCAACTGTAAATCATGATGGAAAAGCTAGCTGCTAAACTCGCTAGTGATTTATAAATTATAAGTCGATCAAAAACGAATTTAAGCAGTATTATTGTCTCAGTAGGTAGGTACTAAGTTGTTGTATTGCGCTCCAATAAATTACACAATATTGTAAATACTTGTTTTTATGCTACTAATCCTACATGGTAGCAGCGCGTGGTTCATAAGAAGGTATCAGAATAAATATTCGTGCCAAATTTATCAGTACTTTGTGGAGCACGTGTATACGTGCCCGGAATAAAAGTGAGGTTACATACACGAAAAAAAAATAAGTTTAAAAAACTATAACCCGACTACGTAAAAAAAGGGGTCTAAAAAGGCCGAAACAATAAAATAATTCAAATAGAACTCCAGAAATTCATAGTTACAAAAATGGTCAAGGTAGAGCCATGGTCGCACACACTAATGGCGTCATCTAAGCGTCATATCACACCGAGATGCGTGACGTCTAGTTATAAACTGAAACTGCGTATCGTCATGTACACATGCATACCCCAAGATAGTTACAGACGGCTGCGTTTTGACATCGATCGACTGTTCCGAACAGTAGGTGCGACCACGGCTCTACCTTGACCATTTTTGTAACTATGCATTTCTGGATTCCTATTTGAATTATTTTCTTGTTTCGGCCTTTTTAGACCCCTTTTTTTAGTCGTCGTTATAGTTTTTAGTAGTCGGGTTATAGTTTGTCAAACTTATTTTTTTATTTAATATTTTTCCGTTTCCCAATCTAACAATTTTTTTACAAATTATGCACAAGCGGGCAATTCTTTTTACATATTTTTTGTGATAAAAGTCTTACAAAATAATAAACCAAAAACTTTTATAAGTATATTATCAAAATTTATCATATATAATATAAATAAATAAAAATATAAATACTTTTATACGCTAAATAACTTACCTACTAAAATAAATTAAAGACTATACCTAAATGTACAATTTAAATCAAGTAATTACCGTATCACGAGGAAACAATAATTATTATTATTTATTAAAGGACCTTATTAAAGGTAATAAAGTAAATGAAAAACTGAAATTAAAATGAACTAACCATAGCATACACAGTAAATGACGACTTGATTCGAACTCGAAGAACGATTTATAAAATATAACTATTTATAATTTATAACACGCAATAGAGATCATTCAACATTCATTCATTTCACCAATGCAATTATATCACTTATTCACTTCGTATTTTGATCATAAAGCTTCTAAACACAACGATACCGCGATTCAGAAAAATTTAAGACTCGTATAGTGACATCTATCGAACGAGTGAGTAATAAAAGTACTAGTAATTGATTTCGTCTTCATTTTCTTATTAAAATCGGATGAACCAATTAACCGATTTTGATCTAGTTTTTTTTTTGTTTGAAAGCTGACATAATTAAGAGTGGTCTTAGCTATAATTCATCATCATCAGCTCGCTCACTGTTTGACAATGTAGGTGTTATTTAAGTTTTTTTGTTATGTATTGCCTGTAAAAATTATATTTATAAAATAAAATATAATGTTATGAAGGAACATAATATATAAATTATATATTTATAGTCTTATTATACGCAATGTTAGAAAATTGGACAAATATTGTACGAATTGTATTTTAAACGTATATTTTGACTTAACAATATGATATAATATAATATTATATATACAAATTATGTAAATATTTGTAGTGTGCTTGCTAAGACCTTTCTTTTGATACCAAACATATTGTGATAATTATCTCGATTAATTTTTTTTAGATGTTAGAATCAGAGGTTTAATTTTCGAAATACATAATTTTGAAAAAAAATTATATAGCCTATATTACCCGCGGCGTTATTATGAATCTATTGACACCTCATTTATTAAAATCGGACCAGTAGTTTAGACGCTACGAGGGAACAAACATACATACATACATACATACACACATACATAGACTGCCAAAATCATTACCCTTCCTTTTGGCTTCGCCGTAGTCGGGTAAAAAGGTTGCCGGCCGGCGACATTAAAACACTCATGGAAGATGAGTTCGTCGCATAACACTTTTAATATTGATAAGTTGATCGGGCGTGAAAACTTTGCAACTTGGAAATCCAGTGTCAAGACGTACCTGGTACACGAAGGCTTGTGGCAATGCAGAACATGCAATGCATTTGCAATTGCATGCATTTTTGCATTTTGCAAATTCAAAACCAGTTAAAAAATGTTTTATATGTTCCTGCGGTCAACCTACTCTCTTCTTCTTCTTCTTCTTTTATGTATGGCGGCCTCAGTGAGTTGCCAATGTCCGAGTGCTAAATATTATGCTTAAACCCTGCTCTATTGTAGGTCTAGTGAGGAAACAAGGGTACAGTGATCTACATAACTGATGCTATGTTGTTGAATAATCTAAAATAATCACAAACAAATAAGTGTTAGTAGTTAATACTTCACAATTTAATATTGTTAGAACGAATATATGAACATAGAATTTCAATAAAAGAAGTGTTTACATAACATAGAGATGATTTGAAATTGATAGGGCGGGGAATATTGGAAGGGAGAAGGTCATACAGGGAGGATTGGTTTCTAGAGCAACAGAAAAATATGTGGTCTAGGGTACCCTCGTCAAGGCCACACTCACATAGAGAGCTATCCCTAACCCTAATTTTAACTAGTCTAACTTTTGCTACTCTGTGTGTATTTAAAAAACCATGGCCTAACTGCAACGCCACCTTGAATATCAAAGTAGCGTTTGCCTTTAATGTTACTTAATCTAGCCCATTCACGATTCCACCTGATGTTTAAGTGATTTTTAGCTATGGAAACTAAATCCTGGCAATATAATTTGTAATGACTAAGTCCACCTAATATTATAGCTTCTTTGGCAAAGGCATCTACACTATCATTGCCAGTAATTCCGCTATGGCTTGGTATCCATGCTAAAATAACATGAATATTTTGTAATTCGCATTTAAGGAGTAGTTGCCTAATTTTCAAGATCAAAGGAAATTTATTCTTAGCTCGAAACTGATTGGCCATGACACCCTCCAAAGCGCTCCTGGAGTCCGAGAGGATAATGGATTTGTCCAGCCCCATGAGACTCGATAAACGAAATAGCCTCAACCTACTCTCAGTGAGTACTATTGTTAACAGTGGCTGGAATGTCTATGATTCACATGGTAAATTTATATGTTCTTCAACTCTAGATGATAAATTATACACATTGGATACTGACAATAGTCCTGAAACTGTACATTTAAGCTCTAGTGAGGATAATTGTAGTGATACTTACTTATGGCATCTGCGTATGGGCCCCTTAAATGTTACAGATGTCAACAGACTACCTGACTATGTCAGTGGTGTGACTCTGACTAACATTGAGAGTAATGTGACAAGATGTATCTCCTCCTGTTATGAAGGCAAGCAGTCAAGGTTGCCATTTAAGAATACTAGCACCCGAGCAACATCACCTTTACAGCTTCTTCACCCCGACCTCTGTGGACCCATGGAGAACTTGAGCCGCTCATGTATGTATTCTTCACGGAAAATAAGACCAAAGTATTAGACATTTTCAAGGACTATAAAATAAAGTTGTAAACCATTGTTCTCAGAGAATAAAGGTCTTAAGTACAGATAATGGTACTGAGTATTGTAATACTAATTTAGCAAAAATTTTATCCAACAGTGGAATAGTACACCAGACCGCCACCCCCTACACCCCACAACTTAATGGACCAGCCGAACGAATGAATCGGACACTAGTTGAGAAAGCTAGGTGCATGCTGTTTTATACCAATCTACACAAAAAACTATACAGAAGCGGTAGGAAATGCAGCATATTTATTAAACCGATCTCCTAATAAATCTTTAGATGGTAAGACACCATTTGAACTGTGGGATGGACATAAGCCTGACCTGTCTCATCTGAGAATAATTGGCTCCGATGCCATGGTCCTTATACGAAAGGACGCAAAAAATGGGACAAGAAGTCAAAAATGATGATTTTAGTGGGACAATACAAAAGGATATCGTATAGTAGATGTTAAAACATACAAAGTTAATAAAAACAGACATGTTACCTTCTTAGAAAATTGTAAAAAATCTGATTTAACTGATAATACTAATGTTTCAACACATCTACTAACTGTCTAAATTCGCAAGTGACGGCACAGCCATCAAGCAGTCAATCTACTTTAACTGGTCAGAGCAGCAGTGTTCCAGTGCCCACAGAACTACCTCTGATGAAGAAATCCTCATGCCGTCAGATGAAGAAACTGCTTGTGTAACAAATGAGGATTGTGATCAGGATTCTAGCAAGTATGAGATAGCATGGGACACAGATGAAACATATATCCCATCGATGCATGTAGACTCACAATATCAGCAGAAAATCACACTGAGGCCTCAAAATAGAAAAAAGAGGGCAAATACAGATTAAAACAATATGTATTGTTTACTTTTTCGGATATGCAGACAGTTGAGGAGGCACTTTCGTCACCATATGCCAGACAATGGAGACAGGCAATGGACTAGGAGTACAACTAACAGATGAAAAATAATACCTGAGGCCCTAGTCAAGATGCCTTCGTTAAAATTCGAAAAAATCTGTCGAATCGTCTTCTCTTTTGAGATCACGACATTTATGTCTAAGCCAAATTCACTCTGTTGTTCGTATCGCAACAAGGAATTGCTCAATCGTTTTTATCATTTCTTGCTTTGATTGTAACGTTAATTTCGCCGTCAGTTGTGAAGTGTCAACTGTCAATTAATGTCATTATTGTTTTATTATTTAATGATGGCGTTACGTCTTAAAACTATTGTCAGTGTCAAGTTAAAAAGGCATTTACAATTCTCGTATAAGTTTTCAACACCGTATTTCTTAATCGTCAAGCCTAAAGACTAGTCAACGTCCAAATAAATAGTCAGTGCAGTCAATGAGTCAAGTCAGTCGATTCAGTAAAGTGGTAGAAGTTTTACTGAAAGTTCCTATTTTTAGTTAGTAGAAAGTTCCTATTTTTTATTATTATTCTTAATTTCTACAGTAAAGTTGAATTCAAATTTCAACTGTAGAAATTAAGAATAATAATAAAGTCGGTACTTATAACTTATCACAGGCGATTATTACGGTAATAAGGCTGGTACTATATGCTCCGGAATCCGGAACACCGGTGAAAATTCGGATCACTGAAAATAGAACTCTGCGCTAACACAATAGAGTTGAAAATCGAACACATGAGTGTTGAGTCAAATGTCAATGTCATATATGACAGCTCGACACCTAATACATCGATTTTCAACTCTATTGTTTTAGCGCAAAGTTCTATTTTCAATGCTCAGGATTTTCTACGGCCTCTCGGAAGCCGGTGCTAATAGTCCCAGTCTAAAGACCTATTCTAATTAAAAAATACGCGATTTTATAAACTTGACTCTTGAGTACTTATGTACCTACTAAGAGTTTTCACAGTAACTAGTTTCATTAATAAAATAAAATGAACATAGGGCACGTACTAGTACGGAGCAGTTCACCACGATGCTGGAATTCATGGAACTGTAAGTAAAATTTGATTCTAACTTACACATTAAAGAATGAAAGAAGTCTTACCTTAATTTTGCCTTATTTAAAAATTCCGTTATTTTTGTGCGATGTTAGTGGTAAGACTAAAAAGAGTTGCCCTGAGTTAAATGGTATCCTTAAAAAAGGATCAGGCCAGTGGCTCCCGTAACCTGTGAGCGAGAAAAAAAGCAGTGAAAAACTGAAAGAGACAAAAATAGAAAACTAAAAAGTGAAATAAAACAAGTGTTAATTAACGGATTTTAAATATAATAAGTGGATACCTACTATCCTACACAAAGTAGGATAGTGACCTCTAAAAGTGTGGTGAAATTTGTGATCGTAGCTATAGAATAAGTACCTTTGACCTTGCATTTTAGTTATAGGCGTCCCCACGAGGTGGGTGAAATAGAGTGCTGTGCTTAACGGATTACAGTGCACCAGGAAGCGATACTGGAGAGCTCATCAAATCCGCAAAAACAAAAATTTTTGGACATCTAGGGGGTGAGTGGTTGAATAATAAAAAACAAAAATTTAATCGACCACCACAGCTAAGCCACCAGAGACGCGTGGGTTTGGAATAGCGCTAAATTAGCTGCTCCCCAGTGGCTAAACAGCCCAACAAAAAAGGGTAAGTCCTCCCCTGAAAAAATTTTCAGGAGGGGGAAAAACTCTATTTTATAGAAAAGGTGCTGGTGCACAAAAACCAGAGGCTACACAAACTAAAAGTAGTAAAGTGCAGATCTGTAAAGCACGTCGCCCCCTATCAAATGGCACAAACCCCGAGGAGCTAGGACAAATAGGAGCAGAGATAGGGGGAAAAAGGTAAAAAACCGGGATAAATCGGGAACGACAGGATAGACCGGGTTAAAAATAGCTTAATCAGATAGCAGACGACGAGACGAAACTTTAAACACCTCGCACGAACAGATAGGTGCACTGTAACCTGAGTTATAGACGAAAAACAATTGGCGGCCATTTTGTCCGCCATTTTGGCAAAAATAAAAACCTGAATAACTCAGGATCTAGAAGGAGTACAGCTGCGAGCGACACCTCCCCTAAAAGCCACTGAGTAGGAGCAGCCAACCAGAGGGTTATCTGGGAAATTTTGGGGGAATTGTAACTCCCCCAAACTCCCCCATCGTTAAAAGCCCAAGGTAGGCTAACCCCGTAGGGAAGGAAACCACGGTCCGCGCAGATAATAATTGACGGAGTTACGAGGCGCAGAAACACAACTCTGACAGTTGGGCGGCCATCTTGTTAAACTTCAAGGTACAATAACTCGGAAACCAAGAGTCCTAGAGAGGTGCGGTTTTCGAGTCCCGGCAGCCTGAGGGTACGCCTACAGGACCCAACTGGAAAATCTGAAGATTTCCCAGCAAAGTTGAAAATTTTTTCCAAAAATTTTGCTCTATAAATAAGCCCAGGAACAGACAGACGAGGAAAAACCGAGACGGGAGAACCCTAGAAGGACCCACCTCCGACCTATGGTTGCTGAGATACAGGCCTCCAAAGTCGGCATCTGACAGCTGGGGAACTGTCAAACCCCCAACAAAAACACAAATATCTCAGCTCCCAGTGGAGCTACAGGCTTGGGACTTTCTCTGGGGTATCGGGCATTACCTCAGCTACACACCACTTGAATCTGAGTGAAATCGGAGTCATCGGACCTTCAAGGTCAGATTTTGGGGGGAGACCTGGAGAAAGAGTCCAAACTCGGCCTAGTTACCCCAAAGGACAAGGAAGCGGCGGAAGAACTAAATTTCCAGACTGAAAACAGGCCATCCACACCATCTTGGAAATTTTAAAAACCCGATATATCCGCTCCTAGTCCTCGTAGAGAGACAGGGTTTTCACCCCAGACACCGGCAGCTGAAGCTCTATCCAGGAAAGCAAACACCAAACACCTGCAAAAAGGGCCAACACCTGGAAATAGAAAAAACTTACCTTGAGGCCTCCGGACATCGCAGGAAGCTGCATTTTTCGGGTATCGCCACCGGAAGAGGGTGTTAATTTAAGGTGGTTAGGGTGTTAGTTAATTAACTAAACTAAAAAAAAACAAAAAGTGTATGACGCGGTGACAGCAGGAACTAAAATATATTTTTATTTGTATCATCTTTTATGCTTATTAGATTGGAATGGATTTAATTAATTACAATATAAATTTGCAGTTCTCTCACAACACAAAATGCTAACATTAAGCTATCAGTATTACAAGTTTGTAAGGCGAATATATAAGGTTCGGTAATATCAACTACGGATATTTTGGCCATATAATCTACTGCTGATGTATAGACGTTTAGGCAGAAAAATAATTGTTGTACTGGCGAGTTTGCGTTAGACGGAGATTCACCCATTTTGAGATGATATTTTTACTTTGAGTATTATAATTTTTTTTTTTTGCCTAAATGCTACGAATAACAAAACTAATTAGTAGCATAAATGTCTTTATATGAGCAGTAGATCATATACCCAAAATATGCATAGTTAATTTTACCAAACCTTATATTTCCCTTCATTTGGAGAACCTACATTTGAATAATAAAAAAAATAAAGAAATACTGAATAACATTAATAAAAGGTTTATCATAATAATAATAATAATTGTTTTTTTTTATTTATTTCCTAGCAAATTTTAACACACCACCACATATTATAAACATATAATAGGATGAACTGACAAAATGTCAGTTCGTCCTATTAATCAAGCAATTGAGCATGGCCCTGCCACGGATTGGGAGTGGTATGTTCCAAGTCAAGATCTTCACTATCATCCTGAGGGTCCTCTGGTATATCCCATGGTGGAGGTGGTGGTAACTTTGCATGTAATGCAATATTGTGCAACACACAACATGCATTAACTATTTTGCTAGCTATTTCAGGATGATAGTGAAGAACTCTATCTCGAAGCATACACCTCCAACGAGCTTTAAGTAAGCCGAAGTAGCGCTCAATGCTTGATCGGGCTTGAACATGGCGCTGAGTATAGATTTCTTGCCGAGATCCTGGATTCGCGTTCAATATTGGCGCCATTATCCAGGGCCGTGGTGGGTAACCCGAATCGCCTGAAAAAAAATATTTCCAGAATCACTATTTTACTTAGGTAAGTACAATATTTTCTAATAAAGAATGTGAAACACGTTCACCTCTTGCGTGGAGTTCTCGCATGTACGTCTCCACATGACTCGCCGACCATATGTGAGAGTCATGTGTAGCTCCACCAAATTTAGCCTTTAGACTTATTATTTTTAAGTCATAGTCACATATCTAAAAATACAATAAAACATTAACTTTTATTTCAAGTAATGAATGAATACTGCAAACTAGAGGAAATTATTGAATTTTAGTAAATTACTTTATGAATATTTTGGAATAGACACTATGTTTTAATTAGGTATATCTTACCTTGACAATACAGAATAATGTTTCCAAAATTCGTAATGCCAAATTATTAACTATCTCGACACAATCCGTATTATTGTATAGTTTTATAAGGAGACAACAATATGATGTTTGATATTTATGTATCTATTTCATATAGGTACATAATAGCATCATCAATGGAAGTACCTATCTATAGTAGAATAGGGCCTCTCCATATTATATTTTACAACTCTAAACCCTCGTATCCACGAGTGTTTTTTTGTGGTCGCGACAGAATAAATAGCACTATAAATAGAACTCCGGGCTAGTACAATAGAGCTGAAAACGTGTAGAGCTGTGAAATTTAACACTTGATACTTCAATTTTCAGGTCTATTGTACTAGCGTAGAGTTCTATTTACAGTGCATTCTCTTTTGTAGCGACCACAAAAAACTCTCGTGGGAACGTAGCCTAAGGATGATACTGCGAAAAGCAGATGTCAAAATGTCAAACCTAGACTGCCCCAAACAACCCCAAAAGTAGGACAGATTATGTATGGACACGGTTTAAGTTTACTCACATAATATGAATTCATTTAATACCTTAATAATGTAATAAGTTGATGCTTACCATCTGAACATTTAAGGAACGATATCCTTTTCTATTGAAAAATATATGTTCCTCCTCATTGGGTTTATGTATTGCAATATGGGTGCAGTCAATGCACCCTATTACACCTGGTTAATTATACTTCTCTAGAAATCTGTAACAATAATAAAATCAGTATTATAGTACCGAATTATTAGGATTTTGAATAGATAGATCATTAGATAATTATATATTATATACTCATAAAGAAAACTTTATTTGTCCACCATGATTTGGTTTACAGAAGCTTTGCTTATTAGTCCTTTGGTATTAACCAAGATCTATACACAATCTATAACTATACTAAATTTCATACATTTATATTCATAATTACCAAAGCTAGAAGGGCAGACAGACAGATAAACAGACAGACAGTCAGATGGACAGAGCGAAACTTTAAGGGTTACTTGTGTATTACGGAACCCTAAAAAGTAGAATAGAAAAGAGTTTGTATATGTTCGAGTTTGTTTAGCATCCTAGCCCTACTACAATTTCTTGGAATAAGTAGGAAGCTACTTTATTGTACTTTGAATTCATAAATTAATATCGATATGAACACACTTACTTAACTCTGATTTAAGATCTTGCTTGTGGTGTTTGTGGGAACGTGATCCACCGACCCACCATCCAAGGATCATTGAGGGCATCCACCACTTCTCTGATGCAGCGACTAGTGGTTCGCTGCGTCAAATTGAGGCCCACACCCACAATCTTTTGCTATGACCCTGTAGCCAGAAAGCTACGGGCGCACAATACCTAAAATATAATAAAACCGCTACTTAATACACAACAATTTCTAATTTAAGTATGTGAGAAATAATATTGTTAAGTTATATATAAAAAGGTAAGCACCTTTATATAAGTTATATATAAAGGTGCTTACCTTTATTTCTAAGGATATTTCTGAGGTGCCCTTAAAATTTGCATTTTTCAGGTCCGCACAGATGCTTCTAAACGAGGTTTTGTCAAGCCGGAATTGTTGGCAGAATAGAAGGTCGGGTATGTCTTCTATTGCCTCCAATTGCCGTCTTAACAAATGTCTTCGCCTGCGTTTCTCCCGCGTATATTCGTGGTGCGCGGCCCACAATAATCGCAAAGCAAAGCATATGCATACTTAAGATTGAACTTTTTACTTACTTAAGACTTAAGATTTCCAAAGTGATTTCCAAGATTACACACAAGACTCACAGCTGATGAATAATCCGCCATATTGTTCGTAATTAGAGTTAAAAGCACCTTCCTAGTTGTCTTAAACGTTAGGTCGCTAACCATCAAGCCAACAATCTGCTAAGTGTCACTTAAGGCCTCTTGTCTAGGCATTGTATAGAGAAAAGTATTTGAGCAATTCGCTGTTGTACGATTCGTTAGCCTAATCGTTCAAAATGGCTGTTTAGCTACCATTTTTTTTAGCGATACGATTGAATATGTCATATTTTAACGCACTGTTACATCCCTATGCTGTTCCTAGAATTGCTGACGGGAGTGCTGATACATCATCACTACTCTGTCATCTTAGTTAGTAGGTTTGAGCTGCGAGTCAGTTCAGAGCTATACACGGGCCACTACGGACGCATATCTAATATCCTAATGTATGGTTTAATCCAGTTAAATAAATTTGTGTTGTGAATCTTTCCAGCTCAATAAATTTTCTTTTTTAAAAAGTCTTTTAAAAAGTCCGTTCTAACATTGGTGGCAGCGGTGGGATACGTAAATCCCTAAAATACCCAATACGCTATCCGAAGACATTTTTGTGTAAAAAAAAGTGAAAAGTGACATAATTAAAATTTTCGTAAAAAAAAAATATATATATATATAAAAAGTGCATCGATAGAGTAGTATACTCTTTGTGTTGTGGTCTCGTGATCTGAACTCACTAAAATTCATATTCTGTAAATTCCATCAAACTAAAAGTATATAAATATTATAATAAATACAAATCAATCTCAAGTGTGTTCCTGTCGTGTTACATCATTATCCCTTGTGCCCACTGTGACATAAGTGGTACCCAGCTGCGGGCCGAGTCAGCCCGAAAGCAGTATCCAGCACCGGCCAGGCGAGGTGAAGAGTCCTGACATCCGTGACGAAATACTACAATCCAAAAAGTGCAAAGTGCTAAAATTCAAAATAATATTAATCCGTGTGATCCCGATCGAGTTATCCCATCCAGCGAGCATGCAACGAGTCGCCGAGCTTATCTCCAACGCCCACGTATTGATTATACTGTAAGTCTTAAGCTATTGTTTATATTAGGTCTATTAGGTTACTAAGATATTTTAGGGTTCAGTGGAATAATCCGAATCAAGATTTAAATTTTAGAACTTTAATATTAAAATTTTAAATATGCCGAAAAGCGACAAAATTTCAGAAGGCCTAACTATAAATATTCCAATGTTGAATTCCGATGCCGGTTCGTCCGGCGAAATAAATCCTCCAGCTAGTTCTCCTAAAGAGACAACCCGGAAGGGAACTACTCCAGGTCCAGACAGGGTCGAGTTAGATCTCAATACTCTATTTAAATTCATTAAGCCATTTGATGGCTCAAGAGAAAGCGTAAATTCATTCATCATAAATTGCAATAATGCATACGATTTAGCAACAGAAATACAGAAACATATTTTATTCCGCTATATATATAGTCAGCTACAGGGCAAAGCTGAAATAGCTTGCTCTATTAAAGAATTTAAGAATTGGGTACAACTTAAAGAATTCCTACTGAACCAATTCTGTGAGCGCAAACATTATGCGCATATACTAATGGATCTACAGGAGTGCAAGCAAAGTTCAAATGAAAATGTAACCCAATACTCATTGCGTGTCGAAACTTATCTTTCTCAACTTCTAACGGAAATAACGTTATCTAATTGTACACTTCGTGAACTCCCCGGCCGTTCAGCGGCTATGGAAGATTTAGCATTACATCACTTCCTTATGGGTTTACATCCCCGTATTTCAAATATAGTGCGCTGTAGGGACCCACGGAACTTAAATCAAGCTATCAATATCGCTATTTCTGAGGAACGAATACAGCAAGGCCTATATAAGCGACCTCAATTAGCAAATAATTATAATACTTATTCGAATGGTCAAAAATCATCATCATCACAATCCTTCCGACCATCTGAATCATCTCGTAGAATCCCAAATAGAAATGAGTCGAATTTTAAACCACAAGCAAGACCTTATTATAATAATCAGAATCCTAGTTCATCATCATCAAGAGATGCACCATTTTGCCGTTACTGTAAGAAATCAGGGCATGTGTTAGAAAATTGTAGCCTTCGAGAATATAATAACAGTAGGAGGTCGCAAAATCAAGCATTTACTCCGATTAATCCACGTCCAAGAGTAAATTTTACTGAAATAGATAATAACGATCAAGGCGTTGATGAGACTGACAGCAATCAAAATTTAAACTAGCTTCTATCCCGTTAAGGTATCGCGCGGGGCAAGTCCCTCTTGTTCAAGTCGATACGAAATATAAAATAAAAAATAGTAATAGGACCAATGGACAGGGTAACCAGCCCCAAACTCATGGTCATTCCCTAAATAGTAATAGGACCAATGGACAGGGTAACCAGCCCCAAACTCACGGTTTTTCCGTAAAAAATAATAGGACCAATGGACAGGGTAACCAGCCCCAACCTCACGGTCATTCCCTAAATAGTAATAGGACCAATGGACAGGGTAACCAGCCCCAATCTCACGGTCTTTCCGTAAAAAGTAATAGGACCAATGGACAGGGTAACCAGCCCCAAACTCAAGGTCTCTCCTTAAATATTCAAAAGATCAATGGACAGGGTAGCCAGCCCCAAACTCACGATCTATCTAGCCTAGAAAATAAAATCTGTAAAAAAGAGATTAATAAAATGTATGAAATTCTTAGTAATAAAAGATATTTACCTTATATTAAACTTAAAACATCAATAAATGAAAAAGAACTTACCTTTCTTATAGATTCTGGAGCATCATTATGTATAGTGAAAAACAGCTCTATAACTCGTAAGCCTAGTATATGCAGCGAAGATAATATCACAGTCAAAGGAATTGACTCAAAAAATAATTCATTAAAAAGTATAGGTCATTTCATTTTGCAATTACAATTTAATCCAAATACAAATGTTTCACATACATTCTATATTTTCGATAGCATTGATCTTCCATACGATGGTATAATAGGTAATGATCTGATTTTAAAATACAATTATAAAATTAACTATAAATCACATTCATTAGAAATAAATAATTTTAACACAGAATTATCATTCGATGAACCCTCTTATATTATTGAACCAAGATCCGAAAAAGTAATCGAATGCTCAGTTGATAATCCAGAAAGCATAAAGGAAGGAATGATATGTGATCAACATCTTTCTAATTCACTTTTAATATCAAATTGCCTGGTTAAAGTGAAAAATAATAATAGAGTAAATTTAACAGTCCTTAATACATCTGATAAATCTGTCACGATAAAATCTAATCTGCTATTAAAAAATTATAATATTGATAGTGAAAATCAAATGCATAAGTTTAATAAAAACCAAAGTAGTATCGAAAGAAAACAACAGTTATTAGATTACTTACGAACTGATCATTTAAATTCAGAAGAAACAAATTACATACATGATATCTGTAGTCAATATTCAGATATATTCCATTTACCAGGTGACCAATTAACCACTACAAATATAGTTCAACATGAAATCCGCACCTCCTCAGATCAACCAATTAATGTAAAATCATATCGTTTCCCTGAAATACATAAACAAGAAGTCCAAGCACAAATAAACAAAATGTTAAATGAAAATATTATAAAACCATCTAAATCACCCTGGTCCTCCCCTATTTGGGTCGTACCAAAAAAACTTGATGCATCTGGAAATAGAAAATGGAGAATAGTAATTGATTACTCAATGATATTACTATAGGTGAAACCTATCCAATTCCACAAATAAATGAAATATTAGACCAATTAGGACAAAGTAAATATTTTTCAACCCTTGACCTTGCATCAGGATTCCACCAGATTAAAATGAGCCCTGATGATGCGCAAAAAACAGCTTTCAGTGTTCCGCAAGGGCACTTCGAATTTAATCGAATGCCTTTCGGCCTAAAAACGCACCTGCAACTTTTCAAAGAACAATGAATACGGTCTTATCAGGTTTGCAGGGATTACACTGCTTCGTTTACCTAGATGACATTGTAATTTATTCACACTCTTTAGAAAGTCACATAGATAAACTATCTATTGTTTTTGACAGACTTAGAAATTTCCAACTAAAATTAGAACCCGACAAATGCGAATTCCTCCGTAAAGAAGTAGGTTACTTAGGTCATATTATTAGCGATGATGGCGTAAAACCTAATCCTGAGAAAGTAAAGGCAGTAGTCGACTTTCCAACTCCCCAATGTCCCAAAGACATTAAAAGCTTTCTCGGATTAGCTTCCTACTATCGTCGTTTTATACCAGATTTCACAAAATTCGCAAAATCCCTTACAAATTTACTTAAAAAGGATATACCCTTTGTATGGACTAATACACAGCAATTGGCCTTTGAGCAATTAAAATCCAAATTAGTAACCGCTCCTGTCCTAATCTATCCTGATTTTACAAAACCTTTCTTGTTGACATGTGATGCTTCGAACTACGCTATTTCTGCTATTTTGTCACAAGGCGATGTAGGCAAAGATAGGCCAATAGCATATTCCTCTAGAACATTAAATAAAGCAGAAACTAATTACACAGTAACCGAAAAAGAATGTCTCGCAATAGTCTATGGAACAAAAGTGTTTCGCCCCTACTTATTTGGTCGCCGTTTTAAAATAATAACAGACCACAAACCATTGAATTGGCTATTTAACTGCAAAGATCCAGGTTCCAGACTAGTCCGTTGGAGACTAAAACTTGAGGAATACGACTATGAAATCCAGTATAAAAAGGGCAAAATAAATACGAATGCCGATGCTCTTTCCCGCTATCCTGTAAATTTAACCCAATCCGATAACCTAATTAATGTCCTTGGTGATAACGAAACACAGGAAGCTCCTCCTATTGTAGTTCAACCTGAAAATGTACCCTTACCAGAAAGTCCCGGTTTACCAGAACTTCCAGAATTACTTGAATTTCTTGATTTACCTGAAGAATATTTTGAAAATCCTGAAGTGCCGAGTGAAATAGTACTTACACCTGCATCTGATTAATCTTTAAGTTATAGAGACACGTACTCCGAATACCTGAAAAAAACAAATAATATATCATCTACATCTAACGTTAAGATCCTAGAATATAATGAACACTTATTAAAAACCAAAGTAAAAACAATAATTATACCTACCTCTATAGATATTGACGAGTCAAATGCTTACGTCAATGAAATCCTTAATAATACACCAAACTCTGCTGCAATCCGAGATCGTGAAAGAACTTTACATTCATTTTTAAAGTTCACTAGTAATAATGTAAATTATTATTTCCTATTTGTTAAACTTTATCATTACGATAAAAACACTTACGAGGATATTTTTATGAGTCTTCAAAATCTTAGAAATGAATTAGTTGTCGAAGGTGTAAAAGAACTTAGTATTACCGACTTTAAAAATCCTTTCGATAGTCATAGTTTTACTAAAATTTATAATATATTAATGTACCTTTTCAATAATAGTGACATAACTATTCATATATATATAAAAACATCCTTATTTACCCCACAATGAGTGAAATTCCTAAAATATTGAAAGAAAATCATAATATTCCTATTTCTGGTCATTTAGGCTCTAATAGGATGCTAAAACGTATTCAAGAAAAATATTATTGGCGAAATATGCGTAGTGACGTTGAAAATTATGTTCGTAAATGTGAATTATGCCAAAGTAATAAGGCTCTTCGTAAGTGTAATCGTGCTCCCATGCAAATTACTACTACGTCAACTCAACCATTTGAAAAAATAGCATTAGACATAGTAGGTCCACTTCCTGAAGCTGGTAGCGCTAAGTTAAAATATATTCTCACCCTTCAGGATGATTTAACTAAATACTCAGCTGCTTATTCAATCTATAATACTACAGCCGAAGATACATCAGAATGTCTTATTCATTTTATTTCTCAGTTTGGTATTCCAAAATCTATTCTAACCGATCAAGGCACAAATTTCACTGCTGAATTGTTTAAGCAAACCTGTAATTTTCTAAAAATTAAGCAATTATGGTCAACACCATATCACCCTCAAACTCAAGGCGCCCTTGAAAGGAGCCATTCCACTCTGAAAGAGTACTTAAAATCCTTTATTAATGAGAACCAAAACAATTGGCATAGATATGTTTATACAGCAATGTTAACTTATAACACTACAGTTCATTCAACAACTAATTTCACTCCGTATGAACTCGTATTTGGTCATAAAGCGATTATTCCAACCTCCATATTTGAATCTTCATTAGAACCAACTTATAATTCTTACGTCAGAGTCCTTCAACAAAGGTTAAAACTTTCTAGAGAAAAAGCTATAGAAAATATCCTAAAATCTAAAAACATTTCCAAAACTTACTATGATAAACATTTTAGACCGGTTAAATATAAAACGGGTGACATGGTTTATGTTAAAAATCATCTTCGTCTCCGTACAGCATTGTCGGCAATTTGGAAAGGTCCTTACAAAGTTATAAAAATAAACGGTAATAATACACTTACCTTACTTGTAAATAGACGACACGTAAAATATCATTACGATGAAGTCAAATTGGCCGAAACCGATACTGAGTAGATTAAGATAGTATTCTAGTTAACCTTAAATCATAATTTTATTTAGTTTTAAATAAAAAATAAAAAATTATATTCCAGGCTTGGTGCAACAAGCGTCTGCGTTTTCTCATTGGATATGATACAACCTATAAATAAAAGTATTGGAATATATCTCGATCCTGTCGGAACAGTCAAGGTCTCTGATGATCAACTACATGTCTTAGTCCCTGTAGATATTAGCTACATAAAACCTCATATTGAAAATATTAAAAACTATTTAGATTCCACTGAAACTTTCTGTAATTTGAATTATGGTGGTATTCTGAGAGACTATAACGCCATTTCTCATTTAACTTCTGATAGAAGTAAAAGATCAGCATGGTTTGCTGGAGTTGGTACTGTATTTAAACAGACAATTGGAACTATGGATGAAAATGACGCAATCCGATACAATAACGCCATTCAAACCCTGCATTCCTCAAATAAAAAACTTGCATCTTTATTAAAAGATAATATTTTAATTACTAGTTCGGCTTTAGAAAATTATAATAAAACATTAAAGTTAATTAAAGAAAATGAAATCCGTTTGAATAGCGCTATTGACTCTATAAGTAAAAATATGTTAAATATCGAATTAGAAACGAAATTTAATGAACTTTACGAAGAACTTTCATCTAGTATATTTACATTGTCGTTCAGAATTGAAAGTTTAATCAATTCTATTATGTTAGTAAAAAGTCATTCAATTCATCCATTTGTTTTAACTCCTAAACAAATATATACGGAACTTGGAAAGAATATAAAAAATTTACCGAAAAGTCAAGAACTACCATTAAACTTAAATTTAAACAATATACATAGCATTATTGATATGGCGCAATTGTCCTGTTATTATGTAGAAAATAAGATTGTATTTGTTATTAAAATTCCTTTAGTTTTAAGAATAGAGTATAACTTATACAAACCTTTCTCACTACCTGTATCACATGATAATGTGGATCCTCAATCATATGCTATGATTGTACCTACTTGTAGCTATATAGCTGTAAGTAAAGATAAGAATTCTTATATCTGTCTAAATAATATTAATAACTGTGTGAAAACTATTAATTCTAATTATATTTGTAGTCATATGGACGTAAATTCAATTGAAAGTACTCCTATTTGTGAAACTGAATTATTATGTAAAATATTCAAAACTCTCCCGAAACAATGTGAAACCAGGCTTATTTATGGACAAATAGATATTTGGCAAGAACTTACAAATAGTAAATGGTTATTTGTTGAAACTCAACCCATAAAACCGATATAGAATGTCCTTCAGAAGTGTCTCAACATAGATTAATTGGTACTGGAATATTAAACTTACAGGCAAACTGCAAAGCTTATTACAAAAACAAAATATTTTCATATAAATCCTGTTCTAATTTAACTATTAAATCAATTGCACCTGACTTTAATCTTATTGATGATCCGTGTTGCAACTCTGAAAAATTAAATAAATTAAAATCAAAATCAGCTCCTTTAAAACTATTAGATATAAACTTAGAAAAACTTTCTGATATAGCTAATAAGCAAATAATTACCGATGTTAATAAAATCATAAATAAGCCTGACCCACTCTTAGAATATAATTCCCATTTTCCTATTCTAACATATTGTATTATTGTTATAATTTTAATCTTTACTATTTTTAAATTATGGAAGAGATTAAATAAGCGTCCACTCTTGACTAGAACTCAAAATTTAAATTCAAGTACACAAACCGAACCTCCTGGTAATAAACCAGTTGTAGAGGACACTCCTTTACCCCAACTTAGAAGAGTTCTATAAAAACTTACCCTTTACCGGTAAGTTTTATTTTACGCAGGGGGCTGTTACATCCCTATGCTGTTCCTAGAATTGCTGACGGGAGTGCTGATACATCATCACTACTCTGTCATCTTAGTTAGTAGGTTTGAGCTGCGAGTCAGTTCAGAGTTAGACACGGGCCACCACGGACGCATATCTAATCTCCTAATGTATGGTTTAATCCAGTTAAATAAATTTGTGTTGTGAATCTTTTCCAGCTCAATAAATTTTCTTTTTTAAAAAGTCTTTTAAAAAGTCCGTTCTAACAGCACGCTTATGTCAATCCCATACATTTTTTATTTGCGACGTTCGCAGTCGATAATAACGAATGCATCTTGTCTAAACCCCCTGGAGTTTAAAGAACTCGGGACTATATGCTCCGAAATCCGGAACACCGGTGAAAATTCAGATCACTGAAAATAGAACTCTGCACTAACACAATAGAGTTGAAAATCGAACACACGAGTGTTGAGTTAAATGTCAATGTCATATATGACAGCCGACACCTAATACTTCGATTTTCACCTCTATTGTTTTAGAGCAAAGTTCTATTTTCAATGCTCAGGATTTTCTACGGCCTCCTGGTGCTTTAGACTGGGACTATATGTCCCAGTCTAAAGCCCAATTCTATTTAAAAAAAGCGCGATTTTATAAACTTGACTCTTGTGTACTTCAGTACCTACTTAGAATTTTCATTATTTTAATAAAATGAACTTAAGGGCACGTACTAGCAGTAGTAGTACTTATCATCTATGCGTACTAGTACGGAGCAGTTCACCACGATGCTGGAATTTATGGAACTGGAAGTAAAATTTGATTCTAACTTACACGTTTATGAATGAAAGAAGACTTACCTTAATTTTGCCTTATTTAAAAATTCCCTTATTTTTGTGCGATGTGAGTGGTAGGACTAAAAAATGTTGCCCCAGATGGACTCTTTAGGACCAGTTAAATGGTATCCTTATAAAAGGATCAGGCCAGTGGCTCACGTAACCTGTGAGCGAGTGAATCAAATAGGTATGTTATGATCGCATTACTTATATGGAGATCTGTAATTTCAGCCTGCTCCTCTGGGAAAACCATTAGCGTATGCATCTACCTATATAAGATTGGTACCTATTAGATTGTGATGTATTTAATTCATAATAGAGTAACCTTTTTATTAAATATGTTTAATATATTACAGTCATGGTGACCTTGCTAGGCCTGTTGGTGGGCCTCAAGGTAGAGTGAGATCAGACCGCTTATGGTCTAATCTCACTAATACTTTGAATGCCATTGGAGTAGGAATCACTAAAACGACAGACAAAATGTCGAGAAAGGTAAGTTTTCAATATTTAAATTTAATTACAGATGATTTTTTATAACTCATATTTTATTTTATGAGGGATAGTATTAAATAATTATACAGGTTGTCCCAAAATTATCACGTCACACTGACACCGGAGGTAGATGAACCCAATATGCATTGAACAAGCCTAACATGCCAATAGAAAAGTTTCGTGGGTTTTGAGTTATGACCAGTTTTAGTCATTTTTAAAAAATCACCATTTTTTTGTAATTTTCGTATTAGAGACTTTTTAAAATGCACTTTATTTTACTTATTTTATGTTTACTCTCTCAAGACTAGTTACTTATTATGAAACAAACAATACTTAGTCGATAAGTAATGTGAAATAACGACAGTTGATAGTCAATCTCAATTTTATTCTCACATAAAAATAATAGTTTTGACTTTGAGCAGCCACCGTGAAAACAAATTACTTCAAACATAATGAACAAATACCTTTAAAAACTTCCCTATGCCATGCCGATTCCAAAATGGTGTAACACTTGCCCTTTGATTCTTTACACAATACGTGAGAGTGGGTATAAAGCTGTTGAGGCGAAGATGACGTCATACACATTTTACCTGCCATTTGCCTGGGCGGCCCAACACGGGTTCTGAATAGCAAAAGAAACGCTGTAAAACAAGTTTTAAAAAGAAAGAGACGGCAATAGCAGATACTTGACCAAGTGACCAGCCAGCCAGACCAGCCCCAGCCAGTCAAGTCAGTTCGTTACCTTGCGTTTCGTGCTACCGACGTGTTCTCTGCGCCTCTGCATTTTGTTTTGTAATTTTCAACGTGTTTTTGGCTTTTCTACTGGACTCTGTTTTGCTTGTGAATTTGGACTATTGTAAAGTGGAAACGACGACTCAGCGCTCAACCGGACTCTGATTTTCTTGGGAATTTTGTGAAACGGGCACGATGACGAATCCCAACGTCTCTTACTCTCATGGCGAGTACGCAGACATGTATCTAATTTATGGTGAAACCAGGCGTTGTTAATGCATATCGCGAGGGTCGAGTACCAGGAACGAGAGGCCCAGGCGCTGGAAGACCCCGCACTGTAGATTATGATGTTGTTTTGGATGAAGTCCGCCAGGAGCCAGGTACTTCAGTGCGGATCATTGAACGGCGCACTGGGATCCCCAAATCGTCGGCACATCGAATTTTAAAGCGGCACAGATACCATCTCTACCAGCGGCGCGTTGTATTTTGTCGCCAAATTATTGCTAAATGGAGAGAAAATCCAAACTTTTTTAATGATGTCTTGTGGAGCGACGAATCTGCATGTAAACGAGATGGATACCTTAATCTCCATAATCTTCATAGCTGGCGTCTAACTAACCCTCATGAAAACAGAGAAGTTCGCTCTCAGTATCAATTTAAAATTAACTTGTGGACAGGAATATTAAATGGTCAGATAGTAGGACCATTCGAGTTACCAGCTGTCCTGAATGGAGAAAATTACTTAAATTTTTTGGAGAATGATTTTCCAGTATTAGTAGAGGGCTTCCCTGAGGAATTGAGGGAAAGGATGTGGCTCCAAAACGATGGCTGCCCAGCACACTACGCCCGCGCCGTACGAGAGCACCTCGATATTGCATACCCTAACCAGTGGATAGGGCGACTGGGACCGATCTTGTGGCCGCCACGTTCCCGGATTTAAATCCTTTGGATTTTTTCTACTGGGGATGCTTAAAAGATAAGGTCTACGCAAAACCGATTACATCTGAGGCTGAATTAGGGCAAAGGGTATTTGAAGCGCCCGTGAAATATCGACCATAAGCTTAATAAGAAGACTCAACCGAAATTTTATACGAAGGTGTCACTTGTGCATAAGAATGGGAGGAAGACAATTTGAACACTTGTTGTAAACAAAATAAATGCAAAATTCATACGAAACTTTTTTATTTTCTTCCAACACCTACACCCCGCCCACAAATCTCTGCTCTAGCGTCAGGAAGAACGCGGGGAGATGAAAGAAGAAGTGAGATTAAAAACTTCATTACAGCGAACGAGGTGCAAAGATATTGTTTTTTTATGAGAAGGAGACTCTTCTCGCGCCGGGCCCCTGAAAAGGGCCTTGGGCGGGGAACCAATACCAGGGGCTAAGCCCCTCTAATTGGGGTGGAATGACGAGCCCAGTACGAATACTGGGCGCATAGAGTCAGATTTAGGGAAGACCCCCCGTGGCAGAACGCGGGGGAAACCCGAGGTGGCAAGAGAATGACGCGGTAGCAAGGGCCGTGGGCTGCCAAGACCTGCGGTCGACTCAGACGACGCGTGGGGTCCTGGTCCGGGGACCAGGAAGCGTGTATGGGTCCACTCCCACACGCGCCGCTTTTGTCGACCACGGACACAACCGACCAGGGAAATGAGGGGGGGGGGGAAAGGAATTTCCCGAGCCCCAGACTTTTTATGTCGGGGGGGAAAGGGGCTGCCACGGGGCTGACGTGTTGGGCAATAGGGCTGCCCCACGTCATACTCCGGGCGCACAACAGAAGTATTTGCGCCGGTTTGAGCCGGCGCGGGGTAAAGGGGGACGGGGCATCGATCTAACGGTGCATTGTCGGGGGCGCACCGCGCATGTCTTGGCCGCGTGGCTCCGGGATGCTCCCTGCGTCTGGTGTCGTCAGGGCGGTTGCTGTTTGGCGAGCGGGCGTGCCACGGCAGCGGGTCAGTTGACCGGGCACATGGCTACGGCTCGCTCAGAGAAACAGGTGATCCTGCAACTAGGTAAATAAAATTAACGCGTTCAAGGAGCGCGGGGGGGGCAGTGCATAGCACGCGAGTGTCCTGAGTCCGGGACGCGCATCATGGATCTCCGGCAGTCACAGTCGGCTCCTATGATAGGAGCTTCTGGATGCCGGAGATATCCAGGCGCGGGTCCGAGCTAGGGTCTGGGGAGCCAAATTTTTACTAGGGCTGCGATGATGGGGGCGCCTTTTAGGAGGGCCTGTATAATAGCCTGGAGGATCTCCTCCCCGGCCTGAACCTTCTGAGCAAGGTCCATGGCCCGGGAGAGGAGGGTCTGCAGCAGCTCTGCAGAGGATGTGGGGGCCTCGCTTGGCCCCAGCTCTTGGGGCGGCGAAGCGAGCACCGGAGGCTGCAAGTGCGGAGTGGCCGCATGGTTTGCGGGCTCGGAGGCGGTTATTTCCGCGGCTGTGGTAGCCGCATGGGAGTCAGCAGGTCCACGCGGGGGGCGCCGCGAGCGCCGAGTAGTCCGCGTGAAGTCCGGCTGCGGAGGAGCGAGCGTGAGAGGCTCCAGCTCCTGCTGGGGGCTAGCTGGGATAGCGGCGGCATCACAGGGGGAGGCCACAGGGGGTGTGGCATCTTTCCTCCTGGGGCTCGGCTGCTTTTTCCTCCTGGAAGGCTGCGCAGGGGAGTCGGGAGCCGAGGGGGGGACAAACCTTGGCTGTGGTCGTTCGCCTCCGCCATCAGTGACGTAGAAGTCGGCGGAGGAGGAGGGGCCTCTTGTTCAGGGAGAGGCGAGTCGGCGAGGCTGTGGGGCCGGCGAAGCGTCAGGCGAGCGCGGAGAGCTCGCGGTGGGTTGGTGTGGGCCACGCGGCTGAGCAGCCGGCGCAGCGCAGTATTGTCGCGGCTGAGGAGCTGGCGAGGGGCGGGCTGAGCTCGCGGTGGTGCGGAGTGTGTCCACCTGGAGGACGTTGTCAGGTCCAAGGTGTGCGGCAGGCTGGCGTGGATCGCTCGCCTGCGCAGTACGGCGCGATGAGCGCCTCGGTTTGGCCGAGCCTTGATCGGCTGTGCTAGGCGGGGGCCCAGACTCGCCGCAGGCCGCCGTCTGAAGGCATTGGGGCGGGAGGGTACCAGTACACCCCCGCGAGAATGCCTAGGTCGACCCGGGGCGAGCGGTGTCCTGTCCGAACAAGCTGGGCTCGGGGAGCGAGCGGTGGTGCGTGGGGTTCGAGATCGAACTGTACGTAGCCGGGCTGTACGTAGTCTCGGAGTCCGCACGAGAGTCTAGGTGGTCGTGGCGTGGTAGCCACGGATCATGGTCAGTCATGTTCACACACACGGGTAACACAACATTAACACACAAGTAACAGGTGCACGAATCACTAACAAAGAGGTATTCACACTAAAAGTGGACGAACGGGAACACTAAGTGTACGCACACGAAACGGTACAAACACTTAGGGGGGCTGTCTCCTCGTGACCCAACGTTGAGTCGAAACTCAACGGGAGGCCAGGAGCAGGGCAACTCCCCAGCAAGGCGTAAATCCACAGCTTATTCTGATGAATAAGGTGTGAATTCACGATCGCTATTTGGGAACACTTGGCACTGCTCTAATGAGGGGGTCGGCACGATCGCGGAGTGAGCGAGACACTCGACGCGTTTGGAGCGAGACGACACTAACTCGGAGTGAGCGAGTCACTAAAAAAAAAAAAAAAACAGATAGCAGACCGGACGTCACCGTCACCGACGACCGGATCGTCCTGTCTCTCGTGTGTGCTAGTGCGTTCCCGCTCACTCCGCGTTTTCGTGCCGTCTCGTTCTATCCGCGTCGTAGTGATTCGCTCACTCCGCGGTAGTGCCGTCTCGCTCAAAACGTGTCGAGTGTCGCGCTCACTCCACGCTCGTGCCGACCCGCCCCTTGTGTAGTGCCGATATACCCCATAGCGATCGCCAATCTTCTCGTTATTCGTGAGAATAGCGAGCGGATTGCCGCCTTGCTGAAGGGTTGCACTGCCCTTGGCCTCCCGTTGGAAACTTGTTTCCAACGTAGGGTCACGGAGAGCCAGCCTTTCTAGTTTACCGTGCAAGTACGTACACTTTTGTGACTGCTTTGACACTGAATACGTGTTGTGTGTTTAGTGTACCGTGTTATTGTGTGAGTACTTTTTACTTTTAACTGTTCCTTGTACATGTGCATTGTTTTTGTTCGTGTACAATTATGTGACATTTCGTATGTTATGTCCACGTACGTATAGTACATCCGTACATACGGCACCTCAACCATGGCCGACCGTGGTTCGTGGCCGCACAGCCGCGACCGCCCCAGCCATTCCCGCGCCAGCTCTGGTGCGTCGCGCAGCGGACCCTCATCGAGGTCCAGCTCGCGCACGTCCGAGCGCGCATACCACTCCGCCGCCGAGCCCAGCTTGAGCGGAACGGATACCGCTCGCCCCGGGCCGTCCTCGGCATTCTCGCGGGGGTGTGCTGACACCCCCCCCGCCCCAATGCCTTCCGACCGCGACCCGCCGCGAGTCTGGGCCCCCGACCCGCTCAGCCGATAAGGGTCCGGCCTCTCCGCCGCGCCCCTTGCGCCGCACTGCGGAGGTGAGCGCCCCGCGCCCTCCGCCTGCACCCACCACCCGCAGCGAGCCTACAGCTCGCCCTCTCCGCCTCGCCGGCCTCCCCGCCGGAAGAAGACCGCAGAGGGGTAAGTGCTCCTGCTCCGAAGGCCCCGGTACCGGCCCCTTGGAGGAGGCCATCCTATCGCCCCCCCCCCCCCCCCCCCCACCGCAGCGCTCCCCACGCCCGCCGCGTCCTGCGCGCACCAAACGCACCGTCCCGCCGGTCACCAAACCAGAGGTGACCGAGCTCTCTACCGAGCCCGCAAACCCGGCGGTCACTACCGCCATTTTGCCCCCTCGTGTCCCCCCTTCTTCCCGCCGCCGAGAGTCCCCCAGGACCACGGCCCAGCTTTTACAAGCCCTGCTCTCCCTGGCCATGGATGTCTTTAACAGAATCCTGGCCGGGGAAGAAATCCTACAGACCCTCTTGAAGGCCCTCCCTGAGGGGGCCACCCTCTTTGCCTCCCTAATCTCTAAATGAAAGAAGAAAGAAATAAAGAAAGAAATTTTTTATTTTCAGTTCACAAAAGACACAAATGTAACATGACATAAAATATGAAGATATAAAAAGAATAACAAATTGAGACATACACCATAGTTACTGCTGTAAATTAAATAGGACAAATTGTGCCTTCATGTGACTTAGAAAATGGGTCCAGTTCGGCAAAAGCCACGTATGTCGTATAAAGACACGCGCATACATGACACCGATTTTCAACTGAACCGCGAAGTGTGGTAAGCCACGGACATCATGCAACTTTCAACATAACATCAAACATCGTAATATATAATATATAAACACGTATACACATACATACACATACACACACATAAACATACTATATAATATAATATGATGATAGTAGACTATACTTAAACATACAACTCCCTTACAAACTATACACTAGATAAAAGACCGCACAAACTGCTAGAAATCGTTACAACAACACAACCCAACAAGACACTACTGAGTAACAATGGTAAATTTCAAATTAAACTAATAGGTAAGAATAATAAATGAATACAATTTTATGTATAATATTCATATGAACGACAGGTTACTAATAATCATACCATGTTTACGTTGTTCCTTAATTAGAAATTCTTTCAAGTGATGTCTAAACGTGCCTACCGTGTTGAGTGTGCGTATCGGAGGAGGAATGTTGTTCCAAATCTTCGCAGCCGCATAGCGAAAGCTGCCACGAAGTGCTTTGGTTCGATGTTGCTGTGTTGACAGTCCCTGTGAGCACTGTCTGCGCGAGTTTAGCCAACTCAACCTCTCGTATAGATAAGACGGTTCTTTATACTTAATGACACCGAACATAAGACATGCCAGATGATATTTACGCCTGGACTTCATTTTAAGCAAAAAATGTTCGTTTAAAAAAGGTGTTACATGTCCTCTACTTGGAACTGAGTAGCAAAACCGAACGCAAGCGTTCTGTACTCTCTGAATAAGTTTCTCCGTTCGAGCCAGTAGACGGGGGCCATAAACTGTGTCAGAGTAGTTCAGTTTGGAAAGAACTAGAGTTTCTACTAACTGTTCACGTAGCTCTTCAGATAGATAAGGCCTAATTTTATATAAGACTTTTAAGCGATAAAAATAGTTTTGTACCGAATCAGCTATATGTTTTTCGAATCTCAGGTGGCTGTCCATAAGTAATCCCAAGTTTCGAGCCTCATTCACTTGTTCAATAGGCTGACCAAGAACCATAATACCGAGCGAGGCTGGCAAATTTTTTAACTGATGCTGGCCACCTAATGCTAAGTGTCTTGTCTTGGACGGGTTCAGTATTAAATTGTTATTCTCTGACCATAGAGCTATTCGATTTAGGTCCTCGTTCAGGCTGCGCACCGCTCTTTCATAGTCTCTAGCATGAAAGGAGATATATAGCTGGATGTCATCCGCATAAATGTGATGCTTACAGTTTTTAATGCATTGTACTATATCAGCACAGTAGAGGCTAAAAAGGTTCGGACCCAGGAGTGAGCCCTGCGGTACACCTGCCTCCACTTGTGCTAGTGAGGAAGTGCCAAGTTTACCGCCGTCGAGCTGGATTTGAACACATTGCCTTCTATTATGAAGGTAACTGTCAAACCAGCGACGAGATGAGATGTCAAAACCGTAATAGCTTAGTTTAGATAAAAACAAATTGATATTAATGGAGTCAAAGGCTCGTGAAAAATCCAATAAGACAAGTAAAGTGCACATCCCACTGTCCTGGGCAGCCAAGATATTATCGGTAACATCCAGTAGAGCAGTGGTTGTACTTCTCCGCTTTCTAAAGCCAGACTGTAGAGGTGGTAACACGTCATTTGTTTCCAAGTAATGTGTTAACTGTAGGCACACCACTTTCTCCAGAACCTTAGAAATACACGGCAAAATGCTTATCGGCCTAAGATCGCTAAAGTCCAAGGGATCATTTTTTTTTGGCAAAGGGCGAACCTTTGCAATTTTCCATAGATCAGGAAAGCAAGAAGTTGAGATGGAGCAATTAATAATAGCGGTAATAGCGTCTAAAGAGTTGGGTAGAGTTAACATTAGCATGTTTAAATTAATCCCGTCAAACCCCTCAGAGTTCGATTTTAAAGTATTAATGATACGATGTATATCAAGACTACTTACAGTTTCGAGTTTAAAAGTAGCAGAGCTAAAGTTATGAAATTCAAAAAATGTTAAAAGTGATAAACTTGCAGTGGCATTTGTTGGAATACTTAAGAAGTGATTGTTTATTAAATTTGGATCTGTAAAATAGGTAGGAAATTCAATATTTTTCTTTGTATTAATTGTGTTTTTTAAGTTTTTCCATAATAGTTTAGGTTCTTTTATTTTATTATTGATATTATACTTAAAATATGCTATTTTTTCATTACGGAGGCTTTGTTCTACGAGTGCTTTTAATTGTTTTTAATAGTCCTTTTTTGATTCAGTTTTGTACTTACGATATTCTGTCAATGCTTTATCACGTAACCTCATCATAAATTTTAACGTAGGCGTTATCCAGGGGTACGAGGGCTCCCTCACTGCACATGTTTTGACTGGAGCATGGAAGTCAAATATACCTAAAACAAGAGTGTTAAATGCCTGAACCATCTCGTCTACGTTACAAAGATTTACGACTTCGTTCCATGGTACGCAGTTTAAGTCGCTCGAGAATCTGTCCAGACATATATTTTTAATGGGCCTAAAAATTAATGTAAGAGGTGTACACCTATCACGTACAATACGGAACTCTGATATAATAATGCTATGACCATTTATAGCTCTGTAAGCCGCGACCTTTGTGTACTTTGCATGAAGATTGGTGCAAATTAAATCAATTAAGGTTTGACTGGTTTCTGTGAAATGAGTTGGCGATTGAACGAGCTGAAATAAATTGAAGCCTTTTAAAAAATCATTAAGTTTTTTGGTTTTTGCATCATTTGCAGCTAAAAAATTAATATTGAAATCACCTAACAAAATATAAAAGTCACAACTACCCAGACCGATCATCGCGTCACAAAGAGCATCAATAAACAAATCCGTGTCAAACTAGGGTGGACGATACGCAGTACCTATCGCAAGTTTTTTACCATTACACGTAAGCGTCATCCACATTTGCTCTACGGCCTGGAATTGTATATTAACGGGACTCGACCAAGTCCGCGCATTGAGTCCTAACTTCAAATAAAAACCAACACCACCACCTCGGCCGCCGCGGACCGTAGCCGGTCGCGGCCGATGCCGTAGGCGGTAGCCAGGGACCGTGGGGGCGCGCCCGTCTTCCCCTGGCCTCAACCACGTCTCGTTTATGGCCATTACGTCGAAACTATGTCTCTGGACGGCGTCTAGAAAGCTATCGTGGTTAGTGCCTAATGAGCCTACATTAAGAAAACCAACTTTTAAATTCTGTCTAGTGTTAATCATTGTTTAACTTGTAAATAACACAAAATAAGGAAAAAATAGTTAAAATACTACACAAAAGACATACATGCACAGTAATAGGTATCATCATAATATAATATACGTAATACAGACAATATATATTTTGGTATTCGCTTAATGTGCAACAAAAGGCACGCATCCCTAAACGTCCACAAGAGTTGTATCGTATGTAGTACAATCTTAACCATAATTTATGAACGAGACAGAGATGACACAAATTATTATATTTAGAGTAAACGAGAGTGCAAAGAAAGTAATAGTCTGAACAATTAATTAACAAAACGAACAACGTGTATAAAAAATATTTCACTTTATGAGTAACATTAATTATCTTTAAGAGGATAAACATTTTAATTGCAATATAAAGTAATAATGAAATACAGTATCTTAATGTAATTATAGTTGTTTTAGTTTTATAATTACAAACTCCCAAAGATGCGACATATGTCTTCCCACGCCCCAGTCCACTTAAAGGTTGTCCACTGGAACGTCCGGGGGGTCCGCGGTAAGGTGGCCCCAATCCGCCACCCCTCCGAGAGTATGAGGTGGACGTCGCCTTACTAAGCGAAACCCTCCTGTCCCCTCGGGACCGTTTCAGTGCCGGGGGGCTACCTCGTATATCGTCAGGACTTTCCGGGGGGTGAGCGGGTATACAGAGGCCTCGCCGTTCTGGTCGGCAGGAAAATTCTGCACCAACTCCTCCCCCACCCTCCAGTTTCATCGCTGTACGCCCTTGGAGTGGAGGTGCTCCTCGGGTCGCATCGCACGCGCATCTACGCGTGCTACAAACCTCCGGGGTCGCGTTTAGATATCTCCGACATCCATAGGCTCCTATCAGAAGAGCCGACTGTGATTGCCGGAGATCTAAACTGCAAGCACCCCGGATGGGGATCCCGCGCTCCCAACTCGGACGGAAACCGATTGTTCGCCGACTCAGAGCGAGTCGGGTACACGGTAGTGGGAACCTACTACCCCACCCATTACCCCGAGACCCCCCGATACACTCCGGACGTCCTTGACGTGGCAATAGCTCACCAACTCCCGGGTGACCTCCATCAAGAGGTCCTCGATGTGGCCCACGGCTCTGACCACCTCCCAGTCTTAGCCACCATACGCGCCGCCCCCGCAAGCGTCCCCCCTCTTCCTCCCCGCCCAGTCCGCGACTGGGACGCTTTTGCATCACGGCTGCATGAGAGCACCCCCAATTTCCCGGTGGACTCTGCAGAGAACGTCGAATCGATGACTCTGCAGATCACCGAGGCAATTGTAGCCGCGATGGACGCGGCGACCTAGACGCCTACTCACCGCCATTTCAAGCGGCCCACTCTCCCCCGGCACATCGCCGACCTAATAGGCGAGAAGAAGCGCCTGCGCCGAAGATGGCAGCTCAGCCGCTGCCCCACCCTGAAGACGCAGCTAAACCGCCTTATATCTCAGGTAAGAACTGCCCTTCAGGACCTGAACGCTGCGGATTGGACTCAACGCATCCTGGAGGCGGGTGAGGACTGGCCCTCCCTCCACCGCTTTTGCCGCAGCCTTACCGGTGTCACAGCCCCCGTGTGCCCCCTGTTCCATCCAGATGGCAACCTCAGGTACCGTGCAGAAGACAGAGCAGACATTCATGCCGAGCACCTAGAGCGCCAATTCTCACCGCTGCCGACGACCGCAACGGAACACGCCCGAGCGGTCTCTGAGGAGGTAAATGTTTTCCTTCCTTGCCCCTCCTCCCCCCCAAATTTCTCCTTCTCACCGAGGGAGGTCCAAAAGACCCTCCGGTGCCTTAAACCGAAAAAGGCCCCCGATGCAGATGGAATTCCAAATTCCGCTCTCCGTCACCTTCCCTTCAGGACGGTGGCCGCCCTGACTCGCCTCTATAACGGCATTGTCAGGACCGGTCACTCCCCCCCCCCCCCTGGAAAATGGATCTGGTAGTAACCATCCCCGAAGCCCACAAAAACTTAAGGAAGGCTGAGGGCTACCGGCCCATTATCCTCCTTTCCACCCCTTCAAAAGTCTTTGAACTCCTCCTTCTGAAACACCTTTCCCCTTGACTCCCTCCTCGTGAGGAACAGTTCGGGTTCAGGTCCAACCTGAGTACCACCCTCCAGCTAGTACGTGTTATTCACCACCTGTCCGTTGCGGCTAACAAAAAGGAATCGTCGGTAGCCGTATTTCTAGATATGGAGAAGGCGTTCGACATTGTCTGGCATGAGGGTCTGCTCTACAAGCTCATCCGGGCCAACGTACCTCCCCCCCTGGTAAGGTTAGTGGCATCCTTCCTCTCCGGCAGGACCTTCAGGGTTCGCGTTGATGGAGTCCTCTCCAATGAGCGCCCCATCGCCGCAGGCGTCCCCCAAGGTAGCGTCCTCTCGCCAGGACTCTACAACTTTTACGCCAGCGATGTGCCCGCGGACCGGGGCACCTCCGTGGCGTTGTACGCCGATGACACGGCGTACTTCTCCTCTTCGCTGACCACCGAGCATGCTGCCATCAAGATTCAGAGGACGCTGGATCTCCTCCCTGACTGGCTGAGCAAATGGCGACTCTCTGTTAACGCAGGTAAGTCCCAGACGCTCGCCGTCAGCACGAGGTGCTCACTTCCGGCGCCTCTGAAGAATGGTGATGCTGTGATCCCGTGGGGGAGAACAGCAAAGTATCTCGGGGTCACGCTGGACCGCCGACTCTCCATGGCCCCCCAGTGCTCATCGGCGGTGGCGAAGGCGAACGCGGCGATCGCGCTGCTGCGCCCGGCCTACGCGTCCCCGCAGATCCCCCTGAGGATGCGCATAGCCTTCTTCCGGACGTACGTACGGTCCCGCCTGACGTACGCGGCACCCGCGTGGCACCACCTGCTCTCTGCACCCCAGAAAGGGTTGCTGCAGAGAGCCCAAAACCGGGTGCTGCGCCGAATTGCGGGCGCACCGTGGTACGTCCGCAACACCACAATCGCCAGGGACCTCAGGGTGGAGAGCGTGGAGGCCTTTGTGGCCCAGCTCTCTGCCAAGCTGTTCGCGCGGGCGGATGCCTCGCGCTTGGTCGAATTGACCGACCTGGCGCCGTGGCATGCCCGCCCGCCCGACCGCCACCGCCTGCTGAGAGATGCCGTCCCTCCGGAGGACCCAGCGGAGCCACGCTGCCCGCCCCACCGCCCCCGAAGAGGAGGAGCCCAGGCGCATTGATGCGCCACACCTAGCGCAATGATGCGCTTTGGAGCAACCGCGCCACCACCACTGCGGGATTGAACCCCCCCCACCTAGCTTTTTCCCCTTCGCCGGCAGACCAGATGCCGGCGAATCATGTCCAAACCGCGTCCGGGGCCTGACGAATGGCAGCCCTATTGCCACCCCGTCGTTCCCGGGGCGTACCTCCCCCCCCCCCCCCCCCCCCGACATAAAAAGTCGGGGCCTGGAAGTTTTACTACTTTCCCCCTCTTTGCCCAGGTCGTTCGTTCCAGGGTCCGGTATACACGGCGCGTGAGGGAGTGGACCCAAACACGTTTCTCGGCCCGCGGGTCGGGACCCCCACGCGCCGTTTGGAGCCGACCGCTGGTCTCGGTCGGGCCTGGATTGGCATGACGACACTCCCTTTGTTTTGTTGGCTGCCCCCCCCATGGGCTTCCCCGCGTTCTGCCGCGGGGGGTCTGCCCTCAAAAATCAATGACTCATGCGCCCAGTATTCGTACTGGGCGCGTCATCTCCACCCCAAATAGAGGGGCTATGCCCCTGGGTTTGGTTTCCGCCCAAGGCCCTTTTCAGGGGCCCGGCGTCGAGCGAGAAGAGTCTCCTTCTCATACAGATAGCAGACCGGATCGTCCTGTCTCTCGTGCGTGATAGTGTGCTCTCGCTTACTCCGCGTTCTCGTGCCGTCTCGTTCCTTCCGCGTCGTAGTGATCCGCTCACTCCGCGGTAGTGCCGTCTCGCTCGGAACGTGTCGAGTGTCGCGCTCACTCCACGCTCGTGCCGACCCGACCCCTAAGTGCAGTGCCGTTATACCCCAATCGCGATCGTCAATCTACTCGTTATTCGTAAGAATAACGAGCGGATTGCCGCCTTGCTGAGGGGTTGCACTGCCTTTGGCCTCCCGTTGGAAACTTGTTTCCAACGTCGGGTCACGGGGAGACAGCCTCTCTTTTTCCACCGTGCAAGTACTTACACTTATAGTGACTGCTTAGACACTGAATACGTGTTGTGTTGTGTGAAGACCTTTCGTGTTACTGTGAATACTTTATAATTAATTGTATCTATATACATGTGTAACATTTATGTCTAGTGTTTGTGACATTGTGACATTGTAAACATGTCGCCTATTCACGGTGGACGCTAAATTAGTACCCCGTCACCATGACCGATCGTGGTTCGCGGCCACATAACCGCGACCGCCCCAGCCACTCCCGCGCCAGCTCTGGTGCGTCGCGTAGCGCCACCTCATCGAAGTCGATCTCGCGCACGTCCGAGCGCGCATACCTCTCCGCCACCGAGCCCAGCTTGAGCGGCAAGGATACCGCTCGCCCCGGGCCGTCCTCGGCATTCTCGCGGGGGTGTACTGACACCCCCCCGCCCCAATGCCTTCCGACGGCGACCCGCCGCGAGTCTGGGCCCCCGCACCGCTCAGCCGATAAGGGTTCGGCCTCTCCGCCGCGCCCTATGCGCCGCACCGAGGAGGTGAGCGCCCCGCGCCCACCGCCTACACCATCTACTGCGAGCCCACAGCTCGCCCTCCCCTCGCCGGCCTCCCCGCCGCAAGAGGACCAAAGAGGGGTAAGTGTTCCTGCTCCGAGGGCCCCCGTACCGGCTCCCTCGTCGAGCACCATGCCCCCGCCCCCCGCCCCGCCCGTGCAGGTAACCAAAAGGCAGCGACAGGAGGTATCTTCTGATGTCTCGCCGCCTGCCAAACGCGCTGACCGCCCGGCGACCTACGCAGCAGTGACCACTGCTGCCCCAACCGGAACTCCATCGGCCCCAACCTCGAGGGCCGCATCGCCGATGGACACTGTAGCGGGCTTCGACCTCTTGATTTTAAGTCCTGATGTGTGTCTGAGTGGTGATGATAATAATACAGCAACAATTATTATATTCTCCTTTATTGGTGCTTAACACTGATTACGTATTACATTTAATATGAGGTATATGCCTAACATAGCAATATACCTACGTCTACACTATTTATAGCCTTTTGGCCAACTGAAATAAACAAACTAAATAGGCTTTACTTCATGACATCTGTCAATGTCAAAAATGACATTGACACTTACTTTTGTCAATATGCAACATCTCCCTTTTCGAGAAAAAAGCAAACTAATATTAGTATTAAGTAACTTACATAACTAATAACATTACATTACTTATCTACTCAAATTTCTCATGTATGTACAATTTAGGACGTCTCACACTTCTACCAGACCTGGTTACGTAACCGGTATTTTCTAGACTTTCCATAGGAACACAGTTATCATCGATAATGCAATTTTGAACAGGACCGTCTCCGAGCTCTGCCGAACTCATGGGATCTATACTGTTTATGGGAGACATATCGTCAGTGCTGCCGTTGCCATAAAAAGAAGGTGGAGGATTTGTATTTTTTAAATTCTTTTTTCTAGGTCTAATGTGTCCCCTATTCCTCCTATACACAACACCATTTGGATCCACTACATAATATGATCTACCACAACCTAATTTCTTTTTAATTATTCCCGGAGACCAAAAAGATTTAGGATTCTTTTTGAAATAAAATATGTCATCTCCAGGCTGAAACAAATAGGATGTATACTTCGCATTCCTGTCAAAATAAAAAGACATTCTGTCTCTGATTTTGTTATGACATCTTTCAAACGTCGAAAATTTGACAACTTCTGGTATGAGTTTTCTGTTTAGAATTGGTAAATTTACTCGCAAGTTTCTAGACATTAATAATGCGGCCGGACTGGGAAAATCTCCCTTAGCAGCGTTGCGGTAGTGTAGTAACGCCAAATGTATATCCGAGCCATCTTCCTTGCATTTTCTTAATATGTTTTTGACAATTTTAACTCCACTTTCAGCCTGGCCATTAGACCTGGACCAATAAGGACTGGTAGTAATGTGTTCTACATCCCAATCAACAAGAAAAGACTTGAATTTGCAAGAGTTAAATGGTGGACCATTGTCAGACACTAATGCTTTCGGGATTCCGTGTCGAGCAAAGAAGGATTTGAGGTTTTTAACAACGTTATCGACAGTGTAATTCTTATGCAAAGAAGCTAGCTCTATATACTTGGAATAATAATCCATGCAGACAAGGAAATTTTCTCCATCAAAATATAATAAATCTATACCTACCTTCTCCCACGGAAGATAAGATATCTCATGGCATTTTAACGGTTCCTTGGGTATGTTTGCCATGAATTTTGCACACGCTGAACATTGATAAATTAGGTTTTTAATATCCGCGTTAATATTTGGCCAATAAACTGTTTCTCTAGCTATGTTGAGTGTTTTATTAATACCTAAATGCCCACAGTGTATTATATGTATTTCATTTTGAATGTATTTCATTTTGAATGTTCCAATATGGTTTCACAAGACAGCTTACTTTGTCTTTGCTTCTTGGCCAACCATTCTGAATATAAGACTTGAGCAGATTTAAAGATTCATCATTTTTACTTTCTAATAATATTAATTCTAAATATGGCTTACTCACTGAGAGATTAGAAAATATTGAATTTACATGATATTGTAAGTCTTGTTCATACTGAGGTATGTATGTATCACTGAGTGAGGCTCTTGACAAAGTATCTGCTATATACATATATTTACCAGGTACATAAACCACTTCTAGGTCGTAACCCTGCAACGATAACATCATTCTTTGTAGTCTAGCAGGTACTTCATGAAGAGGTTTTTTAAAAAGGTAAATTAAAGGTTTGTGATCAGTATGAACAGTTGTTTTACTGCCATAAATATATTGGTGAAATTTATTACATCCAAATTGTATGGCAAACAATTCCTTTTCAATCTGAGCGTAGTTTTGTTGAGAGGAGGTAAGTGTTCTTGAACTATATGCAATGGGTCGTTTGTTTTGCATCAATACCGCTCCCAGTGCATTCTTTGATGAATCTACCGACAAAATCACAGGTAAGTTGCAATTATAATTAGTTAACACAGGTGCTTTGGATACGACTTCTTTTAACAAATCAAAGCACTTTTGACAATTTTCATCCCATAACCATAATGTATCTTTTTTTAACAAATTTCTTAAGGTATTAGTTTTCTCTGCTAGATTTTCTATAAACGGTGCTAAAAAATTAATCATGCCTAGAAATCTCTGCAAATCTTTAATATTTTTTGGTATGGGCATATCTTTTATGGCTTTAACTTTCTCTGGATCAATTTTTACACCTTCTTTACTAAAAATATAACCCAAATATGCTATTTCTTCTAGAAGAAACTTGCACTTGGCTTTATTTAATTTTAAATAAACTTGCCTAGCCCTTTCCAAAAACATTTCTAACCTTTTATTGTGTATTTCAATTGCTTCACCGTATACTAAAATTTCATCACACCAAATTATTATACCTTCAATGTCTCCGAAAAGATCTATCATGGTTTTATAGAAAATTTCTGTAGCCGTGTTTATTCCAAACGGTAATCTTAAAAATTTGTATCTGCCAAAGGGAGTTTGAAATGTACATAGATCACTACTTTCTTTAGTTAATTTTATATTATATAACCCAGAAAACGCATCTAAATGCGAAAAATAAGAGGCTTTGGACAATTTAGACCTGACTTCATCTATATTTTTAATTGGAAAATGACATCTCAATAAATTTTTATTTAAATTTCTAGGATCTAAGCAAATTCTCAATCCACCATTCTTTTTCATGGCTATAACTAAACTACTCACCCAGAGAGTAGGTTTGTTCACCTTCCGTATGACTCCCATGTTTTCCATGAGTTGAAGCTCTTTCCTTAACGGTTCAACCAACGCGAAGGGTACCTTTCTAGGGGGGTCAACGCACGGAATAGCATCCTTCTTTAGCACGATGCTGTGTTCGTATGGGAGGCAGCCTAGACCCTGAAACACATCATTATATCTGGTCACAATTTTGTCACAAGTTTTTTGATACACATTATACACATTTTGCTCAACATTTTTGACATTCTCATTCTTTATATGAAAGTTTTTTGTTATTAAATTTAGCTTTATACAAGTGGGTAAACCAATCACATTTGGATAATTTAATTTAGTTACAACAAAAGTAATGTTTTCTGGTTTTGTTTTGTTTTCTACTAAACAACAAATGTTTGACACTGAAATTATCGGAATTCTGTGCCCACTGTAGGCAAAGATATTATATATTTTACACATTTCTTTACTATGTTTGTCAAATTAAAGATTCAATTCTTTAAATACTTGATAAGACATCACATTTATGTCTGCTCCAGTGTCAATTAGGCAATCTACATTTTTGTTGTTTATTTTAAGAGAATAATGCCAGGAATTATTTGTGTTAATCAAATTTGTACTAGCATTTTGTGACTTTATGTTTTTAATGTTGAATAATGCCCCTATTGTAAATCTCTCAGCCTCAGCACCCTTGGGGCTCGATTCATCATCGAGATTCATGCTACCTACCCCAGAACCAATAGTCCTGACATTATTTTTCTTAAAACATAGATGAGTAAAATGTCCATATTTAAAACATGACCTGCATCTGTATTTCCATGCTGGACAGTTGCGGCGACCATGCGATGTGTTGCACTTTACACACGACGATGTTCTGGATCCAGGTGTAGCTGACCTTGGGTGACCTTGGCGTGATGGGGATCTTGAGTTTTTTCTCTTCTGGTGTGGGGGGAAACTGGTCCGACGATTTTTGTGTAGTTTATATACTGTGGCTTCTTCTTTTCCATCTGCTGCATTGATTGATTCTTCACTTTTCTGCGCCATCGTGAGTGTTCTACAGAGGAGTTTGGCTCTTCCTAGGGATAAATCTTGCTCTTGTAGGAGCTTTTGACGAAACTGCGAGAAGTTTGTGGCCATATTAGCAATGAGAATGTCCTTTACAAGGGAATCGCGTAGCGAACCAAACTCACAGGCATGACTTGCGTTTTCTAATTCCATTAGAAAGTTTTCCAAGGATTCGTTCACACGTTGCTTCAACGTAAAGAATTTGTGCCGCGCCACGGTCAAATTCTTTTTGGGTTCAAAATACTCGAAGAATTTTGCCTTGACTTCTTGGAATGTAGCAGTGCTTAGGTCCAAATTGAAGGAATTGTAGATATTTAGGCCCTTATCTCCCATGGAATGCAGCATGATTGCAATTTTTCTTTTGTCTTCCGTTTTCTCCATGCCCGACGCCAGTAGGAATATTTCGAATGATTGGGTCCATTTCTTGAAATTTTCAGCATTATTGTTAATAATTTCTGTAGAGATCTCAAGCTTCTGCACTCCGTTTCCTGCCATTGATAAGTTCCCACACTCATATTGTCTCGAAGCTTCCGGAGTTTTTGATGTACCCCCTTTTGCGTTCATGATTTTCGTTTTCTTGACAACTTATTTTTTTACTCCTTTTTCTGACACCATGTAGCGGGCTTCGACCTCTTGATTGTAAGTCCTGATGTGTGTCTGAGTGGTGATGATAATAATACAGCAACAATTATTATATTCTCCTTTATTGGTGCTTAACACTGATTACGTATTACATTTAATATGAGGTATATGCCTAACATAGCAATATACCTACGTCTACACTATTTATAGCCTTTTGGCCAACTGAAATAAACAAACTAAATAGGCTATACTTCATGACATCTGTCAATGTCAAAAATGACATTGACACTTACTTTTGTCAATATGCAACAATATCAGCCTCCAGCTTGCGCAGGATCTCCCTCGTCTTGTCAATACCGCCGTCCTTCTCAAGCAGCAACAACAGTTAAGTACTCCTTTACCTTCATGTCACGCGTGCGCATCTTCAGTATACCTAGTAGAAGAGTTATGTACAAGTACCTCGGCGAATATATCCGCCTCCAGCTCGCGCAGAATCCCCCTCGTTTTGTCAATACCGCCAGCCTCCTCCAGCAGCGACAACAGGTACTCCTTAACCCTCATGTCGTGCGTCCGTATCATCAGTATACCTAGTACAAGAGTAATGTAAAAGTACCTTGGCGAATATATCCGCAACCAGCAGGCGCAGGATCTCCCTCATCTTGTCAATACTACCGGCCTCCTTTAGCAGCGACAACAGGTACTCCTTCACCTTCATGTCGCGCGTGCGAATTTTCAGTATACCTAGTACAAGAGTTATGTACAAGTACCTCGGCGAATATATCCGCCTCCAGCTCGCGCAGGATCTCCCTCGTCTTGTCAATACCGCCAGCCTCCTCCAGCAGCGACAACAGGTACTCCTTCACCTTCATGTCGCGCGTGCGCATCTTCAGAATACCTTAAATAATTTGTTCTATTTAATTCCCATTTATATTATTTAGTTAAAGGTTTTGCCTTTCTTCGAAATTGATTCGTTGTAATAGTCTTCTATGCAATTTTATCTATAGACAGAGTGGTTCCTTAGAAAAGTTTAGGTGTATAATTTGTTGAGGTTTTGTGGAAATTGCTTGAAATATAATTATTGAAGGTTTCGGAAAAAACAAGCCGTCTAAGCTTTCACTGAAATTACTGCCTAATCTGATTTTCTCTTTTATAGGTTTACAAAAAATATCGCTATGGTATATGTCAACCTCTTAAGGAAAGCTTAATAGTATTCGAAGCCAAGGTCAAAAACTAGTTGGTTACATTATAATAAATTTACCGAGAATAACCTCACGGTGACGGCTCTTCAGTGCGTGGATGACAGGAGCGCTCAGTTTACCCTCAGAGAAATCGTCACAAAACGTCATTGAGGAGAGATCCTGAAAATAAGTCAGATTTTTAATCAACTTCAAAAAAGTAGGAGGTTATAATATATTCAATCCTTGGTATATATATATATTTTTTTCTTTTATCTAGAATGTAAATTGTATCATAATTATTCAAGGAATAAAATAATATATTTTACACAGCAAAAATCATACCTTAAGCTCTGAAATACGTGTTCCCTCCTCTACAGCCTGAAAAATGTATAAAACTTTAAGACTGAACAAAAAGTGTAATTTTTTTCTTGCCTACCTTAAACATTTAAGTCATAGATAGATCACAAATAAAATACCTCTGGTTTCTTCAAGTTCACATACTCGTCTCGTATCTGATAGTAAATTGAGAACATTTTGGCCAAATATTCATAGTCTGTTTTGCTGTCGCTAAACAGTTGCATTAGTTCCAGTGCCATTATAATTTCACCTCCTGTTTGTAGAAAAATAATAATCTTTTTATATATATCAGGTTTGGTAAAATCAATAACGGATATTTTGGGTACATGATCTACCGCTTATTATAAAGACGTTTAGGCAAAAAAATATTGTCATACTCAAAGTATGACAATTATTTTTCTGCCTAAACGTCTCTAAATAAGCAATAGTTCATATGTCCAAAATATCCGTAGTTGATTTTACCGGACCTTATACATATATATAAATTGATTGCAATTCTTATGTCTCCCTAAAACTCGAGAACGGCTGGACCAAATTGGCTAATTTTGATCTTGAAATAGTTCAGGAAAGGTAACGTAACGGAAAGGTAATAACGGTTTAATGGTGAGAACTTAATGTTGGAAAAATTGCGGGGCAAATACTACAAACGACGATTGAACTTTTCTATAATAACTGGTCACGAGTGTTCAATTTGTCATTTGACTGTCAAGGAGGTCATAGGTGCATTAAGTTTACCTATTTAGAATATTAAAAAAAATGGCCGACCCCAGTAGGTTGATAGGTGTAGATGTAGGTGTAGTTGTAGGTGTAGTTGTAGATATTGGTGTAGGTGTAGGTATTTATTTCTTCAATTCATAGTTCTGACTGAACAACGTGTGTCGGGACAGCTACTATAAAATATATATTTGATACTATTTACATACGCTTGTATCCGATTTATATAGAGAATCTAATATTATTTAATTATATTTGACTCTTTAAGGCTGAACTTACGGTTGATGATCATTTGGTAATGGTCCTCATAAGTTACATCACACTGATGTTCCCGCCAATATAAACTTGCTCCAGCTCCTCTTATAAATCTTAGATATCCTTTACAATACACCTCTACACACTAAAATGTAAACGAACACATTTCTAGAGTCAATTTACGTTCCGTTATTTTTCTGGTACTACTAGCTACTTTTGGTATATTAAGTACAGTATGTAGAACTCGATCTAGTTATCTCACACCTCATTTCTACGACGACTCTAAGACGAGAGGCGCACAGTTAACTCGATCGAGTTGTAAATCAAAGGCACCTTGATGACCTTTTGCTACTGGTTAGCAACCAACATACCTTGGGATGTCCCAGTTTTATTACGTCTTCTAGCGCTAGGAACTGCAAATGTATGCATGTGTTAATAGCTAATGCTTTCCCGAACATCCTGTGTGCAGATGGCTGCGTACGCCGGTACAGGGACTCGTCCTGTACGTCGTCCTGACTGTGGATTATTTAAAAGAAAAAAATATATAAAAAAACTGAATAATCAAAAGGCGTAGCATCAAAGTACTTACATAGCGAATGAGTTGTTTAGTTTCACCAAGATTTCCTGTATTAATTCTAGTTTGCCCTTTGGAATGCGAAGCTTTACAATTATTGAATTGTAAGCTTCCGGAAGTTGCGAAGCCACGAAACCGTAGACACGTAAGGGCACCAAATATTCATATGGCCGAAGTATTTTCTTAAAAAACGTGAAACTTAAGCAACAAAGTATTAACAAAGATAATATTTTTTGGAACAAAAAAAAATCAAAATTGCGTAATGCCATAATTGTACATATAAAATTCATACCTCTTTCATTTCCTCCTCATTGTAAGAAATTTTCGTCCACTTCGACATTTTTACTTGGTATTAATCACCTAAGCTCTAACATAAAGCAAGAAAAAATATGATAAAAAACAGCGTTTGCCAATTCTACCTAATGTAGCGAATTTTATTTCCTTGAGAGGATATTACGTTAGGTCGTTGTTCTTGCTTCTGAAACTTATATCAAGCTCGTGTTACGTTTTTGTAGCCTATTAAACTGTAATTTCATATTTAATTAAAATATTTTTAAGGGTTCCGTACCTACAAAAGAAAAAACGTCGTATAAAAATATATATATATATATATATATATATATATATATATATATATATATATATATATATATATATATACCAGCGTTTATGCCTCTCAAAACGCATATTTCGATATCTGGAAATCAAAACTCATAGGGTACTGCCCAATGACCTATGCGTTTTGAGCGGCATAAACGCATATATATATATATATATATATATATATATATACCAGCGTTTATGCCGCTCGCATATTTCAATATCTGGAAATCAAAATTCATAGGGTACTGCCCAATGACCTCGGGAGTCTAAGGCCACTTTAGGTGTTTCATATTATGTTTCATATATTTTTTTTTCATATAAAAATCGCGAAATTGTAAAATGGCTAAATGATACGTCTGATTTCATCATATTAGAAAACATCAATTTGGTAAGATTTCAATTAAAGTGCGTAAAATAGCGCACATAATATGAGTTGAAAAATATATATGAATCATCTCAATGGTGCTATACTAATAAAATCGAAGAAAACCGCTGATTTTCCGCCCAAAACCAACACAAAACTTGCACTAAACTTCGACTGACAACTGTCAAGTGACATAATTTTTTTAAGTGACGTTTACTGATGGTAATGCTACTGATACTGACACAGATTTTTAAAAAGAAGAAAAAGAAGTACATGATAGTGACGTCACGTTTGACGACTGTGCGTTTTCAATCACGTGATCCAACGTGAAAAATTTATTATTTTATTTTTGTTATTTTATAAAAATCATACATATTTTATAGTGCAGTATTGGTTAAATTAATTTTATATGATGCTAGTGATAAAATATCAATAGTTTGATATTTTATCACTAAGCATCATATAAAATTATCATTCGCTACTGTTTTATCATCGCTACTGTTACATACAATAGGCAATTATCCTAATGCTTAACCTAATGCTTCCTAATTAATTAACCTAATGCTTTGTGGGGAGGTTCCATCAGATGTCGTTGACATTTTGTGTGGAGCAAACCTCTGCACCTTGAGGAAGAGAGATGGAGGTATCCGGCCGATTGCTGTCGGCTCGACGTACCGGCGCCTCACAGCCAAAATAGCATTAATTCACTAGCTTCTTACTTCCAACCGAAGCAGCTTGGTTTTGCCTGCAAAGGTGCTTGTGAGGCAGCCCTTTCGTTCACTTCTTTTGCACATTTATTAAAACCAAACTGACAGTGTATTTTTAAAGATGGACGTTAGTAGACGTGGACAACCACGCCCATAGGATCTACACGGACGGTAGCATGATTGAAGGTCGAGTCGGAGCCGCACTTTCCGTATGAAAGGGTGAGGCCGAGACGAAAGCACGCACTTGCACTGCCGCCGTATTGTACCGTCTATCAAGCAGAGCTTCTAGCGCTCCAAAGAGCAGTAAGTATAGCCCGCAAGAGTGGATTGGCGAAGGTCGGTATGCTTGGCGATTCCAGATCGGCTCTCCAGGTAGTCACCCTTAGTTCCCCTCACCCCGTGGCAGTGCAAATAAGGGCGGCCTTCCGAAAAGCTGCATTTCAGAGGCCTCCCTGTTTTGGATCAAGGCGCACGCAGGGTTGAGAGGGTTGACGAATTAGCCAGGGGGGCCGCGCTGGGATTGAAAAGGAAACCTGACTACGATCTGTGTCCTGTTTCATTTGTCAAGCGTATCTTAAGAGAGGATACGATTGAGGAATGGGACAGGAGATATGTAGTGGGAGGGACGGCCGGAGTCACGAAGCTCTTTTTCCCAAGCGCTGCAGCTGCATACAAAATAGTTAAGAAAATAGACATCACACACCACACCACACAAGCACTGACTGGACACGGTGGATTTGCCTTCTACTTGAACAGATTCAAGTTGAAGGAGGATCCATCGTGCCTGTGTCAGCCCAGAGTTGAGGAGACGGTTCCTCACCTGCTACTCGAGTGCCCAATTTTTGCAAGCAATAGATAAGATATTGAGCAGAAATTGGGCATCGCGATGACGGGTGAGAACCTGCCTTCCATCCTGGGGGGAAAGAGAAGATATATGTTCCTCGGGTACTGTAAGAAAGTGGTAGAAACTTTAAAAAAAGGCACTGTGATGATCTACTGTGATATTAAGGTTAAGATTTGTGATATTAGGATTAGTTTGAGTATTGTGCCGTTGTTTTAAAGTGATTATTCTTGTTTTGTATATTCTATTGACATTGTACATCATGTTAATGATTTCATATTATAATCAAAATTGTAAATTCCGATATTTTAATTTTTATTGACATTATTGTAATTTTACACTGCACTTAATTTTAGATACGCAATCTCTATGACATGTTATGCTGCAATTTTAAATCCAATTGTACTTGTTTTATATGTACTACATTGTAAATGTCAACATTTATGTAAAAAAGAAAAGTAAATAAAAGATAAAAGATAAAAAAAAAGATGGACTTTAAAAACGCATTCAATTCAGTTAACAGGGTCGCCATGTTAGCCTACATAAAAGCCATAGCTCCTGCCATTTTGCTGTTTATGATTCAATTATATAAGGAGCCCACCAAACTTATTTATAAAAATAATCTCATCTCTTCAGAAGTTGGCTGCCAACAGGACGAACTTTAGGTCCAGCAATTTTCAGTCTTGCCATACAAACGGCCATCGAACTTCTAAATTCAAAATTCAACGTTTGGTTTTTTTTTTTTCTTGTTCCCCCAGCCATTAGCCAGGACAATTTTTTTACTTTTTTCATTTATTACATTTACAGTTATCTATTATTTATACATTTCCTTCTCCTTCTACATCTTATTCTTACATCCCTTTTATTTTATTTCCTATTATTACATTTCCTTCATTTATCTATTCTATAACATTTCCTTTTCTCTATTTTTTAAAACTTCAAATTAATTATTTCTTACAATTTTTTACTATCTTTATTACATTTCCATCATTTATCCATTCTATAACATTTCCTTTTCATTTTTTACATTTACAGTTACTTATGTTTATACATTTCCTTCTCCTTCTACATCTTGCTCGTACATAACTTTTATTTTATTTCCTATTATTACATTTCCTTCATTTATCTATTCTATAACATTTCCTTTTCTCTATTTTTAAAAACTTCACATTAATTATTTCTTACAATTTTTTACTATCTTTATTACATTTCAATCATTTATCCATTCTATAACATTTCCTTTTCATTTTTTACATTTACAGTTACTTATGTTTATACATTTCCTTCTCCTTATACATCTTGTTCGTACACTTTTATTTTATTTCCTATTATTACATTTCCTTCATTCATCTATTCTATAACACTTCCTTTCCTCTATTTTTTAACTTCACATTAATTATTCCTTTTAATTTTTTGCTATCTTTATTACATTTCTTACTTACTTATACAACTCTACTTCTTACTTACATTTATTCATTTCCTTTGCATTATTCACTAATTTTACATTCCCTATAATACATTCCCTTTACATATCCTTTACATTAGTTATTTGTTTTCTATTTTCCCTGTTCCATATTACATTGTCTTTTATGTTTTTACATTTTCTTTCCCTAATTTTATTTGATTTGTCATTTTTACAATTTCGGCCCCGGTTTCTAAATTTTAATTCATAACTACATATTACATTACTTTTTGGTGTTTCATTTACATGTTCCCCTCGCGCTGAGCGCGAAGCGTCCGGCGGGACTTTTTGCAAAAAATTTATCACATAATAAATTCCATCGCAAATGTCGGCGGTCTGCAAAGCATACCGTCCTACCTTCTAATTTCCCATAACAGCAGCAGCTTACATTTAACATTTAACATTTTACATTCATTCACATTTTCCACTCATTAATCCATCCATTCATACATTTCCTTGCCGTAGGTATATATGCTGTGCTATGCCATTGCCATAGCCATATATGCTAAGCAGGGTTATATTCCAGGTTTGGGTTTATTAAAAATCATTTTAATAAATTGCCAAATACTTGTTTTATTACACACACATATACATATCTTACTCATTCATATTTTACTGATGCTGTTAGGGGCAATCTATATTTTCTTCTTCGCTATATGCAACGATCGATCGTGCTATTGCATCCTACCGACGCCTTACCGGGCACTCCGCGCTAAACGCATTATGGTCAGTTTTGTCTTGTTTTTCTGCTTGACAGTTAATGCAACATGCTGTGCTTCCTGCTCTTAACCCCTCACACTGGGACCGGCGGTGATCTCCGGCGCAGTGGCTACACTTCACTTCGGTGTTACTGTTACAGTGCCGCCTTCCATGTCCGTACCCTAAGCAGTGCGAGCACTGAATTAGGGGGGACTGGTCGGCGACACGAATGCGTTGCATGTCCACATAAATGTGGCCGGCTTTTGTGAAGCATTGCCACAACCCCGGCGACACCGTCAGCACCACGTGTTCGGTACTATCATCCTTACCCTTTTTTCTATATTTTACCGATATCCTGCTTTTAGTTTCCTCAGATAGTGACTGCATGAGGTGCTTATTTTGGGTCCTTATAGCCTCTAGGACATCTTCATTGGTTTTAATCTTAAGCACCCCATACAGCACTACCTGGGGGTCTTTGTTTTGTACTGTTTCTACTTCAAAAATTACTTCTTCTATTTTCAATTTTGCTTTTTATTTTATCCCTAAATCCTAAAATAATTTTTCTTTCCTTCCCTTTCCGAATCTTGTCTACTTTTATCCCTTCTTTCCTAGCTTCTATTATTTCTCCTATTCCTTCTATTATTTCCGTCCCGGACATGACGTTCTCCTTGTCCGCTACTACTAAAGAGTGGAGGGTCATACGCTTTGGTTCCCTTGGCGTGGTTTGGGTTCCCCCCCCGCCACCGACCACACTCGCATATGTCGCGGGTCTTGGTTCTGCCGGGGCCCTGGCCCCCCACTCTTCGACGGCCCTACTTAAATTTTTCTCATTTTCCTTTGCTAATTCTTGATTGCCTTTCTAATTTCCTCTACCCTGCAATTTATTTTCCCTTTTATACCCTTACATTCGCTTATGACCTCCTGATTTAACTTGTTTATTTCTTTTAATTTGTTACTTGTCTCCTTTCTTATGTCCTGACTTAACTTTTCTACCCCACTCATCAGCTCAACTGCCCTATTTAAATTCTCTTTACTTTCTTTTGCCAATTCCTGGTTTATTTGTTTTATTTTCTCTACCTTATTATTTATCTCCCCTTTTATACCCTTACATTCCTTTATAATCTCTTGACTTAACTTATTTATCTCTTTAAAACTTGTATTTTTGTTATCCATTATTTCCATACTTAATGCTTTTACAATGTCTGTCAATTCGATTGCCCTGTTTAAGTGGTTCGTACTGTCCTTTGCCAATTTCTGGTTTACCAATCTCATATTTTCTACCTTGGTGTTTATCTCATCTTTTATCTCCTTACAATCCTTTACCACCTCTCGATTTAGCTTATTTACTTCTTTAAATTTATTACTCGTCTCCTCTCTCACTTCCTGAATTAACCCTTTTACCCCATATATCAGTTCGGATATTTTGTTACTATTTTCCTCATTTATTTCTTTCATTACTTCCCTTATGTTGTTGTCGTTTATCTTATACATCCTTTCATCCATCATCTTTTCCATTCTTTTATACATTTCTGCCATCTCTCTCTTACAATCGCAACTTTTTGGGGTTCCCCGTTCACTTCCCCTTTCACTCTGTTCCTCCGTATCACTTATTTTCCTACTTTCCTTTTTACTTAATAATGCAACCCTCCCTAAATTGCCAGAAATCTTCGTGAGATTATTTGCTAAACCAGACTTTAACTCTCCTCTCATGTTCCTTGTCTGGTTTAGCAAATATATACAGTTCCTGACCGTATGGGAGGTTTCGGCCAGAAGGGCGTCGAGGGAACTGTCGGGGTTTCGGGGGGTGCTAGTCTCTATTCGGTGCCGGCTACTATCTCCGCTACTACTACCAGCAGAACCCGGCTCCTCCATGGATGGTTTATTTGGGTTCACAGGGTTTTTGTTATGTGGGGTATGAACCATTGCCATTTTTGATTTTATTATTTAATTTGAATATATATAAATTGTATATTAATAGTTTTAAGTAATTGTAGTGTAAGTGTATGTATACTTGAATATTAATTTTTTTTATTATATAGTGGTTAAAATGTAAAGTTATATGTAAAATATAAATGCAATATAAATGCAATAAATGTATGTCTATTTGTGTTTAAAATGTGTATATTTAAAATAAGTCTGTTAAATGTGTAATGTGTATATTGTAAAATTAATTTCGAAGTTGTTTGGGGGAACGCGTCAAGTGTAATTTGTAAAATATAAAATATTAACTAATAATAATATAATTACAGAGTAATAAAATGATAAAATTGTACTTTTATGTCTCTAAAGTTGAGTCTAGTGTAGTTGTCAAGTGTTTATTGCTAAAGTGCGCAACTTAACTGTTATTTGACTACTATAGTTTAAAGCTCCGATATTCGTTGTTTAATAAATCTACTTTTTTGTCCTAGGTCAAAAATAAATATTTTGCCTGATGTAATTCAATAGCAAAACGCGTTCTTGTCGGTTTTTGATGTTCTTTATTTTGTACCGGAGTCTTATATTGCCCGCAAACTATTAACCTAAAAACAGCTGCCTCCAATAAGAGTCACAAGTCTAAATATGTGTAATTTTGCACTTAACCTATCAACTACACCAAAAATGATGTAGTTGGTCCTAATCTAGAGTATTATATCCTAGCAGCTGCGCCAAAAATGACACAGCGTTTGGTATTTGGATGATGGGACCCTTGGAAGCAATGCATCTACTGTACTCTCTGAATTTCGTACACTAATATATGCGTTCAAAAACATCGGCCTAGAATTGAACTTTGGGAAATGTGAAATTTTTGTCCCTGATTATTGTCAGAACAGAGAAGCCATTACATCCAGCTTCAAAGAAGTAGCCACACAATTATCAGTTATCGAAAAAGGTTCACCTCTTCTCTTAGGTTTCCTATTCTAGATAATTCCCTTCCGGATTTTATAAACAATAAGTTACAAAGTTTTAGTGAAACTTTAGACAGCCTTCTCCAAATTAACTGTCACATGGCTTTTAACACGATATTACTTATTTGTTCCAAAATTTACGTGTCTTGCGGTGTTGCCAACTTTGGAAGTTCCCCAACTCCCTCCAACGTTCCCTCAAACGTTTAGACGACACCATAAAACATACGCTTTCTTCCATTTGTAATATAAATTTTAACCACCGCTCATGGACTCAAGCAACGCTTCCGGTAAGGTTCGGTAGCCTGGGCATTCGACAAACGTCTGAAGTAGCCTTACCGGCTTTCCTGTCCTAAGGCCACGCAAACCACGCAGTGATTTTAAAAATATTAGAGCGCTCATCCTGCCCCTTAATTATTACTTTTGTGGACGAGCCCAACGACGCCTGGGACATTGCTGGTACCAGCAGCAATGTTCGTGACCTGGGGACGTTTTTCCATTTATAAATATTTTTAGAGATAGTCACATTTATAGATAAGTGTCCTTTTTTAGTATTAATTTTTAATTTATTTTAGTCCAAAGTGTAGTCAAAGTCCTATTATTGTGATATTAAAGTAAGTAGATATTTCGAATATTTATGTAAGAATTGAACCCTAGATGCTGTGCTTAAGAAGTGCTTAAGTTCCTTTATTTTCAATCAAATTTGAATTAAATTAAATTGAAGCCCAATTTACAAACAATTAAATGCATCATGTATAAAATTCGGTGCTTAGTATGAAATATGGTTTATAACTTATTATTAATAACAATTAATATTAACACATTTTAAGAGCTTTAAAGTAAACTATGGAATGTATAATTGAATATGCGCCAAGCTTCCATTAGGTATTGTATATAAGACGATGATGATGAATACTGTAAATTACATAATGGCATATGCTTGCAGTTCTTTAAACAATGTCGAAATTTCCAAATGCGTATCTTTAAAGACTGAGGAGTTCTGCTCAGTGCCCTTGGATCTAGGGTATACCTTACAAAATCTTACTTTTTGGTAGCATATGCTTGGGTTACTTCAGAAATAGTCAAAATCACCATATGTGTCCATATAAATTTCGAGGAGTTCCCTCGATTCCTCATGGATGCCATCATCAGGTCACCACTTTGGTGACAACGAGACCTAATTCGGATTATACCCTTAACAATAAAAAAGGAATTTTTAATAACGGTTAACAGACGGCGGAGTTATCATTGAACATACAAAATATATATTATATATAATATATATACATCCGAACATATAACCGCCTCCGTTTTTTGGAAGTCGGTTGAAAATCATCCCCACTCCACATTTTAAGACGACGACCCATTCATATTTATATTCATAATTACAGAGGTGTAATAATAAAATAAAATAATAATAAGCGTGTATATATACTATAACTGTGCCTTTTAGGACTACCGAAAAAGAGCGAGCCCTAAAAAGAGCGATACGACTTACTTAGTACATACATTGTTAATTTCGTTAACATAAATTAAATATTCTGAAATTTTTTAAATATTTCAGAATATTTAATATGCAGGTATTGCAGGTAATGTGTATAATTATTTATTATAATTTCAAAGAATGTGAATGGATGTTCTTAATTAAGGTAGTTTTGTGTAATTGTACATAACATTATAATATTATTAAGAATTAAGAATGTTACTTGGTATATGCAAAATCACTTGAAATATTGCTGTCGTACCTAATGCTTTTATGCATACAGATACACTTACTTGTTTTTGTTTCAAAATACCGAAGAGATTTTACATGCATTTAAAGTTCGCGAAAATATCGGGCCCCGCTAAACGTCAAAAGATATAGAGTAACTACTCTATGAGCGGGTTGTATTTCTTCGAAAATCTATTCTTCGTCTCATTAGCCTGGTCAAATTTTAATGTAACTTTTATGCTTGTAACACATGTTTAATCAGAACTACATCACCAATATTGAATGGGACAATTTTGGCTTTGATTTGTCAAAAAATCTCTTATTTTCTTGAGCTCGTCCATTCTGAGTTTAGCTTCCGAAAGACAAGTTTCTAGGTCCATACGCTCTACATCCTGTATCAAGGTCGATATGGCTGGAGGTGACTGATTACAACCCATGAGAAGTCGGAAAGGCGTATCGCCTGTACTTTTATTAAACGTACTGTTAATAGCTAATTGTACTTCACCAACCGCATCTTTCCAACTTCTCCTGGACGTATTTTCAACAATAGTAAAACAATTGGTCAGGACTTTCATCATACGTTCCACCTGCCCATTAGCACGACTAACACCACTAGCAATGAAATGTAATTCTATAGCCCAACGCTCGCAAAAACTTGTAAATTCTTTGCCTGTATAACTAGCAGCCTGATCACATACAATTCTTTTAGGTGTGCCGAAATTATAAATTAATTCTTTTAAACAATTGACAGTAGCTACCGCAGTATGATTATTTACCGCTTTCATAAAACAAAATTTTGTAAAGGCATCGACAAATACTACAGCGTATTGTTTGGTAGGTTTGTTTCCACTCAATTTACCAGTGGTATCCATATGCACTGTGTGAAATGGGATAGGGGGTTTGTCAATACGATGAAGAGTAATTTGTTTAGAACCCGATTGGCTTTTATTAATTTTACATGTTAAACAATTTTCAACAAATTTGCGAGTATTTTTAACCATATTCGGAAACCAAAATTGCTCGCGAATTTTTTCAACTGTCTTTTCCCAGCCAAAGTGCTTAAGGGAATCGAGAAAAATTTGGATTAAGTGCCAACGATAACTTTTAGGGACATAAAGACATTTTTTTGCTTTTTTATCGCTTGTATTGAAAATACGATATAACAGACCATTTTCAATTTTGTATGTTGATGCTAAATCTTTATCAATAGTTTCATTCTTAATCGATTCTATTATGTTTTTGGTTTCTGAATCGCGATTTTGTTCGGCCTCCAACCAATCACTATAATTATGAACGTTGTTAATGTTTAATGTACTCTTTGTAGGATTGCGACTAAAAAAATCCGCATGTTGTATACGTTCCCCTTTCCTATATTCAATTTCAAAATTAAATAATTGTAAATATGCCCACCACCTATGAACCCGAGGAAGTAGTTCCTTTTTGTTACGCGAGGCTTTCAAAGAACTACAGTCTGTAATTACTTTAAACGGTCTGCCTAGTAAATAGTGGCGGAAATGTTTTATTGCCCTGACTACTGCTAATGTCTCTAGCTCATAAGAGTGATAACGACTTTCAATGTCCGTAGTGCTCATACTAAAATATTCTATAACTTTTAGTTCATTATTATCCCTTTGAAAGAGTATAGCTCCAAGTCCAGTGGAACTGGCATCAGTGTGAAGCTCGATAAATCTTGTTGGGTCAAAAAGTGTTAATATTGGTTCTGAAGATAAATGTCCGAGTATTTTATTACGAGCAGCTTCATGTTCTGACGTCCAGTTCCACTTGACTTTATTACGTGTAAGGTTGTAAAGGGGAATCATTGTAAGGGAAAATCCAGGAATAAATTTTCTGAAATATCCTGCGAGACCACAAAATTGACGTACTTGTTTTTGAGTTTTGGGTACAGGAGAATTTAATAATGCCCTAACTTTTCCAGGATTGGGCTTCACATGGCCATTAGAAACGACTGCCTAAATACTCAATTTCGGTTTGGAGAATTTTACATTTCTTTATATTTAATGAGAATCCAGTTTTTTGAAGCGAATCTATTACTTGATTTAAGTGTTCAAGACCCTTTTCTAGAGTTTCGGAATAAATGACTACATCGTCAATATAAATTATTACAAAATCATCAATATAAGGCTTTAATGCTGAGCTAATGGCTCTTTGAAAAACTGGGGGTGCATTACAAAGGCCAAAGGGCATTCTCAAAAATTCATACTGCCCGTCTGGCGTGACAAAAGCAGTTTTTTCAATAGAATCTTTCGCAACTGGAATTTGGTGAAAACCTGAAGCCATATCTAAAACTGTAAAATATTTTGCTTTTGCTAATTTGCTTATGTAGTCATCAATTAATGGAAGTGGGAAATGATCGCGGACAGTATTCCTATTTAATTCTCTGTAATCGACGCATAATCTATCAGAACCATCCTTTTTACGTACTAGTAGAATAGGGCTAGCAAACGGAGAATTGCTTTCGCGAATAATGTTATTGTCTCGTAATTCCTTAATGATTGCTTTAGTATGTTCACGTTCAGCTGGAGCTAAACGGTACGGCCGTCTTTGAACGATTTTTTCGGGGTTCTTTAAACGTATAACAAGTTCACCAGTGGTGACCTGTGAAACTTTGCTACCGAAGGTAAACATGCTAGAATATGAAGTTAGAATATCTTGAAGTTGCTTTTTGAATGGGGGATCAATGCTACCGTTAATATTTAGAGTTTTGAGATCAAAATTTTGAGCAAAATTAATGTTACAAGAATCGCGGGAAATAAAAGTATCATCTTTTGTAAAGGTCCCTTAATTCCGGGCGTTTCGAATAGAGTCTGGCCTAGTAGTATATCGTATTGAATGTAACTAACGGGTACAATTATAAATTCTAATTCAAGATTTAAGCCATCAATACAGATTTCACAAATCTTTTTCCGTGATGTACTAAAAGAGTTATCTCCAACGCCCTTCAAAATCGTAGATTCGTAAACAACTTTCCCTTTGACAGACTGTCCTACGGTTTCTCGCATTAATGAACATTCGGCCCCACTGTCTAACAAGCATGAGAAACAACGATCATCCACTTGTGCAGTTTTACATCTTTTGTTATCCTTAAATAGGGCATTCACATTAGTCGTTGAAGATTGTGGTTTCTCATCCTTAGCCCTTCTATTAAGACGTTGAAAACAGTTATCAAAACTATGACCCCTCTTTTTACAAAATGTGCAAGTTACAACCGACTTCGCATTATTTGATGTGGTTGCTAAGGGAGCTGGTATTTCATTTTGAGGTCTTTTAGACTTATCAGTAGTTTGACAGTCTTTCTGTAAGTGACCTAGTTTGTGACATTTGTGGCAACGCCTTTGTTTAAAATCGAAATTATTTGGTTTAGAACGTTTGGCAGAAATGTTGTGATCGGCCTCTTTAATTAATCGCTTACGTTTGTAGAATTTAGGCTCTGAATAAGCTGTGGCAAGTTTTTGGGCGTTAATCGTAACAAGTCTGAACGTATACGAAAATCCGACATACCGGAAATAACTGCCTCGACGAGACGTTGCTCAGTCATCTCCACACCAATCGCTTTCCTCGCCAACTCTCATTTTCGTGTAGCATACTCGGCGAGACTGCTGGCTTGATCACTGGTGTATTCCATAAAGAGGGTAAGGTCGTCGTAGTAGCGGGCTTCATCTGCAAACATTTCGACAAGCCTAGTTTTGAGTTCTGTCCAATTAGTCAAAGTGGTGTAATTACGACGTGACCATTCTGCAGCACGTCCCCGTAGGTGTTTACGGGACAAATTAAGTGTTTCCCTGTCAGATAACTCGTACTCTTGTTTTAAATCATCAATATTATCACACCAGACGTTTATTGTGTCGGTGCGATCGTCCGGATCAAAAACTGGTACATAAATATGGTCCAAGCTCCGAACACGAGGACCAGGTGTAGTGTTATTTGTTTTGAAAGCAGTACTACTAGTTTCAATTAGTTTAGACATCATTTCTTGCATCATAGTTTGCATAAAAGAGATTGGAACGAAACCTGTCCCTGAGTCCTGGCCTGGAGCTGTAGCGCTGGTTCCAGGAGTGTGGTGACCGTGATAAGGTTGTACCGGTGTAACATTTTGTGACCTCAAAATAGGGGATTGATCGCCATTTGCCGACTGTACAGAACTTGCGTCATTCTGTTCCAATATTCCATCTGAAGACTGCATATTTAGAGTCAAAACCTGAAATCAAACATTCATGGGCGTAGTTTATGTATGATATAGAATTATCCCACTTCTGATGTGGGAGAATAATATAAAAAACAATATAATATTATAATCAATAATTTATTAAATCCATATTTTTAATTTATAACACTGAACAAATAATTTATTATTAAATATTATGTATAATATAATTTTATAGTATAGCAAATAATTTAAATACATTTACACCTTAATAAAGTAAGCAAGACCAATAACTATTATCTATATAATTATATTACAATAAAGAGTTTTATAATAACATTGTAAAAGCTCACCTGACGAAAAGACAGTTCAGTGTTTCGTGTCCGACGGCTAGACAACGTCTGATCTGTCGTCAAGCTTCGTCCGTCTTTTAAATAGTAACGAGTAAACACGTCAGTTGGCGGAGTGGGGTTTGTCAACATGATGGTTGACAGATGACAGTTGACAGATGTCAATTTTTACAACTACTGACATTATTCATTTGAAATATCGTTAACAATAATTGTATTATCCCACATATACGAGTATATATACTTAACAATAATATCTAAAACTTGGAATTACTTAGAAAATCTTTAACCACATAGTAACATTTTTCCGCCAAATAGTCTTTTGAGACCCTCTTAAATGATTCTAATTCTAATAATTTAATTTCTTTAGGTATTCTATTAAATGTTTGAATAGCCATGCAGAAAAAAAATGGTATTTACTTTTATGCTTCTTAGTCTAGAGTTGTCCGTTCGATTGCGTGGTATAGAACTGAAGACCTCACAAAGTTCAGCATTATTTTTTACGAAAACTGCGGTCTCGCAAGTCGTATATATATAAAGTGGGAGTTTTGAGAATTTTATATTTTTTGAACCATGGTAAACAGCTCTCTTTCGTTTTTAATCTGAACATAGCCTTGATGCACCGTTTTTGGGCTTTAAGGCGCGGTGAGTTGAAAATGTTGTATTTGAGGGGGTGTAGGAGATGAGTGGCGGACGTGCCGCCCCCGTAACTGTGGGGTGCATCGCGCGAATTACGTCAAAGTGCAATTTCATAACATTACAAGAGCGTAATTTCGACAGTTCCGCAATGTGCTACATAGCTAAGCGGTTTTTTGCCCATCTGGGGTAAAGCGTAGCGTCTAGTAAACTAATTGTATTTCTATTATATTTCTTAACTTACTTTTTTTTTTAAATAAATAATAATAATATGTCACTGCATATTTTTGCTTTATTGCTCACCGAATTTTTTTTGTCACCCATTTTTTAGAATCTGCACTAATATTTACGACAAAAGTACAACTTCGGGAAACTAATCATAGAGTAAAATAAATACTTAGAAGGGTCGCGCTAGCCGTTTTTGAGGTGGTAAATGGAAATAATTCTAAAGTCGCTGAATTTTTACATATGTAGAGTAGTCCCTAGTGAGATTATTATTAAGTTTTATACCATTTCTGCCTCTTGTAATTTGAGCAATTCGATAATATTTGTTTGAATAGTTGAATATTTTTTTAAATAGCCATAAAAGTGGCAAAATCGATTTAAAGTTTAAAATATGAATGGAATCATAATATCTGGGTCAGCCTCCAGAGTATAGAAATTTAATTTGCATCATTTTCGACCAGTACAAAATAAATTACTTAACCAACTTAAATGACCCATTTTTTAAAACAGTACCGGAAAAAATGCTAAAGTGTGATATGACTATTTTCTGTCTAAGACTACTAAAATAGGTCAAATTTTTAATTTTTAGCCAATTTAAGCCATTGCTATTCCAGAAATTAAGCTTTTTAGTTACCCCGAGCTAAAAACGCTAAAAAAACTTATCTATTAAATAAAATTCACGTATTCAATATTATTAAGTCATAAAGAATCTTCATTCCAAATTAGGGCCTTTTTAATAGACGGTTTAAATAATAAAATGAAAAATTGCGGTCGAAGTAGGCAGGGAATATACGCACTACAACAAACACATTACGTTCGCTCGGCGAAATTTCACAAGTTTATATTTCGCATTTTTCAGCGGTTACAAAGTCTAAGCTTGCTTTTACCCGCGACTTCGTTCTATTATACGTTATCCGGCGAGTCTTTTTAAAAAAATGTTTTACTGCTAAACTTATTTATTAGAAAATAGAAAATTTATATTAGACAATTAATTATTACGACCGACCGGAATTGAGACTGAACTGGGACTGATTCCTTTCTAGCGCTCAACAACCGTCCTGCTATCTGTTGCTGACATAGTCAGAGGGATAGTTTCAATTAAGCATTCTTGTTAACAGTGTAGGGTTATAACAACCCCCCGCGGAAGACGGAAATTCGGGGTTGAACCGAATTTCAGGTAAGATATTTCAATGTCGGTTCCTTTATTGAACCAGATTCCATATTTTTCAAACTCCGTCTGAAACCAGAATCTGTCGGTTCAGATTCTGTTTTTATATCGTCCAGTTCAATCTCATTACCTGTTGGGATTTCCATAAACCTATTATTAAATTTCTTAAAGCTAGGTATATTTAAAACGACATTATAAATTTTGAAAATAATTATTATCATGATTATGATAATGGTAAGTAAAAGAATGCCGTTGAATATAAGATAGTGTTTTTCATATTTTACTAAAATGGGTTCCTTATTTATTAATTTATCTAGTTTGGAGAGAATCTTATTATTTTCTTTGTCAAATTTTAATTCGTCTAGATTATTAATGTTTATTCCCTCATATGAAATAACATTGATTTCCTTATCTAGCTTACAGCAAAGGCGATTAGTAATACTAAAATCTAACTTAGGAATTAACACAGTAATGTTTGTTATAATGTCTGAAGTTATTAACTTCGCACCCTTTGTATTCACAACACACTTTTTAGGAGTATTCAATATTCCTATTCCGAATACTTTTAATTCACTGGTTCCCGAAGCACTGCAGTCCATATGTATTTTGCTACGAACAGTTTGTACGTATAGCCAACGATTGTTTCTGAGTGGTTGCCATATGTTTAACTCTCCCTTAACTTTTACTATTTACGGTGTCGTCAAAGCATACTATGTTGCATACATAACACAGTAAACATTTTTTTTCTTTTGAAATAAACTTTTATTTCCATGCGCTAAAAAGAATAAAATAATATTTTCCTTAAACATTTACTACGAGGACTGCACTAAAAGTATCGGGAATGGAATATTTCCACTGTTCCTGTCATATTAAAATCTTTTTAATTTAAAACTCCTTGGTTTTAAAAATAGAATACCGTTTATTTATTTAAAAAAAGATTCTCGGTCTTGTCACAAGGTCTTGTCAAACTTGTTTAGTCGTTGAGAAAATGGAATTGACTAGAGAAAATTCTAGAGCGATGATTTATTATGACTTTCGAAGTGGTTTAACACAAAAACAGTGTGTTGACCGGATGATTTCTGCATTTGGTGATGAAGCCCCATCCAAATAGCTGGTTTGCTGAATTTCAACGTGGACGTGTCAAGTTAAGTGATGATCCCCGTCAAGGTCGTCCAAAAACTGCAGTCACCCAAGAAAACGTTGATGCTGTGCGTAAGCTGATTGAGGAAGATCGACATGTGACATACCGCGAAATTCAGGCAACTTTAGACATTGGTATGAGTCAAATACAAATAATCTTGCATGAACAATTAGGTGTAAAAAAGTTGTTTTCCCGATGGATACCGCATTTGCTCTGTGAAGAGCAAAAAGCGGCTCGCGTTACTTGGTGCGTCAGAACTCTCGAAAGATTCCACGCAGGATCCTCAAATGCTGTATACAACATCGTATCAGGTGACGAATCCTGGATATACGCGTACGAACCCGAAACAAAAAACTAGTCACGAGTTTGGGTGTTGGAAAATGAGTTAAGGCCAACAAAAATTGTTCGTTCACGGAGTGTTGCAAAAAAAATGGTGGGCACGTTTGTCTCCAAAACCGGCCATGTTGCGACTATTCCTCTCGAGGGATAAAGAACGGTTAATGCAGAATGGAATGCTAACATTTGTTTGCCACAGGTCGTTTCTGAACTCCGTAAAGAGAACTGCAACCGCCGCATCATCCTCCATCACGACAATGCGAGTTCTCACACCGCGCACAGAACAAAAGAGTTTTTAGAGTAAGAAATCATAGAATTATTAGACCATCCGCCGTACAGCTCCGACCTAAGCCCTAATGATTTCTATACTTTCCCTAAAATAAATAATAAATTGCGTGGTCAGAGATTTTCATCACCTGAAGAAGCTGTGGACGCCTACAAAACGGCCATTTTGGAGACCCCAACTTCCGAATGGAATGGTTGCTTCAATGATTGGTTCTATCGTATGGAAAAATGTGTCAAATTTCGCGGAGAATACTTCGAAAAGCAATAAATACATTTTTAAACAGTAATGTTGTGTCACTTCCTTGATTCCCGATATTTTCTGTGCCGCCCTCGTAGTCTTTTCTCGCATCATCTGAGAGCCCTCATAGATTCGGGTTCGCAAATTGCAGTTATTACAGAGAGAGCAGCGCAGATTTTAGGATTAAAACAACGTAGGTGCAAGGGCACTATTTTCGGCGTCGGCAAGCATGAAAGCAGTAGCAAAGGAATGCTTACTATACAATGCAAATCATTGCATAATAATTTCGCATTTAGCATAGACGTCATCATCATGAGCAATCTTATCAAAAATCTTCCAAATGTAAATTTACCTAAGCCTTCATGGTCATACATCGAAAACATTAATTTAGCAGATCCAAAATATTATATAAAACGTCCGGTAGACTTACTTTTAGGAGCAGATGTCTACTCCAAAATTTTATTGGATGGTATTTTGAGAGTTCCGACTAGCGAGGAACCCAAAGCACAGCAGACTTATCTTGGCTGGATCCTCTGCGGCTCCGTCAAATCATATCAGTGCAACGTCATGTTACATAACAATTATGACGACTTGCAAAGATTCTGGGAATGCGAAGACATTTCCCAAGAAAAGGAGATGACGTCAGAAGATGAATTTTGTCTTCAATATTTTTCTAAAACGACTAGAAGGTAGGAGGATGGAAGATTTGAGGTGCGCTTACCTATCATAGAAGAATTGAAGCATAAATTAGGGTCATCAAAAACTATAGCATTAGCACAGTATCAGAGTTTAGAAAGAAGATTGCATCGAAATACAGCATTAGCAAATGACTATAAAAAGTTCATGCAGGAGTACATGGACTTAGGTCATATGGAACGATCAGCATCTGAAAGAAAAATGGAGTTCTACTTACCTCATCATGGAGTCATCCGAGACAGCTCCACTACAACGAAGCTACGCGTAGTATTCATTGCATTCGCAAAGTCTTCGAGTGTATATAGCTTAAATGATATAATGTACAAGGGGCCCAATCTTCAGCAGGATCTACAGCAGATAATTTTGAAATGGCGTCAGTTTAAATTTGCTTATACAGCAGACATCAAAAAGATGTACAAGCAAATTTGGGTTTTTTCCGAAGATCAAGCATATCAGAAGGTATTTTGGCGGGAGTCTAAAGACCAACCCGTGCAAGCGTATCAATTAAAAACAGTTACTTACGGAGAAAAAGCAGAGAGTTTCTTAGCAATAAATTGTTTAAAGCAGTTAGCAGCAGAAGAGAAGAAGAAGTGTCCAGAGGCAGCGAAAGAAGTAGAAGAAAGCTTCTTCGTAGACGACTTTTGTGGTGGTCATCATACTTTACAGCAGAGCAAGCAATTACAAGCAGATTTAATTGAGCTTCTAAAATTAGGAGGTTTTAATTTACGAAAATGGAAGTCAAATGACCAGCAACTTCTAGCATATTTAGATACAGAGCAGTGTGACAAGCAGACGTACGAATTTAAGCATATAGAGTCGACGATAACCTTAGGTCTAAGCTGGAATCCCCAAGGTGTTTACATTTCAATGCAAAATAGAATATTCTGAAGCAGAACCAACTAAGAGGTCTTTATTGTCCGAAATATCGAGGTTATACGACCCCTTAGGTTGGCTTACGCCCTTGAGCACGACACTGAAATTATTATTTCAAAATGTGTGGTTATCGAAAATAGAATGGGATGATAATCTCCCGCAGAATATTAAAACAAAATGGTTAGATTTACGCCAAGAGTTGCAAAATATAGACACAATATTTAAAATACAACGGTGGATCGGGGCTTCTCAAAACGACAAGCTCGAGTTTCATGGATTTTCCGACGCCTCTAGCGAAGCATTTTCGGCAATAATTTACTGTAAGGTCATAAAAAATAGCAAATCATCAGTATCATTATTAGCAGCCAAAGCAAGACTCGCACCATCAAGCAAAGTTCAGACCATCCCTAGGTTGGAATTAATGGGAGCTGAACTATTATCAAAATTGATGAGCAAGGTTCAAAAATGTTTACAAAGTTTTAGGATGGATACAGGGAGACCCATCACGATGGACAACATTTATATCCAATCGAGTTAGAGCAATAACGCAAGTAATGCCCAAATCATATTGGCACTACGTTAAAACTGACGAAAACCCGTCTAATTCAGCTAGTCGCGGCTTAAACGTGACTCAGCTCAAAAAAGATAAGCTATGGTGGAACGGCCCATCATGGTTGCCGTCATTAACAGTTAAAGAGCCAACATTAGAGCAAAAAAATAAATACAAACAATCTAATACTATAATTCATACGGATCCTCAAGCATTAAACATCATCGAACAATTATTATTAAATAAGCATAGCAACATAACTCGAGCTATTCGCATACTTGCATGGATATTACGAATAACAAAGCGCAAACAACGCCGCGAAGGATATCTCACATTACGAGAATTACAACACGCAAAAATGCTTATTGTAAGGAATGTACAGCTGGAGCAATTTAATGAAGAAATTAAACTGTTATCAAATAAAAGACCGTTATCATCAATAAGCAAAATTTTAAATTTAAATCCAATTTTAAACGACGACAAAATTTTACGAGTTGGTGGCCGTCTCAAGAACGCGAGTGTAAGTACCGAAATAAAAAATCCCATCATCATACCTTACGAAAGTCGACTTACAATTTTACTGATACAGCAAGCACATGAACTAACATGCCATGGCGATCCACGAATTACATTGGCCACTCTTAGACAAAGGTGGTATATCATTGGTGGTATAAGAGCAACCAAAAAACATATCAGAAAGTGCGTGACCTGTAGGAAAAACACACCTATTTTAGATCAGCAGCTCATGGGCGATCTTCCCACAGCACGTGTTAACCCGAGGCCAGCATTTTATAACACCGGTGTAGATTTTACAGGATACATCGATGTAAAAGCAAATAAAGGACGAGGTATCAAAACCATGAAAGGATACATAGCATTATTCATTTAAATGGTCACGAAAGCAGTACATATAGAAATAGTATCAGACCTCACGAGTTCAGCATTTTTGGCGGCTCTCAGTAGAATGGCAGCTCGTCGCGGCACGCCTCGTCACATCTTCAGTTACAATGGCACTAATTTTGTAGGAGCAAACAGATTGATGCAGGATCAATTTCAGAACATTTTCGATGATAACACTTTAGGAGAGGTAGCAAGCATGAACATCACTTGGCTTTTCAATGTAGCGAAATGGTGCCAAGCATCAGGTTTATGGGAAAGAAATATAAGAAGTTTAAAGCATCATTTAACCTGTCAAGCGCTAAGCGGCCCACTTGGGCCGCGCCATTTGTACAGCGCTATTCCGTCAAGACCTAAGCGGCCCAAGTGGGCCGCTCTCTTTTATTCGAATATATAACGTATTTTGTTGATTTAGAGACTACTTTTGTATGAAGAAGTTTGATTAGTTACGACCTTTTATACACTGGCCACATTCTGAATGACAAATAAAATGTATTCTATTGGCGACCATTTTTTTTCAGTCATTTGAAAAACGCATTGTTTTCGGGTGTGTCTCGTGTGTGTTGTGTTTTGTGATTGAAGATTTTTCTGGATTACACGAATGTAAGTACTGTTTTGTATTGTTACTAAGTTTATTTGACTCATAATAAGTATTTTTAGATAATCATTTGTAAGAAATACATCGTAATAACTTATATTTTACACTTGCAAAAATTGGTTTCTATGGGACTGATTCAGACGTGATTTTCTTACTATCTTTGTAAATAAATGAAGTAATAAGCCTAAAGAAGTAAATATAACTCGTCTACAAAACGATTTATCGTCGTATTATGCCTAATTTTAGTAAAATAACCAAAGTAAAAATGGCATACAAATGCATTCAAACCGCCACCTGCCGGCCGCGGCCATTTTGAACTCTATTTGTACTGAACTAAGGGCGAAGTTTGCCTGTGAGAATTTTTTCGTACGTTTTCAATAGGGATAGGCGTAGTATCGATAGATAATCGATAAATTTTTTATAATGTCGAAAGCGATGGTGGCCTCACGTAATGAATTTACATTTACTTCTACGTTATTATTTTGATATTTATTGTTACGTTTATTGATTTTTCTTGTTTTTTTTATATAGCATGTCAACCTGGCGCGTCGGTGAGGATCCACCTGCAGAATACCTCGATATCCTGTATGGAGAGAAGGATTCTGATGAAGGTGGATCCGATAGGAGTGATTTTTTAGATACGGATCTGGAAGACGAGGTTAGTAACCCAGTTTTTGTTATGGATTATAAATATTTATAAAACTCATGGGTTGCAGTGTATTTATGCTTTTTATTTTGGCCTAGGATGAAGATGTGGAGGCTCCTCCGTACTCCCGGAGCGTCACGTCCCCGGAGCGCCGCGGGAGCCTGTAGCGAATGGTATGCATTGGTTATTTTGTTACGTTTACGATGTGTGTGTCTGTCTGTCTGTTTGTGGCATCGTAGCTCCCAGACGGATGGACCGATTTTGATTTAGTTTTTTTTGTTTAAAAGGTGAACTAGTCGGGAGTGTTCTTAGCTATGTTTGATAACAACTGGTCCAATATGGCCGCCGCCACAAAATGGCGGATTACATATTTTTTCTTATATTTTTTAATTTTTTATAATATGGGTATCAAATGAAAGGTCTTGGCTAGTAGAATACTATAAACTATGATAAATTTCAAATCCAAGATGGCCGCCACCACAAAATACCGATTTTTTCACAACTCCCTCAAAATGGATATCAAATGAAAGGGCTTGATTAGTAGAATACCATAGATGATGACAAATTTCAAATCCAAGATGGCCGCCACTATAAAATACCGATTTATATAAATTATTGTCGGGGGTTTTTAAAATTTTTAATTATGATTACATATTTTTTCTTATATTTTTTAATTTTTTATAATATGGGTATCAAATGAAAGGTCTTGGCTAGTAGAATACTATAAACTATGATAAATTTCAAATCCAAGATGGCCGCCACCACAAAATACCGATTTTTTCACAACTCCCTCAAAATGGATATCAAATGAAAGGGCTTGATTAGTAGAATACCATAGATGATGACAAATTTCAAATCCAAGATGGCCGCCACTATAAAATACCGATTTATATAAATTATTGTCGGGGGTTTTTAAAATTTTTAATTTATAGTTATTTAATTTTTTTTTAGGACGATCCAGTGACGCCTCCACAAACAGAGTTCCGCCGGTCACGATCGCCTTTGTCGCTGTCAGCAGAACCGTAAGTTTGCTGTTGTATGTTGTTCACGAATAAATTTTTGCCTGTGTATAAATCAATTCTATTTTTTTTTGCTTTCATAGGGCCACTATCACGGTGCCTGAAGGTGGCCTGGTTTTGCTGTTCGACGAGACTGGTGCGCCGCTGGAGGAACAGACGACGGGTGACGAGTTTCTTGCCCCGGATACCCACCCATTGTATGTATCGACTGGAGAGCGTGAAAGAGATGAACGAAATGGAATAGCATGCAATAGAAGAGGAACGAGTGGGAGAAGGGGTGGCCGAAGGGGAGTCAGGGGTGTGCGAGGACAGAGTGCACGTAGGGGTAGGTATCCGAACCGGGGCCGTAGAGGAGGACGGCAGTGGGAGTTGGGACAGCCACTCCACGAAATATGGATGGATGATGCCGACGTTCCTCCTGAATTGTTGAGTTTGGCGATGGATGTAGTGAGGAGACGACAGAGGAGATTGCAAGGTGATGCCGTGGTTGACAGTACTGAACGAGGAAGGGTTACTAGTGAGAGTGAAGATGAAGATGAATTTGTCGACGCCAGTGATGGAGCTGATGCTCCCAATAGACTGGAACGCCAGAACTTTGACTTTGAATGGTATCCTATGGATACCTTTCAAGGTCAAGAAGAAAATTTTCAGCCAGAGCGTACTGGTTCGGTTCGGTTTTTCGATTCAGCCTATGACGCTTTTCGTTCCTATTGGAGCGATGAGGTCTTAGGTTTAGTAGTGGCCGAAACGAACCTATATGCTTCGAAAATTTCTGCTGCTGCATTCCAGGCTGAATGGTACCCCACAAATTTGCACGAAATTTTATGCCTCTTTTCGTTCTGGATGATGTTGGGGATCATCAGAATGCCAACTGTTACAAGTTGTTTTTCTGTCGATCCTCTCTTGAAAACGGAAGTTTTCAGACGCATCTTTACACGAAAAAGGTATGAAATGTTAAATAGAGCGTTACATTTTATAGATATCGACCCCGTTATGGATAACGAAAATCCCTCCAACGCTGGCGCCAGAAGCTTTGACCGATTACACCGTTTGAGACCAATATTAGCACATTTAAATTTAGCTTTTCAAGCAAATTATATTTTAAGTAAAGACATTTGTATAGATGAAAGCCTTAGACTTTGGAAAGGCAGATTGAGTATTAAACAGTATATTCGGAACAAAGCCTCTAAGTTTGGGATCAAAACATTCGAGATTTGTGAGAGCACCACCGGTTACCTGTGGTCGTTCATTGTTTACACCGGTAAATAATCTGCAAATGATCTGGAGCAGTCGCCCGGAGTGCTTAAAAGCACAGCTGTTGTACAAAAGCTCATTGGTCCCCTACTAAACAAAGGGTATAGATTGTTTATGGACAATTGGTACAATTCACCTCTATTAGCTAGATTTCTGAAACTCAATGGTACCGACTGCGTTGGTACTTTGAGACCTTCCCGTCGCGATGTTCCCATTGTAATAAATAAGGCTCCTCTTAATAAGGGAGAGTACATCGCCAGACATTCAGGCGATGTCACTGTTTTAGGATGGCAAGACAAGAAACGAATAACCATGATTTCCACTTGTCATGGTGCATCTACAGCCTTGCCTACAGTCTCTTCTAGACCATCATCTCGCAAAGTACCTTTTAAACCGCAAGTAGTGCTGGATTATAATAAATTTATGGGGGGTGTAGATCTGAAAGATCAGATGTTGGAGCCTTATTTATTAGAAAGGAAACGTTGCAAAAAATGGTACATGAAACATTTTAAACGCCTTCTCAATGTATCCATTCTCAACTCTCGCATTCTTGTACAGTCATCTACTCAAAAAAAATGTGATCATTTAGCTTTCCGCCTTGAGCTTGTAGATACCATCCTTTCAAATCATCTATCACATTGTCCACAAAGTCGTAAATATACTGTATCTAGCAGTAGATCTACGCACCATCAACCTGGTAGAATTATCCTCTCTACACATTGGCCTGCCTCATTAGAATCGTTAGAGAGCGCCTCAGCGTGCAACCGGAAACTTAGGAAGCGTTGCTTTGTTTGCCTGAAAAATGGCAAAATAAATATAAGAACCGCCTACTGTTGCGAATCCTGTCGCGTGCCATTGTGTATAGAGGATTGTTTTAAGGTTTATCATACATCACCATAATACCTTTCTTATCAATTATTCATAAACAACTACGGCGTGAAGAGAGTATTGTATGAAAACAGAGTGGGAGGTTAGAATGATTGTGTAATTTTTGTATATAGTTTAGATATGCTTTTACCGTTCTGAGACCGTTGTTTTGTGATTTGCATATACATATTATATAATATGTATGTGTCACTTTTTTACAAAATTTCCAATTTAAAGGCATCAGGCATTATCTTTAGACAATGTGCGCGTGTATCATTGTCTTTGCAACATTCGAAAAAGATGCCACGGTTTTGCTGTAAGGGCATATCTAAGTATTTTTTACCGTAGTACATATCCCTTTAACTTTTGAAACTTTACGTCGTTTTCGATTAACAACTTCGACTTTTATTTTAACCACAGTATATCGTAAACAATATCATTCCTGCTGTGACTTGCATACATTATTGTGTACATAAAATAACAAAGATAGCCTACAGTCACTTCTCATGGCTCTCAAACACACTTACGACCATTACGACGAGGTTTGAAATTTGACCCTTGTCTTGAATAATTATTTGTGCTATATGGCCGCCACAGTTGAAGGGATATGTCGATAATTCAAATTCAAATTATTATGCACGCAATAATATACAATAGTATAAACTAGTCGTCTATGTCGTCTAAAATCCCATGCTAAGTAAAAACTTGTGTTATGGCTCATCATAATCATAATCAGACAATGGATGCACGCCAAACAATTTTATCCTAATATATACATAATATAATGAAAATTGAATGTTTTTTTCTATTATAAATAAATATTTTGTTTATAATTTGTGTTGTAAATAAATATAATGTTGTCTAAATAAAAATTAAATGTTTTTTTTTCTATTATAAATAGATTAAATGTTTATAATTTGTGTTGTAAATAAATATATTGTTGTATAAAATAAAATTTGTTTTTTTCTTCTATTACAAATAAATATTTTGTTTATAATTTATGTTGTGAATAAATATATTGTTGTATAAAATTGTATTTTTATTCAATACCTATACTAAATTATGCACAACATGTAATGCCTGCTCCACACTCTCGCGAGATACTCATATATAATCGTCCATAGATATTATTATTATATTATTATTATTCGTGAGAATCTTCAAGAGATTTTTTAAGACATTTTGAAGATGCTCACGAATATCTCGCGCGTATAACACGAATATCTATGGAGCGGGCATAAAACTATCGATAAATCAAATCGAAGTGAAGGACATCCCTAGTAGTTATACATTCGTCGTAGTGTCGCAACTCAAGTACTTTTTTTGTAAGCATCTCAAGTTCTTTCTTCGAATTATTTACATAATTAGAAAGTATAGGTCCTTGTTCTTTAGATAATAATAAATTATTTGTTTATTTCTTGTAAAACAGCCAGCAACATAAGTTTCAAAGTATAAACGCGTGAAACTAATATCAAATCAGACTAAGCACTATATTTTGATGGATTGATAGATAGAATGTTTATCAGTTATTACAATGTTTTTTACACAACCAAAAAATATGGTTTGGTTGTAAAGTTATTACATAATTTGTGCCACGAAGAATTTTACGCGCCATCTTAGCTTAGGCGCACGTGCTGCCATTATATGCTCTTATACAACTGTCAAGGATTGAGGGGTTAAAAAGGGTCGTGGATGACCAAAAACTTACATATGAGGAATACGCTACCCTATTAGCAAAGATAGAAGCAATCTTAAACTCTAGGCCCCACTGCGCGCTCACATAGGACCTAGAGGACTAAGACTATTTGACACCAGCACACTTTCTAGTCGGCAGACCAGAGTTAACTATCATAGAAACAGAGCAGGATGCTAGGTCAAGATGGTATTTAATATCAAAAATATATTTCGATTTGTGGAAGAGATGGAGGATCGAATATATGACTCAGCTCTCAGTAAGATCGAAATGGTTAAGAGCACGAAGTAATCTTTAAGTTGGCGATTTAGTCACTATTCAGGACGAGAATATGCCCCCCGGCAAATGGCTCATGGGGAGGGTATTGGAGCAGTATCCCGGAGAGGACGGATTGGTTCGTGCCGTCACTCTGAAAACAAAAAACGGAATTATCAAAAGGCCAGTAGTTAAATTATCATTGTTACCTTTCTCGAACGCAGCAAGCAACGACCGTGAAGAAGAATCTGAGGCACAAAAAGAAGCGAAAAAACAAAGAAAACCTATCAAGCAGAGTAGTTTCACGTCCATGGCGATAGCATTTATATTATTTATGTCGATTGTGACGACTTCTTATGCAGTTAAAAATTTACCTAGCAACATGTCTCTATATTTTGATTATACCGGAAGTGCAAAGATCATTCGGGATAAGTGGACTCTCATAGCATACTACAATATGTCTCCGTACTGGGAAGCATTCACCGCAGCAAAAAAGTTCGTTAATTATACAGATATAATATGTAGTTATATTCCCGACTATGACTATTGTCTCGTCAGCAAATCAGCATGCAGAGATCAGTGGATTCAGCTGAAGGATGAGTCCCAATATTTTTATTTTGTCTGTAATACATATCAGTTCAAAATCAGCGTGGAACGTATTACCGATTATTTACCGAACGCTAACGTAGACGTGTCTTTGTTAACGCACTTGAAAGCTCTCCCGCTAGCAGATACTGACTTTTCGCGCCCGGGTGATGTGGATATTCTGATCGGGGCTTCAGTATTCCCGCATTTGCTATTGCCTAATATAGTACGTAGTTATCAATATGATTTACCTCCCGCTATTGAGACGGTGTTTGGATTTGTGATTATGGCTTCCGTACCTACGTCGCATACGTCTCATTATACTACGTCTTGTTGCTCTGTGCTTCAAGAAAATAATATTAATTCTCTCGTCCAACGATTTTGGGAGCTTGAGGAATTGACAGCACCGCCCTCGATGATTCATAAGGATCTCGAATCCCGCTCTCGCTACCGCACCCGCTGCCGCTACCGCGCCTACTATCGCTACCACTCACGCTGCCGCTTTCGCGCGCACTCCCGCTATCGCTACCGCGCCCGATATCGCTACCGCACACGCTATCGTACCCGCTGCCGCTACCGCGCGCGCTCCCGCGCTCGCTACCGCTAGTGCACCCGCTACTGCTACTGCACCCGCTACTGCTACTGCACCCGCTACCGCTACCGCACCCGCTACCGCGCGCGCTCCCGCTCTCTCTACCGCTACCGCACCCGCTCTTGTTTCCGTTACCGCTTCTCCTTCCGCTCTATTCATGGATGACATTGTTTGTAGCGTTATAAACGTCCCGCTCGAAGTTTCGCTTTGTGAAGAGCTTATTCAGCTTTTTAAGCGAGGCCAATTTGACCTTGTCAAATGGACAAGTAACTCTCAATACGTTCTAGCACGAATACCTGAGTCGCACAAGGCTTCTACAGATATTGAGTTTGAGAAGTCTTTACCGCATAAGGTTCTTGGCTTACGCTGGAACAGAGCCTGTGATTGTTTTCGGTTCGACGTCGCGACACCTGATGGTAAGTGCGCTAAACGCACTATGTTGTCCACAGTGGCTCGACTATGGGACATAATGGGTTTCGTGGCTCCCACCATTTTATACGCCAAGCTCTTAATAAAAGAGCTGTGGCTATCTAAGTGCGAGTGGGATGACGCACCACCCGATCACATAGTCGCAGCTTGGAAGCAGTTTTGCGTTGAGCTTCCCCTACTCAACCAAATCAATATACCGCGTCATCTAGGATTGGTCGATGGTTGCACTGTCAACTTAATAGGTTACGCTGATGCTAGTGAACGAGCTTACGGAGGAGTCGTGTATGTACAGGTCGGTATTGATTCTAACTACGCTGTTCAGCTAGTTTGTGCTAAGTCTAGAGTCTCGCCGGTTAAAACTATTTCAGTTGCGAGGCTGGAATTATGCGCGGCCCTTCTGTTATCTCGACTACTTCGCAGAGTTCAAGACACATTTTCGTCTCACTATCCCATTAAGGGAATATACGCGTTTACGGACTCCAAGGTGGCCCTCTCTTCGATTCGTTCCTCTTCGCACCGGTGGCATACCTTTGTCGCAAACCGCGTTACTAAGATAATTGAATTCATCGCCCCCGCTTGTTTTAATCACGTCGCAGGTACTGAAAATCCTGCCGATTGCCTGTCTCGCGGTATTACTCCTGGTAAGCTTCTAAATCATTCATTGTGGCTTCATGGACCCACCTGGATTTCCCATGATCCGTCGGAGTGGCCCATTGAACCCTTTGACCACGATACGGGAAACGAAGACGTACTCGAGCGGAAATCTATGTCTCACCCCGTAGTCGTGGAAATTGTGGAATCCCCACTATACACACTCGCACTACGCATGTCATCGTGGTCTAAATTACTACGCGCCATCGTTTATTTCTATATGTTTCTTAGGTTATTACCTAACGGGACTTTTATTTCAAGTTCCGATCTTGAATTACTTGTTCACCCGCGCTTCTTAAACTTAAGCCGTTCCTTGATCGGCACGGTGTAATACGCGTTGGTGGTCGTCTGTCGAATTCGGACGAACCGTACAACTATAAGCATCCTTATCTTCTACCACGTCATGATCATGTAGTAGATCTCCTTTAGTTTGGGATCTAGATAATAAGATTAGTTGTTATTACTTCGCTTTAGTTAATTAATAATACCGCTGTCTTAATCTATGGATAGATTATGCGATAATGGACACACCTAATATAGCTAAATTATTATTATTTTTATATTTTTTAAAGGCAATCCTTTAATTCCGGGGGGAAATGGTAGCGCCATCTAAGAGCGTCGAACGCCACTATGAATGGCATCTCATAATATCAATAGATAAGCAGTATTTCCCCTCCCTTCCCTATCCGACGCAAACCGAAGAAATGCGAAGAGACACGACAGCAATACATGGCAAGTCGTCGCCGAGAGTGCGTGTGCGATGGCCGACGCCGCATGTGTTATTGGACTTTTCCGCTAATAATTCCCGCCCTCGAAAGTGAGATATATTCCTATAGGAACGTGATAAGAATTCTAAAAAGACTAAAGTGTTGTGAACAGAATGAAGTGACGAAAACTCCAGCTGCAAGACGCCATTCACCGAAACTAGTACGGTAAGCGTATCCCTTTGTACCTTTCCATTACATCTAATTATTACTGCTTATTCACCTGGCGACGCCAGATACCTTCTGAAATTGTGTCCACAAAAATATCAAAGAGAAATTATTCGCTAAACGCCAGGCAAAGGTGGCCCGCGTGGCCAGCACCTTTTATCCCATTGTTTATACACGACATGGGTACTAAGGAATCCGATGAAAATTTCAATACTTGGGGTAATCAATAAAAGCTATTATCATATAGCGTATTCGGCATCTTAAACTGCTCTGGGATAGGGCAGTCGAATAGATACGGAAATAGTCGAAAGAAACCAATTCACGAATCACTACATTTCCATATTCTTCTTATAGATATTTGACAAAATGTCAAAATACTGATTTGGACATTGATATTCGCCTATTTCCGTACACGGAGCCCTGCCCCGGGGCAATTTTAGATGCCGAAAACGCCAATAGGCAATATTACCGTACTGATAGTGTTATCAATTTAATGAGGGTGTTTGATATTTTTTCTGCCGTTAGGGAGCAGACCCAACGCACACAAAGCGTCATCTGGTGGCGTAAGTGGTATCAAAAATGGTTAATAGGAATTTTCGATTCTTTTTCTGTCACCAAGCGGCGCTTGGTCGCCCGACGGTCCTTGTCGTATCAAAAAGCTGTCAGATGTCACGAATTTAAAAACCCTCATTAAATTAATTTTGCTTAAATCACATATTAATGAAAATTACAATTGATCTACAAAGTATGTTCTTTATGTACTCATAAGCAGGTTTGAGCATAATTAATCACAATAATTACATCTTAACAAAAATATTCTTTGAATATATATTTTATGATTTACGCTAGAAATTACAAACATTTTTACAATTATTTGCGAAATTAAGATTTTATTACAAAGCAAGTTATGTGACTGGCCCTGGTTTCCGCTGGGGCCGCGACTAATTTGACACAGGCTATGCAAAAAGTTTCTGATGGTGGCACCAGTAAAATGTGTTACGAGTTAAATGCTAGTTTGCTCACATGGGGTCGCATGATGTAGTCACCAGTTAAAGAACGCCACGGTCATCATTATAAGAAACTCGAATGGCGTCGTTGTACTTTCGAAGTGAGCAAGGCCGGCATGGGTCGCGGCTTATAACCTTTTAGCTATGCTTAAAATTAATGTCTATTAGACCTATTATGTATAAAAATTGTGTAAAATATTTAAATAACAAGTGATATGTTTTGTATATTTCTTTTTACTTTTTTTTAATAAAATTTAAAAGTACTGATATAGGCTACATCATATTTTCTTAAATGATTTGAATAACACTCATGAAACTGATAAGCCAAGTCGTCGTAATATCAACAAATAAAATCCAAATCACTGAGCAAAAATAAGAGTCCAATGATATAGGCAGGAGTCGTCGTTATAACACTGATTTTAAAATTACAGAAAAGTCTAAAAGGAATGTATACATGCAATACCGAACAAGTCGAGTTACGCACTAAATTGTAAATACTTGCCTTTGGTATGTGCCCCGTCGCGAGAGGAAAGGTACAATGTATTAACATTATACTCTTCTCTCGCTCGCTTACACTCTACCTGTGTCGTAATAAACAAAAGATGGGTAGCATGGGCCAGGTAGTAAATGCCAGGCTCAGGTAGTAAATACTGGTATTACACGATCTTTACTGTAGTAAAAAGGACTCTTTTAGAACGCCTGTCACCGTCTTGGTCACCGTTTAAGACAAGATAAGATTTTTTTAAATTTTCTGTCTGTAGATAAAATTATGTATTATATCATTTTTTAAACTGTATTAATTGCGCATATTTTTGAAACAGATGGCCACTTAGGTCTTCATACTATTTTTTTTTCACGAAAGGCTCCCAAACTTTGTCAAAATTATTTATTTATCAAATTTCATGCTAAAAATTTAAGTTGCTATTTGTTTTTCCAAAAAAGTACAATAGATATTCATACTTTTTACTAGAAATACTATGAGGAATATAATAAATAAAATAACACCAAAAATGCAGCAAATTTCATCAATTTGCAGCAGTGGTGTACATGAAAGTACAGTAAGGTCAATAAAAACGTTTTTTTTATAAAACTTAATATTTTTGCTTGCTGCTTGCATGCTTTAGCCCATTTTCTTACATTTAACTTCATATTAGGCCAAAAATGACGCTGAGCTACCATATTTCTGGTAGCCCTAACACCTGGATGACTCAAACTATGAACACTATTAAAAGCTCATTTTCTAATTTTTTCTGGCAAATGTGGTCTTATAATAATATCATTAGAAATTTCGCAATAAATTCGCTTACTAGAATAAGGTAATAACATTTACTTTAATTTAATATTGATAATGATACTTGGACAATGCATCAATTGCGAAACATACTCGTCTTTCAGTTAAGCGTCAGCGATTTCGTCGAAGTCGAGTACAGTCGGACATAAAATTGTTTCGATTTCTGGCCACGATATTATCTTTTCCCGAAATATGCCGAATATCAACCGTAAATTCGCTAATCAAAAGAAGATGCCGCGCCCTTCGCGGTGTTTCCCTATCCTCTTTACCTATTTTTGAAAAGGCGTGACATAAAGGTTTATGGTCTGTGAACACTGTCAAAGGTCGACCTTCAAATAATTTTCTAAAATATTGGATAGACTTATAAATAGCTAGTAATTCTCGATCAAACGTAGAATACTTCTGTTCAGTTGTCGATAACTTTTCAGAGAAGTACCCTAGAGGTTTCCATGTACCGTTAACGCTCTGTTGCAATACTGCTCCTAAGCATGTATTAGAGGCATCTGTCATTGACGCGAGTAGAACATCTGGAAGAGGATGAGATAAAAAAGCGGCTTGTTGAAGGCCGTTTTTACACTTTAAAAACGCTTCCTCAGCTACTTTTGTCCACACAATTTTTGTTTTATCATTTTTATTTGCGTTAACTAAATATTTATTGAGTTCACTCTGATAAAAAGCTAATTTCGGTAAATGAGGTCTATAAAAATTTAACATTCCTAAAAATCGTCTCAAATCGTTAACAGTTTCGGTTTGGGAAAATTTACAATTGCTTCGACTTTTTCATTTAGCGGCTTGATAACTTCATCGCTAACTTCGTGACCTAAGAATTCTATTAGCGACTGTCCAAAACAACATTTGATTGTTTGACAAAACAACTTATGTTGATAGTGATACCTTTCGAAAGGGGGCGGTCGTCTCAATATGATGTATCACGTTATGTGAAGGCGTTTCCGTAAATGACACTGGTTTAGTTAAATCGGGATATTTACTCAACATATCAAAATATGGATGACTCTCAACGATCGATTATGATCTTTATAACAAAGTAGACTGATCAATTTTTACAACAGGCGCTGATCTACTCATATCAGTAATCTGATCTATGAATCTACGACGGTGCATGTCAACTAAAATTTTATGGTGAGCTAAAAAATCTGCACCTGAAATTGGCTGCGTGACTCCAGCTATAATAAAATCCCAGCGATAGGGACGTCTTAAATTAATATCTACTACTAAAGTTTTAACACCATATGTTTCAATTTCGGTGCCGTTAGCGGCGTACAATTTATAATTAGCTGGCTGCAAAGATTTAAAAATATTCTTGCTCACCGGAAGCACGGAGACGTTGGCACCTGTGTCTATAAGAAAACGCAGACCAGAGTTGCGATCGGTGACTGATACGCGGCTGTAGTGGACGATAGTACAGGCCTCCGCCGGGGGCTGCACCTCCTCAGCTAGTTTCCCGACGTGGAGGGGGCGGCCGAACTGCTGTTGCTGCCAGCTTCCCTCGGTCTCCATGCGCATTGCTACTCGCAGTGACAAGAATTTTGGCGAAACTTGTAGTGGTACCTGCAGAGCCACTGCGTCGATCTCGGGTTGCGGCCTCTTGTAGTTGAACGTGGGCGGACAAACTGACGGTTTCTGCTGCTGCTCCGTCGGCCTCTAGATCGGTCGCGCATCATGTTGGCCAAACGTATATTTATCTTGGCCAATTCGGCCGAGATGCTGTCGATTTCCTGGTCTTCATAGCGTTCCGCAGCTCTTGGTTTGTGTGACACTTCTGTCAAATGTGACGTGCGAGTGGCTTCAGCGACGCTGTCGGTGATGACCGCTAGGTTGTTGAGGTCCTTTGTGTCCGAAACAGCCAACACCGCACGGATCGTTTGTGGCAGAGCACCTTGAGCGTGTGGTCAGGAATCTTGTCGTGAGCTAAATCTTGCATGCGATGCAGTTTTTGGGAGGGTTTTTAGTCTCCCGCGCGCGGATGAACCAGATCCTCGGGTAGTTTATCAAGAATTCTGGTATTCTAAATGACACGGTAACGGACAACTTGTCTGCTGGCGGCACTGGGTGACTTACTGTCGGCGCTGGGTGCCGGCTGGCTGTTCGGTAGCCATTCTTACTAATATTATAAAGGTGAAAGCGTGGATGCTTGTTACGCTTTCACGCAAATACTACTAAACGGATTTCGATGAAATTCGGTATGGTAGAGTTTAGACTCTGGATTAAAACATAGGCTACTTTTTATCCCGGAAAAGTAGTGTTCCCGAGGGATACTATACTTATGCGGGCGGAGCCGCGAGCAACAGCTAGTAGTTTTTAATTATAAGATTTCTAATTTATTATAAATCATTCGTGATACCCCAATAATTACTCGCTTTTTCACCAAAATATTGTAATTCTTTATATTCACCAAACTCGTGTTCTCGGGGTCACCAATGTGGGGTATACTTTATGTTGGAGAGATGAATGAAATGTATAGTCCCGATAGTATTATATTGTCTTATCACTTATTACGTACATACAACGTTTAGCTAAATATACCATTTAGATCGGAGGTTAGGACGAGACTCGCTACTTAACATTGGAAATATAATATTGAAATGACTTGGAACCAAGAGTGCAAGCATGACTTTTGTCCACATAAAAGGGACCACGTCCCTACATCAAACAATAGTTATTAAGTAAGTTCCCTTAAAATGGAGTCAAATTGTGATTTTCCTACCTATGAACAATAAAGGTACGGCCTGTATTATGTTAAAAGTAATTAAATGCATTTTAATTTTTATGATTTTCCTTGTTTATATAATTATTCTACTTCCATTGCTTAAATGTAGTTACAAAGATAAATACAATTTTATCATAAGTTTGTTTCAGGAGGTATCTTTTGGTAATATTCATAATGAACGCCACAAAATTATTACTACCACAACAATTTCGAATGTATTTAAAAAGATACATTAGTACACCGAACAAAAATATTGATAATGTTGTGAAAAAGAGAAATGAAAATGCAAGTTTTAATGTAAGTTTACCTAGTTATATAAATTAATGTTTAAAGAATTTATTCTCATAAACGATACAATATCCACTTATATATGTTATTGATTGTACTGTAGGTTCTTGGTGGAAATTCATGTTTCACAGTAATAACACACAGGACTTCTTGCACTATTTCCACTTTAATAAGTATTTTACATTAATTTTAATATATTACACGACCGGTTTCGACAAAGTCTCCAAATATCCACTTACCTACATGACAACAAGATATTAGTTTTATGCTTAAGATAGTAAAATTCGATCCTATACAAATTACTTTTGCAAAACATTTTTTTTACAAGAACTACGGAGAAATCAAAAGGAAGGGCAATGATTTTGGCAGTCTATGCGTATGTATGTATTTATCTGTGTATATTATGTATGTGCGTATGTATGCTGTATGTATGTTGGTGTGTATATTTGTTCCATCGTAGCTAATAAACTACTGATCAGATATTAATGATTAAGGTGTCAGATGTCAATAGATTTGTAATAATGGCCCGGGCAACATAGGCTATACAATTCTCGTAGTCGGGTTGTAGTTTGTAACTTTTGATTACACTAGATTAAAATTAAAAATACTTATGAAAATAGTAATTAACGAGAACAGTATTAGGTTTGTGCGGAACAATTTTGAATAACATAGTTAAATAGTTGGTGTTTATATAACGATTTTATTTTATTAATCGAGTTAATATTTTGAAATTATACGAGTATTAAGCGAGTTAAACGAGTTAAAAACTATTAAACGAGTTAATATTTGTAATATGGTCGGGTAAACTATTATAAAGTTGTGCTCCTTCAAAAGTGATGCTCTTTTTGGAACGTATTTTAGGTAAAACTAATAAATTTGGCCGGCGATTGCTTCGAGTACTTATTTGTGCTTTTTTTGCATTACCCAAAATCTCAGTAAGAAATAGTAGATGTGACTTGACGAGGGAGATACAAATATTGAAGCGTAGTTTTGTTAGTTTATAGAGCCTATTAAAGATGATAGCTTATTAATTTTAGAATCTATTTGGTTATTCCATGTAAGATCTCCAAGATATCCATTCTCATGCCTAGGTATTATTCGTTTTTTTTTATTGGGGTGTTGTCTACAACTAGTGGATCATGTGTTGGGATAATTTTGTTTTTTGAGCTAAAAATTATGTAACACTTTTTGAAGACATTGATTGTTAGAAGATTGTATTTAAACCAATCCAAAAGAATATTTAAATCACTTTGTGCTTGTTTGATGCTATCGTGAATATTAGCTCCAAAGTAAAACAGACAGGTATGGTCTGGAAATAAAGTTAAGTAACCTTGTAGTCCTATTTTATCAATATTTTTTAAATATATTAAGAAAAGAAGTGGTCCCAAAATCGATCCCTGCGGGACACTACAGGTAATAGGGAGAGGTTTACTCCGGCAATTATCAATTTTTACAATTTGTAATCAGTTTTTTAAGTAGGATTCTAACATTCTTAATGCTTTGACTTTAATTCCTATAATTTTAATCTTTTCTATTAGTAATTAATGGCTGACAGCATCAAATGCTTTTTTTTAAATCAATAAAATACAATGTTATATTATTATAAAAATACAATATTTTTCTTACCTATGTTCTCTTTTATTTTAATTACTAGATCAATTATGGCTGCTTTAGTACTACTTTTTGTTCTAAAACCGTATTGTCTTTGTTAAATTAAGTGAAAATACTTCAAATAATTAGTTAGTCGTAAAGTGGAAAAAAATTAAAGAATTTTAATAGGATCGGTAAATTGAAATTGGGCGGTAATTTCCGGAAACTGTTTTGGGACCTGATTTGTATATGGGCGTCTTTTTGGCAATTTTTAAACTGTCTGGAAATTCACCATTTGGCAATAGTTTATTGAAACATTTAGATAGTTTATAACAAATGTAGTCCTGTAAGCATTTTATAGTTTTAGTATTAATTTTATCAACTCCACAGCTTGTATTTGAGTCAAGATTTTTAATGATATTCATAACTTCCTGGCTAGTGCACAAAGGAAAGTTATGAAGTTCAATAGTGGTTACTTTATTGTAATCTGATGATCTAAGACCATCGTGGTACCTTTTTGGTATTTGAACTGCTAGTATGGTAGTAATGAAATGAGTAATGATTAAAATTTTCGAAAATCTCGTCTAAATTAGTAATTGTTTCCGAGTTTATTATGATTTTTAAAGGAACATAACTTTTTACAAATTTATTATTAGTTAAGTTATTCATAGAGGACCACATTTTCTTAGGATTATTAGTACTTTGTATATAGTTTATAATAGTATGAATTCTTATTCTTGATTTAATTTATCTTGTATTTTTTATCTTTATATCTTGGCGAGTTAAGTGATCATAGCCAAGGTGTTGTGGAACAAAATCATTTTTTAAGTCTTGTCTTATGAGTCTCATAGTTTTTTCTAAAGTATTTTATCCGAGGGATCTCGGAGTCATGCTAGATAGTAAATTATCTTTCATTGAGCATCTTGACCAAATAATAAGTAAAGCGTGGATGTTACTCGGTTTTATTAAACGTAACACTAGAGACTTCAGAAAGGCAATTAGCATTATTACCTTATTCAATGCCCTAACCCGTAGTACTTTAGAATATGCTTCTGTAGTCTGGAACCCCCACTACATAACACACATTCAAAGAATCGAGAGGGTCCAACGTTCATTTACACGTTATCTTTCATTCAAAGATAAGACGTGCCCTTACAGAGCAAGCTACGAAAATCGTCTTACGCATTTTAATATCTACTCCCTTGAGTGTCGCAGGTTGGTGTCTGACCTATGCACCTTGCACAAAATAGTTAACAATAACTTTGACTCAACGAGTCTATTAGAAATTATCAACCTATACGTACCTAGATGCCTTCCCAGAAATCCCGTAAAAACTTTTTCAAACAGTCCCGCTAAAACCAACCTAGGAAAATACTCTCCCCTAAACCGACTAACAGACTCCTACAATAAACTTACTTCGTACGATATAGATATTTTCCATGACAATCTAGATAAGTTCAAGAAAAAATTATATTTCTTAATTAAGGATAATAATATAATGAGTAATTGACATATATTTAATATTAATTTAATTTATTGTGTATTGTTTAGGTTTAATTTAGTTTTAGTTCACATTGTAATTTAATTCTTAATTTTTGACATTTCCCCTAAATGCGCGTGATAATCTTTTCATTATAATTAAATTTAAGGACATTTTAATGTATATTATTTAATGGTTTTAAGCAATAACTGAATTCTATTGACATTCCCTTAATTTTGTTACGTTGACGTGTAAAAATAATACTTTTAACAAACTATAATTTAATTAATTGTAAATGATATTAATGTAATTTTGTATTTAATATTAATCAATTAAAATAAAGTTTTGCTATTACATATAATAGGTATTCTGTTAACTGCACGGAGAACTATATTAATTGTAAATGCTGTGTACACCTGTAATTAACTTTTGTTTTAGAATAAGTATACCTGTAAAGAAATGATGTAATTTTGTAACAATAAGTTGTTGGTGTATCAATTTAAATAAATAAAAAATAAAATAAATTGACATATTGAAAATCTTAGACAATCTCTGATTAGACTCTCCCGTGTGAAGTTTAGCAAGCACGGTTGCGAGAGCTCTACCTGCCTTATTTTTATGCCGCTGAGAAATACTAGGTCAACTTTCAAGGATTTCCTGGAATTGGGATTTTGAAAGGCCTATATTATAAAAATGGAAAACAGAATCATTTATTGAAGAACGCCTATCGAAGTCTAAAAAAACCTTTCGAGTTCTTAACATGTCCATCATGTCTTTTAGATGAGACGGGCAAATCAGCTTTGTACCCGACGAGTACGAGATTAATTTAAAAAAAAATAAAGAGATATTTTGCCACATTGGATCTTCTACCTTATACTCTTCACATACGCGAGTGCCACGTGGTATATACCTCGTCTTGCCATAAATACTGAAACACAGAAAAAATATTTTTTTTATTGCAAATAACATTTATTACTTTTACAGTGTCTTAGTTTAATACATAAATATACAACAATTTAAAATATAAAATGCTTATTCGAAGTAGTCTCCATTGGCTGCAATACAGTCCTTTAAACGTTGAGGCCAGTTATCAATAGAAGCACGCACTCTTTCCATGGAAAAATTCTTCACTGCCAATCGTACGGATTGTTTTAGGGACTCCAATTTATCATGGCGTTTAGAGCAAGCCGTACTCTCTAAAACTGACCATAAATCATAATCCAGCGGATTAAGATCTGGACTAGACGACGGCCAGTCTTCAGCTCTGATGAAGTCCGAAACGTTCGTTTCCAACCAAGACGGCGTAGACCGAACTTTATGACCCGGCGCCGAGTCTTGCTGGAAGGACCATTCTTGGTTATTGAATATGGTGTTGTTAAGGGGCTTCACTACATTTTCAAGAATGGTATCTTAATACACTTGTGGCGATGTTTTGATACCTTTTTCACAAAAGTAAGGCTCAGTCACTCCTTTATAGCTAAAACCCCCCAAAGTCGGATAGTGCCCACGTTGCACTCTGTCGACTAATTGAGAAGCTTCCTTAGAGCTTTGAGCATAAATACGGGCATTATGTTTGTTAAAATGTTGCTCAATTGTAAAAAAATCTCATCCATAAACAAATTTTTTCTGTGATCTCTCTTTGCGTACCGCTTCAGTAGTTGTTTCGATTTTACCACCCTATTCTTTTTTAAATTATCAGTTAAGAAATGACCAGTACATAGTATGCGACATGGTTCTAGGTGCTATCTTCATCTCCCAAGATAAAAACTTTTGCTTTCGGACAGGATTTCTTCGAATTCTTTCCCTTACTGCTTTGACCACCATTTTCGTTTTCGTTCGAACACTACGTGGACGGCCAGATCTTTTTATGTCACAAACAGAGGAAGTCTTATTGTTCCTATTAATAACCCGGTACACAAACATTTTACTAATACCAAGCGTATGGAGAGTTTTAAAAATTGCATTTGGCTCCATACCTACATTGTGTAATGCAATCACAGCGATTCGGTTCTCTTTATCTCCCCACTCCATTTTAATATCGCAAAATAATGTACAATGTATTGGCGCCAAAATGAGAAAACCCAATGAACAATCATATAAAAATTATAGATTCCAAATACAAATGTAATATTTTGTTTATTTTTAATTGTAACAGTATTTATGGCCAGACTAAGTAAAAGCAGCAGAGCGGGACAGAGGATGACGCCTCCTCTGGCTCTGCCGACGTAGGACAGATTTTTAACATGATATACCTACTTTGCAGAAAAACTCGTTGATTTACAACTATATCAATAAATCGAAAAGTAATAAACATTACCTCTCCTTGCCCGATGCTTTAAACTTTTGGCTGAAAATACCTCAAGATAAACTTCAAGCAATCAAGGCAATTTTGGACTATGTATTGCAAGCAGTCATTTTGTAAGTACTTTATTGTGTTTGTTAAGCGTACATACTAAAGGGATAAATCACAAGGCTGTAACTATATTGTTCGGAATCCGGAAGGCCGGAGAAAATTCAGAGCATTGAAAATAGAACTCTGGACTAATACAATAGGGATGTTGCCTAGTGTGGATTGACATATGCTTACAAATTAAGTTTTATATTTTATTAAGTTGAATAGAGAAATATAAATCTAAAAGAAATAGTTATTTAGTTTGACGATTAAAAATTCTAAGCAAAAAAATATTGCCTCGCAAATCGATTTGTTACGTCACAACTGCTACCGCCATACATTTTTAATGACTTAATGTATGTAATTTTTAATGTATGGCGAGAGCAACTCGTGACGTCACAGGCCGATATATCGCTCTCTTTCATAATGTAAATTTAAATTGTTTATTCGTTACTTTTTAAGACATACGAAAATTGGCTCTATATTGTTTACTAGCTGTCCCGACACACGTTGTTCTGTCTTAAATATGAACTGGAATGAATAAATAACTACATCTACAATGCAACCTACGTCCTAGTCCTACACCTACACCTATAACCTACAGCTTTTCCAATATTCTCACCGTTTAAACCATCCCTGAACTTCCACAATTATTTCAAGACCAAAATTAGCCAAATCGTTCCAGCCGTTCCCGAGTTTCAGCGAGAAATTGGAATTGCAATCCATTTTTACGTCCCTCGAGAACGGGTTAAAAAGTATCCTATCTCCGTCTCCGGGTTCTAAGCTATCACTGTTTGTGAAATTGCGGATTCTACCTTTGATATGCTTATATATTAGAGATATTTGTGTTTTTGTAAAGCAACATCGCACTACTATCCAAAAAATGCTGATGTTAATAATAGAAGTACTAAACCAAGACATTTATATAAATTGTATCTGCCACAGTGCCGCTTTGATGTCTATAAGAAAAATGTGTACATCAACGCCATTATAATTTTTAATAAGTTACCCGACCATTTTAGAACTTTAAATGGAAATAATTTTAAAAGAGAAATAACAAATTGGCTCTTAAATAATTGCTTTTACACATTAAATGAATATATGACATTTAAATAATTAATTATAATGTAATGAATTTGATTTATATTAAAAAATCTGACATGACATTACAGCAATAAATACCAATTTAATAACACAAATTATTATAAAAAATTATATGACATTAATAAAGTTGATACTCTGCTAAGCTATATTGTAAAAATTTCAAATAATTCATAATTACTTGAGTTTTAATTTCATTTTTAGTTTTATTTTGTAGTAATATTGCATATTGCACGCCATTGTGATGGCAGAATATTAGAATAATAAGTAATTTTGTAAGACCACTGTACCTACAACATTCTTGCAATAAAGGGATTTGATTTGATACCTCCTCACCAATTTTTAGCCAAATCGGTTCAGCCATTCTTGAGTTATAAATAGTGTAACTAACACGACTTTATTTTATATATAGAGATTAACAAATTGTCTAACATCGAATAGACGAAAAAATATTTGTTGGCAACATACCTATAGAGTTGAAAATCGAATATGTGTGTCGAGTTGTCAGATTTGACATTAACATTTGACTTGACACTCGTGTGTTCGATTTTCAGCTCTATTGTATTAGCGCAGAGTTCTATTTTCAGTGCTTTGAATTTTCCCCGACCTTACTAATGCGGACAAAATAGTCCCGGCCTAAATGTTTAAAAATCGCCTTTCGGCGATTCGCTCACTAAGATTGCGCCCACATGCGTTGTTTAGATTAGATGACGTGCAAGATGGCACCCAGTTCCGCCGCAACCTGCCGTCGGCTCATAGGATCTATGGCGTGCCGTGGACAGTGAACTCCTCCCTGTTCTGTCTCATCGCCGGGCTCAAAAATACTGTAGACCTAAACAATCCGGCGGTACGTAGGTTACTTACGGTAGTTATTATGTTGTATTTCAAGTCAAGCAAGGTACCTAATTAGAAAATCAAAAACTTGTTCAAACTACAAAGCAGGTACTAACTAGGTACAGTCGCTGACAGATGCGGTGTACGACTTTTAAACCTTATTGCAAAAAATAAGTTCGAAAAGTAACGGCCTGCCGGCCGTTTAGTACACAAACTCATACACACCTACCTGCCTACTTAATGAAAAAGTGAAATACTCATAAAACTCTATCGCTGATTTCAGGCTCTGGATGTATTTTGCGAGGAAATAATGTCTACTCTAGATGGAATTGCATTAGATCTTTACTGGAGAGACGCCTTTGTTTGTCCAACTGAAGACGAATACAAGGCAATGTCTTCGAAAAGTAAGTTATAATTGCGAACATTTCATCTTACCTAAATAATAATAATGTGTTCTTGAGTGGAAATGATTATTTTTAAACAAAAAATGAAAACCGACTTCCAAAGTAAAAATGAACAAAAAAGTATGAAATAATTCTTAATTTCTTAATAATTTAAAAAATTATAAAGATTGAGTAAGAAATAGTTAACATTTTACCCGAATTTAAAAGGGAAATTATTTAGATAATAAGAATTATTTCATACTTTTTTGTGCTTTTTTACTTTGGAAGTCGTTTTTCCTTTTTTGTTCAAAGATATATGTGTCGTTGTAAAAGACTATAAAAAGTACCTAGCATCATAATGTGATGATGATGATGATTACTGTAATTGACATAGTGGCATATGCTTGCAGTTCTTAACAACGCCGAAATCCCCAAATATGTATCTATAAGGACTCCGGAGTTATGTTCAGTAATTTTTGATCCAGGATGTACCTTGGTAAAAAATCTTATTTTCTGGTAGCATATGCTTGGGTTACTTCAGAAAAAGTCAAAATCACTAGATGTGTCCATATAAATTTCGAGGAGTTCCCTCGATTCCTCATGGGCCCATCATCAGGTATCATATCTTGGTATCAGAAGGACCAAATTGGGATTATACCCTATACAAATAAAATTATTTTGAAAATCGGTCTACAGACGGCGGAGTAATCGTTGAACATAGAAAAAATATACAGCCGAACGTATAACCGCCTCCTTTTCTGGAAGTCGGTTAAAACTAGCCCGTTGTCTCCCACTATTTGTCACCTCTGGTAGACAAATATTGGTAGACATCGAGAATAGACAGAAAAGATTACTTTTTCAGAAACTGCATCACTCTATTTGTTACAATACGGCCTGATGCAGGTGTTCAGCCAAGACAGAAGAGACTATCGGGAGCTTCTGGTCACCCTTGGCCTTTATTACCAAATAAGAGACGAGTATACCAACCTCGTTAAGCTAGAGGTAATAGAAATAAAATACAAAGAAGTGTTGTGGCGGGATGCCATTTAATAGGCTATTTAATTTTTGACCAACAAATTCAATGCTTAATATCCAATATAATTTTCCAGGGCGTGGATACAAAATCACAGGAGGAAGATTTTAAGGTAAGTTGCAAGAGTACTCTACCTGAGTGTACCCTAAGTAGGTATAAGGTATACCTAACACAATTTATTATTCATAAAATTGACGTCATTAACTTCTTAACGAGCCTGGCAGCTTTTTGCCTGGCAGCAGCGATTGTTTGCTTAATTATTTCTGTTGTTTAAGAATTTAAAAAGCTTAATGTTCTGCGAGGACATCACGGAAGGCCAGTTTACCTGGACCATGATTCACGGCCTGAACTCCAGCGAGGGACCGACTATTCGAAGTATCCTTTTTTAAATGCCAACTAATGATATCACGATTCACAATCCACTCTGTTCTTAAGAAAATAAAATTGTTTCTCGAGTACTTGACATAATTGATAACACTATCTTATACTTTAAACGAGACAATCTTGTATATATATCACCGTAAAATTGTAAATACCGTTAGATTGTAAGATAACTAGCTGACTTATAAAATGTCGACAGATTGTCAAATAAATATTCTGCTTACAATTTTACGCATTCTTTTTTGTCAATTATAATATAACGAACTGAAACTCGTTAAATTGCAACTCGCGCGTTGATTGGATAAACGTCATATGCCCAGCGCCGCGATATTAGTTTGTTTCTTTGTTAACGAATGTAAACAAACAGTGTCTTGGTGATTTTTAATTGATTTCGTGTTTAAAATAACTCACAGTTTTAGAATTAGGTATATAAAATTATCGTGGAAGTAAATGAAATCTGTGATTAGCCAAAGAAGTGCAGTTTGAATGATAAATTAGTTAGTGTTAGTCACATACATACATACATAGTAATATTTTTACAATTGGCTATGTTCAGTGGAACATAGCCAATTGTAAAAATATTAGAACACAGGAAATATATTCCCGTGTTCTAATATTTTTCTGTGATTTAACCTATGTGATTGTTATGTTATAATAGTAACAACATTCGATAACAAATGAAAAAGCAATCAAATTTGGCGGCGCGCGGCAGTTATTTTAAGGTCGGTGAAATCGGTCTGTCGTTCTCGAGATTTAGCGACACATTGGAATCGCAATCCATTTTTAGGGCTCCGTATTTCATGTCGGAACCCTGATGGTTTCGTCATGTCCGTCCGTATGTCCGTCCGTCTTTGACTTACCGTCCAAACGGTTAGTGCTAGAAAGATGAAACTTTGCACGGATTGTATTTATCACGTCGACAAAGTGCCCTATACGTAAAGTCGGGATGATTTTTAGGAACCCCATAAGGAGAGATAGAATTTGCTTAGATGATTTTTGATTTAAGTATCCTTTGCAAGATAATGAACTATAAAGGCTTATATAACTTTGTTAGTTCAGGAGTTATAGAGACTTAACTTGTTAAATGCGCTTACTTAGAAAACTTCGTATAAAAATAATAAATAAACATGTAAAATATTGGTATAATGGTCCGGAACCCTACGTGCGCGAGCCCGTCTCGCACTTGGCCTATTTTATATAATATAAGAAGATTTCATAACACATATTTTAATAATATGTAGAGGATATAATAAAAAAAATATCGGTGAGTTCTTAACAACTAATCAGGTATTTTAGTTCAACGCACTACTGATGTGAGAATTAAGCAGCACTGCCTTTCCCTGTTGAAAAAGGTTGGAAGCTTGGACTACACGCGGCAGACTCTACAGCACCTGGATGCTGACTTGAGAGACCAGGTATGACTGTATAAGCGGCACTGCCTCTCCCTGATGGAAAGTTTGGTAGCTTGGACTACATGCGGTAGACTCTACAGCACCTGGATACTGACTTGAGAGACCAGGTATGACTGTATAAGCGACACTGCCTCTCCCTGTTGGAAAGTTTGGTAGCTTGGACTACATGCGGTAGACTCTACAGTACCTGGATGCTGACTTGAGAGACCAGGTATGACTGTATAAGCGGCACTGCCTCTCCCTGTTGGAAAGGTTGGTAGCTTGGACTACATGCGGTAGACTCTACTGCACCTGGATGCTGACTTGAGAGAACAGGTATGACTGTATAAGCGGCACAGCCTCTCCCTGTTGGAAAGTTTGGTAGCTTGGACTACACGCGGTAGACTCTACAGCACCTGGATGCTGACTTGAGAGACCAGGTATGACTGTATAAGTGGCACTACCTCCCCCTGCTGGAGAAGGTCGGGAGCTTGGAGTATACACGGCATACTCTACAGCACCTAGATGCTGACTGAAGAGACCAGGTATGACTTTATAAGCAGCACTGCCTTTCCCTGCTGGAGAAGGTCCGTAGATTTAAGTACACGCGGCAGACTCCATATCACCTGGATGCTTACTTGAGAGACTAGGTATGACTATATAAGCAGCACTACATTCCCCTGTTGGAAAGGTATCTACATGTCTACCGTCTCCACTTAAATGGCTCCAATTTTGCAGTTTTGGGGCCATTTTGACATTTGAAGTATGGTGAAATCAAGATGGCTGACATTTGAGGTATGGTGAAAACCAAGATAGCGTATCTTTCTTTTCATCTTGTATGAAGAATGAAGATTTGTTCTGTCAAATGTACTGTCGCGGTCAGATCCGGCTTACCACCCTTATAAGGCGAGATTCCTTTGCGTTTACTGTGGTCGATTTCAGTTAGCCCCGCGCCGTCCACGGTTCACACAAACTCACTCGTAATGTCTCGATTCTTGAATGATTAAGTATACGTGCGCTTAAATTAGAATAGTAATTGTATTTATATGATCATAATATTTGTAATTCATAGCACAAAATATTTCTTATAATATCCGAACTCCGATAAATAATAAATAATTATTGAAATAATTTAAATTTGAAAATTTGAAAGCAGTAGATTTAATTATATATTTCGGAAGTATTAAGAAGATAATACTACCGTGGGAGAGCCATGCTTCGGCACGAATGTCCAGGCTCGTTTGCCTGTGGCATCGTAGCTTTTAAATGAATGGACAGATTTTGATGCGATTTTTTTTATTAAAAGCTGATATATTCCAGATAAATCTTAGCTATATCTCATCATCTTCAGCTCGCTTACTGCTTGACAAAAGACACACGCGAAGAAAAACGCGTATAAAACTTTGTGTCAACGAGTAGGACATTAAAAATATATAAATTTTATATGTTTTTATCGAGAAAATTTACAGAAAACGTAGGTCCCATCCCCTTACAAATATTAATCTTGATCATATTTGTAAGGGGATGGGACCTATGGGACGATACGATTTAGCATCCGTTCATGCCGAACTGAAGGTAAACCGGAACGTATATGGGGCCCTTTAAAAAACAGCGGTATTGGAATGATGCACTAGCGTGCTTTACCTACGATCATTAACACGTTAAACGCCGATTCAAATTCAGTGGTTATTTCGTTTGGGCCGTGGGGCTCACCGGTGAGCGACACCAATACTACCCGTGCAGGCGTGGGGCTCACCGGTAACCGCGACCGGTGTCCCCCAGCGACAAAATTAAGTTCAAATATGAGTCCGTCACTCATATTTGAACTTAATTTTGTGGAGGACACGTTGTCGATAGGAAACTATATTGGGTGTGCCCGGCGCGGCCCTGGAGAACAGATTACGCATAATAGCTCGTTTCGATCTTAGAAAATTTCGATAGCGCGATTCAGGATTGTGGCGCTAATTGGTCCGTCACATCACTCCCCCCCCGAAGACCGGAGGTCAAATCATGAGTGTTCTTGCTTGAGTTGCCAGTGGCAGAGAGTCCCAGTGAGACGGAAATGTGCTGCTGCTGCACGGGCTCCAGTGAGTCGGTGTGCTGCCGTGCGGGGCCGATGCTACCTACGTGCTAACTAGGAGAGATGTGCTCTGCTTTCTAACCGGTCGTTGTAGTGAGAGTGCCCGTTGAAGCCGATGAGGGTTCGACCAGGCTGCGGTGCGTTGAGGCTGGTGGTCGAGGTACCCGATGAGGCTGAAGCTGGCTGGCGTGGTGCGGAGGGGTGGGGAGTGAGGATGATGATGTCCAGAAGATGTTCTGTCGAGGGTCAGTAATGTAGCAACCCCAAAGGACTTGTGGAAGCCCCAAAGGGAGATCTCCGATCGAGCGAGATGGTATGCTCGGTCAGGCCGAAATCTATTTGTATGCATTTCGGATGTTGTATAATATAATATACCGCTGATCTTAGAAAACTTCGATAGCTCGATTCAGGATTGTGGCGCTAATTGGTCCGCCACAAATAAAAGAATGTGTACAAAATATGTGTTTTATTATAAAATATTTGAAAATATCTTATAACACGTCAAGTCACGTCACGTTATAACACGCCAATCGCTTTCTGGAATATTTGATCGCGCGCATTTATTCGGGATGCACTGGAGAGGCGCGGGGGCGTGACCGGCACGGTGACCCCGCGGCCCCGCGGGAAAGAAATGAAGATTTTAAACGGGGTGCGCCGTGCTGGTCACCGGTGAACGACAACAATTATTTTGTTGTCTCTTGATAATAATAAAAAATATCAATTTAGATCGGGTTTCTGACTATTCTGAATCTTATGAGCCAACAAAATATAAAGTGTAAATATTGCCGAAATCGCGAATGTGTTAAAAATATTATAGTGTTATTCGTCAGTAGATCACTCACTTCTACAGTCAAAAGATTGTAATTCAAAACTCATTCACTTTATGTGCTGTTTCAGATACATCACTTGGGTGGCAATCAAGTATTTTTGGCTTATTTGGATGAGCTCTACAATTGGAAATGATTATTATGAATGAATAACTACTAGAAAATTCTTGTTTTATTTTCATATCAACTCATTAGCTATACCTAATGTAGAAGGACTCGCTACCGAGTAATAATATTAAATAGGTAGATATCGAACGATGGCTAAAAGGTAGGGTATAAGTGCCAAGAACCCAAATAGCTGAGGAAAGCAGTTTATAGTTTGTAATTTCAGAAAAATGTACATAACTTTTTATTTATTGCCCTAAAGCCAAACTCTAAACAGATCTGAAAAGAGATAAACCAAAGGCACAAATTGGCATTTTTTTTTTTATTTATTCCTGGTTTTATGTCTTAGAATCTATGATATGATCTAAGACTTAGATCATAATAACACCAAATATAATATTATTATTTTTAAACAAAAAATTAAAGCCGACTTCCAAAGTAAAAAATTAAACCGACTTCCAAAGTAAAAATGCACAAAAAAGTAAGAAATAAAACTTATTTTCTAAATAATTCCTCTTTTAAAATTGGCTGAAATTTTAACTATTGAATAATTAATGAGAATAATTATAAATATATTATTATTATTTTTAATAATTATTAATTAATTATTATTATTTTCAATTATTAATATAATTTTATACTTCTTTACTTTCTCTAATCAATGTTCATAATTTTGAAGTCGGTACCAGCCCGAACAAAATCCTGATAAAACAATATTTAAAATAGAACACACGTTCAAGTTGGCTTACCCAAGTTGGTATACCTTGGTCATTCTGCACCAAGGTATACCCGAGATCCAAAAGCACTGAACAGTTTTAGTAGTTGTACGTCATCTATGCTGAACAGAACTCCTCAGTCTTTAAAGATACGAGTTTGGAAATTACGACATTGTTTACAAAACTGCAAGCATATTCCATTATGTAACTTACAGTTATAATCATCATTATCTTATATACAATACCTAATGGAAGCTTGGCGCGTATTCAATTATACATTCGATCGTTAACTTTAAACGTTCTTAAAATGTGTTAATAATAATTTAACAAATATCACTAAAAAGGGAAAAATTATTATTATTTTGAAACAAAAAATTAAACCGACTTCCAAAGTAAAAATGCACACAAAAGTATAAAATAAAACTTACGTTCTAAATAATTCCCCTTTTAAATTCGGCTAAAATTTTAACTATAATAACAATAATACTAATAATAATAATAATAATAATAATAACAATAATAACAACTACAACAACAACAACAACAGCAACAATAATAATAATAATAATAATAATAATAATAATAATAATAATAATAATAATAATAATAATAATAATAAGGGGGTGAAGCCGGTCCCTCCTAGTTGGTGTCCCCGGGTAACACTTGGGTGCGCCACCCCACTCTCTTCGGGGTGAGGTACTCACGTGGCTGATCGTCGGCTCTTTCTTTCTTTCTTTCTTTCTTTCTCATCACTATCTTTTCATCACCTTTTTGGTTTGTCTAATTTTCACCACCTTTATTTCTTCTCTTCCTATATTTCCTTTTTCGTTAACTCTTCCTATTTTTGTTCAAATATATTTAAAGAAAAATGCGACTACGTAATAGAAATATACTACCCCAGGCGGGTACCGGCGCGAAAAGCAATGGAGAATCCCGCCCCGGGCTTTCGGGCCCGGGCTGTCCCTCGTATTCTGGGGGGGGCACCGTATCGCATCCTACTGCCCAGTCTAGTACTGCTGCAGAGTATACTAATATCCAAACAATAAGCAACACATACTCATATCCTTCATCACCCACCTCATCCGTCAGCTTGTTTCCATCGCTTCACTCTTCACCGCAGTCATTCATCCTCAATAACTCATTCTCATCGCGATCTACCACATTATCACCATTGTCAGACGATGTTACACAGGAAGCAATAGCTACTAATACGGTGCCCATTCCTGACACCAGTCCGTCTACGAGAAATTCTGAATACATTAATCCGAATATCGTAGATCATAATACTACTCATACGCAGCCTCATCTCACAAACACTCCAGTAAGAAGTGTTTTGCAGGAAATGCTTCCTCCAACCACTCTCGCTGGAAAAAGTAGACAACGGATGAAATGGACTGATCAAATAAACAGAGAACTTCTCCGTTGCTACTACATTATAACATCATGCGGATTTAACCTCACAGCATTCAGACCATCACTCCATAAAAAATTCACAGAGTCCTACCCCGCACTAAGCCACATATCTGAGCAACGATTGGCAGATCAAATCCGAGTTATACATCGCAATAACAGAATACCAAGTCATGAAAGAGACAAGATAAAAAATACAGTAGCGCATACGTTCGATTATTCCAACGACCAGAACAATACAATATGTAGCATAGACACACAGCTTAGCCCCTGCGATATTCTTACCATCCCACATAATGCAACGAACGACCCGAATCTACAACATTCTACAATTCAACCCACAAATAATAATCAACCCATAACTCTATCAAACTCTTCTGAAACTGTAGAAAATCTAATAGCACTAGAGACAAACAACGCTAAAATACTCACAACTGATGCCGATCAAACACAGAATCACAAAATTAGACAAGTATTTACAGAAATGTTAGTCAAATACGCCGATACAGATCCAACACTTAGACCGGTAATACCAAAACTCCACATTACACGCAACATAATAAAGACGGTAAATTCACTTAACAAGTTAATAGGAGAACATCTAGAAGCGAAAGAAACGCCAGATTTAACGGAAATCCACAGTGCTATTTATTGCGCTGCAATATCAACTACAACTCTACACACTAAACTAAATAACCCCCTTGAAAAAGATATATCAAATAAAACAGGAGACCCGAAAATGCCAAAATGGCAACTACGAATTGAAAATAGAGTCAAGAAACTACGAAAAGAAATTGGACAACTTACACAGTACCTTAAAGGAAATCTTAGCCACACAAAACAACGAAAATTAAACCCCAACAATCTCACTGAAAATCAAATAGTAGAATTATTAGATACTCTGAAACAAAAACTGCAAGCACAATCAAAAAGACTCCGCCGACTTAAAATCAGTAACTCTAGAAGAACGGATAATTTATTTTTTACTAACAATCAAAAACTCTTTTATCAAAATTTAAACTCAGAAAATATTAAAATCATACAACCGCCTAGTACAGATACAATTAAGGACTATTGGGAAAACCTATGGACCAAACCAGCCCATCACAACGTACACGCTTCATGGCTTGATACCGAAATAAGTGAATGTCACAATATTAATCCAATGCCTGAAGTTATAATAGATGATAACGATGTCATATACGCCATAAAGAAGACTTTGAACTGGAAGGCACCAGGGCCAGATAAAATTCAAAATTATTGGATAAAATATTTTACTTCAACACATCACTACATCGCCAAAGCATTCAATTCAGCCCTTAAGGATCCCAAATTAGTGCCACTATTTATGATGCAAGGAATAACATATCTAAAGCCTAAAGATAAAAACGATACTAAAAATCCGACTAAATACCGTCCAATCACCTGCCTTCCAACTCTTTACAAACTACTTACGTCAATAATCACACAAAAACTAAATACTCACATTACTGATAATAAAATAATCCCTGAAGAACAAAAAGGCTGCGCTAAAGGATCAATGGGCTGTAAAGAACAACTTATCATTGACGCCCAAATACATAATCAAACTAAAAAAGATCATAAGAACCTTTATTACTCATACATAGATTACCAAAAAGCCTTTGATAGTGTCCCGCATTCTTGGTTGATACATGTACTAAAAATATATAAGATTCATAATACTTTAATTCAATTTCTACAATATATAATGCATAACTGGTCTACTAAACTCAATCTAAGAACAGTCAGTACCACCGTCAGTACCTCACCAATCAAAATTAAGCGTGGCATTTTCCAAGGCGACTCACTTAGCCCCTTATGGTTTTGCTTAGCTTTAAACCCTCTATCTAAAACTCTTAATAGGTCAAACTTAGGATATATTATAGATAAAGTCAATAAAATCAAAATCACTCACCTTCTTTACATGGACGACATAAAACTCTTCGCACCTGACAGGCAACAACTGGAACAACTATTAAAATTAACGGAAAAATTTAGCGCTGATATTTACATGACATTCGGAACTGATAAATGTAAAATTAATTGCATTCTTAAGGGCAAACATACACATACAGAACCACTCAACTTAGAACTACAAGAAGGAACAATAGACAGCATGCAAGCGAAAGACACATATAAGTACCTAGGTTATATACAAAATACAGCTATAGATCATAAAGAAATAAAAAATACATTAAAAAATAAATACAAACAGAGACTAAATAAAATTTTAAAAACGCAATTGTCAGGCCAAAACAAAATTAAAGCTGTAAATACCTATGCGATCCCTATATTAACGTATTCATTTGGAATTATCAGGTGGTCTGACACTGATTTGGAAACCCTCAACACCGCAACCCGAACCGCTTGTTACAAACACAATATTCACCACATCCATTCAGCAGTTGAAAGATTTACAATAAAGAGGAAGCAGGGAGGGCGTGGTTTTATAGACATAAAAAATCTACATTACACCCAAATAGATAACCTCCGAAATTATTTCAAGACAAAAGCTAACACAAGCCCACTTCATAAAGCCATTGTAAATTTACCTCATTCTGGAACACCGCTACAGTTAAATAATGACAAATTTAACCCTAAAAATAAAATAATTAATGATGGAAACAAAATAGAAAAATGGAAAAGTAAGGCTCTACATGGTAAATTTCCGTACCGGTTAAGTCAGGACCATATCGATCAAGCCGCGTCATTCAGTTGGTTAACTAAGGGCAACATTTATAGTGAAACAGAAGGGTTCTTAATAGCTATACAGGACCAAATTATCAAAACTCGCAATTACTCAAAATTTATCCTCAAAGAAGCCATAGAAACTGATAAGTGTAGATTATGCCACCAAACCACTGAGACAATAGACCATATTACCGGAGGATGCAGTGCACTAGCAAATAAAGAATATACTCACCGTCACGATAACGTAGCCAAACATATACATCAATTAATAGCAATCAAGTTTAACCTTATAGATACACATACACCGTACTACAAATACAAACCATCTAACGTTCTAGAAAATGACTCCGTAAAACTCTACTGGGATCGCGATATCGTCACAGACCGTACCATCCTAAGCAATAGACCAGACATAACCCTCACAATTAAATCTGAAAAAACCACTTACCTTATAGACATCGCCGTTCCAAACACCAACAACCTGAAACAGAAACACACAGAAAAAATCCAAAAATACATACCGCTTGCAGATGAGATCAAACAAATGTGGCATCAAAACACAGTAAAAATAATCCCGATAGTCATCTCCTCAACGGGCGTTATTCCAAAAACGCTTGCCGTTGCACTTAAATCCCTTAACCTTCACAAAAACACATATATACAGTTACAAAAGTCAATCGTTATAGATACCTGCTCTATAGTCCGCCGCTTCCTTAATTCATCTTCATCATTCCCTACAACTCACACCAATTAAACTTCTTTCACGCTACATGAACAGGATATTTGGCAATCGCCCGTACCTGATTCATTCTACCGGTTAAGCCGAGACAAATATATGTTAAATAATAATAATAATAATAATAATAATAATAATAATAATAATAATAATAATAATAATAATAATAATAATAATAATAATAATAATAATAATAATAATGATAATAATAATAATAATAATAATAATAATAATAATAATAATAATAATAATAATAATAATATCTATGGACGCTTCACAAAACGTCAATCTGGCCCCGTGATAAGTATCCGATATTTAATACTTTTTTACTATACATATATTTAAGATTTTTATTATATTATACACATATTTAATACACATCCATGACCCAGGAACATAGAAAAACTTTTTGTTCCTTCGGCGGGATTCGAACCCGCGACCCCCGGCTTGAGCACCAACGCGCTGAACCACTGAGCCATAGAGGTCGTCATACTATTTCTCTATTTAATCTTCTTAATTTTGAAGTCGGTACCAGCCTAAACAATATCCTACAATATTTTATAATTCAAATTTGCTACTTCAAAATTAAAAAGATTGAGTAGAGAAATAGTTAAAATTTTAGCCGAATTTAAAAGGGGAATTATTTAGAAAATAAGTTTTATTTCATACTTTCTTGTGCATTTTTACGCTGGAAGTCGGTTTTAATTTTTTGTTTGTTAATAACATTTTTTACCTTTATATTTAAATTTATTATCAAGTTACATTATTATGAACACATTTAAAGAAAGTTATAAATATAAAAAGGCTCCGTTATAGGCTACTTGACTCATATTTTAATTTCATATTTTGATGGAGTATTTCTTATAGTACTTGGCTTAGGAAAACCTCTTCTAGCGATATCAAAAATTAAAATCTTAGCTAAGGTTCCTTCGATTCCTCCTGGATGCCATCATCAGGTCACCAGTTTGGTGACAACGGGACCAATTTGGGATTATATCCTTAACATGAACAAAATAATTTTGCAAATAGGTTCACAAATGGCAAAGTAATGTTCAAAGATATCCGTGTCGGTGTCAAACACTATGAGTAGTAACTATTATATCATCATAATGTGATGATGTATGGTGTGATGATGGTGGTGGTGATAATAATTACTGTAATTGACATAGTGGCTTAAGCTTGAAGTTCTTTAAACAACGCCGAAATTCTCAAACATGTATCTATAAGGAGTCATGAGTCGTGTTCAGTACTTTTGGATCAAGGTTATACCTTGGAACAAAAGCATACTTTCTGGTCGCATATGCTTAGGTTACTTCAGAAAAAGTCAAAATCACTGTATGTGTCCATATAAATTTCGAGGAGCTTATATTAAATTGACGTTTAGTAAAGGAAGAACATAAAGTCGATTTTATTTAAACATAATACATTTATTTAATCAAAGTATATACCATTGCTATCTATGCACTTTTGCCATCTCATAGGTAGTTCATTGATTCCTTTAGTAAAAAAAGCATCCGGACAGGAATCAATAAAATCTTTGACGGCGCTTTGGACTGCCCCATCGGAGTTAATTTTTTCCCTTGCAAGAAGTTACCTAAATTTCGAAAAAATGGTAATCTGTTGGAGCCAGGTCCGGGGAGTAAGATGGATGTCTTATTCATTCCAATTGAAGCTCCTCTAATTTGGTAGCCGTCTGTTGTGTAGTGTGTGGTCTAGCGTTGTCCTGAAGCAGCAGTCGCCTAGAGCGAATGGCCAACCTCAGTTCTTTAGCAGCTAGCTTTTCCATCATGATTTGCAGTTAGTGGCAATAGACATCTGCTGTAATAGTCTGGCCAGATTTAAGAAAGCTGTAGTGAACGACACCGGCACTATTCAACCAAACGCTTACAAGTAACTTTTTTTTGAGTCAATTTTCGCTTGGGGCAGGCTTTGGCTGGTTCGCCAGGGTTCAGCCATTGCGATGAGCGTTTCCGATTATCGTACAGGATCCACTTTTCATCACAGGTGATGATTCGATTTAAAATCCCTTAATTATTGTGCCGGTTGAGTAATGTAACGCAGCAGTCGACGCGCGTTTATCGGTTTGCTGCACGCAATTCATGAGAACCTTTCAAGTTTTTTCACGTTCCCAATTTGCTTCAAGTTGATTAAAACAGTTTTGTCACTAACACCGCAGCCTGCAGCTAGCTCGGATGTGGTTTGCGATGGATCCGCTTCCACAATAGCCTTCAATTCTTCATTTTCAACTTTGGTCTCCGGCCATCCACTGGGCTTGTTCTGTAGGTCCAAATTTCCAGAGCGCAAACGTTGGAACTAAAAACGCACTGTGTTTTCTTTTGCGAAACCGCCGCCATACATCATTAATTCTTCGAGCCGTTTCTGCAGCACTGGTGTCACGGTTTCCACCGTGCTCATACTCGAAAATAATCGATATTTCAAGTTTTCCATTTTGTTAACAGAGTAACGCAAAGAAAAACAAAAAGAGGAAAAAACAAATTAATTACGGTTTTTGACACACAAATGCATGAGTAAATAGCGGTATAAATTTGAAATTGGACTTCCTAACCAAAGAAGATATATTTGAAATCAAAGTGGCCAGTACGACAAAACGCCAATTTCATATGTAAGGACCTAATATTACATATAAAGTGAAAATATAGAAAAATTAAATATTCTGAAAAAAAAAACAATGATTTTGCAATTTTTCATTTTACGAATTCACAGGAACAAAATGTATGAATATAAGTTCACTGATAACTTTGTAATCGTTATTTATGTTACAAATCTCATAAATTGAGAATTGGCAGGTTATTTTAGGTTACAGTAGATGATTCGGGATGAATGGGCCCACTCGACCGGATAAATAAGACGGCCTCGCAGAAAACCGATGAGAAATAGCACTTGCGTTGTGTCTCACTGCATGAGGAAGGTACCGTTGTCCCACTTTGGGACAAAGCTCCCAAACGCACTTATAACTCTTCTGGTATTCTTTCATCCTTCATCCTTCTTGCGGATGTCCATGAGCGGCGTGTACATGAACGAAATGTACATGAACAATGTAAACATTGTTTTGAAAACCGTGATTCATTTATTTTTTCCTCTTTTGGTTTTTTCTTTGCGTCACGATGTGTATGGTGGCGGTGTTGCAGAAGAAAACACAGTGCCTTTTTGGTTCCAACGTTTTCGTTTTGGAAATTTCGACCTGCAGAACAAGCCCCGTGGACGGCCGGAGACCAAAGTTGATAATGAAGAATTGAAGGCTATTGTGGAAGCGGATCCATCGCGAACCACGTCCGAGTTAGCTGCAGGCTGCGGTGTTAATGATAAAACAGTTTTAATCCACTTGAAGCAAATTGGGAAGGTGAAAAAGCTTGAAAGGTGGGTACCTCACGAATTGAGTGCAGCAAATCGAATCATTACCTGTGATGAAAAATGGGGTTCAAGCCAAAGCCTGCCCGAAGCAAAAATTGACTCAAAAAAGTTATTTGTGAGCGTTTGGTGGACTAGTGCCGGTGTCGTTCACTACAGCTTTCTTAAATCTGGCCAGACGATTACGGGAAATATCTATTGCCAGCAACTGCAAATCATGATGGAAACCTAGCTGCTAAACAACCGAGGTTGGTCATTCGCTCTAGGCCACTGCTGCTTCAGGACGACGCTAGACCACACACTGCACATCAGACGGCTACCAAATTAGAGGAGCTTAAATTGAAATGTCTAAGACATCCACCGTACTACCCGGACCTTGCTCCAACAGATTACTAATTCTTTCGAAATTTGGATAACTTCTTGCATGGGAAAAAATTCAACTCCGATGGGGCAGTCCAAAGCGCCTTCAAAGATTTTATTGATTTCTGCCCGAATGGTTTTTTTTTAGTAAAGAATCAATAAACTACCTATGTGATGGCAAAAGTGCATAGATAACAATGGTATGTACTTTGATTATATAAATATATTATGTTTACCTATCTTAGATCCAGGGTATACCTTGGTACAACATTTCACTTTTTGGTAGCGGTGAATGCACAAAGAAATTTATATTGGTGTAAAAGAATATAAGAAATACCTATATCGATATAATATCATGATGTATGGTGTGATGATGGTGGTGGTGGTGATGAATATTTATAGTGACATATTATGCTTGCAGCTCTTTAAGCAATGCTGAAATTTTCAAACGTGTATCTGTAAAAACTGAATAGTTCTGTTCAGTTCTTTTGGATCCAGGGTATACCTTGGCTCAACATTTCACTTTTTGGTAGCTGTGAATGTTCACAGAAATCGATGTCGGTGTAAAAAACTATGAGATATACCTATATCAACATAATATCAATATGATGTATGGTGTGATGATCGTGATGGTGATGATGATTATTCAATTGTGACATATTATGCTTGCAGTTTTATAAACAACTCTGAAATTTCCAAACGTGTATCTTCAGAGACTGAGGAGTGCCGTTCAGTGCGTTTGAATCCAGGGTATACCTTGCCACAACATTTCACTGTTTGGTAGCATATCCTCGAGTTTTACAAAAAAAGTCAAAATCACTATAAGTGTCCCTATAAATTTTGAGGACTTCCCTAGACTCCTCATGTATTCCAACACCAGGTCTACCATTTGATGACAATGGGACCAATTTGGGAGTCAACCCGTTAAAATAAGAAAGAATTTCTAAAATCGGTCCACAAGTGACGGAATAATCGCGTAACATACATACATACATAATAGGTTGACAACTTACAAAAATCTGATAGCGCTATTGCCAAGTATTAAGCGGCCGTAACTATCCTTTCTCGAAGCATTTCGCGGCTTTTTCGTGCCCCCATATTTTCGTTTGTAATAAAGCTAGCGGTCTAAATTTTTGCCGCAGAGAAGTTGTTAGCGGCACAAGCATTTATTTTAAATTTTATAAAAATGGAGTGCATAGTTTAGGAGATATTAAGAGGCAAGGAACGCGATTTTGAAAGATGGAGGAGAAGGACGAGGATGGATAGATGGAGGAGGTATGGAGGTAGAGAGAATAAGCATAATTCAAAGCATACCTCTAGGAGACTAAATTTCAAATTTGCTGTCAGGTTAGATTATTAGCTTTTCTATATTTTCCCTTTATATTATATTACATATAAATGGAAAATATAGAAAAATTAAAAGTTCCTAAAAAAATAATTAAATTTTTTTTTTTTTTATAATTTTTAATTTTACGAATTCACAGGAACAAAATCTATGAATACAAGTTCACTGATAACTTTGTAATCATTATTTATATGACAAATCTTATAAATTGAGAATTGGTAGATTTCAACCAGGTATAAGTTATAAGTATTACTTATTGGTATTAAGTTTCATAATTAAGTATTTGTTTTGAATATATAATAGAATATAATTTTGTGTTTATGTAAGTGAAAGAATAAAGTCTGGCCGCTGGGACGTTCAAATTTCAAATGCTCTTCCCGCTACCCTGGGAACAACAGTCGCACCACCGCACGCGCAACACACTTGAACGCTCCAGCGGCACATTGCTATCCAAAACCGTGGTTTTAATTCAGTCCTCTATATACAGTATGATGAGATATAGTAGTCCTTTAAACTATACAGTTTTAATTAATGTCTTATAATTAGAAGATATCATAAAATTTATATTCAAGCGCGAAAAATATATATTATCAAGCGGTTTCGCACGTCGCGTCGAGGTGATATGGTGTTTTCTCCCATTGGGTACGAGACCCTAAAATCATTTTCAATATTGTATCCTGAAGTATATTACAGTGAGTAGAGTTATTTACTGAAGAAGTTTTTTCTCCAAGAACACATTCCACTCGGGTGAAACCGCGGACAAAAGCTAGTTTGGAAATATTTATGTAAGTATTAATAGAATAATAAATACAAAATGTCTTCAAAAAAAGGTTTTTGACGTACTTAGATAAGAACGACTGAAATTCTTTTTAACTAGCTATTGCCCGCTGCTTCGCCCGCGTGGGAGTGTTCGTGACAAAAACCTTATTTAGCAAATATACCTATGGCAATATAACTAACACCACAGAGTAAAAATATGTACTTTGTAATAAATTTATACTAAAACCTACCTTTTCTACCTACGTAAGTATAATATATTTTTACTCCGTCATCTGTGCTATTATTATATTGCCGTAAGTATATTTGCTAAAGAAATTTTTTGCCACTCACACTCTCCCACGCGGTCGAAGCTGCGGGCAAAAGCGAACTGTTAGGGGTACCTTCGGATTATGCTTTTAAAATAAAAAGGTATAAACCTTTTTTTTTAAAAGCACTACCACACCACTCCACAACCACTTTTATTAAAATAAAATACAATTTTTGCCGCAGAGAAGTTGTTAGCGGCACAAGCATTTATTTTAAATTTTATAAAAATGGAGTGCATAGTTTAGGAGATATTAAGCGGCAAGAAACGCGATTTTGAAAGATGGAGGAGGAGGACGAGGATGGATAGATGGAGGAGGTATGGAGGTAGAGCAACGTCAGCAACAACCCTTACTGGGACGGGACATAACAGAACGTTCAGACAGACAGACCCGGCGGGGGACTTTTAGAGAAAAGTCGAAAAAATGCAATACCATTTCGAAAATTTTAATTTTTCCTAAGTCCGCTGCTCGCCCGGACCCACCACGCTAGATAACACGACCTAAGTATATTGTCCGTAATCCGGTAGACCGGGGATAGTTCAGAGCATTTCTCCGGCCTTCCGCATTCCGGATCATATAGTGGGAATATGGTGGCAAACCCCAAAGGGAGATCTCCGACCGAGCGAGGTGGTATGCTGGGTCAGGCCGAAGCCCACTTGTATGAATTTCAAATGTTGTATATATACCGCCGATCTTAGAAAACTTTGATAGCGCGATTCAGGATTGTGGCGCTTATTGTTCCGCCACATCACTCCCCCCCGAAGACCTGAGGTCGAATCTTGAGTCGTCTTGCTTGAGTCGCCAGAGTCCCATTGAGTCGGAACTGTGCTGCTGCTGCGTGCAGCTCTGCGGCTCCAGTGAGTCGGAGTGCTGCCGTGCGGGGCCGATGCTACGTGCTGACCAGGAGAGATGTGCTCTGATTGCTGACCGGTCGTTGTAGTGAGTGTGCCCGTTGAAGCCGATGAGGGTTCGACCAGGCCGCGGTGCGTTGAGGCTGGTGGTCGAGGTACCCGATGAGGCTGAAGCTGGCTGGCATGGTTCGGAGGGATAGGGGGTGATGATGATGATGTCCAGAAAGAGACGTGTTCTGTCGAGGGTCACCAATGTGGGAATAGTGGATGCCCCAAAGGGAGATCTCCGACCGAGCGAGAATTTCAGATGTCGTATATATAGTGCCGATATAGTAACGGTATCAGGGCTTGTTTTATATCTTTTTTATTCTTTCTCTTTTTTGATTCTTTTTCTGTTTTCTTTTTTAATATTCTTAATTCTACTTTTACATTTTTCTTATAATTAATTTTTATATTTACACTGATTATATTTCCTTACATATGTCAATATAGAGTACAATGTACTTGTCATGTATTTACTTTTTTACAAAAGTCGGCGAAATATAAAATATAAAAAAAGAGCAATTGTTTAAAATTCAATACATATCCATTATACAGTAAAAATAAAATCAATTAAAATAATAATTCCAATAAAATAAAATAACTCGAATAATAATAATTACAATAAAATTCAACAAAAATACAATTAAAACCATTTAAAATGTCAACAATAAAACGACGGCACAAGGTAAAAGACTAACCTAATATTACAGCAACACATTATAAATAGAGCCTAACTAAAATCACACTAAAATATCACAGTTTTTCTTACAGACTACACCCACAATCTTCTTACAGTAATCGAGGAAGATATCCCTCGTTCTGCCCCCCAGGATGGAAGACAGGCTCTCATCCGTAATCGATATGCCCATTTTTGCTCAGTATCATATCTACTGCTAGCAAAAATCGGGCACTCGAGTAACAGGTGAGGAACCGTCTCCTCAACTCCTGGCTGACATGAACACGACGGGTCCTCCTTCAACTTGAATCTGTTCAAGTAGAAGGCGAACCCGCCGTGTCCAGTCAGTATCTGTGTAGTGTGGTGTGTTATGTCTATTTTGTTGACTATCTTGTATGCAGCAGCAGCGCTTGGGAAAAAGAGCTTCGTGGTTCCAGCCGTCCCTCCCACTTCGTATCTCCTGTCCCATTCCTCAACCGAATCCTCTCTTAAGATACGCTTGACGAATGAAACAGGACACAGATCGTACTCAGGCTTCCTTTTCAATCGCAGCGCGGCCTCCTTGGCTAATTCGTCAACCCTCTCATTCCCTCTCAACCCTGCGTGCGCCTTAATCCAAAACAGGGAGACCTCCCGCCTCTGCGATGCAGCTTTTCGGAGGGCCTCCCTTGTTTGCACTGCCAGGGGATGAGGGGAACTAAGGGTGGACTGCCTGGAGAGCCGATCTGGAATCGCTAAGGATACCGACCTTCGCCATTCCACTCTTGCAGGCTATACTTACTGCTCTCTGGAGCGCTAGAAGCTCGGCTTGGTAGACGGTACAATACGGCGGCAACGCAAGCTTGACGGCCTTCGTCTCGACCTCACCCTTCCATACAGAGAGTGCGGCTCCGACTCGACCCTCAATCTTGCTGCCGTCCGTATAGATCCTATGGACGTGGCTGTTAACCACGTTTGCATACGAGTCCTCGTCTACCAACCCGAACCTCAGCTCTACCTGCTCTGCTGGATGTGGGTCCTCGATCGCTGGAGCCATTCGCTCCACCTCCCTGTCTTTCAACGCCGGGTGCGGTACTCCCTTCTTGATTTCATAGAGCCTCGAAGCTTCGAGTATCCTGAGATCAAGAGGGAGTATCCCAGCCAACAGCATTGCAGAGTTCAGGGAGACGGTCCGATATTCTCTGCAAATCTTCTGGGCAAAACCCCGTTGGACGGAGTTGAGCCTTTTCTGGACCCCTATCTTTTCCACGGTGGGTGCCCACGCTGCCGATGCATACAAAATAGTCGGCTCTATCACGGCCATATATATAGTCTTAACTATCTGGGGGTTAAGCCCCCATCCTGCTCTTGCAGCCTTTGCGAGCTGCTTATACCTAATAATGGCTTTTTTACAGACATTGCCGACGTGGGCATTAAAGGTGAGGCTGCTGTCTATTGTAAGGCCTAATACCTTAATCTCGTCGTAGTATTGCAAGTAAACACCCCCCATAGCGAGTCGGGGCACGTCATAGTTGAGCTTCCGCGTGCTTAGTAAAGCACAGGTTTTGTGGGGGGCGAATTTCAGCTTGTTCAGCTCCCCCCACTTACTGATTTTTTCCAACACCCCATTTGCCTTTCTCTCGATCTCGAGAGCAGTCTCTCCCTCAAACACTATCACTAAGTCGTCGGCGAAAGCCTGACTAAAAACATCCATCTCCTCTAACATCAATAGCAGGGGGTCCAACAAGAGGTCCCACAGGATTGGTCCACCTATGGATCCACCTATGGATTGGTCCACCCTGCACGCACCCCTTGTTGGTCTCCCTGCTCACTTCCATACCAGCATACCTTACATTCACTCCTCTTTTACTCAGGTAGCTGCTGATCACCCGCCTCGGGCTCCCCGGACATCCAATCTCAGCTAACCTAACCTTTATGGCCGGCCACCAAGCACTATCGAAGGCCCCCTCTATGTCCAGCGACACCACGACAGAAAAAGACACCACGGCAGGAGGCCGATCGGTCGATAGGCTTTTGGTACCCGGTACGATTCCCTGCCCGGCTTCCTTAGCACCACCACGGTCGCCCGCTTCCACTGTTTGGGGAAGCAGGCGACGGTGAGGCACCTATTCAGCAGAGCAAGGAACCATTCCGGGTCACATTCCACAGCATGTTGGCAGATGTCCGACGTGAGTCCATCCGCCCCGGGGGCCTTTTTGGGGCTGAAGGACCTTACGGCTCTCTTCAACTCCTCCATGATGAAAGGAGGGTCGTCCAGACCCGCCGGCGGTTCGGTGTCCAAGGACTCCGCCCGCCGGCGCGTCCGCCGATGTTCCTCGCTTTCATCACGTTCCTGGTCCTCAGGGTAGAAGGTCTCCGCCAGCCATTCCGCGGAGCTTCGGGCGTCGAGGGTTTCACCGTCCCTCGTAAGGGGCAGATCCTCCTCCCTCCCTCTGACTCTGCTCAACACCCTGTAGATGCCCTCCCAGACCCCCTCCCTATCCTGTTTCCGGCAAAACTCCTTCCAGCTGAGACTGAGAAGTCTGTGCATCTTTTACTGCCTACTCATAATTCTCTTTCGCTTCCAGGTACAGTCCAACTACGCGGTCTCTGCAATCAGGCGCAGCGTTACGGATCCTGCGTTTCCTCGTGGCGACCTCCTTCTTCATCTGCGCGAGCTCATCATTCCACCACGACAAGGTGAATTTCTGTGTGTGTTTTTGGACGGCATGGTGTCTCTGCATGTCTGTGTTATGACTTCTATGTATCTGTCTATTGTTTCTTCTATTTGTTGTGTGCTGTGTATTGTGTCCATGTTCTGTACAGTCAATTGTCTGTCCGACATCAGCTGGGTCAGTTTCTCACGAAACTGAGTCCAGTTTGCCTTCTGTGTGTTAAACATGCGTGTGGTACGTATTATGTTTGTGCCTGTGGATTTCTGTTGTCTGATGCCAAATGATATGCCGTTGTGGTCCGAGCTCGTCAGACCCTCATCAACTCTCCAGCCGCCCACTCGGTCCAGCAGGTCGTCGGAGCACGCTGTCACATCCACGTAACTGGAGTACCTTTTTCCCCCTCTGACGGTATCGAAAGTTGGGGTGTCTCCAGTGTTGAGACACGTTATATACACGGATATGTAGACCCATTGCTTCCAGTACAGCAGACACATCCCTTCCTCGCGGGTCTTCCGCGTCCCCACCCCACCACGGGCTTTTAGCGTTCGCGTTGCCTCCCAGGATCATCTTATCAGATCCCAACTCTCTTCCTATCTACATAAGATGGTCCAGGTAGGGCCCTACAGGCTTATTGGGCTCGAAGTAGAAGGACACTACAACCGTCTCCCAGGCTTTGGTTCGGAGGGTGGTCACAACTATGTTGTTGTTGCTGAGGCGTGTGTGTAGCTCGACGTCCAGAGTGTCGTCGAATACCGCAACACACGCCTTGACAACACCGCCCCCTTCCCCATCGCTCTGGTAGACCCTAACTCCGTTGTATGTCCTCACACTCCGCGCCCCACCTATGTAGGGCTCTTGAAGCAACGCTACGCTAGCCTTACGCTTGGTGGCCTCGAGTAATAACTCCCTTGTGGCGATTTGGCTCCGCTGAAGGTTGGCCTGTAATATTCGGTACTGGAAGTACTCACCGGGGACAACCTCAGCAATACGACACCGCCGATCTGGCAAGAGCGTCCCACCTCTTTTTTTCTGCACACTCTCTATCAAGGGCACTGTGCTCCATGCTACCTCTCTTGGCCTTAGTGCAATTTATGCACTGAGGCACTTCTCTCTGCAGCCACTTTTCGCAAACAGTCCTCATGTGAGGACCTGCGCAGTGACTGCATCGATCAGTCTCCTCCCTACACATCCTCTTCGTGTGCCCATACCCGAGGCAGCGGAAGTACTGCACCAGCGGACTATGGTTCTCCACTCTCACTCTGCCCATACCTATATGGGCGTATCCCGCATTCACACACCTCTTCCATACCTGTGGGCTAACTCTAGCTATGACGTGGTTCTGTAAGGGGTTCCTTGCTTTCATCACATATACTACTTCCACCTTTCTCTCCTCCCCCTTCAGGCCCCCAAGGATGTTCGCGTTCTGGTTAGAGAACGCGGTGATGAAGTCGGCTGTGTCGTACTTCATCACACCCCTGAAGGCCAGAAGGGGGTTTTTATTCTTCACTTCTTCCACCACTAATCCCTCATTCTTTCCCAGTCTCTCTTTCACCTTATTTCTTTCTTCCTCATTTGTACAGCCGACGACTACTCTTCTATTTTTAACATTTCTAACTCTTTCCACCCTAACCCATCCATCCTTCGCATCTACAGTCTTTCTAATCTTTTCCATCAGTTCCTATCCCGAATCCTGCGTGTCCCTGGAAGACACCACAACCGAATGCAGCGCCCTTGTCTCGGGGACTCGCTCAGCGACTCCTCCGAGACAATGCTCGCATAGCTTGCTGTTTTAGCGACGGTTGTGTTGCTTTCCAGGAGCAAGCTCAACTTTTCCATACTCACTCTTCCCTCTTCCATGCATCCCTTCACCTCATCCATCTTCTTCATCATCTCTATCATTCCCTCATTCATACTTTGCTCTAATAACATATTTCTCTTTTTCAGGTACATCATCGGTGCTTCCTCTACCACTGTCGTCGTGCTCATGGGTGGCTGGGTGGGATGTAAAGGGTCCCTTCCCAGCCCTCCACTGCTCCCGGCTCTGACACTGGTGAGTTCATCCTCTAATTCTTTTATTATGCGGTAGAGCCTCTCTATAGCGGCGAAAGCTTGCTCCTTGTATTCTGTCTTAAAATTCTTTGAGTTGTTAATGCTAGCCTTCGCTAGCTGTAGACAGGCTCTACCTTCTGCCGTCATAGGTCTGTTCTGGGTTTGGGGACTTTCGGGCTTCTGTATTATGGCAACTTTTTTGACTTTTGGTTTTTGTCCCGGTGGATCACTCTGTTTAGTTTTTTTGGGGGGGTTATAGCTTGTAAGCTCAAGGCTTCAAGTTTTTCAATACTCTTCCTAACTTCGAAAGATTTTGCTGGTTGCGAGAGGGCCTTGCCCTCGCTTACCTTATTTCTTTTTGGCGGGGAAACAATAAACGTGTCACTCTTCTGGGGGGTGCGTATCATGTTGTCGATTTAGGGGGACTCGTCAAATTAAACATCAATTAAAACACAAAATAAAATACGGTTGTAAAATAACTAAAGCTAATTAAAATTATAAAATGTCAATAAAATTCAATAAAATAGTTCAATAAAATAATATCAATTAATATAAGTGTCAAATAATAAAATGTCAATAGAATCCTAGCCTAACAGTTCCCCAATAGGGGGTTAACTGACTTACTCTAAATAATAAAATCCAATAATAAATGTCAAATAAAACTCTAAACTAACAGTTTTCCCAAAAGGGGTTCAACTGACCTAATCTAGCTACTATAGATAAGATGTAGTGTGTCTGGAACCCAAGCACACAATATAAAAACTTATACTAACGACTACACTAAAAATAGTGTAGTTGGTCTTAATCTAATTACAATATAACAGCAGCTCCAATAGGAGATTACTGGTCCAGGTCAATGTTAGTTACCTTAGTTAATAATATTATAAATTAGTTAATAATAATATAATGTTAGTATACCTTAGTTATAAGCTTTTTTCAGGTACAAATTTGTTCCGATTTTTGAATCTTTGTCTATTCGGTACTTTAGCCCCACTTCCCAGCTGCCTAGATCCGCGATCCGCGTCTTCCTATGACGTCTGCCTCCGGAGTTATCGCCGTTTTAAAATTTTCAAAACGGCCGACAAACGACAAAGTCGGACTTTATTTGTTGGTAGATATTTGGATTTGTAGATAGCGGATCGTGGTTTCCTTGCACCTAGGGTTATCGTACCTTGGGCTTATTATGGTGAAGGAGTTTGAGGGGGTTCTATTCCCCCTTTTTTTCCGCTGGTTTTGGAGTCTATCGGCTTCTCTTGGTCACGCCCTTTAAAAGGAGCCGTCGCACGTTGTCGTGGCTCTTACGGTTCGGGAGCTATGAACGATTTAAAATTTACCAAAATGGCGGACAAAATGGCCGCCAGTTGTTTTTCGGCAATAACTCCCGTTCCAGTAGTCCGATCAACTCGTGCGAGGTGTCTACTGCTTTGTCCCGTTGCCTGCTATCTGTTTCTTGTGGTGCTATAATTATTATTCCCGTCGTTCCCGGTTTATCCCTGTTTTTTACCTCTTTTTGTATAACTCCGGTTCTAGATGACCTAGAATGACGGGAAAGGTGTCAATTTGTAGGGGGTGGTGTCCTCCTGCTGACCCCGACCTACGTTTTTATATAGGAGCTCGGGGTAGTTTGTGGTAACAGGTTTTCCGAGATACCGAGTTTTCCTTTATTTTGGAAAATTTTCCAGGGGGGCTTACCGTTTTTTGCTGGGGTTCTTAGGCGCTGCGGTGGAGCTAATTTACAGCTATCTAGAACCCACGCGTCTCCAGATGTTTTTGTGTAATAGCTGTTTTAAGTTTCAGTTTTTATAATTTGATAACTCACCCCCTGATGTCTAAAAATTTTTCTTTTTCCGGTTTTTGTGTTTCCTTATATGTGGCTTCCAAATGCACTTCAATCCTTTCCTCTCAGGTCACTATTTCACTGACCTCGTGGGGACGCTTAAAACTAAAACACAAGGTCAATGGTACTAATTCTTAGTCTATAAACACAAAAATCACAACACTTAAAGAGGTCACTATCCTACACAAAGTCCACTTATTATTTTAAAAATCCGTTAACAAACACTTATTCTATTTCACTTTTTAGTTTATTTAGTTTTTTTTCTTTTTTAGTTTCACTGTTTTAACACTTTTTTCACTGTTTTAAGGTATGCCGTAATCACCCGCGTGTAGAGGGCGCCGAGACGATTCTGGCGATACCTTTTTTGTCAAAATCGGATAACTTTTACCCACTTTTTAGAATTTTTAAGTGCGGAGCGTCGCGAAAAAGCTGTTGCTCGGTCAACGGAAGGCACGGAACATAGCCGATGAGGGTTCGACCAGACCGCGGTGCGTTGAGGCTGGTGGTCGAGGTACCCGATGAGGCTGAGTCTGGCTGGCGTGGTGCGGAGGGGTGGGAAGTGATAATGATGATGTCCAGAAGAAGCCGTGTTTTGTCGAGGGTCACCAATGTGGGAATATGGTGGCAAACCCCAAAGGGAGATCTCCGACCGAGCGAGGTGGTATGCTCGGTCAGGCCGAAGCCCACTTGTATGAATTTCAGATGTTGTATATATACCGCCGATCTTAGAAAACAACGATAGCGCGATCCAGGATTGTGGCGCTTATTGTTCCGCCACAATATAGTCCCAGCCCTCTTTAACAATTAGTCCAAATTATGTGCAGTAAAAAGAAAAGATCTCATGTTGTAAACACTTGAGACGATAAATTATCTTATTTTGATAAAAATGTAAATAATTGTTGATAACCGTAAAACGGGGTTAATAGAAACGATCCTGACTTTCAAACCAACTTTAACAATATAAATCCTATGCTTCTTGCAATAAAGCTGCTTTCATTACGGGAGTCTTGAAATTATATTGAAATGATATTTTACAACCGTGGTATAGTTTTAATTCTAAATTTTTATTTCATTACGAGAAAAAAACAATTAAATGGTCAATTTCTATTTGCCTGGAATACGGGGTCATTAGATACGACATATGGGGTTAATAGAAAAAAGTGATAGGGTTGTCAAAATATTTTATGTCTTAGATATTAATATGTAGGTAGGTATCTAGATTTTTTGTTATTTAGGTAGGTACACATGTGGTTCGATAATTAAATGATTTGATTGGATATTATTATTTAAGACTATGTAAATAAAATAGTTAATTTTATATTGGATATCAATTAAACTACAAAATAATTATGCTTATTTAATAATTATCAACAGCACTCCATGTAAAACATGAGTTACAAAACATAAATTTCTCGCAGAAAAAAAAAAATCTTAAAAATTATTAATATTTCTTACATTCATCACCATAACATTACCTAATTATAAAATAATCAGTGATACGCATGATGTTCATTAACTGCCTGTTGTATTAAATTTACGTCATATTTTAAATTCCTCTTACCCCGGTGGTCTGGTTTGTAGGTGCGTGGCATATTATCACCATAGGTGCCTGCATGTAAATACAATATATTATACTAATTATTATTTAATAAAAAATTAAATAAGTAAAAAAAATACGCTTTAAAAAGTATCAAAGATGAAAATGTAAGTATCCTCTGAAAACAGAGAATACTCTATTCTATTATTTTATTTTATATTTTATTAGGTATTTTACTTACATAAGTATAAAGTTGGTGTGGCTACAAAGTTAGAAACTACCAACAAACATCAAACATAACATAAAAGTTCTGCCAAACTTAACGAAAGCGGTTCTAATAACCCCTTTCGCGTTTCTATTAAACCCTTTCTCGTTTTTATTCACCCCTAACCTGTTTCTGTTCTGACGTCTCTATTTACCCCTCAGTTATCTCTATTCACCTCTATATTAAAAAATATTTATAAGTGCTGAAATTTTATTTATTTAACCATAAATAAAAAAAAACAAACAAATCAGAAAAACTTACCTTTACAATTTATGCTGGGTACACTTCACTTTCGGATAAACTAATTTTGATAATTAATCAAATGTAAAAAGCCGTTATTGTTGCTGTCCCTGAGCATGTGTCTAAAGTTATACATAGAAATTTGTCACAATATTTTCTTAGCCGGCCATTACCTTGAATCCCTTTATAAAAATGAATTTAAACCTTATTAATATGTCAACAGAAATTATTTACGTTAATCATTTAATGCAATAAACAATGATTTTGTCTGTGTCCCCAACAAAGAACAATTTCGTTACTACCTTACGTTGCTATATGAAAATAAACCTTAAAGTAAGTGAATAGCATCTTTTCGTACTTCATTCGGTTCGACTTGTTGTCGCTCTGTTTATTAGATTATTATAGTATTTTCAGTAATACATAGGGCTCTACTTAATTTAAAGCTAATTAATTTCACACGTACGTACTATTCATCAAAAGCTATAGATAATATGTCGTCAGTTGGCATTCATTTAAAGTTTTTTTGTCACTAATATAATAATTGAACTTTTAAAATTAGGCTTTGGTAACTCAGTAATTTAAATTAATAAGAATATTCTATGAAACTAATTGTTTTTGTGAGTTTTTCTGTGATTTAATTTTATAAGAGGTTAATATTAGTGTTACAGTTTAAAACTGACATGTTAGTGAGTCTTATTGAAGAATTTTAATAAAGAATCTTAAATTTGCAAAAAAGTAACGCTGTTGTCAAATTTTTCGTTACCTTGATATATTATTTGCCACAAATATAGTTAACTCATTAAAACTATCTCTACAGAAGTGTGTATATTATAAATCGAACTACAACGAATCTATATCTACATAAAAAAATATAAAAATTGATTACTTTAATTAAAAGAAAATAAAGAAAATTTTATGCTCGGATTAGGCTTAAATAGTATTTTGGCCCAACTACCTGCAAGATGGCAAAAGTGCATAGATAGCAATGGTATAAACTTTGAATAAATAAATATATTATGTTTAAAAAAAACGACTTTATGTTCCTCCTTTACAAAACGCCAATTTCATGTGTAATGACCTAATATAATATAATAATAAAAAGAATAAATTCTTAATATAAATATTAAGTAGGTTAATTTTAAATAAAGAGTGATATTAGTATTTATATGGTAGTATTTATTATTATTATATATTTTACATATACTAAAAATGTCTAAATCTATGTTTCCTTTTAATATTATGCATCTACCTCACACTGTTTCTGCATTACCCATAGGTTGGCTGGTAGAAAATGCCACAAGGCATTAAGCCCGCCTCTATACCATATTGTGTCCATAAAGTATAATAAATAGAAAAAAAATATATATTTGGAAGTATCATAAAATGAATTGTTTTATTTTACTTAATTTTAGGGGAATTGTTTTTTGAAAAAAAAATATTTTTGCAGTTATTTACTATTGTAAATAGATTAGCACTCTTACTAATTTACTTGTTATATTATGTACAAAGCTAGGTGTTAAAATATTGTATTAGGTCCGAGACCCCCTACGCCTAATAATTCCGATTCAACTGATTGATTGACACCACGTTCCTGAACTCCGAACTTTCTTCACTGTTCACTGTTGGCGCTGCCTAAAAATGGATTTGCAGTACAATTCGATATACATAATATATACTACTAATTAAAGGAGGAGCATTATGAAATGAAACTGTTATTATTTGGAGAAACTAGACGAATAGTGCCAGAATTATAATATCACGTACTATGAAATTAATATATAAATATAATATTTCTGGCACTCTATACGAAGTCCCTCCTGTTGGGGATGGATATTAATTGAATATAAATACGCTTCACATAAATTTGAACATCATAAAGTCGATGCAATTCATCCGTTATGGTATCGTCCGGGATCCATGAGATCCTTCAGGGGTCATACGAAGAAAACCTTTGCTCCAGTCCCGATTTACATAATAATTATTTATTATTTTAAGTAAATAACTTAAAATAATAATTATTTAAATATTATTTAAATTTATACTAAGTTAGTCTAGTTTTATGCTCTATGCAATTTAAAATTATATTTTTTTTTATTAAGTTATTTATGATAATTTTATTTGAAAGGGGGCTTACTTTATAAACAGAAATGATTTGTTGGTCTTATTAATAGTTCAGATTTATTTTAATTATTATTTTTTCGTATTTAACAATGTATTACATAACATTTTATTCTTATTAATCTTTTATTAATTATTACATATTTTTGTTTAAGGCTTACGATGCCCAGGGGCATGTTCAGATTTATAAGAACTTCAATTTCAATATAATATGTTAGCTCTTTAAGCCTACATACTGGCATTTTTAATTATTTCAAATTAAGAACTGTAACGTCATCAATTTTCTTTGTAAATTATTTTGTTCAACATTGAACATAGTTATTTTTGTAAATTATTTGAACCTAATATTAAAGCCTTACTACTTAAAAATATTATTGTTTTCTACCCCATAAAGTATTTAAAACCCTAAATATATCTACCGTCCTGAAGAACTGTTAAACCGAAGTTTTACACCAGTCCTCAATGGTATTAACTCAGATTGAGCGCACCGAACCAGATTGAGCGCAGTAGTTCCCAAAAAAAGACGATGGAATATCATTTCACAGTAACTATTGATTATTTTGTTATTTTAAAAAATATTTACTATTTATCTTTGCTGTTCTCTCGGGACACAAAATATCAACATCCATTTTTTAAATTTATTGTGAGCTAGCTGCTAAAGCTGTCAGTGTTGCAAGTTTTTAGGCGATTATTTTTCCCTACATTTGGCAAACTTACTTGTTGGTTCAAAGTTAAAATTAATTTCAATAAATGCTAAATAATAATAATAACAATGACAATAAATGGTTTATATGCTGATAAGGTTAGCAATGTTAGGACCCCACTGTAATTTACTATCTAGTGTTATACCTAGAAACACAGTGGTCTCCACTAAGTTCATTTTCTCATCATTTAATAGTATACCTATAGATTTATACTTGTTATTCTTTCAAAAATTTTACTAATAGTCAGTAGAATCGATATAGGCCTGTAATTTGTCGGATTATATTTATTTCCAGCTTTGAATAAGGGAACCTTGCTATGCTTCATTAAGTCTAGGAAAACACCACTTTTTATACAATCATTGAAAATCATCGCTAAAAGGAGATACGATTTCAATTATTGATTTAATAATTTTTGTATACATGCCCCAGAGATCAGCAGTATTTTTAATAATCAACAACTTAAATGTGTTAATAATATCTTCGAAGTAAATTTCTTTAAATTTGACATCACATTCCTTTACATTGTCTCTGAGTACTTTTACAGCAGCTGCAGGTAAGGATTTTAAATTTTTTCTAGTTGAGACCGGAATATAAGCAAAAACATTTTCGAAGACCGGCACAACTTCGAGGTCAGTAGTAAACTTTTTATTTTCAAAATAAAGTTCAAAATCGGAGCTACGTAAGGTGACGTTTCCAGTCTCACTTGCTACCACCTTCCATGTACTTTTAATTTTATTGTTGGAATTTTTAATCTTATTCTTTATACATATATAAAGAACCTTAGCAGTTTAGATACCCTTTTGAAAATTTTTGAATAATTTTTAACATATGTTTTAAAGGTTTCACTATTATTAATACATTTTTATATATCATATAATTCATATAATCTTCGCTTGCTTATTTTAATTCCTGCAGTTGCCTATTCAATATAGTTACTTTTTCTATTATTAAGTCTAACCGTTTTAGAAGTAAATACTGAATTAAATTGGGTTCTTATTATCTTAAATAAAAAATTAAATTTGTTTAAAGCTTCATCTGAGCTATTTGACCCATCTAACTATTTATTATTTGAATTTAAATTATTTCTAAATTTATCAATACGTTTTGTATTCACAGGAACAAACACATGCTTCTCCTTGATGTTACTGTCACAAATGACATTAAAAGAAGCTAACTGTCCTCGATGATGAGAGATCAGCTTATTAATATCTTTTTTTTTTTAATAAAATAAGTATAGTTTTTTGGTATTTTTTTTTCAAGTAATTACTGCCTTAGAAACTATTGTTGAATAAGAATATTTAAAAATCTTCCTCATTCTTTCACCCGTTCTGTCCCGGGTAAAAACAGATTGCAGTTTTTTTCTGTTTCTGGTATCATTAGATGCACGCAGATATGCGTGTACCAACAGACACACAATATGTCTAAAAGGTGGCATCAATCCATTCGTTACGTACGTTACATCTGGCTGTTATTTATACAGGTGTCCCAGAAAGAATGGATAATCCTGGAGCGCCTAATAGTAAGGCTATCAGGCACTCAAATAAAAATACACAAAAAAAAATTCGAAGTGGTGCCAAAAATATTAAGTTTTAAAAAAAAATGTTTTTATTGACCTTACTGTACTTTCATGTACATCACTGCTGCAAATTAATGAAATTTGTTGCATATTTGGTGTTATCTCATTCCTCATAGACCATACTATTAGAAATACAGTAAAAAGTATGAATATCTATTGTACTTTTTTGGAAAAACAAATATCAACTTAAATTTTTAGCATGAAATTTGATAAATAAATAATTTTGACAAAGTTTGGGAGCCAAACGTGAAAAAAATAGCATGAAGACCTAAGTGGAAAACTATTTCAAAAATATGAGCAGTTAATACAATTTACAAAATGGTCATAAAATTACGTATTACATAATTTTTTTAACATTAAGATGCAAATAATACATAATGATTGGCATTATTGAAAGCATTCCAGAAGTCTATCAGAACAAGGACGAAAGGAAGGATATTATATACATTTAGTGAAAAAACTTTTTCATATAAGAAATTATTATTTTTAAATAAAAAATTAAACCGACTTCCAAGGTAAAAATGCACAAAAAGTATGAAATAAAACTTATTTTCTAAATAATTCATAATTTTGTAGTCGGTACCAGCCCAAACAACATCCTGATATAACAATATTTAAAATAGAACAAAATTTTGAAGATTGAGTAGAGAAATAGTTAAACTTTCAGCCAAATTTAAAAGGGGAATTATTTAGAAAATAAGTTTTATTTCATACTTTTTTGTGCATTGTTACTTTGGAAGTCGGCTTATTTTTTTGTTTAAAAATGATAATAACTTTTCCCTTCTTATTGATATTTGTTAAATTATTATTAACACATTTTAAGAACGTTTAAAATAAACGATCGAATGTATAATTGAATACGCTCCAAGCTTCCATTAGGTATTGTATATAAGATAATGATGATGATTACTGTAAGTTACATGGGCATATGCTTGCAGTTCTTTAAACAATACCGAAATTTCCAAACGCTTATATTTAAAGACTGAGAAGTTCTGTTCAGTGCTTTTGGGTCCAGGGTATACCTTGGTGCAGAATCTTACTTTTTGGTAGGATATGCTTGGGTTTCTTCAGAAAAAGTAAAAATCACTGTACGTGTCCATATAAATTTTGAGGAGTTCCCTCGATTCCTCATGGATCCCATCATCAGGTCACCACTTTTGTTAAAACGCACCAACTTCGAAGTATATATATGTATACATGTATATAGAAGTATACCCTTTACATAAAAAAATATTTTTGAAAATCGGTCAACAGACGGCAGAGTTATCGTTGAACATACAAAAAATAAAATAAAAATACATACTGCCGAACATACAACCGCCTCCTTTTTTTGGAAGTCGTTAAAAAGTAACGCCATATATTGAGAATCGACCAAACTACGATGTAAGCGATCGATCTAGGCTTGTAGGCTATATACAAAATAGTATGACTAGCTAGTAAATTTTTCTCGTTTTCTACATTAATAGCAATAATTCACTATTCATGGTAGATACAATGATGAATTGTACCATTATAAAATTTACTTGAAACTGAAATTAATTAAAAAACATTGGTCATCCATGCCCACATACATTTTTTTATACCCAAAATTATTAATAACTTCGATTAAAAAATAAATTATGCAATTTTTTCTAAAATAAATCAACTTGCATAGTTAAAAATAAAAGTGCAATAGCTAGTCATACTATTTACTGTCTATTTATCAGCATAGTTAGTGTATAATATCAATATAATAAAAAACCTATGTAATTCATTCAATTCTGGTCATTGTGTTCAAAAAACTAAAATAAATTAAACAAAATAGACTTTTCTCTAAATAAAACTTATCTTAGATACTTATGATAGATTTTTTTTGTATTTTTTTTTAACGACTATAAGTTCTACTATAAGACATTTCAGGGTTATCCATTAATTACCGGACACCCTGTATAAGTCTATGTAATTATGAGACACCTCTTGATCAGATATCCCATATGTGTTCCAAAAATGTACTTTTAAGATAATTAAGTAATTAGTACCTAAGTATTTATATACAGATACACAGTAGATACACATGCCCTGGAAGATATAACAGTAGCAATTTTATTGTGTATTTAATAAAAATGCATGCTTTAAAGTGGTTGAGACCTAATTTTGTAGCATCTCGTTGATGCCTGTCACTAAACGCACATATTCCAGAAAAAAGAAAAGAAAACACGTCGTCTAATGTAAGTACAGTTACTATAAATTCTATATTTTTCATTTGATTTACCGCCGAATACTGGAACGATTGTTAAATTAAGTGACGCTCAAGTAACATGCTGTCCTTGTCATTTCGGCCAGCAGAGACAGCGACAGACTGTGAATAGGAGGGCTCTTAATTTTGATATTAAGCTTTCCATTATTCGGCCGAAGTGTAGCAGTTATTAGAAACTTTTTTGCAAAAGCGGCGCCGCGCTATGCAGCTCGGTGCAGCATGAAATTCGAACTCTTGCAATTAAACGTGTATCGTCTTATGTAGTGAATAAAGTTTAATTTTGAATCGCGATATAAAAAATACAGCGCAGCGGCACGTCTCAGTGTGAACTAACGCTAATGAGGGATCCTGCCTCTTTTATGTTTTAAAAAAACTTACTTCTCTTCAATTATATCATGAAAGCTACCAGTAACAGACATCTAACCACGCTGACGCATCTTCCAGCTTCGTGTAACTTCTGGCTGAAAATTCCCCAGGACAAGCTCGACGCAGTCACCGAAGTTATGAACTACGTGATGCATGGAATGATTCTGTAAGTAGTAACTAAAGTCTTCTCGCGTTAAGAAGTTAGTGAATCATGCGTACATAAATGTCAAAATGGCCTAATATTAACGATTATTGTCAATGGGTTAATGTGAACACAGCTATATTAAGTCTACGGACGCATTCACATCAGGTAAATCTGGTCCTGTAGTAATTTCTCGTAGATCTTGTGTTATTGGTACCAGACAACGGAAATATATTTATTACTTTTATACTATACTTTTATTTAAAACTTTAATTTTAAATCAATTCACATCACATGAATGTGGTTTTACAATGATGGTTTACAGTAACTGACGAGAGTTCTTGCACATCCTATCATTACAATGATGATCTATTAGTTCAGTTAAATAACAGTGAAATTATTAAAAAAAATAAAAAACAAAAACAAAAATATATTTAAACGTATCAGTCTATAATTGAAATACAATTAAAATATGATATCATATTCTAGTATAATTAAAGGAAGATAATTCATCACAGTACGAATAAATTAAATTTAACAGTTCATACATAAAAAATAAAATAATAGAAGATAACACGTCAATACAAAAATTTAAGCCAAAATACGTCATTATATGTCAAAAATTCTATATGCTAGCAAAAACAAAAAATTATTATAATAAATTCATCATTTCATCTATAAAATAAAATCTTAAACTAATAATATATAATATAATACTAATATTATATGTGGGAGAATAATATAAAAAACAATATAATATTATAATCAATAATTTATTAAATCCATATTTTTAATTTATAACACTGAACAAATAATTTATTATTAAATATTAGGTATAATATAATTTTATAGTATAGCAAATAATTTAAATACATTTACACCTTAATAAAGTAAGCAAGACCATAACTATTATCTATATAATTATATTACAATAAAGAGTTTTATAATAACATTGTAAAAGCTCACCTGACGAAAAGACAGTTCAGTGTTTCGTGTCCGACGGCTAGACAACGTCTGATCTGTCGACAAGCTTCGTCCGTCTTTTAAATAGTACAGAGTAAACACGTCAGTTGGCGGAGTGGGGTTTGTCAACATGATGGTTGACAGATGACAGTTGACAGATGTCAATTTTTACAACTACTGACATTATTCATTTGACATATCGTTAACAATAATTGTATTATCCCACACGGCCATACTGACGAGCAGCCTTTATGGCTCGCGAAATACTGAATCAATTCTAATCCATTAATCAATTAATTAATTTTATACATAATAGTGAAAATAATAGACAGTAGACTTTAATCATAATTATATAATTGCTTGCTAAAACTAAATCTCATAGTTAAGCGATAAGTATTATATTACAAATTGCTACAAATCTTGGCAATGATCAAATCACATGATTGCCAAGTGTCAAGACTGTTATGCCAAATCACATGACTATAAATCATGTTCAAATCTCATGATCGTGTAGCCAAATCACGTAGCTTTAATTCGTGGTCAAATTACATGACCAGGTAGCCAAACCACATGGCTTTAATTCGTGGTCAAATCACATGACCGTTAAGCCAAATCACATGGCTTAAAATCGTGGTCAAATCACATGACCTTATGCCAAATCACATGGCTAAAGCCTGACGAAACATTTAATTTATAACAGTCTATCAGCAATCAAATACTCAGATCCACGTTGGCCAGACGTATAGGTCTCTAAGTAGATGGAAACTGACAAAATGTTACTTATTCATCACAATCAGAATTTAAGGAATCTGCCAATTCATGACCTAGTTCAGGAGACATTAAACGTAAATTTTCATGGGATACATACAATTCATGTCCAGTATCATAAACTTTAACATTATATCTATCATTACCTTGTATTTTTGTTACTACACAGGGACCTCGAAACTTGCTGTCAAGTTTATTAATTGAACGCGGGTTTTGCTTAATCAGAACTACATCACCAATATTGAATGGGACAATTTTGGCTTTGATTTGTCAAAAAATCTCTTATTTTCTTGAGCTCGTCCATTCTGAGTTTAGCTTCCGAAAGACAAGTTTCTAGGTCCATACGCTCTACATCCTGTATCAAGGTCGATATGGCTGGAGGTGACTGATTACAACCCATGAGAAGTCGGAAAGGCGTATCGCCTGTACTTTTATTAAACGTACTGTTAATAGCTAATTGTACTTCACCAACCGCATCTTTCCAACTTCTCCTGGACGTATTTTCAACAATAGTAAAACAATTGGTCAGGACTTTCATCATACGTTCCACCTGCCCATTAGCACGACTAACACCACTAGCAATGAAATGTAATTCTATAGCCCAACGCTCGCAAAAACTTGTAAATTCTTTGCCTGTATAACTAGCAGCCTGATCACATACAATTCTTTTAGGTGTGCCGAAATTATAAATTAATTCTTTTAAACAATTGACAGTAGCTACCGCAGTATGATTATTTACCGCTTTCATAAAACAAAATTTTGTAAAGGCATCGACAAATACTACAGCGTATTGTTTGGTAGGTTTGTTTCCACTCAATTTACCAGTGGTATCCATATGCACTGTGTGAAATGGGATAGGGGGTTTGTCAATAGGATGAAGAGTAATTTGTTTAGAACCCGATTGGCTTTTATTAATTTTACATGTTAAACAATTTTCAACAAATTTGCGATTATTTTTAACCATATTCGGAAACCAAAATTGCTCGCGAATTTTTTCAACTGTCTTTTCCCAGCCAAAGTGCTTAAGGGAATCGAGAAAAATTTGGATTAAGTGCCAACGATAACTTTTAGGGACATAAAGACATTTTTTTGCTTTTTTATCGCTTGTATTGAAAATACGATATAACAGACCATTTTCAATTTTGTATGTTGATGCTAAATCTTTATCAATAGTTTCATTCTTAATCGATTCTATTATGTTTTTGGTTTCTGAATCGCGATTTTGTTCGGCCTCCAACCAATCACTATAATTATGAACGTTGTTAATGTTTAATGTACTCTTTGTAGGATTGCGACTAAAAAAATCCGCATGTTGTATACGTTCCCCTTTCCTATATTCAATTTCAAAATTAAATAATTGTAAATATGCCCACCACCTATGAACCCGAGGAAGTAGTTCCTTTTTGTTACGCGAGGCTTTCAAAGAATTACAGTCTGTAATTACTTTAAACGGTCTGCCTAGTAAATAGTGGCGGAAATGTTTTATTGCCCTGACTACTGCTAATGTCTCTAGCTCATAAGAGTGATAACGACTTTCAATGTCCGTAGTGCTCATACTAAAATATTCTATAACTTTTAGTTCATTATTATCCCTTTGAAAGAGTATAGCTCCAAGTCCAGTGGAACTGGCATCAGTGTGAAGCTCGATAAATCTTGTTGGGTCAAAAAGTGTTAATATTGGTTCTGAAGATAAATGTCCGAGTATTTTATTACGAACAGCTTCATGTTCTGACGTCCAGTTCCACTTGACTTTATTACGTGTAAGGTTGTAAAGGGGAATCATTGTAAGGGAAAATCCAGGAATAAATTTTCTGAAATATCCTGCGAGACCACAAAATTGACGTACTTGTTTTTGAGTTTTGGGTACAGGAGAATTTAATAATGCCCTAACTTTTCCAGGATTGGGCTTCACATGGCCATTAGAAACGACTGCCTAAATACTCAATTTCGGTTTGGAGAATTTTACATTTCTTTATATTTAATGAGAATCCAGTTTTTTGAAGCGAATCTATTACTTGATTTAAGTGTTCAAGACCCTTTTCTAGAGTTTCGGAATAAATGACTACATCGTCAATATAAATTATTACAAAATCATCAATATAAGGCTTTAATGCTGAGCTAATGGCTCTTTGAAAAACTGGGGGTGCATTACAAAGGCCAAAGGGCATTCTCAAAAATTCATACTGCCCGTCTGGCGTGACAAAAGCAGTTTTTTCAATAGAATCTTTCGCAACTGGAATTTGGTGAAAACCTGAAGCCATATCTAAAACTGTAAAATATTTTGCTTTTGCTAATTTGCTTATGTAGTCATCAATTAATGGAAGTGGGAAATGATCGCGGACAGTATTCCTATTTAATTCTCTGTAATCGACGCATAATCTATCAGAACCATCCTTTTTACGTACTAGTAGAATAGGGCTAGCAAACGGAGAATTGCTTTCGCGAATAATGTTATTGTCTCGTAATTCCTTAATGATTGCTTTAGTATGTTCACGTTCAGCTGGAGCTAAACGGTACGGCCGTCTTTGAACGATTTTTTCGGGGTTCTTTAAACGTATAACAAGTTCACCAGTGGTGACCTGTGAAACTTTGCTACCGAAGGTAAACATGCTAGAATATGAAGTTAGAATATCTTGAAGTTGCTTTTTGAATGGGGGATCAATGCTACCGTTAATATTTAGAGTTTTGAGATCAAAATTTTGAGCAAAATTAATGTTACAAGAATCGCGGGAAATAAAAGTATCATCTTTTGTAAAGGTCCCTTAATTCCGGGCGTTTCGAATAGAGTCTGGCCTAGTAGTATATCGTATTGAATGTAACTAACGGGTACAATTATAAATTCTAATTCAAGATTTAAGCCATCAATACAGATTTCACAAATCTTTTTCCGTGATGTACTAAAGGAGTTATCTCCAACGCCCTTCAAAATCGTAGATTCGTAAACAACTTTCCCTTTGACAGACTGTCCTACGGTTTCTCGCATTAATGAACATTCGGCCCCACTGTCTAACAAGCATGAGAAACAACGATCATCCACTTGTGCAGTTTTACATCTTTTGTTATCCTTAAATAGGGCATTCACATTAGTCGTTGAAGATTGTGGTTTCTCATCCTTAGCCCTTCTATTAAGACGTTGAAAACAGTTATCAAAACTATGACCCCTCTTTTTACAAAATGTGCAAGTTACAACCGACTTCGCATTATTTGATGTGGTTGCTAAGGGAGCTGGTATTTCATTTTGAGGTCTTTTAGACTTATCAGTAGTTTGACAGTCTTTCTGTAAGTGACCTAGTTTGTGACATTTGTGGCAACGCCTTTGTTTAAAATCGAAATTATTTGGTTTAGAACGTTTGGCAGAAATGTTGTGATCGGCCTCTTTAATTAATCGCTTACGTTTGTAGAATTTAGGCTCTGAATAAGCTGTGGCAAGTTTTTGGGCGTTAATCGTAACAAGTCTGAACGTATACGAAAATCCGACATACCGGAAATAACTGCCTCGACGAGACGTTGCTCAGTCATCTCCACACCAATCGCTTTCCTCGCCAACTCTCATTTTCGTGTAGCATACTCGGCGAGACTGCTGGCTTGATCACTGGTGTATTCCATAAAGAGGGTAAGGTCGTCGTAGTAGCGGGCTTCATCTGCAAACATTTCGACAAGCCTAGTTTTGAGTTCTGTCCAATTAGTCAAAGTGGTGTAATTACGACGTGACCATTCTGCAGCACGTCCCCGTAGGTGTTTACGGGACAAATTAAGAGTTTCCCTGTCAGATAACTCGTACTCTTGTTTTAAATCATCAATATTATCACACCAGACGTTTATTGTGTCGGTGCGATCGTCCGGATCAAAAACTGGTACATAAATATGGTCCAAGCTCCGAACACGAGGACCAGGTGTAGTGTTATTTGTTTTGAAAGCAGTACTACTAGTTTCAATTAGTTTAGACATCATTTCTTGCATCATAGTTTGCATAAAAGAGATTGGAACGAAACCTGTCCCTGAGTCCTGGCCTGGAGCTGTAGCGCTGGTTCCAGGAGTGTGGTGACCGTGATAAGGTTGTACCGGTGTAACATTTTGTGACCTCAAAATAGGGGATTGATCGCCATTTGCCGACTGTACAGAACTTGCGTCATTCTGTTCCAATATTCCATCTGAAGACTGCATATTTAGAGTCAAAACCTGAAATCAAACATTCATGGGCGTAGTTTATGTATGATATAGAATTATCCCACTTCTGATGTGGGAGAATAATATAAAAAACAATATAATATTATAATCAATAATTTATTAAATCCATATTTTTAATTTATAACACTGAACAAATAATTTATTATTAAATATTATGTATAATATAATTTTATAGTATAGCAAATAATTTAAATACATTTACACCTTAATAAAGTAAGCAAGACCAATAACTATTATCTATATAATTATATTACAATAAAGAGTTTTATAATAACATTGTAAAAGCTCACCTGACGAAAAGACAGTTCAGTGTTTCGTGACCGACGGCTAGACAACGTCTGATCTGTCGTCAAGCTTCGTCCGTCTTTTAAATAGTAACGAGTAAACACGTCAGTTGGCGGAGTGGGGTTTGTCAACATGATGGTTGACAGATGACAGTTGACAGATGTCAATTTTTACAACTACTGACATTATTCATTTGAAATATCGTTAACAATAATTGTATTATCCCACATATACGAGTATATATACTTAACAATAATATCTAAAACTTGGAATTACTTAGAAAATCTTTAACCACATAGTAACATTTTTCCGCCAAATAGTCTTTTGAGACCCTCTTAAATGATTCTAATTCTAATAATTTAATTTCTTTAGGTATTCTATTAAATGTTTGAATAGCCATGCAGAAAAAAAATGGTATTTACTTTTATGCTTCTTAGTCTAGAGTTGTCCGTTCGATTGCGTGGTATAGAACTGAAGACCTCACAAAGTTCAGCATTATTTTTTACGAAAACTGCGGTCTCGCAAGTCGTATATATATAAAGTGGGAGTTTTGAGAATTTTATATTTTTTGAACCATGGTAAACAGCTCTCTTTCGTTTTTAATCTGAACATAGCCTTGATGCACCGTTTTTGGGCTTTAAGGCGCGGTGAGTTGAAAATGTTGTATTTGAGGGGGTGTAGGAGATGAGTGGCGGACGTGCCGCCCCCGTAACTGTGGGGTGCATCGCGCGAATTACGTCAAAGTGCAATTTCATAACATTACAAGAGCGTAATTTCGACAGTTCCGCAATGTGCTACATAGCTAAGCGGTTTTTTGCCCATCTGGGGTAAAGCGTAGCGTCTAGTAAACTAATTGTATTTCTATTATATTTCTTAACTTACTTTTTTTTTTAAATAAATAATAATAATATGTCACTGCATATTTTTGCTTTATTGCTCACCGAATTTTTTTTGTCACCCATTTTTTAGAATCTGCACTAATATTTACGACAAAAGTACAACTTCGGGAAACTAATCATAGAGTAAAATAAATACTTAGAAGGGTCGCGCTAGCCGTTTTTGAGGTGGTAAATGGAAATAATTCTAAAGTCGCTGAATTTTTACATATGTAGAGTAGTCCCTAGTGAGATTATTATTAAGTTTTATACCATTTCTGCCTCTTGTAATTTGAGCAATTCGATAATATTTGTTTGAATAGTTGAATATTTTTTTAAATAGCCATAAAAGTGGCAAAATCGATTTAAAGTTTAAAATATGAATGGAATCATAATATCTGGGTCAGCCTCCAGAGTATAGAAATTTAATTTGCATCATTTTCGACCAGTACAAAATAAATTACTTAACCAACTTAAATGACCCATTTTTTAAAACAGTACCGGAAAAAATGCTAAAGTGTGATATGACTATTTTCTGTCTAAGACTACTAAAATAGGTCAAATTTTTAATTTTTAGCCAATTTAAGCCATTGCTATTCCAGAAATTAAGCTTTTTAGTTACCCCGAGCTAAAAACGCTAAAAAAACTTATCTATTAAATAAAATTCACGTATTCAATATTATTAAGTCATAAAGAATCTTCATTCCAAATTAGGGCCTTTTTAATAGACGGTTTAAATAATAAAATGAAAAATTGCGGTCGAAGTAGGCAGGGAATATACGCACTACAACAAACACATTACGTTCGCTCGGCGAAATTTCACAAGTTTATATTTCGCATTTTTCAGCGGTTACAAAGTCTAAGCTTGCTTTTACCCGCGACTTCGTTCTATTATACGTTATCCGGCGAGTCTTTTTAAAAAAATGTTTTACTGCTAAACTTATTTATTAGAAAATAGAAAATTTATATTAGACAATTAATTATTACGACCGACCGGAATTGAGACTGAACTGGGACTGATTCCTTTCTAGCGCTCAACAACCGTCCTGCTATCTGTTGCTGACATAGTCAGAGGGATAGTTTCAATTAAGCATTCTTGCTAACAGTGTAGGGTTATAACAACCCCCCGCGGAAGACGGAAATTCGGGGTTGAACCGAATTTCAGGTAAGATATTTCAATGTCGGTTCCTTTATTGAACCAGATTCCATATTTTTCAAACTCCGTCTGAAACCAGAATCTGTCGGTTCAGATTCTGTTTTTATATCGTCCAGTTCAATCTCATTACCTGTTGGGATTTCCATAAACCTATTATTAAATTTCTTAAAGCTAGGTATATTTAAAACGACATTATAAATTTTGAAAATAATTATTATCATGATTATGATAATGGTAAGTAAAAGAATGCCGTTGAATATAAGATAGTGTTTTTCATATTTTACTAAAATGGGTTCCTTATTTATTAATTTATCTAGTTTGGAGAGAATCTTATTATTTTCTTTGTCAAATTTTAATTCGTCTAGATTATTAATGTTTATTCCCTCATATGAAATAACATTGATTTCCTTATCTAGCTTACAGCAAAGGCGATTAGTAATACTAAAATCTAACTTAGGAATTAACACAGTAATGTTTGTTATAATGTCTGAAGTTATTAACTTCGCACCCTTTGTATTCACAACACACTTTTTAGGAGTATTCAATATTCCTATTCCGAATACTTTTAATTCACTGGTTCCCGAAGCACTGCAGTCCATATGTATTTTGCTACGAACAGTTTGTACGTATAGCCAACGATTGTTTCTGAGTGGTTGCCATATGTTTAACTCTCCCTTAACTTTTACTATTTACGGTGTCGTCAAAGCATACTATGTTGCATACATAACACAGTAAACATTTTTTTTCTTTTGAAATAAACTTTTATTTCCATGCGCTAAAAAGAATAAAATAATATTTTCCTTAAACATTTACTACGAGGACTGCACTAAAAGTATCGGGAATGGAATATTTCCACTGTTCCTGTCATATTAAAATCTTTTTAATTTAAAACTCCTTGGTTTTAAAAATAGAATACCGTTTATTTATTTAAAAAAAGATTCTCGGTCTTGTCACAAGGTCTTGTCAAACTTGTTTAGTCGTTGAGAAAATGGAATTGACTAGAGAAAATTCTAGAGCGATGATTTATTATGACTTTCGAAGTGGTTTAACACAAAAACAGTGTGTTGACCGGATGATTTCTGCATTTGGTGATGAAGCCCCATCCAAATAGCTGGTTTGCTGAATTTCAACGTGGACGTGTCAAGTTAAGTGATGATCCCCGTCAAGGTCGTCCAAAAACTGCAGTCACCCAAGAAAACGTTGATGCTGTGCGTAAGCTGATTGAGGAAGATCGACATGTGACATACCGCGAAATTCAGGCAACTTTAGACATTGGTATGAGTCAAATACAAATAATCTTGCATGAACAATTAGGTGTAAAAAAGTTGTTTTCCCGATGGATACCGCATTTGCTCTGTGAAGAGCAAAAAGCGGCTCGCGTTACTTGGTGCGTCAGAACTCTCGAAAGATTCCACGCAGGATCCTCAAATGCTGTATACAACATCGTATCAGGTGACGAATCCTGGATATACGCGTACGAACCCGAAACAAAAAACTAGTCACGAGTTTGGGTGTTGGAAAATGAGTTAAGGCCAACAAAAATTGTTCGTTCACGGAGTGTTGCAAAAAAAATGGTGGCCACGTTTGTCTCCAAAACCGGCCATGTTGCGACTATTCCTCTCGAGGGATAAAGAACGGTTAATGCAGAATGGAATGCTAACATTTGTTTGCCACAGGTCGTTTCTGAACTCCGTAAAGAGAACTGCAACCGCCGCATCATCCTCCATCACGACAATGCGAGTTCTCACACCGCGCACAGAACAAAAGAGTTTTTAGAGTAAGAAATCATAGAATTATTAGACCATCCGCCGTACAGCTCCGACCTAAGCCCTAATGATTTCTATACTTTCCCTAAAATAAATAATAAATTGCATGGTCAGAGATTTTCATCACCTGAAGAAGCTGTGGACGCCTACAAAACGGCCATTTTGGAGACCCCAACTTCCGAATGGAATGGTTGCTTCAATGATTGGTTCTATCGTATGGAAAAATGTGTCAAATTTTGCGGAGAATACTTCGAAAAGCAATAAATACATTTTTAAACAGTAATGTTGTGTCACTTCCTTGATTCCCGATATTTTCTGTGCCGTCCTCGTAGTCTTTTCTCGCATCATCTGAGAGCCCTCATAGATTCGGGTTCGCAAATTGCAGTTATTACAGAGAGAGCAGCGCAGATTTTAGGATTAAAACAACGTAGGTGCAAGGGCACTATTTTCGGCGTCGGCAAGCATGAAAGCAGTAGCAAAGGAATGCTTACTATACAATGCAAATCATTGCATAATAATTTCGCATTTAGCATAGACGTCATCATCATGAGCAATCTTATCAAAAATCTTCCAAATGTAAATTTACCTAAGCCTTCATGGTCATACATCGAAAACATTAATTTAGCAGATCCAAAATATTATATAAAACGTCCGGTAGACTTACTTTTAGGAGCAGATGTCTACTCCAAAATTTTATTGGATGGTATTTTGAGAGTTCCGACTAGCGAGGAACCCAAAGCACAGCAGACTTATCTTGGCTGGATCCTCTGCGGCTCCGTCAAATCATATCAGTGCAACGTCATGTTACATAACAATTATGACGACTTGCAAAGATTCTGGGAATGCGAAGACATTTCCCAAGAAAAGGAGATGACGTCAGAAGATGAATTTTGTCTTCAATATTTTTCTAAAACGACTAGAAGGTAGGAGGATGGAAGATTTGAGGTGCGCTTACCTATCATAGAAGAATTGAAGCATAAATTAGGGTCATCAAAAACTATAGCATTAGCACAGTATCAGAGTTTAGAAAGAAGATTGCATCGAAATACAGCATTAGCAAATGACTATAAAAAGTTCATGCAGGAGTACATGGACTTAGGTCATATGGAACGATCAGCATCTGAAAGAAAAATGGAGTTCTACTTACCTCATCATGGAGTCATCCGAGACAGCTCCACTACAACGAAGCTACGCGTAGTATTCATTGCATTCGCAAAGTCTTCGAGTGTATATAGCTTAAATGATATAATGTACAAGGGGCCCAATCTTCAGCAGGATCTACAGCAGATAATTTTGAAATGGCGTCAGTTTAAATTTGCTTATACAGCAGACATCGAAAAGATGTACAAGCAAATTTGGGTTTTTTCCGAAGATCAAGCATATCAGAAGGTATTTTGGCGGGAGTCTAAAGACCAACCCGTGCAAGCGTATCAATTAAAAACAGTTACTTACGGAGAAAAAGCAGCAAGTTTCTTAGCAATAAATTGTTTAAAGCAGTTAGCAGCAGAAGAGAAGAAGAAGTGTCCAGAGGCAGCGAAAGAAGTAGAAGAAAGCTTCTTCGTAGACGACTTTTGTGGTGGTCATCATACTTTACAGCAGAGCAAGCAATTACAAGCAGATTTAATTGAGCTTCTAAAATTAGGAGGTTTTAATTTACGAAAATGGAAGTCAAATGACCAGCAACTTCTAGCATATTTAGATACAGAGCAGTGTGACAAGCAGACGTACGAATTTAAGCATATAGAGTCGACGATAACCTTAGGTCTAAGCTGGAATCCTCAAGGTGTTTACATTTCAATGCAAAATAGAATATTCTGAAGCAGAACCAACTAAGAGGTCTTTATTGTCCGAAATATCGAGGTTATACGACCCCTTAGGTTGGCTTACGCCCTTGAGCACGACACTGAAATTATTATTTCAAAATGTGTGGTTATCGAAAATAGAATGGGATGATAATCTCCCGCAGAATATTAAAACAAAATGGTTAGATTTACGCCAAGAGTTGCAAAATATAGACACAATATTTAAAATACAACGGTGGATCGGGGCTTCTCAAAACGACAAGCTCGAGTTTCATGGATTTTCCGACGCCTCTAGCGAAGCATTTTCGGCAATAATTTACTGTAAGGTCATAAAAAATAGTAAATCATCAGTATCATTATTAGCAGCCAAAGCAAGACTCGCACCATCAAGCAAAGTTCAGACCATCCCTAGGTTGGAATTAATGGGAGCTGAACTATTATCAAAATTGATGAGCAAGGTTCAAAAATGTTTACAAAGTTTTAGGATGGATACAGGGAGACCCATCACGATGGACAACATTTATATCCAATCGAGTTAGAGCAATAACGCAAGTAATGCCCAAATCATATTGGCACTACGTTAAAACTGACGAAAACCCGTCTAATTCAGCTAGTCGCGGCTTAAACGTGACTCAGCTCAAAAAAGATAAGCTATGGTGGAACGGCCCATCATGGTTGCCGTCATTAACAGTTAAAGAGCCAACATTAGAGCAAAAAAATAAATACAAACAATCTAATACTATAATTCATACGGATCCTCAAGCATTAAACATCATCGAACAATTATTATTAAATAAGCATAGCAACATAACTCGAGCTATTCGCATACTTGCATGGATATTACGAATAACAAAGCGCAAACAACGCCGCGAAGGATATCTCACATTACGAGAATTACAACACGCAAAAATGCTTATTGTAAGGAATGTACAGCTGGAGCAATTTAATGAAGAAAGTAAACTGTTATCAAATAAAAGACCGTTATCATCAATAAGCAAAATTTTAAATTTAAATCCAATTTTAAACGACGACAAAATTTTACGAGTTGGTGGCCGTCTCAAGAACGCGAGTGTAAGTACCGAAATAAAAAATCCCATCATCATACCTTACGAAAGTCGACTTACAATTTTACTGATACAGCAAGCACATGAACTAACATGCCATGGCGATCCACGAATTACATTGGCCACTCTTAGACAAAGGTGGTATATCATTGGTGGTATAAGAGCAACCAAAAAACATATCAGAAAGTGCGTGACCTGTAGGAAAAACACACCTATTTTAGATCAGCAGCTCATGGGCGATCTTCCCACAGCACGTGTTAACCCGAGGCCAGCATTTTATAACACCGGTGTAGATTTTACAGGATACATCGATGTAAAAGCAAATAAAGGACGAGGTATCAAAACCATGAAAGGATACATAGCATTATTCATTTAAATGGTCACGAAAGCAGTACATATAGAAATAGTATCAGACCTCACGAGTTCAGCATTTTTGGCGGCTCTCAGTAGAATGGCAGCTCGTCGCGGCACGCCTCATCACATCTTCAGTTACAATGGCACTAATTTTGTAGGAGCAAACAGATTGATGCAGGATCAATTTCAGAACATTTTCGATGATAACACTTTAGGAGAGGTAGCAAGCATGAACATCACTTGGCTTTTCAATGTAGCGAAATGGTGCCAAGCATCAGGTTTATGGGAAAGAAATATAAGAAGTTTAAAGCATCATTTAAAAAGGGTCGTGGATGACCAAAAACTTACATATGAGGAATACGCTACCCTATTAGCAAAGATAGAAGCAATCTTAAACTCTAGGCCCCACTGCGCGCTCACAGAGGACCTAGAGGACTAAGACTATTTGACACCAGCACACTTTCTAGTCGGCAGACCAGAGTTAACTATCATAGAAACAGAGCAGGATGCTAGGTCAAGATGGTATTTAATATCAAAAATATATTTCGATTTATGGAAGAGATGGAGGATCGAATATATGACTCAGCTCTCAGTAAGATCGAAATAGTTAAGAGCACGAAATAATCTTCAAGTTGGCGATTTAGTCACTATTCAGGACGAGAATATGCCCCCCGGCAAATGGCTCATGGGGAGGGTATTGGAGCAGCATCCCGGAGAGGACGGATTGGTTCGTGCCGTCACTCTGAAAACAAAAAACGGAATTATCAAAAGGCCAGTAGTTAAATTATCATTGTTACCTTTCTCGAACGCAGCAAGCAGCGACCGTGAAGAAGAATCTGAGGCACAAAAAGAAGCGAAAAAACAAAGAAAACCTATCAAGCAGAGTAGTTTCACGTCCATGGCGATAGCATTTATATTATTTATGTCGATTGTGACGACTTCTTATGCAGTTAAAAATTTACCTAGCAACATGTCTCTATATTTTGATTATACCGGAAGTTCAAAGATCATTCGGGATAAGTGGACTCTCATAGCATACTACAATATGTCTCCGTACTGGGAAGGATTCACCGCAGCAAAAAAGTTCGTTAATTATACAGATATAATATGTAGTTATATTCCCGACTATGACTATTGTCTCGTCAGCAAATCAGCATGCAGAGATCAGTGGATTCAGCTGAAGGATGAGTCCCAATATTTTTATTTTGGCTGTAATACATATCAGGTCAAAATCAGCGTGGAACGTATTACCGATTATTTACCGAACGCTAACGTAGACGTGTCTTTGTTAACGCACTTGAAAGCTCTCCCGCTAGCAGATACTGACTTTTCGCGCCCGGGTGATGTGGATATTCTGATCGGGTCTTCAGTATTCCCGCATTTGCTATTGCCTAATATAGTACGTAGTTATCAATATGATTTACCTCCCGCTATTGAGACGGTGTTTGGATTTGTGATTATGGCTTCCGTACCTACGTCGCATACGTCTCATTATACTACGTCTTGTTGCTCTGTGCTTCAAGAAAATAATATTAATTCTCTCGTCCAACGATTTTGGGAGCTTGAGGAATTGACAGCACCGCCCTCGATGATTCATAAGGATCTCGAATCCCGCTCTCGCTACCGCACCCGCTGCCGCTACCGCGCCTACTATCGCTACCACTCACGCTGCCGCTTTCGCGCGCACTCCCGCTATCGCTACCGCGCCCGATATCGCTACCGCACACGCTATCGTACCCGCTGCCGCTACCGCGCGCGCTCCCGCGCTCGCTACCGCTAGTGCACCCGCTACTGCTACTGCACCCGCTACTGCTACTGCACCCGCTACCGCTACCGCACCCGCTACCGCGCGCGCTCCCGCTCTCTCTACCGCTACCGCACCCGCTCTTGTTTCCGTTACCGCTTCTCCTTCCGCTCTATTCATGGATGACATTGTTTGTAGCGTTATAAACGTCCCGCTCGAAGTTTCGCTTTGTGAAGAGCTTATTCAGCTTTTTAAGCGAGGCCAATTTGACCTTGTCAAATGGACAAGTAACTCTCAATACGTTCTAGCACGAATACCTGAGTCGCACAAGGCTTCTACAGATATTGAGTTTGAGAAGTCTTTACCGCATAAGGTTCTTGGCTTACGCTGGAACAGAGCCTGTGATTGTTTTCGGTTCGACGTCGCGACACCTGATGGTAAGTGCGCTAAACGCACTATGTTGTCCACAGTGGCTCGACTATGGGACATAATGGGTTTCGTGGCTCCCACCATTTTATACGCCAAGCTCTTAATAAAAGAGCTGTGGCTATCTAAGTGCGAGTGGGATGACGCACCACCCGATCACATAGTCGCAGCTTGGAAGCAGTTTTGCGTTGAGCTTCCCCTACTCAACCAAATCAATATACCGCGTCATCTAGGATTGGTCGATGGTTGCACTGTCAACTTAATAGGTTTCGCTGATGCTAGTGAACGAGCTTACGGAGTAGTCGTGTATGTACAGGTCGGTATTGATTCTAACTACGCTGTTCAGCTAGTTTGTGCTAAGTCTAGAGTCTCGCCGGTTAAAACTATTTCAGTTGCGAGGCTGGAATTATGCGCGGCCCTTCTGTTATCTCGACTACTTCGCAGAGTTCAAGACACATTTTCGTCTCACTATCCCATTAAGGGAATATACGCGTTTACGGACTCCAAGGTGGCCCTCTCTTCGATTCGTTCCTCTTCGCACCGGTGGCATACCTTTGTCGCAAACCGCATTACTAAGATAATTGAATTCATCGCCCCCGCTTGTTTTAATCACGTCGCAGGTACTGAAAATCCTGCCGATTGCCTGTCTCGCGGTATTACTCCTGGTAAGCTTCTAAATCATTCATTGTGGCTTCATGGACCCACCTGGATTTCCCATGATCCGTCGGAGTGGCCCATTGAACCCTTTGACCACGATACGGGAAACGAAGACGTACTCGAGCGGAAATCTATGTCTCACCCCGTAGTCGTGGAAATTGTGGAATCCCCACTATACACACTCGCACTACGCATGTCATCGTGGTCTAAATTACTACGCGCCATCGTTTATTTCTATATGTTTCTTAGGTTATTACCTAACGGGACTTTTATTTCAAGTTCCGATCTTGAATTACTTGTTCACCCGCGCTTCTTAAACTTATGCCGTTCCTTGATCGGCACGGTGTAATACGCGTTGGTGGTCGTCTGTCGAATTCGGACGAACCGTATAACTATAAGCATCCTTATCTTCTACCGCGTCATGATCATGTAGTAGATCTCCTTTAGTTTGGGATCTAGATAATAAGATTAGTTGTTATTACTTCGCTTTAGTTAATTAATAATACCGCTGTCTTAATCTATGGATAGATTATGCGATAATGGACACACCTAATATAGCTAAATTATTATTATTTTTATATTTTTTAAAGGCAATCCTTTAATTCCGGGGGGAAATGGTAGCGCCATCTAAGAGCGTCGAACGCCACTATGAATGGCATCTCATAATATCAATATTTCTGTTGTGACAGTACCATATTTAAATTTGATTTTGTTTTTGTGTTTATAAACCAGCCTTAATTTTCCAATAGCAATAAATGTAAAAAGTTTGCATATGTCGTAATAAAATTTTATTGTGTGTGTTCTTGCACATAGTGCATCATAGATGCAGTTTATGTGTCCGCCAGTGTAGTTTTACACTAGTACATACTTCAATTATACATAGTAGTTTTTTATTCAGAATTAATCAACGCATTAGAAGTAAGTGTTTGTGGGGTTTACTTATGTTGGAGAGGTAAATGAAATGTATAGTCCCGATAATATTATATTACCTTTTCACTTTTCACTATCGAAACCAAATTTATTTTCATGCACCCCTGCTTACGATTGTAGACCCCCATTTTTGTCACGTCCAACGTAGACCCCCGTCGAGTCTCCCGTGGACCTCAGGGGGTCCACCTGGACCACTTTGGGTATTACTGACCTATGCCGTCGCTCGACCGCACCGTTGCTATGAGGGTGTTACGGAGTAGTACGACTTTTACAAATACCCGAAAATTTCATTAAACTTAAATCAGACTAGACTCAAACTGTCGTCCTTGATCCGATGTAATCCTACTGGGGCAACCGTATCCAACCTTCATGTAATGACTGTAATTTCATGTAACGGAAAAGCTTCGGGACAACGGGAAAACCTATCTATAATCGTAACTAAATATCTAAATCCTTGTGGAGATGTTGGTAACGAACCAACGATGTCCACATAAATATGCTCGAAACGATTAGCTTTTGGAAATTCCCCTAAATGAAAATCTGAAAATCTGAAATTACATGGCGGCAGATCTTTGACATTGTACACATGGTTTAGCCCATTCTCTTACATTTAAATTCATATTAGGGCAAAAAATAACGCTGAGCTACCATATTTCTGGTAGCCCTAACACCTGGATGACTCAAACTATGAACACTATTAAAAGCTAATTTTCAAAATTTTTCTGGCAAATATGGTCTTATAATAATATCATTAGAAATTTCGCAATAAATTGGCTTACTAGAATAAGGTAATAACATTTACTTTAATTTAATATTGATAATGATACTTGGACAATGCATCAATTGCGAAACATACACGTCATTCAGTTGAGCCTCAGCGATTTCGTCGAATTCGAATACAGTCGGACATAAAATTGTTTCGATTTCTGGCCACGATATTATCTTTTCCCGAAATATGCCGAATATCAACCGTAAATTCGCTAATCAAAAGAAGATGCCGCGCCCTTCGCGGTGTTTCCCTATCTTCCCCTCTTTACCTATTTTTGAAAAGGCGTGACATAAAGGTTTATGGTCTGTGAACACTGTCAAAGGTCGACCTTCAAATAATTTTCTAAAATATTGGATAGACTTATAAATAGCTAGTAATTCTCGATCAAACGTAGAATACTTCTGTTCAGTTGTCGATAACTTTTCAGAGAAGTACCCTAGAGGTTTCCATGTACCGTTAACGCTCTGTTGCAATACTGCTCCTAAGCATGTATTAGAGGTATCTGTCATTAACGCGAGTGGAATATCTGGAAAAGAATGAGATAAAATAGCGGCTTGTTGAAGGCCGTTTTTACACTTTAAAAACGCTTCCTCAGCTACTTTTGTCCACACAATTTTTGTTTTATCATTTTCTTTGCGTTAACTAAATATTTATTGAGTTCACTCTGATCTTCTCAAATCGTTAACAGTTTCGAGTTTGGGAAAATTTACAATTGCTTCGACTTTTTCATTCATCCTTCTTCCTTCTTCGCTAACTTCGTGTCATAAGAATTCTATTCGCGACTGTCCAAAACAACATTTACTTATGTTGATAGTAATACCATAAGTATTGAACCTTTCGAAATTACCCTTAAATGTTCATTATGTTAGGTTCCATTCTCGCTGGCAATAATAACGTCATACAAATAATTAAACGGAAAATCTAAACCTTGTAAAATGGTATTATTCATAAATATTCAAAAAGTTGGAATGTCTGTGCTGCATTTCTTAACTGGCGGTAGTCACCACACGGTCGTAGTTCACCGGGTTAGTATCTATCTATCGGGTGGCAATGAATGGGCCCGCGCATAAATTTTCCGTAAATGACACTGGTTCAGTTAAATCGGGATATTTACACAACGTATGGATGACTCTCAACGATCGATATTATAAAGCAGGCTGACTAATTTTTACAACAGGCGCTGATCTACTCATATCAGTAATCTGATCTATGAGTCTACGACGGTGCATGTCAACTAAAATTTTATGGTGAGCTAAAAAATCTGCACCTAAAATTGGCTGCTTGACTCCAGCTGTAATAAAATTCCAGCAGAGTTGCGATCGGTGACTGATAGGCGTCTGTAGTCGACGCTAAGGTTTCAAGAAATGCCATGCGATCAGAAATTGATAACCGTAAGCCGGTTGCGTTATTGTGTGAATTGTTTATACGAACATGATACTAAATAATGTTTTTCCAGTAAAAGGTGTCGCTTATACGCATGATTTCACAATAGTTTATTGCACGATGCATGCACAAAACCCAAGCTCAGCACTTCTTCGAACCATGTGGCGAAGGCTCACCACGTGCTCAACCCAACACGTGTGAGGTCTAACTAGCAACGGCAATGGTTGGTGTGAAATCAGCAAATGGAGATCAGCATCATCTTAGAGCCCTCATAGATTCGGGTTCTCAAATTTCAGTTATTACGAGACTTGTACAGAGAGAGCAGCGCAGATTTTAGGATTAAAACGACGTAAGTGCAAGAGCACTATTTTCGGCGTCGGCGAGCATGAAAGCAGTAGCAAAGGAATGCTTACTATACAATGCAAATCATTGCATAATAATTTCACATTTAGCATAGACAAAGCTCATTTCATCATGAGCAATCTTATCAAAAATCTTCCAAATGTAAATTTACCTAAGCCTTCATGGTCATACATCGAAAACATTAATTTAGCAGATCCAAAATATTATATAAAACGTCCGGTAGACTTACTTTTAGGAGCAGATGTCTACTCCACAAAATTATTGGATGGTATTTTGAGAGGTCCGACTAGCGAGGAACCCATAGCACAGCAGACTTATCTTGGCTGGATCCTCTGCGGCTCCGTCAAATCATATCAGTGCAACGTCATGTTACATAACAATTATTACGACTTGCAAAGATTCTGGGAATGCGAAGACATTTCCCAAGAAAAGGAGATGACGTCAGAAGATGAATTTTGTCTTTAATATTTTTCTAAAACGACTAGAAGGTCGGAGGATGGAAGATTTGAGGTGCGCTTACCTATCGTAGAAGAATTGAAGCATAAATTAGGGTCATCAAAAACTACAGCATTAGCACAGTATCAGAGTTTAGAAAGAAGATTGCATCGAAATACAGCATTAGGAAATAACTATAAAAAGTTCATGCAGGAGTACATGGACTTAGGTCATATGGAACGTTCAGCATCTGAAATAAAAATGGAGTTCTACTTATCTCATTCACCTCATCATGGAGTCATCCGAGACAGCTCCACTACAACGAAGCTACGTGTAGTATTCAATACATCAGCAAAGTCTTCGAGTGGATATAGCTTAAATGATATAATGTACAAGGGGCCCAATCTTCAGCAGGATCTACAGCAGATAATTTTGAAATGGCGTCAGTTTAAATTTGCTTATACAGCACACATCGAAAAGATGTACAAGCAAATTTGGGTTTTTCCCGAAGATCAAGCATATCAGAAGATATTTTGGCGGGAGTCTAAAGACCAACCCGTGCAAGCGTATCAATTAAAAACAGTTACTTACGGAGAAAAAGCAGCAAGTTTCTTAGCAATAAATTGTTTAAAGCAGTTAGCAGTAGAAGAGAAGAAGAAGTGTCCAGAGGCAGCGAAAGAAGTAGAAGAAAGCTTCTTCGTAGACGACTTTTGTGGTGGTCATCATACTTTACAGCAGAGCAAGCAATTACAAGCAGATTTAATTGAGCTTCTAAAATTAGGTTTAAATTTACGAAAATGGAAGTCAAATGACCAGCAACTTCTAGCATATTTAGATACAGAGCAGTGTAACAAGCAGACGCACGAATTTAAGCATATAGAGTCGACGAAAACCTTAGGTCTAAGCTGGGACCCTCAAGGTGACGTGTTTACATTTCAATGCAAAATAGAATATTCTGAAGCAGAACCAACTAAGAGGTCTTTATTGTCCGAAATATCGAGGTTATACGACCCCTTAAGTTGGCTTACGCCATTGAGCACGACACTGAAATTATTATTTCAAAATGTGTGGTTATTGAAAATAGAATGGGATGATAATCTCCCGCAGAATATGAAAACAAAATGGTTAGATTTACGCCAAGAGTTGCAAAATATAGACACATTTAAAATACAACGGTGGATCGGGACTTCTGAAAACGACAAGCTCGAGTTTCATGCATTTTCCGACGCCTCTAGCAAAGCATTTTCGGCAGTAATTTACTGTAAGGTCATAAAAAATAGCAAATCATCAGTATCATTATTAGCAGCCAAAGCAAGACTCGCACCATCAAGCAAAGTTCAGACCATCCCTAGGTTGGAATTAATGGGAGCTGAACTATTTATTATCAAAATTGATGAGCAAGGTTCAAAAATGTTTACATCAATACAAAGCAGAAGTGTATGGCTGGACAGATTCTACAGCAGTTTTAGGATGGATACAGGGAGACCCATCACGATGGAAAACATTTATATCCAATCGAGTCAGAGCAATAACGCAAGTAATGCCAAAATCATGTTGGCACTACGTTAAAACTGACGAAAACCCGTCTGATTCAGCTAGTCGCGGCTTAAACGTGACTCAGCTCAAAAAAGATAAGCTATGGTGGAACGGCCCATCATGGTTGCCGTCATTAACAGTTAAAGAGCCAACATTATACGAGACTACATTAGAGCTAAAAAATCAATACAAACAATCTAATACTATAATTCATACGGATCCTCAAGCATTAAACATCATCGAACAATTAATAAATAAGCATAGCAACATAACTCGATACTTGCATACTTAGTATGTATATAGCATAGTTATTCACATACTTGCATGGATATTACGAATAACAAAGCGCAAACAACGCCGCGAAGGATATCTCACATTACGAGAATTACAATACGCAAAAATGCTTATTGTAAGAAATGTACAGCTAGAGCACTTTAATGAAGAAATTAAACTGTTATCAAATAAAAGACCGTTATCATCAAAAAGCAAAATTTTCAATTTAAATCCGATTTTAAACGATGACAAAATTTTACGAGTTGGTGGCCGTCTCAAGAACGCGAGTGTAAGTACCGAAATAAAAAATCCTATCATCATACCTTACGAAAGTCGACTTACAATTTTACTGATACAGCAAGCACATGAACTAACATTCCATGGCGGTCCACGAATTACATTGGCCAATCTTAGACAAAGGTATTGGATCATTGGTGGTATAAGAGCAACCAAAAAGCATATCAGAAAGTGCGTGACCTGTAGGAAAAACACACCTATTTTAGGTCAGCAGCTCATGGGCGATCTTCCCACAGCACGTGTTAACCCGAGGCCAGCATTTTATAACACCGGTGTAGATTTTACAGGATACATCGATGTAAAAGCAAATAAAGGACGAGGTATTAAAACCATGAAAGGCTACATAGATTTATTCATTTGCATAGTCACGAAAACAGTATATATAGAAATAGTATCAGACCTCACGATTCCGCATTTTTGGTGGCTCTCAGTAGAATGGCAGCTCGTTGCGGCACGCCTCGTCACATCTTCAGTGACAATGGCACTAATTTTGTAGGAGCAAACAGATTGAACTCGGATCTGCAGCGCATAGCGGTCTGGGCTAGATCTTTTGGTCTACTGGTTAACCCGAAAAAATTACAGGCCATGATCATAGGCATTAAATATATGACCCAACGTCTATATAATGTGCCTAAGATTATATATGATGGTACCATTATTGATTACTCAGAATCGGCTAAAAATTTAGGATTAATTTTAGATAGTAATCTTTGTTGGAATCCTCAGGTTAATGAAGTGAGCAAAAAGATACACCATTCGTTGCACATGTTGAAGAGGCTCCAAAACTTTTTCCCTTTGCACACCAAAATTTTCCTTGTCCAAACACTCATTTTCCCTATCCTCGACATTTCTGACTCCTGCTACTTAGATGTTACCGAAGAGCTGTTTACAAAACTAGAACGCTTGCAGAATCTCTGTATCGTTTTGTTTTTGGTTTAAGAAAGTTCGACCACATATCAGCTTTTCGATTAAAACTCAAGTGGCTCCCTATTCGTTTCCGTCGCAACTCCCATATCTTTTGTTTATTATATAATATCTTATATAATCCCCTGTCTCCTTCCTATCTTCTCGAACGATTTAACTTCTCTCGACCCCTCGATACCCCTTGTAGGTCCAATGTTAGAACTAATCTTTCCCTTCTATCCCATCGCTCCAACTTCTACTCCTACTCCTTTACCGTTCACGCAGTCAGATTGTGGAACTCGCTCCCCCACACCGTACGAGATAGTCCCACCGTTACTATTTTTAAAAGACGTTTGAAAGAGCACTACCTCGAATCTCTATCCATGTAAATACTGTTATTATATATACATATAGTATTTATATATTATAGGCATATTATTATATTACTCTCATACTCATAGTATTTAGGTATTGTATTTTATATTAATTATTTTAATAGTGTATATATTATTACATATTATAATATTTTATTTATGTTTTAGTATAGACATAATATGTAAATGTATTTGTAATTGTGCACGTTCTATCTGCTTTCTTTTATCCCTTTTCTCTCCGTAGGGCTGCTGGAAGATATTTCTTTTTAGAAATAAGCAGAACCTTTGTGTCATTTTTCCATGGATAGTGTAATGTTTTAAATGTTTCTTGTGTACAATAAATTGTTAAATTAAATTAAAATTAAAAATTGATGCAGGAGCAATTTCAGAACATTTTCGATGATAACACTTTAGGAGAGATAGCAAGCATGAATATCACTTGGCATTTCAATGTAGCGAAATGGTGCCAAGCATCAGGTTTATGGGAAAGAAATATAAGAAATTTAAAGCATCATTTAAAAAGGGTCGTGGGTGAGCAAAGACTTACATATGAGAAATACGCTACCCTATTAGCAAAGATAGAAGCAATCTTAAACCCTAGGCCCCTCTGCGCGCTCACAGAGGACCCAGAGGACTTAGACTATTTGACACCAGCACACTTTCTAGTCGGCAGAGCAGAGTTAACTATCATAGAAACAGAGCAGGATGCTAGGTCAAGATGGTATTTAATATCAAAAATATATTTCGATTTGTGGAAGAGATGTAGGATCGAATATATGACTCAGCTCTCAGTAAGATCGAAATGGTTAAGAGCACGAAATAATCTTCAAGTTGGCGATTTAGTCACTATTCAGGACGAGAATATGCCCCCGGGCAAATGGCTCATGGGGAGGGTATTGGAGCAGCATACCGGAGAGAACGGATTGGTTCGTGCCGTCACTCTGAAAACAAAAAACGGAATTATCAGAAGGCCAGTAGTTAAATTATCATTGTTACCTATCTCGAACGCAGCAAGCAGCGACCGTGAAGAAGAATCTGAGGCACAAAAAGAAGAGAAAAAACAAAGAAAACCTATCAAGCAGAGTAGTTTCACGTCCATGGCGATAGCATTTATATTATTTATGTCGATTGTGACGACTTCTTATGCAGCTAAAAATTTACCTAGCAACATGTCTCTATATTTTGATTATACCGGAAGTGCAAAGATCATTGGGGATAAGTGGACTCTCAGAGCATACTACAATATGTCTCCGTACTGGGAAGGATTCACCGCAGCAAAAAAGTTCATTAATTATACAGATATAATAATATGTAGTTATATTCCCGACTATGACTATTTTTCAACAATTAAGCTACAATTATAGCACGAGTTCGAGGAACTGGATCACTACAATCGTTTGTTATTAAATCAGCGTTTTAAGGCGCGTGCGAGGTAGCGCCGGGCGCTTATCAATGGTGTCGGTTACGCCGCCAACTATCTGTTCGGAGTATTAGACGAGAGATTTGCGGAACAGTATAGGAACGACATCGAGCTTATCAGACAGAATGAGCATCACCTTAACAACTTGATACAGAATCAAACATCAGTCGTCGAGGCATAATACAATTTACTGAAACGCACAGAACAATCGATTCAACTTCAGCATAAATCGATAAATAACCATCTTGAACATTTGTATAATTTTACTAATTCTCTCAAGTCGGAACATATTCAGATTTCGGACGTTCAACATTTTTTACTGTCGTCATTCACGGCGATGAACTTATTTCAAAACCTGAAAAGAATTCAGGACACGATTTTAAATACCATCACAGATATTTCACATGGCAAGTTTAATATGCATTTATTAACTCCGGAACAAATTAAAAGCTAATTACAATTCATAGGTAGTCAGTTGACAAAGGATATCACGTTACCCATTGACAACATACAATCAGACTTACGGAACGTTTACAGTTTACCTAGAATTAAAGCAAGAATGTTAAAGGATTATTTTATATTCGAAATATCGTTTCCATTAACTAATAGAGAAGCATACAACGTTTACAAAATTATTTCGATTCCTAAGCAGATAGCAAGAAAGGCGATCACTGTCCTCCCAGTAGATGATTAGTAGATGATTAACAATTTGAAAATAGGAAACCTTTCCTAAATTGAAATCAATTTAGGAAAGGATTCCTATTTTACCCTTTCCACATTTGAGCTTCAACTATGTTTCAATAATGAGCAAACTTACTTATGTCATCTCAGCAAGCCCATACATTATCTCCCACCAGATGAGAGGTTCTGTAAGATCGACGTAAGAATTAAGCAATGTCTCGTCAGCAAATCAGCATGCAGAGATCAGTGGATTCAGCTGAAGGATGAGTCCCAATATTTTTATTTTTGCTGTAATACATATCAGGTCAGAAACATATGTTCAGATCGTGTTAGCACAGATCAGCTGAATGGGGCTGGTATATTGAGTATCGAGCCTAACTGCATGATAAAGGGCCGAGACTTTACTATGTACCTACTCTCAGACCAATTCCAGGAATGAGATCTATTCGGATTTGGGCGTTATAGCTCCCAAATTTCATAATATTAATCATATGATCAACCAATCACACTTGCAATATTCGGACATCCTTGATAACAGCGAAATTGATATAAACAACTCCATCAATGATTTAGGCAAGCAAGTAGAAGAGTTGAAAGTCGCCACTAAAGATTTAAAGACATCAGATAGTCAAATATCGGGTCACGACGTTCATCAATACTGTATCTCATACAGCCTGCTCGCTCTCGTGGTTATAGCAGCGTCATTCATACTGTGGAAGAAGTATAGGAAAAGATTCACCAGTGTCTCTCCGCAAGCAGAACCTAGTGTAGTGTTTAGTGCGAAAGCAGAGTACGGCTGACCGTCAGCCGAGTGAAGTGTGTAGTGTAAATATCACGAGGGACATAGCAACCTCCCCTATATTTACCAAATGTAATTTCCCCCCAAAATCAACCTAATTTTTTGTATCTTTTCGGCTCGGGAGTATGTACGGTGTTTATGACATCACACCGTAACATTTTTCACATCACAATGCATTTTACCGTCAGTACGCGTTCATAATTAGCAAGCACCGCGCGTGCTGCCCTAGCACTTTTATAGCATATATCAATCTTATGTGGGACAATTAATAAAATATTTATGTTCGGGAACACATTTGGTTTTATTATCCAAATCCCCACACTACTTAACATGGGAAATATAATATTGAAATGACTTGGAACCAAGAGTGCAAGCATCATAAAAATTAAAATGCATTTAATTAAATGCATTTTAATTTTTATGATTTTTCTTAACATAATACAGGCCGTACCTTTATTGTTCATAGGTAGGTAAACCACTATTTGAATCCATTTTAAGGGAACTTACTTAACTTACTATTGTTTGATGTAGGGACGTATTCCCTTTTGTGTGGACAAAAGTGCATGCTTGCACTCTTGGTTCCAAGTCATTTCAATATTATATTTCCAATGTTAAGTAGTGAGTCTCGTCCTAAACTCCGGTCTAAATGGTATATTTAGCTAAACGTTGTATGTACGCAATAAGTGAAATGACAATATAATATTATCGGGACTATACGTTTCATTTATCTCTCCAACACAAAGTAAAACCCACATTGGTGACCCCGAGAATACGAGTTTGGTGAATATAAAGTAAACAATATTTTGGTGAAATGACCCGAGGATCTGGTTCATCCGCGTGCAAGCGATATTGGCACCTCAGAAGTTGAGCGATGAGAGCCGTTTTGATCTGGTACTCTCCACACTCCCAAAGGAGGTAATCATACAAATATCGTATTTCCTGGCAAAGCCGCCAGACACTGGAAAGTTTGAGGCACTGAAGTCAAAATTACTCGGCATCTTTGAAGACCCTATGGCCAGGCAGATAGAGAAATTGATCGGCGAAATGGAGCTGGGAGACCAAAAACCTTCCCAACTACTGCATCGCATGCAAGATTTAGCTCACGACAAGATTCCTGACCACACGCTCAAGGTGCTCTGGCACAAACGATCCGTGCGGTGTTGGCTGTTTCGGACACAAAGGACCTCAACAACCTGGCGGTCATCGCCGACAATGTCGCTAAAGCCACTCGCACGTCACATTTGACAGAAGTGTCACACAAACCAAGAGCTGCGGAACGCTATGAAGACCAGGAAATCAACAGCATCTCGGCCGAATTGGCCAAGATATATATACGTTTGGTCAACATGATGCGCGACCGATCTAGAGGCCGACGAAGCAGCAGCAGAAACCGTCAGTTAGCCGTCCACGTTCAACTACAAGAGGCCGCAACCCGAGATCGACGGAGTGGCTCTGCAGGTACCACTACAAGTTTCGCCAAAATGCTTATCGCTGCGAGTAGCCATGCGCATGGAGACCGAGGGAAGCTTGCAGCAGCAGCAGTTCGGCCGCCCCCTCCACGTCGGGAAACTAGCTGAGGAGGTGCAGCCCCGGCGGAGGCCTGTACCATCGTCCACTACAGACGCATATCAGTCACCGATCGCAACTCTGGTCTGCGTTTTCTCATAGAGACATGCTTCCGGTGAACAAGAATATTTTTAAATCTTTGCAGCCAACTAATTATAAATTGTACGCCGCTAACGGCACCGAAATTAAAACATATAGTGTTAAAACTTTAGTATTAGATATTACTTTAAGACGTCCCTATTGCTGGGATTTTATTATAGCTGGAGTCAAGCAGCCAATTTTAGATGCAGATTTTTTAGCTCACCATAAAATTTTAGTTGACATGCACCGTCGTAGACTCATAGATCAGATTACTGATATAAGTAGATCAGCGCCTGTTGTAAAAATTGGTCAGCCTGCTTTATAACATCGATCGTTGAGAGTCATCCATATTTTGATATGTTTTGTAAATATCCCGATTTAACTAAACCACTATCATTTACGGAAACGCCTTCACATAACGTGCTACATCATATTGAGACGACCCCCCTGTAAAATGGTATTATTCATAAATATTTGAATATGTATGAATAATACCATTTTACAAGGTTTAGATTTTCTGTTTAATTATTTGGATGACGTTATTATTGCCAGCGAGAATGGAACCTAACATAATGAACATTTAATGGTAATTTCGAAAGGTTCAATACTTATGGTATCACTATCAACATAAGTAAATGTTGTTTTGGACAGTCGCGAATAGAATTCTTATGTCACGAAGTTAGCGAAGAAGGAAGAAGGCTAAATGAAAAAGTCGAAGCAATTGTAAATTTTCCCAAACTCGAAACTTAACTTTAAGTTCACTTAAAATGGAGTCATATAGTGGTTTCCGGAACAAATTAAAAGCTAATTACAATTCATAGGTAGTCAGATGACAAAGGATATCACGTTACCCATTGACAACATGCAATCAGACTTACGGAACGTTTACAGTTTATTTAGAATTAAAACAAGAATATTAAAGGATTGAAAAAGTTGAAGCAATTGTAAATTTTCCCAAACTCGAAACTTAACTTTAAGTTCCCTTAAAATGGAGTCAAATAGTGGTTTACCTACCTATGAACAATAAAGGTACGGCCTGTATTATGTTAAGGAAAATCATAAAAATTAAAATGCATTTAATTAAATGGATTTTAATTTTTATGTTTCTCCTTGTACATATACTTATTCCACTTATATTGCTTAAATATAGTTATCATAAGCTTGTTTTAGGAGGTATCTTTTGGTAATATTCATAATGAACGCCACAAAATTATTACTACCACAACAATTTCGAATGTATTTAAAAAGATACATTAGTACACCGAACAAAAATATTGATAATGTTGTGAAAAAGAGAAATGAAAATGCAAGTTTTAATGTAAGTTTACCTAGTTATATAAATTAATGTTTAAAGAATTTATTCTCATAAAAGATACAATATCCACTTACATGAGAACAAGATATAAGTTTTATGCTTAAGATAGTACAATTCGAACCTATTAAATTACTTTTGCAAAACATTTTTTTTACCAGAACTACGGAGAAATCAAAAGGAAGGGCAATGATTTTGGCAGTCTATGCGTATGTATGTATTTATCTGTGTATATTATGTATGTGCGTATGTATGTTGTATGTATGTTGATGTGTATATTTGTTCCATCGTAGCTAATAAACTACTGATCAGATATTAATGATTAAGGTGTCAGATGTCAATAGATTTGTAATAATGGCCCGGGCAACATAGGCTACACAATTCTCGTAGTCGGGTTGTAGTTTGTAACTTTTGATTACACTAGATTAAAATTAAAAATACTTATGAAAATAGTAATTAACGAGAACAGTATTAGGTTTGTGCGGAACAATTTTGAATAACATAGTTAAATAGTTGGTGTTTGAATAACGATTTTATTTTATTAAACGAGTTAATATTTTTAAATTTTACGAGTATTATTAAACGTGTATTAAGCGAGTTAAACGAGTTAAAAACTATTAAACGAGTTAATATTTGTAATATGGTCGGGTAAACTATTATAAATTTGTGCTCCTTCAAAAGTGATGCTCTTTTTGGCATAGTTAGTGCGTATTTTAGGTAAAATTAATAAATTTGGCCGGCGATTGCTTCGAGTACTTATTTGTGATTTTACGTCAAAAGATAATTCACTTTTAATTTTACCGTCTTTTTTATTCGTATTATAGGTGTAAAGTTGCATAATGTTCATATATTTCGTATCATTATAAATTTTGGCTGTTGGTGTTAAGTATGCGTATCGAAAAATTATTTTTATTATTTTATTTTGTAATCTTTGTAGTTTATTCAATTTAGCTTTTTTTGCATTACCCAAAATCTCAGTAAGAAATAGTAGATGTGACTTGACGATACAAATATTGAAGCGTAATTTTGTTGGTATACATTGGTTTATAGAGATTATTAAAGATGATAGCTTATTAATTTTAGAATCTATTTGGTTATTCCATGTAAGATCTCCAAGATATCCATTCTCATGCCTAGGTATTATTAGCTTTTTTTTCAATTGGGGTGTTGTCTACAACTAGTGGATCATGTGTTGGGATAATTTTGTTTTTTGAGCTAAAAATTATGTAACACTTTTTGGAGACATTGATTGTTAGAAGATTGTATTTAAACCAATCAGAAAGAATATTTAAATCACTTCGTGCTTGTTTGATGCTATCGTGAATATTAGCTCCAAAGTAAAACAGACAGGTATGGTCTGGATATAAAGTTAAGTAACCTTGTAGTCCTATTTTATCAATATTGTTTAAATATATTAAGAAAAGAACTGGTCCCAAAATTGATCCCTGCGGGACACTACAGGTAATAGGGAGAGGTTTACTCCGTCAATTATCAATTTTTACAATTTGATACAGTTTTTTAAGTAGGATTGTAACATTCTTAATGCTTTGACTATAATTCCAATAATTTTAATCTTTCATATTAGTAATTAATGGCTGACAGTATCAAATGTTTTTTTTTAAATCTATAAAACCCCTAATACAATATTTTTCTTATCTATATTTTCTTTTATTTTAATTACTAGATTAATTATGGCTGCTGTAGTACTACTTTTTGTTCTAAAACCGTATTGTCTTTGTGAAATTAAGTGAAAATACTTCAAATAATAATTAGTTAGTCGTAAATGTAGAAAAAATTCAAAGATTTTTAATAGGATCGGTAAAACTAAAATTGGGCGGTAATTTCCGGAAACTGTTTTGGGACCTGATTTGTATATGGGCGTCACTTTGGCAATTTTTAAACTGTCTGGAAATTCACCATTTGTCAATAGTTTATTGAAACATTTAGATAGTTTATAACAAATGTAGTCCTGAAAGCATTTTATAGTTTTAGTATTAATTTTATCAACTCCACAGCTTGATATAATCTGATATAGATAATCTGATAATCTAAGATCATCGTGGTACCTTTTTGGTATTTGAACTGCTAGTAATGATTAAAAGTTTCGAAAATCTCGTCTAAATTAGTAATTGTTTTCGAGTTTGTTATGATTTTTAAAGGAACATAACTTTTACAAATTTATTATTAGTTAAGTTATTCACAAAGGACCACATTTTCTTGGGATTATTAGTACTTTGTATATAGTTTATAATATGTAGTATGAATACTTTTTTTCTTGATTTAACTTACGTACTGAGTTTCTAATTTCTTAAAAAAAAACAATTCTTTTCTCGTATCTATTTGACTTGTACTGATACCAGAGGTAATTACCAAATTTTTTGAATTTATGATCTATGAAACAAAATTAATTGGTTTTGGTAGTAGGTAAGTACATAAGCCACCACAATACCTTTTATTTCAAGTAAGTTACAAAATAATTTATTCATTATTTTTATTATTATTATTTTGTTTATTAATAAACTAAGGACATAACATTAAGCTTAATCTAAGCAGTGTAACATAAACCATTGCTGGTTTTTGCGCACATTCGTCTGCATATTGCATACTGCATATTCGTCGTCGATAGCTCATTTAACTTATATTTAATTAGACAAAGCTTATATCTTAATTATGTTATTATTAAGATTAACAATATGTTTTTAAAGCTACACACATTTTAATAATTGCGAATTCAAAAGATATATATGTCGCTGCGTAACACGTTACTAAATCAAACACCACACATTTGCTGAACTCACTTTATTTTAAATCACCTCATATCATGCTTATATCAGTCTTACAAAAGACACCGCTAGCGCGGGTTAGGATCGAACAAACGCCATCTATCGGCATACGGTGGAACTATATATATGAAAATCAATGTTTGCATTAAAATGTTCAGTTTGATGGGTGATATCTTTAAATTTAAGAATATTTATGTGATTTATATATTTAATTATTTTACTATGTATTTGTATTATTTTCCTTTTATGTATTAAAGATTAAATCTGTATTAAGCATCCCGCCCACCAAAAGGACTCGTTCCTTTTCAAAACTTATTGACAGTTACAAAATATGAAAAGGTAAACCATACCATAGGCGCTAATTGTCCACCTGTTAATTTTTAAACCTTTCTACTCTACTTTCAACATTTCTACATTTAAATTTTACAAAGTAACATGTTCCATTCACATATACTCGACTTATGACAATGTACTTTCAATGTAAATAACAACAGCTTCTTACTTATCTATATAACACTTTAAGAGGAAAAATTGCACTAGCACTAATCTAACTGAGCTGTAACTACCACTCCCCACAAATATTTTGTGAGTTAAGAACAAAAATCAAGAATTAATCGGCTTTAGGCAAAAAACACAATTTATTACAGGGACGTATACATATACCATTTTTGGTTGTAATACTAACTACTCGAGTGATATTATCTTTTCCTGGATGTTTTTCGATTATTTTACCTAACAGCCACCTAGCTGGTGGTATATTATGATCTCTAATAACCACAATATCGTTAACTTCTGGTTCAATATTTTTAGTAAACCACTTATATCTATGATTTAAAGTCACTAGATATTAATCTGACCATTTACGCCAAAAATCATTAACCAGTTTTTGGGTAAGCTTCCATCTCTGAAGACAAGTAAGACGGATTTCAGTATAATCTGGTTCTGGAATTGTAACCAGTGGTTCGCCGACCAAAAAGTGACCGGGCGTCAAAGGCCTTGGATCATCTGGATTCTCGCTCAAAAAGGATAGAGGACGCGAATTCAGGCAAGCTTTCATCTGTGTCAGAACCGTAGTCAGTTCCTCAAAGGTAAGTGTTCCGTTACCTATTACTCTTTTGAGGTGTGTTTTAGTGGACCGCACACCGGCCTCCCACAGGCCTCCAAAGTTTGGCGCATGCGGAGGGATAAAATGTCATGTAGTACCTGCCTCGGTTAGTAGATGGGCGATTTCGCCTGGAAGCTGGGATTTAGCTCTCTTAAACATATCTCGAGTTCTTTATCAGTTCCCACGAAATTTGTGCCATTATCGCTAAACATTTGCTGGCAGCGTCCTCGACGTGATACAAATCTTTTAAAAGCAGCTATGAAGCCAGACGAAGTCAAGTCAGATACTGCTTCCAAATGTATAGCCTTCGTAGACATACAAATGAAAAGGCATATGTAGCCCTTATAAGATCGTGCTCCTCTACCAGGTGAAAATCTTATGAATATATGGCCTGTGAAATCTACTCCTGTGGACAGGAAAGGTTTGGTAGGTGTTAATCTAGTCTTTGGAAGTTGTCCCATAAATTGATTGTTGTTCTGGCGCGAATAACGAACACATATCACACAATCACGATAACATTTTTTAACTTTCTCTCTTGCTTTTATTATCCAGTATTTACTTCTCAAAAAATTCAGCATAAGCTGAGGCCCCCCGTGAAGTGTTCTAAGATGCGGGTCCATAATTATTAACTTAGTAATATGAGATTCACTAAGCAAAATTGTAGGATGTTTTTTATCGAATGATAATGAAGAGTGCATAATTCGGCCGCCCACCCATAACAACCCATTCTGATCCAGAATCGGTGAAAGGGTGTGCAGTTGATTTTTCTTAGTAACACTTCCCGTGGCTCTCAGATTTTTAATATCCTGTTCAAAATAAAATTCTTGCGTAGCTTTTAGACATCTATTTAATACTTCATCCATTTCTTTAACTGTTATTAAATTATTATCCTTTTTGTTTCAGGTTCCCGAGTCTTCAAGAACTTCATGCAGTATGATAACACTCTCAACATTTTGGACAAATTCGAAAATCTCAATCATATGAAATTTTCTTTAGGGTGTATTAAAGTTGTCAGCGCCTTGATTGGTCTCGTTTCTATGTCGGTACTGACATTTAATTTATTAGAGTAAACATCACTCGCTCTTAATGCCTTCGGACCATGCCACCACAATTCGTGCTCTCTCAATTCTCTTACCGATGTACCTCTTGAGGCACAGTCAGCGGGGTTTTGATCTGTGGGAATATGATTCCAGTGGTCGTAGTCGAGAATAATTAATATTTCGGAAACCCTGTTACTAACAAATGTGGTCCAACGACTTGGTTGTCCTCTAAGCCACGCCAGAACTACAGTTGAATCGGATCAGGCAAACCACTTCTCTTTAGGTATCTTCAATATTTGTGACACTTCAAATGACAATTTTGCACCAAGCAAAGCTGCACATAGATCCATTCTTGGAATAGTAATCTGTTTGTCGACCGGCGCGACTTTTGTTTTCGCAGTAACGATATTAACGTAAGTATTACCCATTTTATCTTTAGATTTGATATATACTACTGCAACATATGCCACTTGAGAAGCGTCAGCAAAAACGTGCAACTCTATGGGATTGCCCTTCCTGATCGCAACCATCGAGGTAAGGAAATTATTTTTACATAATTTAATTCTTCTCTAAAGCAAATCCATTCATTTAAAAGGTCCGGTGTCAGATTATCATCCCAATTTAATCCAGATTTCCACAGTTTTTGTATCAAGATTTTGGCCGTTATCAACACTGGCGCTACCCAACCCATTGGATCGTAGAGCCTTGCATCGATACTGGCTGAGTAATCTCTGGTAAGTTGTAGGTATATTCAAATATGTCCGAGTTTTTATTCCATGAAATACCCAAAACCTTGATAGTGTCATTGATTTTAAAAACAAATGTATCCTTAGAATTTTGATTTTCCTTCTCTATATAACTTAACAACTTTTGACTGTTGCTACACCATTTTTGGAGTCTAAATCCACCTTCTCCCATTCGTTTATTAATTTCTTTATAAATATCAATAGCTTCTTCATCTGTTTCACAGCCGGTTAATAGGTCATCGATGTAATAATCTTGTCGCGTTAATTTTGCAGCTAAAGGGTATTTTAATTGCTCATCCTTTGCCAGCTGTTGAAGAGACCTTACCGCTAAATATGGTGCGCAAGCTGTGCCAAAGGTAAGTCGTAAAAGTCGAAAATGGCGGATAGGTTTTTTTGGATTATCACGCCATAAGATACGTTGAAAATCCACATCACTTCGATTTACTGCCACTTGTCTGTACATCTGTGTTATATCAGCTACGATACAATACGGATGTGTTCTCCATCGCATTAATATGTGGCGCAAATCTTGCTGAAGTTTCGGACCCACTAATAATGACTCATTTAATGATACCTTGTTGACACCTTTACATGACGCATCAAAAACAACCCTGACTTTTGTTGTCTCTTTGTCCTCTCGTACTACAGCGTGGTGTGGAAGATAAACAGCATAAGGATTCTATATGTCATGTTCTTTGGTAATTTCTTCCATATGATTTTGTTTCAGATAATCATTCATAACGTTTGTATATTCAAGACGTAAATGTGAATCTCCACCAAGTTTGCGTTCTAACAATATGCATCTTTCATAGCGACATCCTTGGACTTGTCGTACATGCACTGTGGATCAGGATCTCGAAATGGTATTCGCACAATATATCTACCTTCACTAGTTCTTGTAGTTGTAGTCTCATATATTTCTTCGCATATTCGTTCTTCTTTTGTAAATTCCTTTTCAATGTTGTCTGGCTCTCTCTTAATCTCCCAAAATTGTTTCAGGATATCATCTTCTTTTACCTTTAAATGTAAATTAACAACTCTTGGTGTTGATTCTTCTGTGTCACCTACCTTGCCGGATAAAATCCACCCCAGCTGGGTATTCTGAGCAACAGGACCACTGGGCGTTGGATGTTTGAGAAGACCACTTAATAATATTTGACTATAGCCTTCTACTCCAAGAATAATATCTATTTTTCCAGGTGAACCATAATAAGGATCTGCTAAAGGTAAATGATCGAGATATGGCCAGTTCAGGATGAAAGTCTTACCAGATGGAAGAAATGATGTTAATGAAGTTAAAACAAACGCATTAATTGACAAAGAAAAGTTACGATTATGAAGTCACTCTAACTCAAAAATAACAATGCTCTTAGATCTAAGTCTTCTTTCACCTACACCTGTCACTAAACCATTTACTGGCATACGCTTAAGACCTAGTGATTGCACTACACATTCAGTGACAAAAGAGGCTTCTGAGCCTTGATCTATCAAAACACGTACAGTTTGACAGTAGCCATTTTGTGATTTTACCTTAACTAATGCTGTAGCTAACAACACTTTGTTACGATTATGATAATCCTCTCTAGCAAAATGAGCTACTACTTTCTTCTCATATTTTGGAGTTTCATGATTGTGAACTGCATCTACCACAGAGTCAAACGCAGGACCCGTTGATATAGTCGATGTTCTGGTAACCCCATGAGGTCAACTTCTCTCTAAATGCAGCAATGTGTGATGCCTTCTGCCACATCGGCGACAGCACGTAGCAGTGGTGGCAGTTCTTAACGTTGTGGGTAGGTGCAAAACAATTGAAACAAAGCCTCTTCGACTGTATGAACTCTGATCTCTCTTGAGGAGACTTAGATCTAAATTGTTTGTATTGATATAGCAAGTGTGATTTGTTACACATTACGCAGCTTTTCTCTTCTTGGATAGTTGAATGTAAGGTTTTGATTTCGTTAGGCGGTGAGACGCAGCGAATAGGCTTTGATCCAGACAACATCTCTAATGTTCTAAATTTTTTCTCCAAAAATGAAACTAACTGATCCCAGGTTGGGAAATCATCCGATGCTACACGACTGACTTCTGTCTCCCACTCCATTCGTGTGTCATAATCCAATTTAGATACGGTCAAGTAAATAATGACGACGTCCCATGTATCTGTTCTAACTCCTAAATTCTTTAGTGACTTTATGCATATGGCTGTAGTATCTAATAAATTTTTATAGAGGTAGCTGACTCGTTGCTGATACATTTTTGGGAAAACAATCGTTTCATTATTTCATTAGCATTATATCTTTTATTGCTATACCGACGAACCAACTCGTCCCAGGCTTCAGTATAATTAACTTCTGTAGTAGACAAACTTCGTAACAGAATTTCGGGCTCACCTTTCAGACCGCTTTTCAAATAATGAAGCTTCTGCACCGCACTCAAGTTGTCATTACTATGGATAAGAGACTTGAACATGTCGTGGAAACTTTGCCGCTCTTCATATGTCCCAGAAAATGTAGGAAGCTGAATTTGAGGTAGCTTTATTTCTGGTTTTGAGGCATTACAGTCATGGGCTGGTACATTTTCTGTTTTATTCTTTTTGTTTTTATCTAATTTCAACCTTGTTTTATAAACAATGTATGTCTCTTCCACGGTGTTGTACCGTTCCTCCACACAATAAGCCAACTTCGATCTTTCGGCCTTGGGTACAGCGCTCATAATCTTAAAATGATTATCCGTAAATTTAGTCCATAATGGTTCTAGGCTCTCGAGTCTAGTGTCTATATATACTGATATTAGTTTATCTTTGCTCGTCTTTTTATAATTAACAAAGCCTTTATTAATTTGTATACCAACGTAATACGTTACTAAATCAAACACCACACATTTGTTGAACTCACTTTATTTTAAATCACCTCATGCCTATTTCAGTCTTACGAAAGACTGATATAGGCATGAAGGGTCGAACGAACGCCATCTATCGGCATACGGTGGAACTATATATATGAAAATCAATGTTTTCATTGAAATGTTCAGTTTGATGGGTGAGATCTTTATATTTAAGAATATTTATGTGATTTATATATTTAATTATTTTATTATGTATTTATGTATTAAGGATTAAATCTGTATTAAACATATATATATACAATAAGATATATATATATATATATATATATACAATAAGATATATATATATATATATATATATATATATATATATATATATATATATATATATATATATATATATATATATATATATACATATAAGATATAAGAGATAAATATATATATATACATATGGCGTACGGGATATGGCCATATTGTAATACCGCCACTAAGCTGCGCGGCCGCGTCCACATCTCACAATGGAAACACACGGGCATAACAATTTATGCCCGTGTGTTTCCATTGTGAGATAACACTATAATATTATGCTGAAGCAATGCTTCAGCATTCATTACGCTTAAGTTTTCTCGCGAAGTGAAGAGCATATACAGCTGCTCGAAGCAGCTTAGTCCAAGAAGAACAGCGTGTTGCTAAAGCTAGCAGCGGGTGCTCAATTTCGTTAATTTTTACGGATACATGTACTATGGTTTTTTCTTCTGGCAACGATAGACGGCTAGGCACAAACTTGCGTACCGGCCACATGCTTATCGATTGTGATAATCAAACTGGTCCCTTGAACCACGGTTCATGTTTGATCAACTGACTAGGCGTAAGTCCTCGTGACACGCAATCTGCGGGATTTTCTGAGCCGGCCACGTGATACAGATCATTCGGAGATATGTTTGATTGAATTTGTGAAATACGGTTAGCAACATAGGTCGTAGTCAAACCTATGTGGCGAGGCGACTGACCAATATAGCGCGACCTCAGAGTCCGAAAACACGAACACATTATTTATTTTGTGTCGTTTAGAAAATGTGTTATGAACTTCCTTCAGAACACGGGAAAGTAATAATATTCCATTTAATTCTAAACGAGCGAGCGTAATTTTTGGTTTAGCGGAGGCGACTTGCGATTTCGAACATAATAATGTAACGATCGGCGCCTTGTTATTACATACGACGTGTAGGTATATCACGCATCCGTACGCGGCTTCACTAGCGTCGGAGAACCCTACAATCGTTACCTCCGAATTAATTTCCACTCCTAAATGACGAGGGAATGAAATGCGAGAAATTTGAGGTAATTCATTTAAATATTGTTGTCAAAGATTTACAATACGATGCGGCGGCCTATCGTCCCAGTCGATATTGAGAAGCCACAGCTCTTTAATAATTAATTTAGCGTATAAAATAACAGGCCCTACTAACCCTACATCGTATAAGCGCGCGGTAGTAGAAAGAATTACTCGCTTAGTACAAGTCGACGGCTGGTTAGATATAACAAACACAAAGGTATCTTGTGTCGGTAGCCAACGCAAACCTAACGCCTTGAATACAATGTCGTTATCAAAGGATACTGTTCTAGGCTGGTGATGAGACTCGGGGATGTGATCGACCAGTTCGGGCGAATTAGAAGCCTATTTGAGTAATTCGAACCCGCCCGACTTAAGCAGGGCTACAAGATCCTTGGCTGTCTTAGCTGCCTCTTCTACCGAGGAGACGTGTTCGCGCCAACACTAGCGCGACGTTTAGAATAAACACAAAGGACATCACTACGTGATGTGTGGCCGACCGACTCGGGGGCGCTGTCAGAGAGTGACGAACACTTGCATTTAGATCCCCTTCCGCGCCGGATGCATTTTGAGCTCATCCCGAAACCTAGTGAACGCGAACGCGTGTGCGCATATTTATTTGTGCTCGTTAATATAATACCAAATTCGCCGGCGAACCGCATGCAAAATCAAAAATCGTGCCGAAGGCTATGGGCTTCCCCGGGCCCAAAGCAATCTTAGTACCATCCAAAACGTGACTCAAAACGTCTGAGCCTAAAATGAGATCAATGGGCGCAGGAGTATGATAAGCTTGATCCGCCAATGGAATGAGCTGATGAGCTGAGTCTTGTACAACATCTGGTATTTTTTGCAAAGGTAAATAACCTGTAACGTCTTTGAGAATATGAGCGGTAGTAGTAATAGATGGCGTATCACGGTGTGTGGGCCTAAATGTTATTGTGACCCAACCTTTAGAATTTTGTATGTGCTGATCACCTACACCTGTAATTTTTAATGAACATTGTTTTGGTTGCAAATTAAGATTTCTAGTCATGCGCTGAGTTATGAGCGTTATCATGCTACCACAGTCCAATAAAGCCCGAGCCTTGTGATATTCTCCGCATTTATCAGATATATTTAAAACGACTGTGGGAAGTAACACTGGAGTTTTTAATGGGTTTTCTATGTGCTGAGTTGAATTTACTTGGGCTGATTCTACAGAATATTGGGCTGAACTAGATTTAGATATTTTATGAGCTGAATGTGATGCAGGTGTACTATGAGCCGAATGACATTTTAAATTATTGGGTTGATCTTCTAATTCTATGTGCTCCGTGATTGTAGGTAGTCATTGTTTTTTGTTTTGAGATTGATGAGTTGTAGACGGTGCATGATCAGACGATTGGTTGGGGTCTGATGACGATGATTGATGTGCACGCGTATGTTGTGTGTAGGCCGTGTAGGTATGTGGCTTGTCTTGAGCACGCCGGCGGGGCTGTGCACGTAAATGAGGAGGAAGCAAATGCGCTGACGACACCGGAGAATTTGGAGTTCCGTGACGATGAAACGAGGTGTGGTGATTTGCACTTCCACACTCTTTGCATGAGTTTGTCGAACGACATTCATTTTCAAAATGCGGACCTAGACATTTACGACATCTGTCGTTGGCTTCTATGAAATCCCAACGACCTTGAGTGGGCTGATGATTATATTTCGGACACGCGATAAGTTTGTGTTCTGTATTCCTACAATAGGGGCAGTAGAATCGCTTGCGTTTATCTGTATTCCGGGCTGAGTACTCGCGCCGCTCTGTTCGGGGGGAGGGGGGCCAGTAGCGTTGAGGGTAATGAGGAACTGGGCTGACGTGATAGCTACTTAAAGTGTGAGCCGATGGCGAGCGCTGAGCATTACGAGGATACGCGGGACTAATTGGTCTAAAGCGTGGACTGCGCGGAGAGTTTGCGGGGGGTGTGTGTTGACGAGAGGGCCCAGTTTGTGGTGAGTAGGTAACACCGCGCGTTGCATTAGAATATTCGGTTTCGATACAGCGCGCGTGCTCCTCTAAAAAAGAAATCAAATCACCTAAGGTGGGCAGAGTGTCCGAGATGCCGTATCTTCTTTCGAACAGGGTGCGGAGCTCGCCTCGTAATTTTCTAACTACAATAGACACAAATACGTAATTACTATCCATAGGTAAACGCAGATTATTTAATGCGCTTTGTGCGGAAATGAGCGGAGTTAAAAACGTCGCGCGTATGCTTGATCGAATATGAATATTAGGTAGGCCGAGTATTATATCAACAAACCCATCTATCAGAACACGGCGGTTTTCATACCTACGTGTGAGTATATCGAGCGCGACGCTGTAATTATCATTTGTGATTTTTAAATGCGCAATCATGCTGAGCGCCTCCCCCGATAGGCAAGACAAAAGATAGTGCAGCTTAACTGCATCTGTAAGTGACGTCATGTCGTCTGTAAGACTCCTAAAAATCGTAATAAACGATGGCCAGTCCTCAACGCGTGAGCTGAATTTTGGCAGTTCAATTTTGGGCAGAACGGCAGAAGTGAGCTGACTTGACTCTGAAGTGGAACTTATATTTTCCGCTGCAGTTAAAATATCATAATATTCGGATAGCGCGTTCTCGTAACCGGCTGTATAAAACTTTTCAATTTCTTCTGTAACACTGCCGTCGTCTAAAATTTCGCAGTATAAATTTTCTAATTTTTGTTTCAAATTTTGTAGGTCTTTAAAACGCGCATTAAACTCCGTTTTGTTAGACTTTGAGTCACCTTTGTGTAATGCCAATGCGATCTCTCTGAGCCGACTAATAGATTTTATAGTTTGCCTAAATATGGCCGCTTGCGATTTTCTAGGCATGTTTAAAAATATATGCGTGTAACTAAGTTAAATATTTAAAAGTAATGAGCGGAAAATACGCGCGCAATTAATTAAAACGCAGAAAATAGATTTTAATAATGTGCCGACAATGTATACAATTTTATCATAAAATGTGTACGAGTTAATTAACAAATGAGCTGACCGATCGCCTGATGCTAATATAGTATTAGTGTATGTTTGATGAGCGGAGATTAATGCGTTAGAAGTCGTCTGTAATATTATATTAATGTCCTGAAGTTTGAATATAAACAAATCTTAGCGGGCGCGTTAGAAACAAAATAACGTAATGAAAACAATGTAAGTAGGTATGAGCAGGTTCAATCTCAATAGTGTGCCGACTTATTCAAAACAGCTGTAACGTAACACCTAAACGTATAATATATTTGTATAAACACAGAACGTAGATAAGATATGAATTCAATGTGAAGGTCACTATTTATTCTATGAAGAATACCTAATTGAGAATGAATGTAACAGCTGTTGTTTACGCACGGGCGCCGTGTAGGTACCTATTACCTACAGAATGCACAAAAATCAAGTACCGAAGCGAGCCGACGATGTTTGTATGGGCACTTGAGATGTTATGCGACTCATAACTATTAAAATAATGCTAAGTTAATTAATATTGTGTTTTAAAAATTGAGAATATGAAGATATAAACGTTATATATAGATAAAATACTTAGTAATGCAACGACGATTCACAATTCTGTTATGAGCCGAACGTAATTCACAATACGCACTAGTTATTACTTATTTTATATGCGAATCAAACATTAAAATATTTTGTATGTAATTAAGAGCTGAGAAAATTATATGAGATATTATTGGCACAAATTATGTATTAGGTACGTTAGGGAAGTTCTGGAATGTTCGAGTTCTTTGTTCGACAATAAGCCGACAACCTACCCACTATTTTTTTTTATTTATTTTTTTTTGGGTTTTTCCTATGAATTTATGGGCCGAAATATGCACAAAATAATTTAAATAATTAACATATAGGTCAATATCAAAGTACAGAATAGGGGTTTAATGTTAAATGTGCCGAATTGATAATGGGAATGGACTATAACTTGGTTTTAAAATGGCGGGGCGGTCTGGCCAGAATTAATTGGACAAAATATAAATAATCGAGCTGATTTTATGTGCAGATTTGGGCGGAGTGGAACTGTAGGTGCTGGTTCTAATGAGGCCCAACGCCGGTAATAGGGAGAAGGGCTTCACGAAGGCTCGATGGACCAAGAAATGTGTAAGCTAGGAACTTACACATGCGACTATGAGCTGAGGGAAGTAGGTATATAGGTTAATAATGTGAGGGCTGGAGAAATCTGGGACTGACCTTATTGTTGAGCTGGTGGTTCTGGATCTGAGCGGAGGTTTCTTCTCACTACACTACACAGCTGTTGAGCGGATTATCGATAGATTTATCGCGGTTCGCCGGCGAATTTGGTATTATATTAACCTGTTAAATGTCAGCCGTACACCATGTGTACACTAACTTTTGTTGCGGGAAGTGTCGCTTGTACACCATGTGTACATAAGCGATAAGCTCTCATTGGGCGTCGATTTGACCGTCTAAGGTGACCTCTATTTACTTTATGCTCTGTTATTTTGTATCTGTGTACCCTTAACTTTGTAATCGTGATGCCTAAACCTAAACCTCAGAACAAAATTTTAAAAAAAAATAAAGAAATACGAAATTCATTTGTTTTTACACGCCATTTTGAAATATTGCGGATTTTACAGTGCGTACGTCAGTGTTGATGAAGTGTTATAACGTGTTCTAAGGTGCGTAATATTTTATGATTATTATATGAAATTACTGTTTATAAAACGAAGATTATGATTAAATTATTAGATAATAAAATATTTTAACAGAAGATATTGAAAAAAGTATTTAATTTTTAGATCGGGTAAAATTTCTTATGTCAGATGTCGTAATATTCATATAATTCGGTGAAAAAATCAATATAATGGTTGTAATTGCTAAAATATGTTTAAATATAGACCATTACAATATTATGTAATCAGAAAATCCAAGTTTAATTGTAGAAAAAGATTGTTGTAATACCTAAAAGTTTTAACGAAATTTACAGTGCGTACGTCAGTGATTAAAAATGTTTTCTCGTGTTTTAAAGTGCGTAATATTTTATGATTATTATATGAATTTACTGTTTATAAAACAAAGATTATGATTAAATTATTAGATAATAAAATATTTTAACAGAAGATATTGAAAAAAGTATCTAAATTTCGGGTAAAATTTCTTATGTCAGATGCCGTAATATCCATATAATTCGGTGAAAAAATCAATATAATGGTTATAATTGCTAAAGTATGTTTAAATATAGACCATTACAATATTATGTAATGAGAAAATCCAAGTTTAATTGTAGAAAAAGATTGTTGTAATACCTAAAAATTTTAGCGCGCGTAATAATACTCGTAAGTACATTTCCGCCATTCTATAAATAAATCGAATCATAGTACATTGCGAAAAGTACTGACACCAAAAACATTGTTTTTATTTTACATTATTAATTATTAATTAATAAAATAAAACTAAGTACTAAGTAATATGGTGATTTTGCCGAGTTATTAATATAAATAATTATATTTAAAGACGTTAGTATAACACGTTAATCTGGTCCCGTGGTATGTTCTTTAATAATTAGCGTTACGGATACCAGACTAAGGAAAATATTTTGTATTAATGTAATATTTTTTAAACTAAACACATTTTAAAATAATATATTTGTATGGAATTTGGTTTTTTCTTACATTTTAGCTTAATATGATTATTTACTCAAAAACACTTTTATCTTTATATATATAACTAGCTGTTGCTCGCGGCTCCGCCCGCGTAAGTATATTATCCCTCGGGAACACTACTTTTTCGGGATAAAAAGTAGCCTATGTTTTAATCCAGAGTCTAAACTACTACCATACCGAATTTCATCGAAATCCGTTCAGTAGTTTTTGCGTGAAAGCGTAACAAACATCCACGATTTCACATTTATAATATTAGTAAGGATTCTACTGTACGTGTGTATGTCACTGAACTCCTCCTAAACGGCTGGACCGATTTGAATGAATTTTTTTATATGCGTTTGGGTGGCGCCCTGGATGGTTTTGATTCACAAATCAGCCCGGCAGGACAATGTCTGTCGGGTCCGCTCGTTAAATATATATGTTATTTCTTAGTCTTAGTTTAATAGAAAATTATAATTTAATTAATTTAATAAGCTAAAATTTGTCATTGTCGCAAGATAAAAAAATTGGAAATATGTTTTTTTTAATTATGTGATGTAATTTTTTTTTTCACATTTAAGTAATCTTTAATAATTTTTAGATTAGCACGTCTGAGCACGACGCCGATATCGGGGTCTGGGATCAAGGAAGGCTGGAGCTAATCCCCAGAACTTCAACAGCTGAAAACACGGTATAGTTTTTTTTTCTATAATACAAAATATATATAACTCATACTCCGCTCTAAACTCATCGGCTTACGTGTTGTTTTCTTAAATTATATATTATATAGATTATATAGATTAAATATAATAGATAGATAGAGAATATATAAGATATAATTATATAGATTAAATATAATAAATATTTAATCTACATTTACAGTTGGACTACATTACTGTAAATGTTGTACGCAGTATTTTAATAAGCTAAAATTTGTCATTGTCGCAAGATAAAAAAATTGGAAATATGTTTTTTTTAATTATGTGATGTAATTTTTTTTTTCACATTTAAGTAATCTTTAATAATTTTTAGATTAGCACGTCTGAGCACGACGCCGATATCGGGGTCTGGGATCAAGGAAGGCTGGAGCTAATCCCCAGAACTTCAACAGCTAAAAACACGGTATAGTTTTTTTTTCTATAATACAAAATATATATAACTCATACTCCGCTCTAAACTCATCGGCTTACGTGTTGTTTTCTTAAATTATATATTATATAGATTATATAGATTAAATATAATAGATAGATAGAGAATATATAAGATATAATTATATAGATTAAATATAATAAATATTTAATCTACATTTACAGTTGGACTAAATTACTGTAAATGTTGTACGCAGTATAATATAATAATAATAACTTTTTATATACTTTGTGTGTGTGTGCGTGTGCAGGTGTGTTTGTATGGGCCCTTAGTCCTTACTTCTTCTTACTAAAAGAAACTCAAGCAACTAAAGAAAAATTCCAGAAGTTTTTTTCCGCGATTAGTTACGCGTGTCATATTTTGATTCACAGCTCGACGGCTCCCGGCTCCCGGCTCGTGGTACGGTGGCACACTTATGCAGAGGACCTTGAGATCGCTTCGTTTTTAACCTAACCTAAAAAAGATATATCTTTGATAGAAAATATTGGTTTTTAGCTGACTATTCCTCGTGTAAACTGTCTTATTTTTCAAAGCACTATTCATTTATGTAATAAAAAATAAAGGTAAATAGCATATTCCACTGTTTTTTTTTACCAATAAAATATTATTCACAACTATTTTGTTTTTATTTTACCATGAGCTGGTGTGAAAACCGGCCAGTTTCAATAACCTATATATCTATAAATATTTGTAAAAACGTCATTCAATCATTTGACGGTTTTTTGCGATACAAATTTGACGTTTCTAACAAATACTTTTTGGTAGATAGGTTATTAAAACGGGCTATTAATGTGGTTGGATAAGATTATAATATACGGCCACTTATATAATAATATATAACCACTTATATGATATAATAATAAGCTATGGACCGCGTCAGGGAAATATTTTTAATCTTTTTATACTAACTTATATAAGATTTTTATTATACGTTTTTTTTATATTGCCACTGCATTGCCATTTTTCATATTCCACTTTCCAGCTCTAGCATTATATCAGTTACATATCATATTACGATTTATATTGTAGTGTGGGGACACAATATATTGTATATCGATGTGATCATGTGTCGTTATATTATATCGATGTTCGATGCATGTGGTGAACTAACATGTAAAATATCAGTGGTTCTTGGTGCAGCAACCCGAGTGGTCGCTTGCGTAATAAACGTAATCCAGTAGGCAAAAGGATTTTATTTATGAACACTCATTCTAGTTACCCCAACGTAATAACATAGGGTGTAATATTGGTGATCCCGACATACATCTCCCCACTGCCGTGCGAGCCGTTCTCGCCGTCACAGAAGTCAAAGACATTGATAACCTAGCCACTGTGGCCGACAAAATCATGGAGACTTCACAGCAGCCACAGATCTCCGAATTATCAACATCTCAGCCTGTCAGAGGGGATGATAAAATTTTGGCCGAAATCGCGAAACTGAGCGCCAGGATAGCTGACATGGAGCGATCTCGCAGCAGTTCCCGGAGGAGAGACTCCAGTCGTTTCCGGCAACGTTCCCGGTCTCGCAATCCCAGCCAGCCTCGTCGCAGCCCTCAGAGTGAAGATTAGTTGTGTTTCTACCACTTCCGTTTCAAGGAGCGTGCCAACAAGTGCGTACAGCCCTGTTCCTGGAAGAAGGGAAACTCTTCGGGAAACTAGAATGTGCGCAGGTACGTGAGGCGGACATCTGTGCAGTTTCCCCAACGCATCGCCTTCGTGTTATGGACTACAACAGTGGTTACAATTTTTTGGTGGACACAGGTGCGAACGTTTCTGTTATTCCGGTAAGAAAACGCTATTGTAATAATTATTCTAAGTTATCCGATTACAAACTATATGCAGCTAATGGTACAGAAATTCGGACTTTCGGTATAAAGTCATTAGAGTTAAATTTGCATTTACGTCGTCCGTATCGATGGGATTTTAACTTTTAATATATTATTGTTATATATAGGTTGTAATCATCTCAATGTAATCATCTCTTCTGTCATCCCTTCTGTTTGTAGAACTCCTGAAGGCATCCACTCATCCCACAATATATAAGTATGCAAAATTTCAGGTCAATCGAAAACCGGTCATAGGACAATGGGCATATTGGTGGACAGCTACGAAGTAGATTTTAAATGATGTTAGTACATCAAGTACTAACATCATTTAAAATCAATGTGTCAATAGTAAAGTTACTAAGGAGTAACTTTACTATTGACACAATCCTGTAGCTCATTTAGATCAAAATAATTATAACTTCTAAATAATAAAAATATGATTTGGACATTAGCCAAACAAATCATTTTACACAATAAACAATACATTGTACCTGCTCATTATACAAAAAACCTAACCTGCCAGATGGCAATGTTTATATTTTGTTCTTTGGTGACGCAGATGTGTGCGGATAGGAAGGTCAGAAGCGCACTTAACAAAATCTATTAAATACTTATTTGCTACATACGCTGGTATGTAGCAAATTAGGATAGAAATGTAGGTTTAATGTTGATCTTATATTATATTCTTATATATAATAGGTACAGGTGACAGACAGACAGACAGACAGGTCACATTATTGTAATGATGTATGGTGTGATTATGGTGTTGATGATGATGATTACCGCAATTGACATAGTGGCATATGCTTGCAGTTCTTTAAACAACGCCGAAATCCCCAAACATGTATCTATAAGGCGTAAGGAGTTCTGTTCAGTACTTTTAGATCCAGGGTATACCTTGGTGCAAAATCTTAGCTTTTGGGAAGCATATGCTTGGATCACTTCTGAAAAAATTGAAATCACCATATGTGTCCATATAAATTTCGAGGAGTTCCCTCAATTCCTCATGGATCCCATCATCAGGTCACCACTTTGGTGAAAACGGGATCAACTTGGGATTATACCCTTTACATCAAAAAAAGAATTTTGAAAATCGGTCCACAGGCGGCGGAGTTATCGTTGAACATACAATATATATATATATATATATATATATATATATATATATATATATATATATATATATATATATATATATATATACTGGCACTATATGTAATTACACGGCGAGGAGTAGTTTAAACGCACCTCACTTTGTGGTTCGCAGAACTAGTCTTCACTATTTTATTTGGTCTGAGACTATAGTTTAACATTATAAATTATATACCTATTGCCTATATGCCGAAAGCATTCCGTCCTTCCCATATGCAACGTGTATCTTTTTGTGTAGTGAATAAAGTTACATTTTGGATAGCTATGCTTTAATGCAGCGCCGCGTATCGTCGCGTATCGTCGCGGTGTGACTGACCCTAAGGCGTCAGCATGAGGTGCGCTGTACTGGTAGTATGCCTTTTTTTATTGGAAGTACCGTATATAGTTTCATACGCATTTAGAGAAAAGCAGTTAGTTAAAAATTACAAACGGACACTTCAATTTTATTTATTTGTATATATTTACTAAATAACTATACAATTATAGAGTTCAAAACTCGTTTCAGTTAATTATTTCATACAAACATTTTTATTATTTGAGTCAAATAATCTTACTATAAAATTATGTAATTGAAATTTTTTGTGTTTCTTTGTTATCCATACGACATCACGTGACCTACAGGTGAATGCGCTACCTACCCGATCGGGCCCCACGATCGGGCGACCGGCACAGTACGAATTTCGATGCCGGCGGCGTCCATGTTTGTTTTTTTATACAAGGACACTTGTAGGTTGTTATGTTTATTTTAACTTTGTGAAGTGGGTATTGTGTTTCGAACTGAAAGATTTATGTGATCGTATCTTGATAATATGAGCTTGGTGTTGTAAATATTATTTTAGTGTTAGTGAATGAGTGTGTAGTGTAAATATGTGATTAAAGTTCATGTTCGTTGCAAAAATGTGCTAACCTGAGAATTATTTGGAGTCTAGGAATAAAGGTATGTTTTAGTTAGGTATTTAATTAGTAAATTAGACAGGAAATTTAATACAGATTACGGTAATATATGACTCATAAGATATAATTACGTAGTTTTCTTGAAATAAGTCGGTAATAAAATGTCTAACAAAAAAATTTTGGCGGGCTGTCAACAGCAGACGTCCCCCCACAAATGTCAATTTTTGAGGTCTGGCGCTCAACAGGTTAACGAGCACAAATAAATATGCGCACACGCGTTCGCGTTCACTAGGTTTCGGGATGAGCTGAAAATGCATCCGGCGCGGAAGGGGATCTAAATGCAAGTGTTCGTCACTCTCTGACAGCGCCCCCGAGTCGGTCGGCCATACATCACGTAGTGATGTCCTTTGTGTTTATTCTAAACGTCGCGCTAGTGTTGGCGCGAACACGTCTCCTCGGTAGAAGAGGCAGCTAAGACAGCCAAGGATCTTGTAGTTTTTAATGCCCTACTTAATTATTTGTACGACAAGCATACCCTGATTAAGCCCATTAGAATTAAGCATCTGCCTGCTCCATGGCTGTCAGATAGTATTAAATCAATTATTAACCTGTTGAGCGCCAGACCTCAAAAATTGACATTTGTGGGGGGACGTCTGCTGTTGACAGCCCGCCAAAATTTTTTTGTTAGACATTTTATTACCGACTTATTTCAAGAAAACTACGTAATTATATCTTATGAGTCATATATTACCGTAATCTGTATTAAATTTCCTGTCTAATTTACTAATTAAATACCTAACTAAAACATACCTTTATTCCTAGACTCCAAATAATTCTCAGGTTAGCACATTTTTGCAACGAACATGAACTTTAATCACATATTTACACTATACACTCATTCACTAACACTAAAATAATATTTACAACACCAAGCTCATATTATCAAGATACGATCACATAAATCTTTCAGTTCGAAACACAATACCCACTTCACAAAGTTAAAATAAACATAACAACCTACACGTGTCCTTGTATAAAAAAACAAACATGGACGCCGCCGGCATCGACATTCGTACTGTGCCGGTCGCCCGATCGTGGGGCCCGATCGGGTAGGTAGCGCATTCACCTGTAGGTCACGTGATGTCGTATGGATAACAAAGAAACACAAAAAATTTTAATTACATAATTTTATAGTAAGATTATTTGACTCAAATAATAAAAATGTTTGTATGAAATAATTAACTGAAACGAGTTTTTAACTCTATAATTGTATAGTTACTTTTGTGCTCGTTAACCTGTTGAGCGCCAGACCTCAAAAATTGACATTTGTGGGGGGACGTCTGCTGTTGACAGCCCGCCAAAATTTTTTTGTTAGACATTTTATTACCGACTTATTTCAAGAAAACTACGTAATTATATCTTATGAGTCATATATTACCGTAATCTGTATTAAATTTCCTGTCTAATTTACTAATTAAATACCTAACTAAAACATACCTTTATTCCTAGACTCCAAATAATTCTCAGGTTAGCACATTTTTGCAACGAACATGAACTTTAATCACATATTTACACTATACACTCATTCACTAACACTAAAATAATATTTACAACACCAAGCTCATATTATCAAGATACGATCACATAAATCTTTCAGTTCGAAACACAATACCCACTTCACAAAGTTAAAATAAACATAACAACCTACACGTGTCCTTGTATAAAAAAACAAACATGGACGCCGCCGGCATCGACATTCGTACTGTGCCGGTCGCCCGATCGTGGGGCCCGATCGGGTAGGTAGCGCATTCACCTGTAGGTCACGTGATGTCGTATGGATAACAAAGAAACACAAAAAATTTTAATTACATAATTTTATAGTAAGATTATTTGACTCAAATAATAAAAATGTTTGTATGAAATAATTAACTGAAACGAGTTTTTAACTCTATAATTGTATAGTTATTTAGTAAATATATACAAATAAATAAAATTGAAGTGTCCGTTTGTAATTTTTAACTAACTGCTTTTCTCTAAATGCGTATGAAACTATATACGGTACTTCCAATAAAAAAAGGCATACTACCAGTACAGCGCACCTCATGCTGACGCCTTAGGGTCAGTCACACCGCGACGATACGCGACGATACGCGGCGCTGCATTAAAGCATAGCTATCCAAAATGTAACTTTATTCACTACACAAAAAGATACACGTTTCATATGGGAAGGACGGAATGCTTTCGGCATATAGGCAATAGGTATATAATTTATAATGTTAAACTATAGTCTCAGACCAAATAAAATAGTGAAGACAGAGTTCTGCGAACCACAAAGTGAGGTGCGTTTAAACTACTCCTCGCCGTGTAATTACATATAGTGCCAGTATATATATATATATATTGTATGTTCAACGATAATTCCGCCGCCTGTGGACCGATTTTCAAAATTCTTTTTTTGATGTAAAGGGTATAATCCCAAGTTGATCCCGTTTTCACCAAAGTGGTGACCTGATGATGGGATCCATGAGGAATTGAGGGAACTCCTCGAAATTTATATGGACACATATGGTGATTTCAATTTTTTCAGAAGTGATCCAAGCATATGCTTCCCAAAAGCTAAGGATTTTGCACCAAGGTATACCCTGGATCTAAAAGTACTGAACAGAACTCCTTACGCCTTATAGATACATGTTTGGGGATTTCGGCGTTGTTTAAAGAACTGCAAGCATATGCCACTATGTCAATTGCGGTAATCATCATCATCAACACCATAATCACACCATACATCATTACAATAATGTGACCTGTCTGTCTGTCTGTCACCTGTACCTATTATATATAAGAATATAATATAAGATCAACATTAAACCTACATTTCTATCCTAATTTGCTACATACCAGCGTATGAACAAATAAGTATTTAATAGATTTTGTTAAGTGCGCTTCTGACCTTCCTATCCGCACACATCTGCGTCACCAAAGAACAAAATATAAACATTGCCTTGAAACGGAAGTGGTAGAAACACAACCAATCTTCACTCTGAGGGCTGCGACGAGGCTGGCTGGGATTTCGAGACCGGGAACGTTGCCGGAAACGACTGGAGTCTCTCCTCCGGGAACTGCTGCGAGATCGCTCCATGTCAGCTATCCTGGCGCTCAGTGTCATCCCTTCTGTTTGTAGAACTCCTGAAGGCATCCACTCATCCCACAATATATAAGTATGCAAAATTTCAGGTCAATCGAAAACCGGTCATAGGACAATGGGCATATTGGTGGACAGCTACGAAGTAGATTTTAAATGATGTACTATTACTAAGGAGTAACTTTACTATTGACACAATCCTGTAGCTCATTTAGATCAAAATAATTATAACTTCTAAATAATAAAAATATGATTTGGACATTAGCCAAACAAATCATTTTACACAATAAACAATACATTGGACCTGCTCATTATACAAAAAACCTAACCTGACAGATGGCAATGTTTATATTTTGTTCTTTGGTGACGCAGATGTGTGCGGATAGGAAGGTCAGAAGCGCACTTAACAAAATCTATTAAATACTTATTTGTTCATACGCTGGTATGTAGCAAATTAGGATAGAAATGTAGGTTTAATGTTGATCTTATATTATATTCTTATATATAATAGGTACAGGTGACAGACAGACAGACAGGTCGCATTATTGTAATGATGTATGGTGTGATTATGGTGTTGATGATGATGATTACCGCAATTGACATAGTGGCATATGCTTGCAGTTCTTTAAACAACGCCGAAATCCCCAAACATGTATCTATAAGGCGTAAGGAGTTCTGTTCAGTACTTTTAGATCCAGGGTATACCTTGGTGCAAAATCCTTAGCTTTTGGGAAGCATATGCTTGGATCACTTCTGAAAAAATTGAAATCACCATATGTGTCCATATAAATTTCGAGGAGTTCCCTCAATTCCTCATGGATCCTATCATCAGGTCACCACTTTGGTGAAAACGGGATCAACTTGGGATTATACCCTTTACATCAAAAAAAGAATTTTGAAAATCGGTCCACAGGCGGCGGAATTATCGTTGAACATACAATATATATATATATATATATATATATATATATATATACTGGCACTATATGTAATTACACGGCGAGGAGTAGTTTAATAATTGATTTAATACTATCTGACAGCCATGGAGCAGGCAGATGCTTAATTCTAATGGGCTTAATCAGGGTATGCTTGTCGTACAAATAATTAAGTAGGGCATTAAAAATATCAACCTTGGCATCGACCGTTTCCGCTGCGTATAGTGCTGTCCAGTCAGTGCTGAGCGCGTCTTCCCTCAAGGTGTTCACATCCATGGAAGAAAAATTACGTTGCAGAAGTGTTTTGCGGTTTGGTTTAGATGTGCGAACATTATATGGACATAAATCAGGTCGTGGTAGGAAAAAATTTCCGCGGGACTCTGACCATGAGTAGTTACAGAGTTTGGCAAAGATACAATGATGAGATCAAGCAAGGAAGGATAGCAACCTGGAGAGCAGTGTGTAGCATTAATATAACATTATTTACGATCTTCACACACATATACCACATAAAATTATTTCACCGAACTGTTACCCCCCCTGGTACGACTCTGCGCTAAAAAAAGTTTTGAGAGAGAAACACAAATTTCATCGTAAATTTTAACGTTATGGTATGATTACCATAACTGTGATCAGTGATTGTGATCATCACTGTAATCAGTGATTACCTAATTTTCTCATTACTTAGGCGCAGATCGAAATTATTAGAGCACGCGTGCTATGAGTCTCATATAAGTAAAACTGAGAGTTCTCTTATAAATAATCCCAAACTGTTTTGGAATTTTGTGAAAGGTAGCTTCTTCCACATTTCCTTTCTCCATGTGCTATGAAGGAGAACTAGCAACTGAAGGTGATATAATTTGTAACCTATTTGCGACATACTTTCAAGCAATCTTTATTGATTCTAGTACCTCACCTAGTGATTTGGATTCTGAATACCATACTATGAATAACAATTCCATTGGGAACGTCAAGATAGATTCTGATGACATACTCAAACTGCTAAAGTCCGTAAATTTAAATAAGGGCGCTGGGCCTGACGATATTTCCCCTGTACTGGTTGTTGAGTGCGCCACTAGCTTGGTTACGCCCCTAGCTATATTATATTCAAAATCAATTAAGGAAGGATATATACCAAGCATTTGGAAATCAGCATTTATTACACCTGTACATAAGGGCGGGGATAAAGTCAATATTAAGAACTACAGGCCAATATTAAGAACTACAGGCCAATATCTTTGTATTTTTATTTTAGCTTTGTATTTTTGCTAAACTCTTTGAGAGCATTATACATCAACAAGTTTATTCTGCACTTAAATATTAGTTCATACCTGAACAACACGGGTTTCTAAAAGGGCGCTCAACAACCTCAAATCTTCTTCTAACTTATGACCATGTCAGTTCGGGTATGGATTCGGGCGCACAGGTGGATTTAATATTTACGGACTTTAGCAAGGCATTTGATCGTATAGACCATTGAATCTTACTCCAGAAGTTGTCTTATACGGGTTTACATGGAAATCTTCTCCGTTGGTTTTCCACATATATTAGTAACAGATCCCAAGCAGTAGCTATTAACGGCTTTATTTCTAGATAGATATTTGTACCTTCTGGTGTTCCTCAAGGATCTCTGTTGGGGCCATTGCTCTTTGTTATCTTCCTTAACGATATTACTTCTTGTTTTCACCATTCAAAATTTTTGTTGTATGCTGACGACACAAAAAAAATGAAAAAAAAATTCTCGTATGACGACTGTCGCCTCTTACAAGAAGATTTGAATAGATTTTCTAACTTCTGTGTAATTAGACCTGAATGTATCAAAGTGTTTTGCCATTAATTTTAGTCGTAAAGTAAATTTAGTTAAGTATAATTATGAACTTAAAAATAAGGTACTCATATTTAGGAAATCGATTAAAGATCTTGGAGTTATTATTGACTCTAAATTAATTTTCGATGAGCACATTGACTATACTATTAATAGGGCCTCGAAAGCTTTAGGCGTCTTGTAATCAATTCAAATTTATTAAGGTTGTAAAAGTACTTTATTGTGCAGTTCTAGTGCCCTTTGTTCGCAGTCTTTTGGAGTATTTTTCAGAGCTCTGGAACCCTTACCTTATAATATTTATATAAATAGAATTGAGTCAATACAGGAACGCTTTCTTAGATTTCTTCAATTTAAATGCCACTTAACCCTTACTGATTATGATGCCAGGTACAAAAAATTCCATTTTCTTCCTTTACACTATCGTAGGTGTAGCGAGCTACGACCTCTTGATATGTAAGTCCTTCTTACGCTTGAGTGGTGATGATAATAATACAGCAGCAATTCTTATATTCTCCTTTATTGGTGCTTATCAGAGATACGTATTACAAATGAGATATGTCTAACACAAATACGTATACAGTCTACACTGAGAATAGACTTTTACTTATCTAAAATAAATAGGCTTTACTTCATGACATCTGTCAATGTCAAAAATTGTTGTAAAAATAAATAAAAAAATATCTTGGTCTGAGGACCTGAATGTTTCAGATGAAGAGCTGCATAGAGCGATAATGCGCTTAAAGAGGCGCAACACTGCACCTGGACCTGATGGAATACCAGGGAAGGCTTGGGTTCTCGCTTCTACGGCCTTGGGACAGGATATTAAGGAAGTCTTTAACTCTTGCCTGCGTACAGGAAGGTTTCCTATGGCTTGGAAGGAGGCAAATCTGGTCTTAATTAGGAAGAACAACAGAGTTGAGGAGTCTCCTTCTGCCTTTAGACCAATCTGCCTGTTAGACGATATCAGCAAGCTTTTTGAGCGGATACTTGCTAATCGCCTTAATAACCACCTTATCCGAGTAGGTCCTAACATCTCGAGTAACCAATTCCGTCAAGGTCGTTCTACGGTGGATGCTATTAGTCTTGTCCATTCGCTGTCAGAACAAACCGCAGGTAGGGGTGGAGTAGCGCTAGCTGTGAGCATTGACATAGTCAATGCCTTAAATTCGCTAGTTGGGATGCCATTAAAGATGCCCTTATTTACCATAACTTTCCCTCTTATCTACAGGCAATTGTAAGGGACTACTTACGAGAGAGGCGCATAAGCTATATAGACCACGCCCGAAAAAAATGCCAAAGTGAGGTGTTTTGCGGAGTACCTCAGGGGTCTGTGTTAGGCCCCTTTTTGTGGAATATAGCTTACGACCCAGTTCTTCGAGTGGAACTTCCCTTCGGGGTCTATGTTATTTGTTTTGCTGATGACACCTTTATTTTGGCGGTTGGAAACTCTTTTGATAGAACAAAAGAGCTAGCCGAAATTGGAGTGGCTATGGTAGTAGATAAGATCAACAGCCTCGGACTACGTATAGCGCCTCATAAAACTGAGGCATTGTGGTTTCATAAGCTGCCAAGACGTAGAGATCCACCAGAAATGCATATACGCGTTGGAGACTCTACTATCCAGATAGGGCGGTACATCAAGTATCTTGGACTCACGCTTGATAGTCACTGGCGTTTTGAAGAGCATTTTAAACTTCTAGTTCCCAAAATTGAAAAGGTAGTGGGTGCTTTACACAGATTACTACCTAATATCGGCGGTCCCAGGGAAGAAGTTCGTCGTCTATATGCAGGCGTTGTACGTACCATGGTTCTCTATGGTGCACCAATTTGGCATCAGAAACTATCAAGTGTTCGTCGCAGCAGAAATAGGGTTTACAGCCTTCAGCGTAGAATAGCTATCAGAATAGTAAGGGGGTACCGAACGATATCGTTTGAAGCGGCAACTATACTAGCGCGTTTTCCACCCCTAGACATTTTAGCTGAGATGGATGCTAGAGTTTACAATCGCTTGCGTTCTCTTCGAGAAGTTAATCATATCGTGATTCCTAATGCGATAAAAAGACAAGAACGCGTTAGGGTCCTAGAGGAATGGCGAGAACGTCTAAGCGGCGACCGTATTGCTCACAAGCGTGTTGTGGAAGCAGTCTTGCCATTATTCAGCGACTGGATGGCGAGTGACCAAAAAATGACATACCGGCTAACACAGGTATTTACAGGTCATGGTTGTTTCGGAGATTACTTGTAAAAGATCGGAAGAGAATCTTCTTCAGTGTGTCATCACTGTTGGGTCACTGTAGATTCTGCTCAACATACTATAGAGGCGTGCCCGGCTTGGGATACAGAGCGGCGTATTCTTGTGAACGAAATCGGGGCAGATCTCTCCTCTAGCAGGCGTCGTAATGCGATGCTGAACGGAGAGTCTGCGTGGTCGGCCATAGCCTCATTTTGTGAATCGGTCATGGTCCAAAAGGAGGCCGCTGAGCGAGATCGAAAGAGATCTGATCCCGTTCGGCGCGCTCGTAGACATCGCGGCAATGCCGTAAGTCAACCTAGTCTTTCCCCTGCAATCAGGGTTACACAAAGTACACAAAGTGGGGATATAAGTAATGTCCCGGGATAAATCTTCAGAACAATAGTTCATGTGAAGAGCTCTGACAGAGCATAGCGCCGGGAGAGCAGCGGAAGTTGTTCGAAAGAGTTCCCGCGGCTCTCCTAAGCGCGCTGAAGACTGTCAATCGCAGGGGTTTTAGTGGGTAAAAATACCCTACCTAGGGATCTTTGTGAAGATTTCCCCTGCGTTATAAAAAAAAAATGTCTAATGTGTCCCCTATTCCTCCTATACACAACACCATTTGGATCCACAACATAATAAGATCTACCACATCCTAATTTCTCCTTAATTATTCCCAGAGACCAAAAGGATTTAGGATTTTTTGAAGTAAATGTCATCTCCCGGCTGAAACTCATAAGATGTGTACTTTGCATTCCTGTCAAAATAAAAAGACATTTTGTCTCTGCTTTGTCTATGACATTTTTCAAACGTCGAAAAATTTACAAGTTTAGGTTTAAGTTTTTGGTTTAGAATTGGTAAATTTACTCGCAAGTTTCCAGACATTATTAATGCGGCCGGACTGGGAAAATCTCCCTTAGCAGCGTTGCGGTAGTGTAATAACGCTAAATGTATATCCGAGCCATCTTCCTTGCACTTTCTTAATATGTTATAGACAATTTTAACTCCGCTTTCAGCCTGGCCATTAGACCTGGACCAATAAGGACTGGTGGTAATGTGTTCCACATCCCAATCAACACGAAAAGACTTGAATTTGCAAGAGTTAAATGGTGGACCATTGTCAGACACCAATGCTTTTGGTATTCCATGTCGAGCAAAGAAGGATTTTAGATTCTTAACAACATTATCGACAGTGTAATTCTTTCGCAAGGAAGCTAGCTCTATGTACTTGGAATAGTAATCTATGCCAACAAGGAAATCTCTCCATCAAAATATAATAAATCTATACCTACCTTCTCCCACGGAAGATGAGATAACTCATGGCATTTTAACGGTTCATTTGGGTGTGTTTGGCCTGAACTTGGCACACACCGAACATTGATAAATTTAGTTTTTAATATTCGCTTTTATATTTGGCCAATAAACTGTTTCTCTAGCGATGTTGAGTGTTTTATTAATACCTAAATGACCACAGTGTATTTTATCTAAAATCTGTCTTTGCAAGGACTTCGGAACAATAAGCCTATTACCTTTAAATATAAGCTTTAAATATGAAGTGGTTCATTATATGTATTTCATTTTGAATGTTCCAATATGGTTTCACCAGACAGCTTACTTTGTTTTTGCTTTTTGGCCAACCATTCTGAATTGAATTCTCGACTTGTGCAGATTTAAAGATCCATCATTTTTACTTTCTAATAATATAAATTTTAAATATGGCTTACTCACTGAGAGATTAGAAAAGATTGAATTACCATGATATCGTAAGTCTTGTTCATACTGCGGTATGTATGTGTCACTAAGTGAGGCTCTTGACAAAGTATCTGCTATATACATATATTTACCAGGTACATAAACCACTTCTAGGTCGTAACCCTGCAACGATAACATCATTCTTTGTAGTCTAGCAGGTACTTCATGAAGAGGTTTTTTAAAAAGGTAAATTAAAGGTTTGTGATCAGTATGAACAGTTGTTTTATTGCCATAAATATATAGGTGAAATTTATTACATCCAAACTGTATGGCAAACAATTCCTTTTCAATCTGAGCATAGTTTTGTTGACAGGACATTAGTGTTCTTGAAGTATATGCAATGGGTCGTTTGTTTTGCATCAAGACCGCTCCCAGTGCATTCTTTGATGAATCTACCGACAAAATCACAGGTAAGTTGCAATTATAATTAGTTAACACTGGTGCTTTAGATACGACTTCTTTTAACAAATCAAAGCACTTTTGACAATTTTCATCCCATAACCATAATATATCTTATTTTAACAAATTTCTTAAGGTATTAGTTTTCTCTGCTAGATTTTCTATAAACGGTGCTAAAAAATTAATCATGCCTAGAAATCTCTGCAAATCATTAATATTTTTAGGTATGGGCATATCTTTTATGGCTTTAACTTTCTTAAGATCAATTTTTACACCTTCTTTACTAAAAATATAGCCCAAATGTGCTATTTCTTCTAGAAGAAACTTGCACTTGGCTTTATTTAATTTTAAATTAACTTGCCTAGACCTTTCCAAAAACATCTCTAACCTTTTATTGTGTATTTCAATTGTTTCACCGTATATTAAAATGTCATCACACCAAATTATTATACCTTCAATGTCTCATCATGGTTTTATAGAAAATTTCTGTATCTCATGGTTTTATAGAAAAAGATCTATCATGGTTTTATAGAAAAATTCTGTAGCCGTCTTTATTCCAAAAGGTAATCTTAAAAATTTGTATCTGCCACAGGGAGTTTGAAATGTACACAGATCACTACTTTCTTTAGTTAATTTTATATTATAAAACCCAGAAAACGCATCTAAATGTGAAAAATAAGAGGCTTTGGACAATTTAGACTGACTTCATCTATGTTATTAATTGGATAATGACATCTCAATAAATTTTTATTTAAATTTCTAGGATCTAAGCAAATTCTCAATCCACCATTCTTTTTCATGGCTATAACTAAACTACTCACCCAGAGAGTAGGTTTCGTATGACTCCCATGTTTTCCATGAGTTGAAGCTCTTTCTTTAACGGTTCAACCAACGCGAAAGGTACTTTTTTAGGGGGGTCAACGCACGGAATAGCATCCTTCTTAAGCACGATGCTGTGTTCGTATGGGAGACAGCCCAGACCATGAAACACATCATTATATCTGGTCACAATTTTGTTACAAGTTTTTTGATACATATTATATACATTTTGCTCAACATTTTCAACTTTTTCATTTCTTAAAGAAAAGTTATTTGTTATTAAATTTAGCTTTATACAAGTGGGTAAAACAATCACAGTTGGACAGTTTAATTTTTGTTTGTAGTTTTATTTTGTTTTTCAACTAAACAACAAATATTTAACACTGAAATTATCGGAATTCTGTGCCCACTGTAGGCGAAGATATTATATTTTTTACACATTTTTTTACTCTGTTTGTCAAATTTAAGATTCAATTCTTTAAAGACTTGATAAGACATTACATTTATGTCTGCTCCAGTGTCAATTAAGTAGTCTACATTTTTGTTGTTTATATTAAGAGAATAATGCCAGGAATTGTCTGTGTTAATCAAATTTGTACTAGCATTTTGTGACTTTATGTTTTTAATGTTGAACAATGCCCCTATTGTAAATCTCTCAGCCTCAGCACTTTTGGGGCTTGATTCATCATCGAGATTTACGCTACCTACCCCAGAAACAACAGTCCTTACACTATTTTTCTTAAAACATAAATGAGTAAAATGTCCATATTTAAAACATGACCTGCATCTGTGTTTCCATGCTGGACAGTTGCGGCGACCATGCGATGTGTTGCACTTTACACACGACGTTTTTCTGGATCCAGGTGTAGCTGACCTTGGGTGACCTTGGCGTGATGGGGTGATCTTGAGTTTTTTCTCTTCTGGCATGGGGGGGAACTGGCCCAACGACTTTTGTATAGCTTGTATATTGTGGCTTCTTTTTTTTCATCTGCTGCATTGATTGATTCTTCACTTTTCTGCGCCATCGTGAGTGTTCTACAGAGAAGTTTCGTTCGTAAGAGTTTTTCGTTCGAAGTTTCGTTCGTAACTTTGCCCATAGAGTTTAGCGACGTTACTCTAGAGGTAGATCTTTATGTTGTACCACACGATTATCTCAGTGCGCCGGTTCTAATCGGTACGGATGTTTTGAATAGGGAAGGCATCGCTTACATTCGTACTAGCGACTCTCAGCGAATAGTCAGAAACAGTTCTACTGTACAATGTAATAAATTGTAGGCCGAATACTCAGCTCACTTCAATAAACACTCCGTGGTTCGGCGACGAAAAAGAGCGCTTATCTGCTGTGTTGAATAAGTACTCAGATTACTTCCTCAGTGGAACAGCCAGTACTACAGTAAACACTGGTGAGATGCATATTCGACTTACTAGTGACGTGCCGGTTAATTATAGACCGTACAAATTATTTCATTTTTCTTTTATCTTTACATTTCTCTTTTTTACTTATTACTTTATTTCTATTTATACATTTATATCTTTTAACATCTTATTAACTAGTAACTTTACATTAATTATTTATTTTCAATTTTTGCTACTTTATGTCACATTTTCTTCTAAATTCTTTCTCTTTATTACATTTCCTTGCTTACATCTACAACTCTATTTCTTGCTTACTTTTATACATTTCCTTTACATTTGTCACTACATTAACATTTACTCTACACTACTTTTCTCTTTTGCCTTTACATTTCTCTTTTTTAATTTATATGTCTAGCTTGTTAAATTCATTTCCTATTCCTATCATATTCTACATTTTTCTTTATACTTATTTACATTATTTCTATATATTTACTTATCTATTACAGTTTTCTTTTCTGTCTATAGATTTATATCTTTTAACATCTTTGCATTTTCTTGTTTATTTATATTCGAACCTATTCTTACATTCCTTCACACTCATTTTTTTCACATTATCGATCGGCTGAAAGCCATGCTGAACGATCGCGAGCAGGAAAGCCTGCTCAACGACGTCCAGATTACCGGCCTGCCTGAGACTGCGGGAGAGAACGTCACACATTTGGTATTTTTTTTTAAACGGGCAATTGGCCCACCACACTTACCCACCACTGCAACTCCTGTGTAGCCAGGATCGACAGTGGTAACCAACCGCAAAAACCCTTTGATATGATCTCAGGAGTGCCCGGGGGACATGCTAAATCTGTCTTGGAACCCGCATCGAAATTAATCAGAAGATTATAGGAGGAGTAGGAAGTATTCCAGTTTCCCTCCCCAAGAAAAGCGGGAGACAGCAAAAATTGTGATGACAAAAAGTCAGAATTAAAGGGGAAGCACCACGGGAATAACATATATATTTTTTTTTTATGACTACAAGACAGAATGTAATTAAATGTTTTAATTTATAATATGACAGTTGATTACAATGCATTAATTAATAATAACAAAAAAGTGTTGCATTGTTTCCAATAGTACTTATGACAAAAACGTTTGAAAGCTCGGAAGTTCTTCGCACAGCCCACGAGATCATGAAGATCTCGTGGGCTGTGCGAAGAAGTACACAACCCTAGAAACACAATGGACGCTGTTCAACATTTCGATTCTTTCGTCATACCAGAGATCACACTCCCAGAGTATGTGATGAGCAGTTTGTTCATAAGGGCTACCTTCGGTCGAACACTCGCATAGCGGAGACGAGACTAATGTAAATCCAAATAGTTTCGCTTTAGAGTTTCCGTGTCCTGTCAAAAATTGAGCGACGTAGTGGTCTATTTCTATCCATTGCTTCGAGAGTCTATCGCGTACCGAAGGGAAGAAATTATATAGGTGACGCCCTTTGATAATGTTGTCCCACCGTTCCTGCCACTCAGAAATCAGGTTCTGTATAGAAATATCTAATGGCTCGAATAATCTAGTTATCTTATTACTCTCTTTCGCGCTTAAAAACTCAGGGTTAGTCATTTTTTTATTTTTATAATATAGTGCTGCACGACGCTGTATCTCTAAATCTACTGGTAGGACTCCGGCTAAGACTGGGAGTGCTTCAGTACTTACGGTACGGTATGCCTTACATAAAAATATTAAGGCGAGACGTTGGCTTTGCAAAAGTTTACGACGGGCCGCTCCTATTGTAGCCCTATCTGCCTACGCCGGTGCGCCATAGCATATGCTGCCGAGGTACGTCGCATTATAAATTATTTTTAATGTTTTAAATGAAAGGCCCCATGTCGACGTTGATATTTTTGTCAAACAATAGAAATTCCTTTTAGCTTTCTCACCGGTCTGTATTATATGTTCCAAGAATGTAAATTTATTTTCTAAAATAAGTCCTAGGTAACAAAGTGACTGTTTACGTTTCACATTGATGTTGTTCAGTTTAATGCAAGGAGTTGATATTAATGAACCTTTTAAAAGTACTTGAAAGGTTTTATGTGCTGCAAATTCTAATCGATTTCTGTGGCCCCAACTCGATATTACGTTGAGGCACTTGTTGGCCTTGTTTTCAATTTCAGATCGCGAATTGGCTTGAATAATAAGAAAACCATCGTCAGAATAACCTATCAGAGAGCACAGAGGAGGCAAGGTAACACATAATAAATCATCAAAACTTATATTCCACAAGTGCGGCGATAGTACTGATCCTTGAGGGCAGCCGCGCGTTAAGTTTTTGGAATGTGTGTAATGGCCGAGTTGGAGTTTTGTTACGGCGTTGCAAAAATACGAGTAAATTAAATAATAAATATTACGATAGCAGCCTCTGTTTCTTAACTTCAGTAGTAGCATTGGCCACCAGGCATTATCGAAGGCACCCGCGATATCCAGAGATATACCTACTACATATTTACACTCCGATAGATTTACTGTTTTTCTGACCTCGATTGCTGCATCCACTGTTGACTTCCCGGCGGTAAATCCAAATTGCTGATTATTAAATTTCGGGCCACCGGGTAGCAAGCGGGGAACAATAAGACGTTCTAATAATTTACCTAAGCATGATAATAGCGTTATAGGACGGTAGGATTTCGGATCGTCTGGTGGTTTATCACCGGCTTTTGGAATTAATTTTATTGTGCCGATTCGCCAGATCTTTGGAAAAGTGCCTTCTGCAATACATTTATTAAAAACCTGTAATATAGATGACCCTACCGCTAGACACGCCTGCTTAATCATAATATTAGATATTTTATCCTCGCCTGCTGACTTTTTTGTAGGTAACAAATTAACTATTGAAGTGAACTCATCAAGGGTAGGTAAGTCAGATACCGGCGTATTGATGGGGTCTAACATTCTGAACCTTATCTCGCGGTGGAAATCATTGTCCAAGTCCGGCTTGTCGTCTGGAATTAGTACGTCGAGGTACGCCTTCGCCGTGTCTCTTAAACTATGAGTATACGAATTATTAATCTTGATATTTGAAAAATACTGTGGAGCAGTGGTATTATTTGGTTTGAGTTCATGGTATAAAGAAGACCATGGTCCCTCCTTATCCAGTCTAACGGCTGCATTTCTCAACATATTATTTTTTGCTAAGGTGACGGCGGCGCGATAACGCGACCTTGAAGCCCTAAGGTCAGTTAGGTACGATACGTAATTATCGTCCAATAGACCGAGTCCCTGTCTACGTGCATAATTAATTTTCCGTCTGGCTCTCCTAAACTCCCGACGCAAGTTATATAAATTATCGTGCCACCAATTACACTTATTTTCTGTTTTAAGCGGCCTTCGGCCCAGAGCGGTGTCGGCACAGTAGACAAAGGTGTTGGTCATTATTTCCGCACTATCATTTGAGTTCAAGTCTGGACGAGTGAAATCTCTAGAATGAGCGAACATAAGAGACCGGAATAAATTACAATTACCATTTTTAACATTATATTTATTATCTTTCGACTCAATCAAGGGACAACTCGAGGGTGCGCGAATAAACTCAAAGACAATTAAACGATGGTCGCTGCATGACGCATCAGGAATGACGCGCCAATTTATTATATTGTTATTATGGACGTACGCGCTGGAAAGCGTGACGTCGATGGAAGATTCACCAGAGGGGCTGCTAAATGTAGGTGGTGCATTGGGAGTGTTATGAATTTGCAGGTTGAACTCTGCTATGAAGTCTTCCACTGAGCTACGACGGTCGCGGTTAGTGTATCTAAGTTCCCCATGCCATAAGGGCGAAGATGCATTTACGTCGGCACCAATAACAATTTTATTCCCCGCAAGACATTGTAGGACATGACGTAGTTGGTGTAAGTGAGGACCTACAGGATCGGAGTATTGAAAATAACAACTAACTACGTACAATCTAAAGTGAAGACACGAAACCTCCGCTACCGCACAGTGAGACGTTGACAGATTTGTAAGGGCCGTAATTGAAAATTGCCGCCGTGGATTTGAAAGCCGTCAGATGGGTTGATCGCTTTCATTAATGCCTGTTTGGTCTCGTCTGAGGATTTTAATTCCGCCGATTTGTCTTGCGTCGGACAAGCTATTACGCACGGGAGCGGTCTACACGTTTCAATAGGTGGCACCGACTTCGCGAGTCTGAGTTTAAGCGCGTCAGAATAAGAAAATGGCGGCGCTGAGGCGGCTGGTTGCTCAACCTGAGTAGTAGTTTTGGCGGTCAGCAAATCCTTTTCCAAATTAGCGACTTTAGTTTCTAATGACGAATTTTTAAGTGCCAGAAGTGAGACGATGGCCGTTAATTTTTGTGTCATGTTCATTATTTCTGCTTTGTTAGCGAAGTTATTGCGACGAGATACTGTGTCGTTAGCGAACTCATTTATTTTAGATAAGTATGAAGAGGCCTCGCGAACTAGCTCGTAATAATTGCACGTATCGTCGGGGCCACGGCTTGTATCCAATAACGAAATTATGGGGGGCGGTTGATCGTCCCTTGTGGGCTGGTGGCGCTTTTCATCAGGTTACAGAGAAGAGGGCGATAATTGTGACAGTAAACGTTTAGTACCTGAAGAAGTTGGCGGTGAGCGGGGAATTTTGTCATTTTTCGAAAACGGATTAGTATCTTTATCCGGTGGCATATTATGACTCGACATTCTGGCTAGGTACTTACTAAAAAGATTTAAATACTACACTTCAATATGCAATAGAAAAACAATGGCCAAAATAAAGATTGAATAGGTAAATAACTAACAGCTGTTCGAACAGAGCGGCCGGCGCTGCGCGAGAACTACCGACAGTAAAAATTTTTTGCCTACCTACTTGTTGACAACAATAAAAGTGAACAAGGAAATCAACTTACCGAATTAAATCCAACAAACTACGGACAAATGTGTTTCAAAAACTTACAGTAAACGTTGCTCACACCTTTACCTAGCTTATTACATACACTCAGCACGTATTTGTTGATTTTAAACCACTGAAAAAAAATTATTTCCCGGAGCGCACGTCAGACGGTGTTAGCCGTACGAAGATCGCGGGGGGAGGATACACATTTGGTATGCTTAGTTACAAAAAAATTAGCATCGACATTAAAGAAGCACGATATTGTTAGTGTCGTGCACAAGGGAGTTAAAAGAGCGGTTCCCGTGGGTGGAGAATACCAGAAACCTAGGCCTGTCGTCATCCGATTAGCGTGGAGAACGGTGCGTGACAGCTTCCTGAAGGCGGCTCGTGTGAGGCATGGTATGGACACCACAGGTGTTCTGGAGGGCCCGCCGCGGCGTATTTACCTTAACGAGCACCTGACAAGATGCAACCGCGTTCTGTTTTACAGGGCTCGAGAGGAGGGCCGTCGACACAGCTGGTGGTATATCTGGACCAGTGGAGGGCTCATTTTTGCACGTCGTGAGCCAGGCTCCCCGGTACAAAGAATTAGAACTGACCATAACCTAGTACGAATTTTTGGTATTGGTGCCGTTGGCCAGTCGGAGTTTTATGCTCCTGCTTGATATGTATAACATTAATTATCTTAATATTAGCGCTTAAATATTATATGTCTGTTATCATTAGGACTCTGTTTGTCAAATGTTTTAACTTGAAAAATATTTTATAATTTGTGTTTAATAATAGATTACTGTCAAAAATAATTCATCTGATAAAATATCGTCTAAATACTGAGTCTGTGGTTGAGCTGTCTAGGAGATGGTACGGTAGTGAATTGTCTAAATCTTTGCCTAACATAAACTATGTTCAATCTGTTTACAATATCACGGTCTGTACCGTTGCCTTTTCGTAGGTACACGGACCTCAGACATAAGGCAAACACGACATGCAATTCTTTGCCAGCATGGATGACAGACTTTATCAGATCCATGTAACTGTAAAAAATAAATCAATATCAAAAGTCTTGAAAAGCTAGTTTGTTTGTATTTCACTATAATATACTGCACATTTATTTAGCCTCAGATTTAAAAGTTGTGGGACAAAACATACAATAAAATGACCAGATCATATTCATCAAAAGTCAATGTTGGGATTACAATGATTTACTTTATGATTTGCTTTACAATAATTATGTTGTGTGCCTATTTCTCTATGAACTCACTAAAAATGACAGCCTTGACTTTTTATAACTGATATAAAAATACTTACTTGACGTGGAGCAATCTGTTCCATCACAATGGCTCGGATTCGAGATTCTCGTTCCGTGTTTGAATTAAGTGTATGAGACCTTGTTCTCATCAAAGAGCATCCACAGTTGACGCAGGTATTTCGACGGTGACCACTAGTTGATGATCCGTCATTTGATGCTTGTGTCCTCGAATGATGCAGAGCCAAGGTCCAGCATGAGTGACAGACTAAAGTATAGTTTTCAATCTAGACAAAACAAAAAAAACCTTTGTTAGAGTTTAAAGCATTATATTATTTATTTAATCCTAATGGATTTAGTGTAAATAAACGAGGAGCAATCCACTGCTGTATGATCGACCGCACATCGATTAAAACTAAAGTGTGACGTCTCCTTTGCAACAAATCGGTCCCACAATTCACACATCGCTGCGTTGTTGCTTCATCTCCTGCCAACAAGTTGCCTTCAGGCACGAGAAGTTCGGAGTCCATATTCATGCCAGGGTTATCGTTCGAGCGAGATTCGGTTCCCATAGGTGTGCCGGGGTCAATGTGAAGAGCAGTATCGGTGTCCATAGAAGTGCCAGGGTCGTCAGAATGGGAAGAAGAGTCGGAATCCATTGTAAAAAGCCAAGTAATTGCAATAATATCTCAAACGAAAACAACATTCACGATGCACGAAAACAAAGCGAATGACGTTTCATTTTTTGAGACAATTGACATATCATATTTGCATTGCCATAATAATAAAAAGTTAGTGTTTATCTTATATACAATACCTAATGAAAGTTTGGCGCGTATTCAATTATACATTCGATCGTTAACTTTAAACGTTCTTAAAATGTGTTAATAATAATTTAACAAATATCACTAAAAAGGGAAAAATTATTATTATTTTTAAACAAAAAATTAAACCGACTTCCAAAGTAAAAATGCACAAAAAAGTATAAAATAAAACTTACGTTCTAAATAATTCCCCTTTTAAATTCGGCTAAAATTTTAACTAGTTCTCTATTTAATCTTCTTAATTTTGAAGTCGGTACCAGCCCAAACAATATCCTACAATATTTTATAATTCAAATTTGCTACTTCAAAATTGAGAAGATTGAGTAGAGAAATAGTTAAAATTTTAGCCGAATTAAAAGGGGGAATTTTTTAGAAAATAAGTTTTATTTCATACTTTCTTGTGCATTTTTACGCTGGAAGTCGGTTTTAATTTTTTGTTTGTAAATAACATTTTTTACCTTTTTATTTAAATTTATTATCAAGTTATATTATTATGAACACATATAAAGAAAGTTATAAATACAAAAAAGGCTCCGCTATAGGCTACTTGACTCATATTTAATTTCATATTTTGAAGGAGTATTTCTTCTAGTACTTGGCTTAGGAAAATCTCTTCTAGCGATATCAAAAATTAAAATCTTACCTAAGATTGATAAATAAAGTTGATTTAAAAATATGTATTTTTGTTGAAGATGGCGATGATGATGATGATGATTACTATAAGTGGTATGATAGCATATGCTTGAAGTTCTTTAAGCTACGCTGGAGTCCCCAAACATGTATCTATAAGGAATCAGGAGTTCTGTTCAGTACTTTTGGATCCAGTGTATACCATGGTACAAAAGCTAACCTTTTTGGTAGAATATGCTTGGACTACTTCAAGTGAAAATCACTATATGTATCTATATAAGTTTCGAAGAGTTCCTTCGATTCCTCCTGGATGCCATCATCAGGTCACCAGTTTGGTGACAACGGGACCAATTTGGGATTATATCCTTAACATGAACAAAAGAATTTTGCAAATAGGTTCACAAATGGCAAAGTAATGTTCAAAGATATCCGTGTCGGTGTCAAACACTATCAGAAGTAACTTTTATATCATCATAATGTGATGATGTATGGTGTGATGATGTATGGTGTGATGATGGTGGTGGTGATAATAATTACTGTAATTGATATAGTGGCTTAAGCTTGAAGTTCTTTAAACAACGCCGAAATTCTCAAACATGGATCTATAAGGAGTCAGGAGTCGTGTTCAGTACTTTTGGATCCAGGTTATACCTTGGAGCAAAATCATACTTTCTGGTCGCATATGCTTAGGTTACTTCAGAAAAAGTCAAAATCACTGTATGTGTATGGACACATGGACTTGGACTTATAGACTATAGACTTGGACTTGGACTTATGTATTTATATGAATAAATTTCGAGGAGTTTATATTAAATTGGCGTTTTGTAAAAGAAGAACATAAAGTCGATTTTATTTAAACATTGTTGGATACAAGAAAGACTTGGAAATTGTTTTCAAATAAACAACTTCGTACAAAATAAATTTTTATTCTGTACAATTGCAAGGGATCGATATTGATATTTAAAAAAAGGGTTACAAAAAGAAACGATGCCAGGCTAAGGGCGTTGGTCGGACGAATAAAGGTCGGGCTTCCTGATTCGATGCTTAGAGCCCCTTCCCGAGCATCCTCGATGACGTTGATGATGACGTAGAGAGGTGGGGCTGTCCGATCCTTTAATTACCGCGCCTGATAAATTGGAACGGTAACGATCGCTCCAGCCGTTTTGATAATGTTAAAGCTCAGGCTTTAACATAGCTCCCCTCCTGAAATCCCTGCGGGTATTTTAGTCCCTGGGTCCGCTGCTAGCAGGGGGCACAATCGTGTCAGTGTTCTCCTGATGACTCCTCTCTGAGTGGCGATATCAGCTACTCTGGGCACTCCATCAACCCCGGGATGAAGCTCTCGAACTCGACCCATACGCCAATGTAGTGGAGGACTATTATCTTCTTGAAGAAGAACGAGATCTCCTACGCTGAGATTGCCTTTGGTGTCTCGCCACTTGATGCGTTGTTGGAGCTCACTGACATACTCCCGCTGCCATCGACTCCAAAAGTGTTTCCGAGCTTGTTCAATGCGGGCGTAGCGCTGTAAACTTGAGCTGACATCGTCGTGGGCTGGATCCGGCAATGTCGTCAGCGGCCGACCAATCAGAAAATGCCCTGGGGTGAGAGATTGGAAGTCGTGAGGAGAGGAAGAGATAGGACACAAGGGGCGGCTATTCAAAATAGCTTCCACCTGTGCGAACAAAGTAGATAACTCTTCATAAGTTAAGTTTAAGTTAGCCATAACCCTTTTTATGTGGTGCTTCGAAGACCTGATACCAGCCTCCCATAGACCACCGAAGTGAGGGGCGTAAGACGGTATAAAGTTAAACTTTATTCCTTCATTCGCAGCAAATTCAGATAAGGTGCTTGAATTATGTTTTAAAAAATTACCAATATCCTTGGCAGCGGCAACAAAATTACGGCCATTGTCGGAGTAGATCTCCAGTGGCTTACCGCGTCTAGCAATGAATCGCCTTAATGTCATTATGAAAGCGTCTTTGGATAATTCCGTCACCGCTTCCAAGTGTACGCACTTGAAACGAAAACAGACAAACAGACATAGGTAGCATTTTAAAGTCTTTGCGCCGCGACCCTTTTTATTTAAAATCGTGAAAGGCCCAGCGAAGTCGACACCTGTGGTTTCAAAAGAGAAAGATGGAGTCGTGCGCTGCGAAGGCAAATGCCCCATCATTGGTGACTACGTGCGACCTTGAAACCTCTTGCAGCGTACACAGTTTCGCGTAGTACTCCGGGCTAAATTCCTCCCCCCAATGGGCCACACGTATTTTCGAACGGAATACAATAATAGCTGCGGACCAGCGTGCATTTGTTTGATATGTTCATATCTAAAAATAAGACAAGTGAAAGGATGTTTAGAATGCAATATGATGGGATGCCTTTTGTCGTAGTCATAATCCGAGCAGGCTAGTCTGCCACCAACACGCATTACGCTGTACTTGTCTAGAAAAGAACTAAGGGAGAATAAATTACTTCTAGTCGAAATAGATTTATGTTTTCTTAGAGCATCATACTCAATTAAAAAAGATTGTAACTGAGAAAATTTACAAATAAAATTAAATGACTTAGTCAACTCGTTTACGGTTAGGGCTCCGCTTGTTTTAGTTTTAGGGAACCTAGTATTGTGTACAAAACGTAAAACGTAAGCGAATGAAAGTTTTAACCGCATAAAGTTAGAAAATCGTGAAAATTTTATAATGGGTTCGAAACTCTGAATAATATTGCACCTTATCTCTGGTAAGTCTATTTGGGATTTGGCATTTAACATAGGCCATTCCGATTCCGATTTTAATAAAAACTGTGGACCCGACCACCACAATTTAGATTGTTGAAGTATATGTGCCTGGATGCCTCGTGAAATGAAATCTGCGGGATTATCATCTGTGGGAACATGACGCCAACTTGTAGCAGAAGTAGTATCGCAAATTTCGACTATCCTATTCGCGACGAACGTTTTTAATTTACTTGGCGAATTGTGCAGCCATCCTAAAACGACACTCGAGTCACTCCAGTGAGTGCAGCGAGTGATATCGCATCGTAAAGACTCGACAACTGACTTACATAACCTAGCTGCTAGTAAGGCTCCCATAAGCTCCAAACGCGGTATAGTAACGGGCTTATTAGGATTTACCTTAGACTTAGCGCATAGTAATTTGACTACTACGCGGCCAACTGAGTCCACGGACCGTAGATACACGCAAGCGCCATGAGCAGACATTGACGCGTCGCAAAAAGAGTGTAGCTCTATACTCACTGGGGAATTACATAAAACTAGCCTAGGTACAGTTATCGATGGTAGATTTTGGAACTCTTGAAGCAATTCGTGCCAGTAACGTCGAATGTCAGAAGGTACCGGCTCGTCCCACTCAATATCTCGACGCCATAACTCCTGCATTAATAATTTTAAACGAATAGTGCAAGGAGATATCAAACCGAGGGGGTCGAAAGTTTTAAATGTATTAGACAAAATCGAACGTTTCGTTGCATGTTCATTGATATTGTTGGGAGTGTACAACGAAACGCGTAATGTGTCGGAAGGTGGCTTCCATTGTAAACCCAAAGTATTAGTGGATTCGCTTAAGGTTAGGGTTTCGAGTGGGTTGATCAGCGTGTTTTCAAAAATAGATGGCACGTTAGATTTAAATTTTCTAAGTGGAAAACAGCCCGAACGCAAAACAGAAACTACCGAGTTTAAAATGTGACGTAATTCACTTACAGAATTAGCGCCAGTTAATAAATCGTCCAAATAAAGATCGTGCTGAATTACTTTACGGATTAACTCATTGGCATATGGCAGCTAGGACATTCTTGTCCTAGCTGCCATATGCATTTCGTACTAAGATAGCTAGCGCTAGCGAAACCATATGTGACGGTATTAAGTCTTAGTGTTTGAATAGGTTTTGATTCATCATCCCTCCATAATATCAGCTGTAGGTTGCGATCGTCATCGTGAACATTTATTTGCCTAAAGAATTTCTCTACGTCCCCCGTGAGAACGTATAGGTACTGGCGAAAACGTAATAATATAGAAAAGAGTGAATCTTGTACGGTAGGACCTATTCGTTGCAAGTCATTGAAAGATAAGCCCGAAGAAGTGCGAGCGGATCCGTCGAATACCACTCGTAGCTTAGTCGATTCACTATTTTGTTTAAGAACCGCGTGATGACAGAGAAAATAGCACGGGTTCGGCCTAAAATTCGTTAAGATAGAACAATGACCTAGCTTAATGTATTCGTTAATGAATTCGATGTATTGCGATTTAAGCTCGGGACTAGCTCTAAATCGCTTTTCTAAATTAAAAATTCTTTTCTTAGCTAGAAAGTATGAATTACCTAAACAATTAGGCGAGTCTTTGAGAGGTAAACGCACACAAAACCTACCGGACGAATCACGAGAAGTGTGAGTCTTAATATGCTGCTCACATGCTTTCTCGTCCTCGCTTAAAATTGACCTTGGCGGCAACTCTTCTAGCTCCCAAAATCGACTCAGTAGTTTATAGATATTATCTGACTGCGTTTTTGAAAAATTGCAACTAAAATTTGAAATTCGTAAGTTTAAATAAATAGGGCCGGATAAAATCCAACCAAACTCCGAATTTATAAGATTAGGCTGTCTAGAACCGAGTGATTTTCGCTCGCTACCCACGATGCTCCAAAATAGATCAGCACCGACCAGCACATCTATTGGAGAAGGCCTATAAAAACTAGGATCGGCTAACTGAACCTCCGCGGGTATGTTAATAAGCTTAGGGTCCATCGTGAACCTAGGAATATCGCCTGTCAAATCATATAGCACTGGGCAAGTTAGTTGTACAGTGTAATCACTGTGTAATGACTTGAATTTAAAAGCACAAAATTCGTTTGCCCAGTGTGAAGTAGAATTGCCTATTCCTACTACGTTAATCGAATCCGCGGGCCGTGATCGTAACCCTAACTTATCCCTTAGTCTCTAAGAAGCTAGGCTACACTGACTGCCGCAGTCGAGTAGCACGCGCACTATTTGCCGCTTGTTATTGCACGGATTAATCGCCAACACCATAGCCGTAGATAATAAGGTAAAAGTATTTTGAGCAGAATTAGTTGTGCAAAGAGTTTGGGCAATTGAATCCGAATTGGTGACATTTGTATTGTCCGCAAGTGACATTGGTTGACCTTGAGTGTTGTTGCAAAGTAAAGTATTGTGACGCCGTTTAAAATTACGGCAGACACCAAATTTGCAAGTGAAAGCTCTGTGACCAGGACGAAGGCAATTTTGACAGAGCTTTGATTTTACCACAAAACTCTGACGCTGCTCAACAGACATACTTCTAAATTTTGTGCAATCGTAGATACGATTTTTAAAAGTTTTATTATTACCGGTACTAGTAATTTGAGCTGCAAAAGAACTGTTGTTATTTCCGATTGAACCTACTCGTTTTTTATTATAACTGTTAGATCTATTATAGCTTACACTTGACCTATCCTCATTACTTCGGCTGTGATTGTAAGTTTCTAGAATATCAGCACGCTGCTTCAAAAATAAATTCAATTGCTCAAGTGAGGGAGATTCTCATAGAGTATTTCTATACTCCTCCCACTTCATTCTGGTTTTGCTACCTAATTTTGAGGAAATGATGTGAACTATAATTGTGTCCCAGTACGAAGTTGGTTCACCCAAGCTAGACAGGGCGCGCAAATTTTCATTTGTATTGTCAATAATAAGTCCTAAGTGTAGATGCGCTTTCATTAGATTTTACGTCAACATTTAACAATGCGTTTAAAAGATTTTTAATTAATAATCGCTTGTCATAACGCTCGCGTAACAAGTCCCACGCCTTATTATAGTTGGACTCTGTCGCCTCCAAGTTGCTAATCACACGAGCGGCCTCACCCTCTAAGTATGAATTTAAATAACAAAATTTAATTGGTATAGGGATATGCTTGTTTTCGTGAACGAGAGAACAATATAAATCACGAAACTCAAGCCATTTGTAATAGCTACCATCAAATTTCCCTATTTGAAGCGTAGGAGGCTTGAATCCTATACCTGGACGGTCATGACAGCAAGCAGACGTGCTTTGAGCGTCACACAGAGGATGCGTCTTGCTACCGCTAAACTTGTTTTGGTACTGATGGGCTAAAGCAATTAAGTGTGCAAACTCCTGCTCAATTACATCGCGCTCGTCTAACTCACTATCTCTGTCGAATTCACCACTTCAATCAAAATCTGCAACTCTTCGAATGTACTAGCTAAGTTTTCAATTTTTGGCAACTGAACATTAAGTTTTGATACTTCAAACTCATCTATTGCGTTCACTTTCTTGAATGAGGCTAAATAATTTTTAAACTTTGTTAAACGACCTTTTACGGAGCTACGTTTAGCGTAAAGTTCCTTTAACTTAGCGTCTGACATGATTCTGAACGTTACTAATTGATAACAAAGTTAAAAATAATAATAATGAATGAATATTGTAATCTTACGCCACTCCAGCGTATGAAAACCGGTTTGCTATGTGAGCCGGTCGGGCGACGCGCGGATTACGCGGCCCTACGCAGGGCCAGCTGATATCAAGTCCGCCGAAGTTCCTGGAATTTGCAGATAAAATAATGTGAATCGCAAGAAATATAAATCGAAAGTTATGATTATTGTAAATAGAAAATTTAGTTTAAGTGAGTAGTTAAGTTAGTTGAGTTTTGTAAATATTTAAACCTTTAAATACAGATTGTTTCAATGTAACTTGTTAGATTATTTTAAACCTCAGTCCATAAACAACGCAAAACTTAATTTAAATTGATATTGGAAATCGAGTAGCGAAAAATAACTAAACAAATAATTTTGCTAACTTACGTACCAAGTTTGGCGGGTAGGTTTAAGCTAAATATAAGCTTAATATTGTAGAATTAATATTTAGATTTAGTTTAAACTTTGTAATACTTATGTAATTAATTCAAATTTAAGTTGCGTGAATCGATCCCTTATGAATTAACTAGATTTGATTCACGTTCTTTACACTACCGCTATCCACACAGGTATGAAACTACTAGAAGAACGGGAATTTTGGAATTAATGATAAAGGAATAAGGCTTAGCTGGTGCGAAGAGCTGACCGGCGTAAGTTCCAAAAGCTGTTCCACCGGCCGTTGGTAGTAGATGAGTCGCCTGCGATCGTTGCAGACCTCACGATGGCTGATGATGCTGCTGGAGATGCCTCGGGCTGCGCTGCTGCGGCAAGGACCTCTCACCGGCGGCCATGATATTCCGAGAACAAAATCAATCCAGTTAAGCGTCCTGTCACGGTCGCCAAATTCCTTGTTGGATACAAGAAAGACTTGGAAATTGTTTTCAAATAAACAACTTCGTACAAAATAAATTTTTATTCTGTACAATTGCAAGGGATCGATATTGATATTTAAAAAAAGGGTTACAAAAAGAAACGATGCCAGGCTAAGGGCGTTGGTCGGACGTATAAAGGTCGGGCTTCCTGATTCGATGCTTAGAGCCCCTTCCCGAGCATCCTCGATGACGTTGATGATGACGTAGAGAGGTGGGGCTGTCCGATCCTTTAATTGTAAGCTGTATGTTATGTGTATGTATGTATGTTATGTGTATGTATGTTAAATGTAAGCTGACTCATGGCGGTTTACAGGTGGACCGTAGTCGCCTTCAAGGTCAGGTACCAATTTTTCAGTGAAATGGTTGAGCTATCAGTTGTACTGTCCACATCATATCTCTTATTACACACTCTTTGTGATATTTTATTTCGTAGCAATTACCTAAATGTATAAATATCTATTTTTATCATAAGTATATTAATTATGTATAATATTGAATTACCTAAGTATGTTCAAAAATATAATATAAGATCAACATTAAACCTACCTTTCTGCACTCGTATTGCGCTAGTATGTAAATAAGTATAAGCAAATAAGTATTTAATAGAACTTGTTATTTATACTATTATTTATTTCGTGATAGTTGCTATGGACAGGCCTATGGTGGCTACTGGCTAGCGTTGCACGCGTCTGCCCCTTGCAACATAACTGTAGTCACTATGGGAAATGTGTGCGGGGCGTGCGGAGGGAGCGGGTGACGTGATCGCTGCATTGTCCATAGCAGTGAGACACACCATTTATATATATAGCTTCCCATAATATAATTTAACTTTCTCTCGTTTATGTATTTATGTTACTTTCTAAATGCTGTTGCTGAGTGTAAATCTGTACTTCAAATGACAAAGCTAATGGAATCACATAATACCAGGCACTGTGGTGTTCACGCCACGGTGATACGCCTGAGTGATCTCCATTTCGGCAATAGGACATTTCACATTACGCTACCTACCTTCCTCACAGAACACTATTACTCCTATCGGAGAAGAATATCAACTCCCTACAACAAAAGTTTACTACTGCCATCTATTATCAGCCCCAGGCAATTATATCCGGATAAACAAAGCGCGGGTTTTTTGAATTTGTGCGGTAAATTTAAATCTTAAAACTCTCATAGGATTTATATTTCATAAAGGCACTCATTTCAGTTGTAAGAAAAACTTAAAAGGTAAGTAGGTACTTGCAGTTTTGGCACTATTTACCTTTTTAGTTTTCCTTACAACTGAAAATCCACATTTTAAATGAAAACAAATTAATAAAGAAATAATATTTATTAAAATTATTTAACATTTCCCATGAAGAAACAATAGTCTTACATTAAATTGCAACATAAATAATTATAAGTGAACTATACCTCAAAAATATTATTATTCAATATTCACATAGGAGTACACTCCTCGGTGGAGACTGAAGACATATTATGTACATAATAATATATGAATCAGTGATAGCTGCAAGCAAATTAATACCCGTTGCCTTTATTCGTTTGTACAAAAATTGATTTTTCTTTGTCAGCCATTTTCACAACCTTCCTATCTGCACGCATCTTGGCGTGTGTTATATTTTGTTTTGTTTTTTGTTCAATGAGTAGGTACCTACTCATTGAACGGAAAACAAAGCAAAATACTATTATATAATACCTACCTATTTCTGTTTATTGCGTAATATCTGTTTTGTTTTTTTTCTTGTATTATGTTAGTTTGTTTCATGTTATTGTGTCTTACAGAGTAAATCTATGTATGTAATGTAATGTCTATTTTGTCGAATAAATGTTTTATTATTATTATTATTATTATTATTATTAATTACCACGCCTGATAAATTGGAACGGCAACGATCGCTCCAGCCGTTTTGATAATGTTAAAGCTCAGGCTTTAACAAACATAATATATTTATTTAATCAAAGTATATACCATTGCTATCTATGCACTTTTGCCATCTCATTGGTAGTTCATTGATTCCTTTAGTAAAAAAAGCATTCGGACAGGAATCAATAAAATCTTTGACGGCGCTTTGGACTGCCCCATCGGAGTTAATTTTTTCCTTTGCAAGAAGTTACCCAAATTTCGAAAAAATGGTAATCTGTTGGAGCAAGGACCGGGGAGTACGATGGATGTCTTAGACATTCCAATTGAAGCTCCTATAATTTGGTAGCCGTCTGTTGTGCAGTGTGTGGTCTAGCGTTGTCTTGAAGCAGCAGTGGCCTAGAGCGAACGACAAACCTCGGTTGTTTAGCAGCTAGGTTTTCCATCATGATTTGCAGTTGGTGGCAATAGACATCTGCCGTAATAGCAGCTTTCTTAAATCTGGCCAGACAATTACGGGAGATATCTATTGCCAGCAACTGCAAATCATGATGGAAACCTAGCTGCTAAACAACCGAGGTTGGTCGTTCGCTCTAGGCCACTGCTGCTTCAGGATGACGTTAGACCACACACTGCACATCAGACGGCTACCAAATTAGAGGAGCTTAAATTGAAATGTCTAAGACATCCACCGTACTACCCGGACCTTGCTCCAACAGATTACTAATTCTTTCGAAATTTGGGTAACTTCTTGCAAAGGAAAAAATTAACTCCGATGGGGCAGTCCAAAGCGCCGTCAAAGATTTTATTGATTCCTGTCCGAATGCTTTTTTTATAGGCAGGGTTTATGTTGAGCCAGGGTATACCTTGGCTCAACATTTCACTTTTTGGTAGCTGTGAATGTTCAAAGAAATCCATGTCGGTGTAAAAAACTATGACATATACCTATATCAACATAATATCAATATGATGTATGGTGTGATGATGGTGGTGGTGATGATGATTATTCAATTGTGACATATTATGCTTGCAGTTTTATAAACAACTCTGAAATTTCCAAACGTGTATCTTCAGAGACTGAGGAGTGCCGTTCAGTGCGATTGAATCCAGGGTATACCTTACCACAACATTTCACTTTTTGGTAGCATATTATGCTCGAGTTTTACAAAAAAAGTCAAAATCACTATAAGTGTCCCTATAAATTTTGAGGACTTCCCTAGACTCCTCATGTATCCCAACACCAGGTCTACCATTTGATGACAATGGGACCAATTTGGGAGTCAACCCGTTAAAATAAGAAAGAATTTCTAAAATCGGTCCACAAACGACGGAATAATCGCGTAACATACATACTTACATAATAGGTTGACAACTTACAAAAATCTGATAGCGCTATTGCTAAGTATTAAGCGGCCGTAACTATCCTTTCTCGAAGCATTTCGCGGCTCTTTCGTGCACCCATATTTTCTTTTGTAATAAAGCTAGCGGTCTAAATTTTTGCCGCAGAGAAGTTGTTAGCGGCACAAGCATTTATTTTAAATTTTATAAAAATGGAGTGCATAGTTTAGGAGATATTAAGCGGCAAGGAACGCGATTTTGAAAGATGGAGGAGGAGGACGAGGATGGATAGATGGAGGAGGTATGGAGGTAGAGAGAATAAGCATATTCAAAGCATACTTCTAGGAGACTTAGAAATTTCAAATTTGCTGTCAGGTTAGGTTATTAGCTTTTCTATATTTTCCCTTTATATTATATTACATATAAATGGAAAATATAGAAAAAGTAAAAATTCCTAAAAAAATAATTTTATAATTTTTAATTTTACGAATTCACAGGAACAAAATCTATGAATACAAGTTCACTGATAACTTTGTAATCATTATTTATATGACAAATCTCATAAATTGAGAATTAGTAGGTTTCAACCAGGTATAAGTAATAAGCATTACTTATTAGAATTAAGTTTCATAATTAAGCATTTGTTTTGAATATATGTATATATACAATATGTCCCAAAAGTCGAGGTCAAGACGAAATCGCCTGATATCATGACCTGGACTTATCCTGGTGAGGTCGTAACAGTTATCAGAAAAATAAAAAAAAAATATATTATGTCTTGTATTTTTAAAATTATAGCAAAAAAAAATATTCGGGAAAATGTACACACTGTAACAGTTTTTACTTTCCTGTTGCTACAAATCTTTACTTTTTGCAATATTTTTTTTACTCATTTCATCATGTATACTGCTTCTGTAATTTGTAACCTTAAAATCTGAGCTAACTGCTCCATCTTGAAAGAAGATGTCATGTTTTGCAGAACCACGTTTTGAAAATCAGTTTTTCGCCCTACTTTAACTGACGGTCCTGAAAAAAAATTATAGCAGGTAAGTCTGGCAAGTAATTTTACAAGTTAGCGCATTTAATAAGGATTCTAAAATGGTATAATACTTATTACATTATTTCTCTAGGTCGGGTACAAAAAATATTTTTTCAAGGAAAGTCGGTTTTGAATAATTTCTTTGACTTTACTAAAAGTGATTCAAGTTAACTCAAAGCGTTCTTTAAGACCTCAAATTTTAAATTCTCATTTGAACGAGTCATTACATAGAGTTTAAGAGAGAAAGATAGAGACGCTTATGAGTCACACAAGCAAATAAGGATCCTAGTAGTAAAAAAAAATCAGTTCCGTTTCAATGGAAACATTTATTTACAAATATGTTCAAACTGTTTTCCTTCAGATGTAATACAAGCACGACATCTTCTTAAAAAAGATCTTGATATCAGACGGGTGAATCTTCCATTATTGACAAAATCAACTGCCTCCGTAATTCTCTCTCGGAGCTCAGCTTCATTTTCGATTGATTTTGAATATACATTTTCTTTAACTGCTCCCCAATAAAGAAATCCATTGGATTCAAATCAGGTGAGCGGGCTGGCCACGAGATCGTACCAGACCGCCCTATCCATCTGCCCGGATATTCTTTATTTAGATTGTTGCTGCTGTCGTTATGACGAGATGGAGGTGGAGGAAACAAATGTACACTTCAGAATAATGGTTTATTGAGACTGATTCACATTACAATTGGTTACATATTTATATTTTATAAATCTAGGTTAAACACGTCATTGGGGATCAAATACTAATATAAATAAATGTGCAGATGGCATAATACTTCCCCCTTAAACAAAAATATCTATATTTTGACAAAATTCAATCAAAATTCAAATTTGACAAAAACATGTAATAAACAAATACAAAACAATCATCAGGTAACGTTATCTCAAGAATTACTCTACCTGAGGCGACCTTTTTTTTCAATTGTTTCCTTTGTTCAAACTTCGGGATGTTTCGGCTACTGTCGTCGCGGCCTTTTGTCAATGAGTTACCGACTGGCTTAGAGAGCAAATTTAGTAGCTAATATTAGTTTTAAGTCAAATATTACCGTGTACGGACGTATTGTTGCTTTAAACTACACCCTTACTTCTACTTGTGATTTTTTTGTATCGCGATGGCTGCTTTTGAGTACGATGAATACGCTGACATCTTGTTTTGTTACGGACTTTGTAATGGTAATGCTGCTGCTGCACGAAGAACATACGTTGAACGTTTTCCGAATCGACGAGTGCCAAACGTTAGAGTGTTTTCAACAACATTTCGACGAATTCGGGAAAGCGGCCGTGTTGATAGAAGACGTGGCGATTCAGGCAGACCTCGTTTGTATGCTCCAGAAGAAGAAGAAGAAATTTTAACACTTTTTCAAAATGATCCTTCTATTTCTACAAGAGCGGCAGCTAGAAGACTTGGATTGAGTCAATGGAAGGTGTGGTTTACAGTACACCCAGCGCGTCTACATCCATTTCACTACACACCTGTCCAAGCGTTGGAAGAGGGAGACCCGGTTAAAGGAATGGAATTCTGCCGTTTTATGATAAATGCAGACATGGAGAATCGCAATTTCTTCTCAAGAATATTGTGGACAGATGAATCGAAATTTGACCGTGACGGGATAAACAATTTCCACAACACACATTACTGGGCACCAAAAGGAGAAAACCCGAGGATGAAAAAAGAAAGGGCCCATCAAACCAGATTCAGTCTAAATGTCTGGATGGGTATAATTAATAATAATTTAGTTGGACCTCATTTTTTGCCTCAAAATTTAAATGGTGAAATGTACGAACATTTCCTAAGAGAGGAGATTACTGGTTTAAAGGAAGATGTGCCAATAGCAACTCGTCGTAATATGATTTTCCTGCATGATGGTTGCCCGGACCACTTCCGCCTCGGCGTACGCCAGTGGCTAGACCAAACTTACCCACATCGCTGGATAGGTCGAGGCTGGCCAATACCTTGGCCAGCACGGTGTCCCGATTTGACCCCGTGTGATTTTTATCTTTGGGGTCATATGAAGGGTTTGGTGAATACTACACCCATAACTACTGTAGAGGAGCTCAGAAGCCGTATAAGAAATGCAGCAGAAGAAATCAAAACTAGTCTTACTACCAGAATAATCAAAACAGAGGTACGGAGAAGACTACGGGCCTGTATCAGAAACAGAGGTGAACCTCTGTTTCTGATTTTGAACAAGACCTAAAGTAGAATATTTATTATTAAATTTAATTAAACATTGATGTTTTTTAAACACAATAAACGTAATTAAATTCAAGTTTTTCCTTTTATTTTCACCTTATCGCAAATAAATCGATTTAGACATTATTTCATTTTACTTCTAATATGTTTACTACAACGTCATATTTTTATGTAGACATTTGCACCTTTTTGGAAAGCTAATGAGATAAGGACGTTACTTTGAATATTTGTACGCATTGTATCATACATTTTTTTAAGAAAATCACCTGTTTTTAAGAAAAATGTGCATTTTTCTTAAAAGAAAATTCTGTTTCATGTCTCATAATGAAAAATTTTCGCTTAGTTTGTCCCTATTTATTCCTTAAAATAATATTTGACTCATTGACGGTTAAAATACATAAAAAAATCACTAAAAAGACAAACATTTTTAAAAATACGTCATGTCAAAGTCAAAAAGTCGAAAATAAAGAAAAAATTTTTTAAATTTCAATAACTTTGTAAATATCAACTTTCGGATAGGGGATGCCATGAAAAATATTACTGTAAATGAGGTCTACTTTCTGTCTTTCAAAGGAATGTATCGAATTTCAGGTCACCCTGTATACAGGGTGTGGTGTAATTAATGGATAATCCTTCACCTGCAGCTGGAGAATATCATAACGGATCAGAAAAATACAATTCATGTTTAGTAAAAGTATCATGGTTTTTTAGTTGTCGGCCATTTTTTAAATATTATGAAAATTTTACCCTTGCTCACTAATTTTGTTGTCACAGTCGCAAAAACATGAATTATCTCTATCAGGTTTTTATTTATTATACTTGAAAAGTTGTATTATCAAATGTATCATGTCATTTTTGTGCTGTTGCCTATTTTATTTTTACTTTGTGTTTGATCGCACATATCATAAAAAAAATGTATGGGGACTTGACTGAACAGCTTACAAATAATTAGAATATTTAATTGAGATTGTAAAAAGGTATAACACATGGTATTTAACCCTGAGATTTCAAAGTGATTACCTAATGACTTTGATGAAGGCCTATTTTCCTAAAAACATACGTCTCAGATTTTTTTTAATTATTTCTTTTTTTTATATTTATAATATCTTTTTCACTATCACATTATACATTTTATAATAAGGACAAAGCAAAGCTATTCAACTCGTAGAAAAATTCCCACCGAAAGACCTAGACCCAACTTTTTGTTCCTGCTTTATTACCTGCTCCGACGATGAAAAACAAAAGACGGAATAGTTGTCCCACTCTTTAATGCAATGGGTGAAAGAGATACACTGAAGACTAACATAATTGTTTGTCGTAGTGATACTAGTTTTAGAGGGTTGCTAGAGTCAGTGTGCTACCATACTACTTCCAAGAGATACGTTTTGTTAGTAAGAAAGAATTTATTATTATTGATAAAGTGCTGTGACCTCGGACTTGATTTTGCTCAGTGACATGGACTTGGTAATCCCGTGATACAAATATTGATCTGATCTAACCCCGGACTTGTTTATTGCTAGTGATTTGAACTTTTAACCTGGACATACCGCGCATCGAGTGCAATGCCTCGATTTGTATACACACCCGCGGAATATGCAGAAATGCATTTTATTTACGGTCAGTGTGGTGGTAATGCAAGTCAAGCCGCAGAACTCTATCGAGCAAGGTTTCCTAATGCCCGTCATCCTGATTACCGGGTATTTTCAAGAGTGCATAATGCGTACAACGAAGGCAGAATTCCTGGAACTGGTTTCGGTGGTACTAGCGGCGGGAGGCCACGCCAACATGATGACGACATAGTCCTTGCTGAGGTTGAAGCTGATCCAACCACCTCCGTGCGAAAAATATCAAGCCGTATAGGCATATCAACAAGAACTGTAAACAGGAGTTTAAAACGCGAGAAGCTTCATCCCTTTCATTATAAACGTGTACAAAGTCTTCTGCCAAGGGACTACCCTTTAAGATTAGCATTTTGTCAAAGAATGTTACGAAAAATAAGAAACGAACCAAATTTTTTTGACAAAATACTATGGAGTGACAAATCTTCTTGTAAAAAAGACGGCTATTTTAATATACACTATTTGCACAGTTGGCAGCTGACTAACCCACATTTAGTTAGAGAAGATAGATCCCAGTACCAATTTAAAATAAATCTGTGGTCTGGTATCCTTAATGGTGAAGTCATCGGCCCGTTCTAGCTGCCAGACACGTTAACCGCCGAGAGATATCTAAATTTTTTACAAAATGATCTCCCTGGACTTTTGGAGGACGTGACCTTGGAGAATAGAAGGAACATGTGGCTGCAGCACGATGGCTGTCCTGCACATTATGCCCGTAACGTTCGCGAATATTTAGACGCGACATTCCCCCAAAGATGGATTGGCCGTTTGGGATATTTTCTTTGGCCTCCAAGATCACCAGACCTTAACCCTCTGGATTCTTTTTATTGGGGTTGTATAAAGGAGAAGGTGTACAAAAAACCAGTCACATCAGTGGAAGATTTACGCGAAAGAATATTTGCCGCTGCTCGAGAAATTAAGGAGGCAGGCCATGCGCAACGAATAAAACAATCGTTTATTAGAAGGTGCAGGGCCTGCATTAGAGCTCGGGGTGGTCATTTTGAACACTTGTTATAAAAGTGAATAATAAACTGTGCAAAGATAACATTCTTTTCTTTCAACTCCTTTAAATTTTATTCATAAATGAATAAAATAATTTTAAAATAAAATTTTAATGAAACCTGTCATTAAGACAATAAATGGGCTCTTTTTTTATAAATTATGAAAATTCTTTGAAACCGAAGGATCAAATACCATCTGTTATACATTTTTACAATCTCAATTGAATAGGCTAATTATTTGTAAATTGGTCAGTCAAGTCCCCATACATTTTTATTACGATATGAGCGATCAAACAAGAAGAAAAATGATTTGAAATAAAAAAAATTTTTTCGGTTGCATTTGTAAAAAAAAATTAGGCAACAGCACAAAAGTGACATGATACATTTGATAATACAACTAATGAAGTATAATAAAAAAAAATTATAGCGATAATTCATGTTTTTGCGACTGTGACAACAAAATTAGTGAGCAAGGGTGTCATTTTTAATTTTTTAAAAATGGCCGATAACTAAAAAACCATGATACTTTTACTAAACATGAATTGTATTTTTCTGATCCGTTATGATATTGTCCAGCTGCAGGTGAAGGATTATCCATTAATTACGCCACACCCTGTATATGTCGGAGGAATTCATGAGTCGAGTTGCATCTTGATTGCTACTGATTATTTGCATACTGATTGCTTACAATTGAATTGCCCTTAAATTCATTTGATTACTTTTAAATTCGTTTTCTAATTTAAGATAATTTGTAACATTTTTATCTCACGTAAAAACCTTAATTAAAATTAAATCGTAATTATTTTGTTAACGGCCAATCAGAGCTGAGCGCGCGCGGGCCTCGAGTGGGGTCGAGACGCCATCTTTACTTTAGAGGTGCGGACAGTGTTTGAAACACTTTTGAGTGTGATGCACAGAACACTATTACTCCTACCGGAGAAGAATATCAACTCCCTACAACAAAAGTTTACTACTGCCATCTATTATCAGCCCCAGGCAATTATATCCGGATAAACAAAGCGCGGGTTTTTTAAATTTATGCGGTAAATTGAAATCTTAAAACTTTCATGGGATTTATATTTCATAAAGGCACTCATTTCAGTTGTTAGAAAAACTTAAAAGGTAAGTAGGTACTTGCAGTTTTGGCACTATTTACCTTTTTAGTTTTCCTTACAACTGAAAATCCACATTTTAAATGAAAACAAATTAATAAAGAAATAATATTTATTGAAATTATTTAACATTTCCCATGAAGAAACAATAGTCTTACATTAAATTGCAACATAAATAATGATAAGTGAACTATAAAAATATTCAGACCTCAAAAATATTATTATTCAATATTCACGTCATAGGAGTGCACTCCTCGGTGGAGACTGAAGACATATTATGTACATAATAATATATGAATCAGTGATAGCTGCAAGCAAATTAATACCCGTTGCCTTTATTCGTTTGTACAAAAATTGATTTTTCTTTGTCAGCCATTTTCACAAAGAAACACCGAGTCAATATCTCACTACACAACAACACCGAGTCAATATCTCACTACACAGTTTTGAAATAGATGCAATTTGTATTATTCGAACGGAGGAACGGAAGCTCAACTCAACGTTTTATTCACAAAATACATCAAAAAACACCAAACAACACCTCGTTCGTTATGAGCAAAACAACGCAATTTTGTTGTTTTGACCGGTGACGTACATTTTTTTTATAAATATGCGATCATGGTGATACCAGGTGAAGGAAATTAAGTAACCTACAATATTTGTTTTTTACAACTCTTATTTTCATTTGCAGTTTAAACGCAGAAATATAAATAAAATCGTAAAATAATTATATTTATCCAAAATAAAATCCAACAATTTTTCTCGTCATTAACAAATACACAAATAAATTTACAATTCGGTTACCCACAAAAATGGATGTATTTTTCAATCGGTCGCACAACTCTGCCCCCGTAGGTATTTTTATCTGCCCTATAGAGTTGACCACCCCTGGTGTGATGTGTCGATCGAGTTGGACCGTGGTTGAGAACTCTATTTTGTGTTTACTAGTTAAAGTGAGATCGGTGTCCTGAACCCACTGCTCGATCTTAAATTATTTAAAGAAATTTTTCTTTCTCGTTTCGATACGCTCGATACATGTGCTGCAACAGTGTTAAAGATGCTTACTGGTAAACCATAAGAAGGAGAGTGTCTTGCCGCATACGCAAGCCGTTTATTTACATTACTTACAACGCGATGGGGCAATCTGGGGAAGGAAGAAATGGTGGTATCTTTGATACTAGCACACGTGGGTCAAATCGACCCACGCTTACAACGCTGCATTTTGATCGCACTAAAATGCAACGTGAGCTTATGGCTTATTCTTATCGCAAGCGCAGTTACCAAGATATAGGGAAGACCACTGCTAGTTCTACGTAGGAAAATAAACGCCCTAGGTTAAGTTCTGTTTCTACAAAATGTTATTCTTGCGGAAAGCTTGGTAAAAAATCTTTTGAATGTTTCAGCCGACCGCATGACAAGCAGCCTTCGACTCCTGAGCGCCCCAACATGGCCGTCGCTACGCGGCCCCTGGTGACATGCTACAGATGTGGTGTTGAAGGTCATGTAGCATCGCGGTGCTCCAAAACACCTGCGAGCACTAGCGCACTGCCCGCCGCCGCATCTAGCATTGTAAAGCGAGTGGACGTATGTTGTGTGAAACCTATCACCGGAATAATTACACAATTTAGTGAGCAGTTCTCATTTTGTTTTGATTCCAGTGCTGATTGTTCTTTAATTAAAGAAAGCGTCTCTCGTAAGCTTGTTGACACATTGCAACGTGCAATTGTTACTCTTACTGGTGTAGGCAAATCTAGTGTTTTATGTGACTTACAAATTTTATGTAGAGTAGTTCTTAGTGGTCACAATGTACAAATTTTATTTCACATTATACCTGATGATTACCTAAATAACGATATTTTGATTGGACATGATTTGTTGGCCTTAGGGGTGTCAGTTCATATAACTAGTGATAGGCTTACTATAATTGAGAAGCCTTCTTTGGTTATCTGCAGTATAGGCGACGCGGTGACTGACTTTCATGACGTAGATACCGATATACCTGATGACTTTATTACTTATTCATTTGTTGAAGGTATTCCTACTAGTAGAGTAAAGACAGGTGAATTAGAAATTAATTTAGTAGACCCTAGCAAAATTGTGCAACGGCGGCCTTATCACTTGAGTCTTGAAGAGCGAGCGATAATGCGTAATAAGTGTGCTGAACTTTTATCTGCTGGCGTTATAAGACCAAGCAAATCGCCCTTCTCCAGTCCAATACTCTTGGTGAAGAAGCACGATGGCACGGACCGAATGTGCATAGATTACCGAGAGTTAAACTCTAACACAGTTCCCGATCGGTACCCCTCACCTTTAATCAGCAATCAAGTTCAAAGGTTATCAGGTGCACGATTTTATACCTGTCTCGACATGGCTAGTGGCGTTTATCAAATTCCTATAAATGTAGAGTCAAATTCTATAGAAACACTGCTTTTATCACCCCGGACGCTCATTACGAGTTTACTGTCATGCCGTTTGGTCTACGAAATGCGCCTTCGGTATATCAAAGAGCTATTAATACAGCGCTAGGTGACCTGGCGCACTCTTATGCAATCGCATACATGGATGATTTAGTTATACCCTCGAATAGTGTAGAGCAAGGACTGGAGCGGCTACGTGTTATGCTTAAGACTCTGAGTGATGCTGGATTTTCATTTAATATGAAAAAATGTATGTTTTTAAAGAAACAGGTTCAGTTTTTAGGGTATGAAATATCAGATGGTGAAATCAGGCCTAACCCTCATAAAATAATTGCTTTGACCAGCTCCTTGCCACCACATACCATCACTCAGCTCAGACAATTACTGGGCTTAGCGTCCTACCTTAGACAGTTTGTTAATAACTTCTCGCTTAAAATGGCACCGCTTTACCGTCTGTTAGCTAACAATAATTCTAAAATAATCTGTACTACAGAATGCGAAAAGACAGGATATAATATCGGTATTGACTTCATCTCCCGTATTAATTCTTTTTGACCCCGAACTGCCTATAGAGTTGCACACGGACGCCAGTAGTGAAGGTTTGGCGCAATTCTGTTTCAGAGGGCTGGTGCGAAATTACACCCGGTAGAGTATTAAAGCAAACGCACTACACCCGCGGAATCTCGATACCACTCTTATGAGTTAGAGACATTGGCCGTCGTTAACTCGGTTAAGCACTTTCGCCATTGTCTTTATTGCAGAGATTTCACAGTCGTTACTGACTGTAATTCTCTGAAAGCCTCGAGGGCTAAAGTAGACTTAACTCCTAGAGTTCACAGGTGGTGGGCATTCCTTCAAGCGTTCGATTTTAACATCCAATATAGGGAGGGTAAAAGAATGGCCCACGTTGACTTTTTCTCTAGAAATCACTTGCCCGAGGCGAATGGCATTGTCAGAAGCGAAACTTCTAGTGTAGGTACGGAGAGTTTTCTAAAAGAAAAGCGCGTTAATATAACTGAGCTATCTTCGAACTGGTTACAAGCGGAACTACGACAGGATACTGAATGTAAAGACATTATTAGTAAGCTCGAAAACGAGGATCTGGACTTAGAGAGTTGTCGAATCTATGAATTGCGTTCTAATGTGCTTTATACAAAAAATCAAAGAAACAACCGTAACATTTGGCTACCATCTACCATCATACCAACTATCACACTTTTTTTTGGCTACAAAAGCTCTAGCTTTTCGTTGGTCGGTCACAAACCACATTCACGAGTCTATTCTTCATTTAGGATGGGATAAAACGTTGGAAAAGGCTTATCAGCATTATTGGTTTCCTAACATGTCAAAATATGTCCGAAAATTTGTTGACAATTGTATAACGTGTAAAGTAGCTAAGTCACGAAGTGGTAAGCAACAAATAGAGTTACACCCTATACCTAAAGTTAGTATTCCATGGCATACAATCCACATTGACGTTACTGGTAGGCTTAGCGGTAAAAACGATCAAAGAGAATATTATGTGTTTGTTCTTATAGACGCTTTTACCAAATACGTGTTACTCAGGCATTCCACAAGAATCAACAATGATAGTGCAATAGGTGCTCTCAAGGTTTCTATATCTCTTTTCGGAACCCCCGTACGTATTATCGCGGATCAAGGTAGGTGTTTTGCAAACAAATATTTCAAAGACTTTTGTGCCAGTCACAATATCCAACTACAGTTAATAGCAAATGGCCAGGTGGAGCGTATTATGAGTACACTCAAGAATATGTTAACCGTCATAGAAGTAAGCCCAAGTAGGTCTTGGCAAGATGCATTAGAATTTAGATGATTGGTATTTTCTATGCTACCGCCTAAAAATACCAGTTCTAATGATTATCTGTCTCTGTGCAAGAAATTCCACATTCAACCTTTGTTTATTCGTCGACATATTGCAGATTTTATATTTATACTAAAAATAATTAACAATGAAATTGACTGTCCAGATCTTCTTAGTAAAATAAACTTTTATGTACCTACTAGGCGACGCTGATTCAATCCGCCACTGGTTATTCCACGTTACAACTCCAACTACAGGCGTAACTCCTGCCTGGTGCGAGCTAGCATCGAATTTAACATTACTTGTAAAAAATTCTCCTATGTTCCATACACATTGAATAGCAAGAATTCAAGAGATAAGTTAAACCTTAACTTCTTTGAACAATAAAGTTTGTTAAATTTAGATTTAAGTATATAAGTATTGTCTTTGATTTCAAATGTTTGCTTTTTTATACTTTTCTTTAGTCACTAATTGTGAAAACCTATAATTGGCTTCGCTTTTTCTATGCCTAGACTATATCTGTAATATTTATAAGCTGTTGGTTTTCTAAAATAATAAAATAAAAAAAAATAAAAAAAATGATGTCCAGATCTCTTTAAAATAAAATAAGTGTAGTTTTTTAGTATTTTTTTCCAAGTAATTACTGCCTTAGAAACTATTGTTGTATAAGAATATTTAAAAAAACTTCCCCATTCTTTCACCCGTTCTGTCGCGGGTAAAAACAGATTGCAGTTTTTTTCGGTTTCTGGTATCATCAAACGCACGCAGATATACGTGTACCAACAGACACACATGTCTAAAAGGTGGCATCAATCCATTCGTTACGTACGTTATATCTGGCTGTTATGTATATAATCTGAGGGTATTAATAGGAGACTGTAGAGTTGAAAGGCAAACAAATGATAGATACATACTGCGAAGTCTGAGAGTACAATAATTAATGAAGAAGAAGAGCAAAGGAGAAAGAATACCACCTTAAGAGACGCCGGTGTCTAGATTACACCACGAAGAGGAAGACTGATCCGTGCGTACCGACTGTTGACACTCTCGAAGATACGACGAGGTCCAATTTAAAGCCTCGGGTGAGACCGGAAGTCTAGAAAGAATGTGCTAACAAAATGTCATGATTGGCATTACTGAAAGCATTCGAGAAGTTTATCAGAACAAGGACGAAAGGAAGGATATTATATACATTTAGTGAAAAAACATTTTCATATAAGGAATTATTATTTTTAAACAAAAAAATAAACCGACTCCCAAGGTAAAAATGCACAAAAAGTATGAAATACAACTTATTTTCTCAATAATTCATAATTTTGTAGTCGGTACCAGCCCAAACAACATCCTGATAAAACAATATTTAAAATAGAACAAAATTTTGAAGATTGAGTAGCGAAATAGTCAAACTTTCAGCCAAATTTAAAAGGGGAATTATTTAGAAAACAAGTTTCATTTCATAATTTTTGTGCATTTTTACTTTGGAAGTCGGTTTAGTTTGTTGCTTAAAAATAATAATAACTATTCCCTTTTTAGTGATATTTGTTAAATTATTATTAACACATTTTAAGAACGTTTAAAATAAACGATCGAATGTATAAAAATAAATTATGCAATTTTTTCTAAAATAAATGAACTTGCATTGTTAAAAAAAAGTGCAATAGCTAGTCATACTATTTACTATTTATTTTTCAGCATAGTTAGTGTATAATATAAAAATAATAAAAAACCGATATAATTCATTCAATTCTGGTCATTGTGTCCAAATAACTAAAATGAACTAAGAAAAACAGACTTTTCTCTAAATAAAACTTATCTTAGATACTTTTTAGAGACAGAGATTTTTTTTGTATTTATTTTTGAACGGCTATAAATTCTACTATAAGATATTTCAGGATTATCCATTAATTACCGGACACCCTGTCTATGTAATTACGAGATACCTCTTGATCAGATATTCCAAATATTATGTGTTCCAAAAATGTATTTTTAAGATAATTGAGTAATTAGTACCTAAGTATTTATATACAGATACACAGTAGGTACACATGCCCTGAAGATATTATAAAAGTAGCAATTTTATTCTGCATTTAATAAAAATGCATGCTTTAAAGTGGTTGAGACCTAATTTTGTAGCATCTCGTAGATGCTTGTCACTAAACACACATATTCCAGAAAGAAGAAAAGAAAACACGTCGTCTAATGTAAGTACAGTTACTATAAATTCTATTTTTTTCATTTGATTTACCGCCGAATACTGAAACGATTGTTAAATTAAGTGACGCTCAAGTAACATGCTGTCCTTGTCATTTCGGCCAGCAGAGACAGCGACAGACTGTGAATAGGAGGGTTCTTAATTTTGATATTAAGCTTTCCAGTATTCGGCCGTACCTAAGTGTAGCAGTTAACAGAAACTTTTTTGCAAAAGCGGCGCCGCGCTATGCAGCTCGGTGCAGTATGAAATTCGAACTCTTGCAATTAAACGTGTATCGTCTTGTGTAGTAAATAAAGTTTAATTATGAATCGCGATATAAAAAATACAGCGCAGCGGCGCGTCTCAGTGTGAACTGACGCTAATGAGGGATCCTGCCACTTTTATGTTTTAGAAAAACTTACTTCCCTTCAATTATATCACGAAAGCTACCAGTAACAGACTTCTGCTGACGCATTTTCCAGCTTCGTGTAACTTCTGGCTGAAAATTCCCCAGGACAAGCTCGACGCAGTCACCGAAGTCATGAACTACGTGATGCATGCAATTATTCTGTAAGTAGTAACTAAAGTCTTCTCGCGTTAAGAAGCCATTGAATCATGCGTACATAAATGTCAAAATGGCCTAATATTAACGATTAATGTCAATGGGTTAATGTGAACACAGCTATATTAAGTCTACAGACGCTTTCACACGAGGTAAATCTGGTCCTGTACTAATTTCTCGAAGATCTTGTGTTACTGGTACCGGAAACAACGGAAATATATTTATTACTTTTATACTATACTTTTATTTAAAACTTTTATCTTAAATCAAATTAAATCAATTCACATCACGTGAATGTGGTTTTACAATGGTGGTTTACAGTAACTGACGAGAGTTCTTACACATGCTATCATTACAATGATGATCTATTAGTTCAGTCAAATAACACGGTAAAATTATTAAAAAAAATAAAAAACAAAAATATATTTAAACGAATCAGTCTATAATTGAAATACAATTAAAATGTAATGTAAATAAATAAAATAAAATAAAATGATTTCATATCTTAGTATAATTATTAAAGGAAGATAATTCATCACAGTACGAATAAATAAAATTTAACAGTTCTTACATAAAAAATAAAATAATAGTAGAAATAATACGTCAATACAAAAATTAAAGCCAAAGTGCTGCCCCCGTAACTGTGGGGAATCGCGCGAATTACGACAAAGTGCAATTACATAACATTACAAAAGCGTAATTTCGAAAGTTCCGTAATGTGCTACATAGCATTTTTTCCCGCCTGGGGTAAAGCGTAGCGTCTAGTAAATTAATTTTTAAATAAATAATAATATGTCACTGCATATTTTTGCTTTATTGCTCTCCGTATTTTTTTTGTTACCCATTTTTTATAATCTGCACTAATATTTACGACATAAATACAACATCGGGAAACTAATCATAACGTAAAATAAATACTTAGAAGGGTCGCGCTAGCCGTTTTTCAGGTGGTAAGTGGAAAGAATTCTAAAGACGCTGAATTTTTACGTATGTAGAGTAGTCCCTAGTGAGCTTATTATTAAGTTTTATGCCGTTTCTGCCTCTTGCAATTCGAGCAATTCGATAATATTTGGTTGATTTTTTTAAATAGCCATAAAAGTGGCAAAATCGATTTAAAGTTTAAAATATGAATGGTATCATATCTGGGACAGCCTCCAGAGTATAGAAACTTAATTTGCATCATTTTCGACCAGTACAAAATAAATTACTTAACCAACTTAAATGACCGATTTTTTTAAAACAGTGCCGGAAAAAATGCTCAAGTGTAATATGACTGTTTTCTGTCTAAGGCTACTAAAATAGGCCTAATTTTTAATTTTTAGCCAATTTTAGCCATTGCGATTCAAGAAATTAAGCTTTTTAGTTTCCCCAAACTAAAAACGCTAAAAAACATAACTATTAAATAAAATTCACGTATGCAATATTATTAGGTCACAAAGATCACAGTAAGTCACATTCCAAATTAGGGCCTTTTAATGGACGGTTTAAATAATAAAATGCAACATTGCGGTCGAAGTAGGCACGGAATATACGCACTTCAACAAACGCATTTACACACATTGACGTTCGCTTGGAGAAATATCACAAGTTTATATTTCGCATTTTTCAGCGGTTACAAAGTCTAAGCTTGCTTTTGCCCGCGACTTCGTTTGCGTAGCATGAAGCTAAATTTTGTCCACAGATTTTATACAATACATAAATAAAATGAATAAAATTCGATATCTAATAGCCTTCCTCATGAAACTTCGGTTATCTAACACCAATAAAAATTACAATTTCAAACTTAGTTTTAGTTTCTGACATTAGTGGTAGGTACGTAGTACATTATAACCATTGAGTTATAATGTACTACGTACTAGAGAAGCTATCTCAAACAAAAGATAGGGCGCGCACTTGATGACGGCGGGGTATGCGCGGGACAAGCGGGGGGTGTTATGTAAACATGGCCGCCGCCGCGGTGACGCGTTGCAATTGAAAAATTATAATTAAATTAAGCTTGTTTTAAAGATAATAAATGAACTTACTGGTGAAAAGTCACTCCTTGACTTTTAGTTATGTTTCTGGAGTTGTTTGAACAGTATCTCAATGCACACGAAGGCATAATTTAAAAAACAAAACTTCACTCAAACGTGTCACGTTGCAGCAAGCGCTCGGCCCAGACTAAGTAAGTTGGAGTGCGCGCGCTCTAAGCCGTGTTACAAACAATCGAGTTGAGGCGTCTTCTCTAGTACGTAGTACATTATAACTCAATGGTTGAACCGAATGGTTTCTTCGGTTACATCATATTAGGTCCTTACATATGAAATTGACGTTTTGTCGTACTGGCCACTTTGATCTCAAATATATCTTCTTTGGTTAGGAATTCTAATTTCAAATTTATACCGCTATTAACTCATGCATTTGTGTTCCGAAAACCGTAATTTCATTTGTTTTTTCCTCTTTTGTTTTTTTTTGCGTCACTCTGCAGTTTCAAAATGGAAATCTTGAAATATCGTATCATTTTCGAGAACGAGTTACACCGTGGCACCAGTGCTGCAGAAACGGCTCGTAAGATAAATGATGTGTATGGCGGCGGTGTCACAAAACTAAACACGCGTTTTTGGTTCCAACGTTTACGTTCTGGAAATTTCGACCTGCAGAACAGGCCCCGTGGACGGCCAGAGACCAAAGTTGATAATAAAGAATTGAAGGCTATTATGGAAGCGGATCCATCGCAAACCACGTCCGAGTTAGCAGGCTGCGGTGTTAGTGATAAAACTGTTTTAATCCACTTGGAGCAAATTGGGAACGTGAAAAAGCTTGAAATGTGGGTACCTCATGATTTAAGTGCAGCAAACCGACAAACGCGCGTCGACTGCTGCGTTACATTACTCAACCGGCACAGTAATGAAGGGGTTTTAAATCGAATCATTCAATAAACGCTCATCGCAATGACTGAACCCTGGCGAACCAGCCAAAGCCTGCCCCAAGCGAAAATTGACTCAAAAAAAGTTAATAGTGAGCGTTTGGTGGACTAGTGCCGGTATCGTTCACTACAGCTTTCTTAAATCTTACGATGATTACGGCAGATGTCTATTGCCAGCAACTGCAATTCACGATGGAAAAGCTTGCTGCTAAACACCGAGGTTGGTCATTCAACAACGACAACGCTAGACCACACACTGCACAACAGACGGCTATCAAACTAGAGGAACTTCAATTGGAATGTCTAAGACATCCACCGCATTCCCCGGACCTTGCTCCAACAGATTACCATTTTTTTAGAAATTTGGATAACTTCTTGCAAGGGAAAAATCAACTTTGATGGGGCAGTCCAAATTAACTTCAAACATTTTATTGATTCCTGTCCGAATGTTTTTTTTAGTAAAGGAATCAATGAATTACCTATGAGGTGGCAAAAGTGCATAGATAGCAATGGTATATACTTTGATTAAATAAGTATATTATGTTTAAAAAAAAATTGACTGTATGTTCCTCCTTTACAAAACGCCAATTTCATATGTAATGACTTAATATTTATTGTAAAAATTGTATTTTTTAATAAAAATAAATCAATTAAATACAACGCGTGAATTAAACGTAGATTGCTGTACACAAGTTCCTAATACTCGTGGTGAAGGACGTTTTTTTTTTTTTTTAGTGGGAGCTTTTTCCAAATGGAAAATATCACCCCCATGGTACAATCAGACAGACAACACATAGAACATAAACTATCAATGATCTAACGTCGACCAACACAACACTTAAATACTTTATAAAGAGCTTTAGCAGCTGTAGAATAGGGGCATGATAAAATCGAGTTACAAAAACCAACCTCACTATTAAAATTTAACAGATAAAATAACTCCTGTCTCTCAGCCTCGGCCCGAACACACTCCATCAACACGTGATATACGTCCTCCACCACGTCACACGCCACACAGTTAGGACTGGGCGTCTTGTCCATAAGGAAACCGAAAGCGTTCAATGGAATGTGTCCAGATCTTAACCTAAAGGCAATATTGACCTCATCTCGACTTAATTTTATGTCCTCGAACCAAGGAGATCTGCACAACGTATGCTGGATAGTCCTGTACCAGATTCCCTTGGTTCGAGACCTTTCATCAAAATATTCACTCCATAGATCATTACACATTGACCTGACTACATGTATAAACTCATTATCATAGTATAAACACTCTAAGGAGATTCCATCGTGAATAGCCTGTTTAGCCAAAAGATCGACTTGCTCTTTACCATCGAGACCAATATGGGCAGGGATCCACTGCAATACAACACGCTTTTCTGCTCTATACAGATCCAACATCAACTGTATAATTTGATAAGCAATCGGTGTTCCTCGAAAAGTCGAGGTACAACGTGCTATATGTTGAAGCGCACTTTTCGAGTCAGACAATATAACTATATAATTAACATCTAGAGAATTTACATATGACAGTGCTTCATATATTGCGATTAACTCAGCGCGCATAACTGAAATATTATTATTTATTCTAAATCGGCAGTTAATGTTGGCCTGGAGATCAAAAAAAGCGGCGCCGACTAAATTTACATCTTTCGATCCATCAGTAAATATTTTATAATAGCTAAGGTATAATTTATGTATAGCCTCCTCGCAATTCTTTTTGAGACATGAAGCTGTATAATAACTTTTGCTTTTATCAACAAGCTTACAAACAAACAAAATAATATTTATATATATATTATTCAGTTGTCAATCTTATATCTACGGGAATGGCAGTGCCCTCGCTAAGACGAGTGAAGCATCAGAGCACTACATACGATCGCGGATCGATCCGGTGTGCCACATTTCGTACTTATTTTATGATAATAAGTTTTTGTCAGTGGATTTTCGGCGACTGCACATTTTCTCGAAGCGCTTAATTTTTTTGAACTATCATAACTTCATAACCATCTTATACTTCTATATTATACTAGCTGTACCCAACATACATTGTGCTGTCTTAGCAATAAACTGGAATAAATAAAAATTACTTACAGTTTCTACTCTTACATTACAGCTTCAAGCTATACTTACTACCTAGAGGCAACGTGTGAAAAAGTTAACGATCGATGAGAGTTGAAGATTATTACAGTACTAATATCGTTATCAAACATTGAGGGTTATGAATGTATGTTTATATAGAACTCCCAATTCAAAATATATCTTATTGTTTCAGAAATTAGAGTTATTACTTTACAACATATCAAAAAATAAAAACAAAAACATAATTATAGCCGATGCTTTTAATATAAATTTATGGAAGACATTTAAAAAATTAAACCTTTTGCGTGACATTTCAAAAAATTATAATTTGACCATACACTTCAGTGACATCCACTAGACATTTGGCGTGTATAGATTATATTCTTAGCAATTTACCACATGCTGAATTATTGCATTTGGGTTTGTCAGACCACAACACGGCACATCAGATCTTGGTTTTATTAGACAGTATAAATAGCCCTGTAACCGAATTTCACTTCACTTATAAAAGAGACTACAGCAACAGTAACATAAAGATATTTAAAAACTACTTAGCTAGCTTTACATATTCAGAATATATAAATACGATCAATTTTAATGAAGCTTTTAATAATTTTTATGAACTATATATTTTCGTTACTATACTTACTTTGCTTTCCCATTGTTCGTTATAAAATATTTAACAAATAAACCGTACCTAATTGGATATCTTAATGCCTTAAAGTTAGTTGTAAAACGAAACGAAAGTTACAATTAATATACTACAGGAATAAAACTGAAATAGCAAGGAACGGATACAAAAAATATTCAAAAATGTTAAGAAAATACTTTAGACACGCTGAGATAAATTGCCACACTAAATATGTTGCTATGTTGAAAAATAAATGCATATCATCATGGAACATTATCAAAAAATGTTCTAATCAATGCAATGAAAAAAAAACTATATAAAATAAATATATATTATTAAAAATATGATAGATACTCTAGAAGATATAGCAAATGCTTTTAACATTTTTTTCATAAAAACATCAAACTTAGACATTAATTCTAATTCTATGTATAATCTAAAACTTGACATGCCTAATAATAAAAGTATATTTTTGTATCGATGCACATGTAATGAAATTATGCAGATTATAAACTCCTTAAAAAATCCGATTTCACGTTTACAATGTTCATCCTTACATATCTTATAAGTAAATCGTTATGTGACGGAGCTTTTCCAGAAAAATTAAAAATGTCTATCATCAAACCTTTGCATAAACATGGTGATAGAAAACAACTTCATAATTATAGACCTATTACCCTTGTCCCTATATTCTCTAAAATATTTTTAAAAACTATGCACAAAAGAATCACTTGTCTTATAAAAAAATGTTACATTAAAAAAAACGAACAGTTTAGTTTTCAATAAAATAAGGCGTTTATTAACTAACCAGATAATAAACGCCATGGATAACCGATAATATACTACAGTCGTTTATATAGACATGATCAAAGCATTCGAACTTGTCTCACATGAAATACGAGTACTGCTCAACAAATTAGAAAATTTAGGAATTAGATGATTTGATCCAAGCTAATACCATCGTATTAGCTTGGATCAGGTCATTTATCTCCGAGAGAAAACAATATGCTGAAATAGAATGTATAATTAATATAAATAAAGAATTAATGAAATGTAAATCAAGAAGAATATTTAATCGTTATGGTGTACCACAAGGCTCAGTGTTAGTCCGCTGCTATTTATATTAGTGACATGTCGCAGATGACATATCAATACTATTTACACATAAGAAAAAACTGTTAAGTATTCAAGCTATAACGTAGTAATCAACGAACTTGTCGCAACTTCTCATATAACGCGAATAAAATTGATGTTATGGATCAAGAGAGCCTGTTACGAATCTGCGCCTCAGCTTTTAAAGTAGAAGAAGTAGAGAAATTTAAAATCTCTTATTTTAGTCTGTCACGACAAATATTAAGAATGTTACGAGGAAAGGTAATATAAATACGTAAAAGGTGATAGGCAAAATACAAAGAGACCTTGAGGATATATTATCTATCTTCAAAAGTGTAGACCCAGATATGATTCCTATTTTCATTGCTAAGGACTTGCATCGACTGCCAGTGCTAACTTTCGATCATTGTGATGTTTCTGCTATATTCAAAGATATCATTAAGATGAAATCGCAAGTCCAACATGTTAAAGACACCTTCATGTCACTGGATCAATTCCAAGAACTTGAGGCAAAACTCTGTTGTAATAAAATTGAAGAAAATAACTTTTTAAACACCCCAGTACAAGTTAAATTTGAGGCAATCAATTTTATAAGTACTCGATTTCGCGTGCCAAATTTTTCAGATAGCGGGCCAATGGCAATCGGTTCACTGATAGAGTTGAAAGACCAGCAGCCAGGGATAGAGGTTTGTTAGTGTACAACTTCTCGCTGAATCTGCCGCAAACAACGTAGCGTCATCGGAGGATACTATACGAAATGAAAAAGGAAAAGAGATAGTAAGGCCTACTCCGAGGCCATCATATGCAGACATAGGAAAACGACCTGGCGCATGGTCTATCCCTAAAAGGGGTGAAAATAATGAGTTGAAACAGGTGCAGAAAAAGAGACCGAAACATAAACTTATCTCTGTTAGAGGTAAAGCTACCTTGGAAGAGAATTGCAAATTTAAGGCTGCTGATAATAAAGTTCCACCTTTTATCATCAATGTGTCAAGTATTAAAGATTATATTAAGATATTATAGATTATATTTACACTAGGAAAAGGTAACTCCTATTGACATAAAAATGAATAAAGAGAGAAATTACAATCCAATAAAAATGGATAATCATATTAACTATGTAGCATTTAATAATTGCAAATCGATAAAGCGATATCTACATGGAATAAGATGTCTCTGCAAGAATGTGAGCATTGTTGCACTGCAGGAACATTGGTTGTTACCACATGATCTGTCGCTATTAAGTGCAGTAGATACGGATTTCGCTGCTACTGGGACCTCAGCTGTGGATACCGCTTCGGGCATGCTAAGAGGACCACCTTGTGGATGGTGTGGATGAATGCACCTTATGGAGGTGTCGCCATACTATGGCGTAAAAGCATTTTTCAATCGGTTACCATTATCGAGTGTAGTGATCCGTGCCTAGCTGCTATAAAAGCAAGGCTCAGTGATAAATACATAATAGTGTTTAGTGTGTATATGCCTATGGATTGCAATGAAAACCTACCAGAATTCACCCAGGGTTTAAGTAAAATAAATTCTATTACAGACGAACATACAGACACCGAAGCATTCTATATGCTTGGTGACATCAATGCACATCTTGGACAACTTTTTATAATGAATTAATGAGCTTTTGCATATATCAGAATTGGACATGTGTTGACTTAACTTTGTTTTTTTTTCTCTATTTTATTAAAGGGACTTTTTTCACTAGGGGAACATATCAGTCCCATCGCAACTCTTACATTAAATCCTATCTACATCGACTATACAATAAAAATAACATATTTGCAGCAGGTGATGTGGGCTGCGACAACAAACCGTTAAATATTATGTAAATTTAAGGCAAGTTTTATTACAAGTATGTTTCTTTTAGGAGCGTAGCGGACACATTCCATTAGTATGTGAAATAGATCCTCAACTTTGTTACATATTTCGCAATTTGGAGAATTTTTTTACGCATTAAATATGCGAAGGAGTTCAATGGGAGGTGACCGGAACGCATCCTGAAAGCCGTGATTAATCTTAACCTATTAACATTTAAATCTAGAAACCACGGTATACGAGGAGGTTCAGATTGTATACTTTTGTACCATATTCCTTTAAATTTAGACCTTTCGTCAAAATAAGTTTTCCATTTTTCATAACATTTATTTCTATATTTTTCAGAATATTCTGAATAATTAGGTATTAAATAGTTTCTTCAGTTCCTTCTGCTACCGTTTGTTTTGACAATCTGTCAACCTCCTCGTTACCTATTAAGCCTATATGCGCCGGAACCCATTGCAATACCAAAGAGCCACCTTCAGAAATAAGAGTTTATTCATTTTATTTAATATTCGTACGCTTCAAATAATCCGATTCTTCCAGTTAAACATTTATATATGTGTAGGAGTGCACTTTTTCTATCTGTAAATATAGCAACTCTTTTATGTTGCAAATTAGAGGTGTAGTTTATGGCTTTCAATATTGCATAGAGTTCCGCCGACATTATGGACAATTGGGGGTGTAATTTAAATATTTCGCAATATTTTGCGTATGGATCATAATGAGCTGCACCCAAACCATCTTTAGATTTGGAGCCATCAGTGTACACAACATAATATTGGAAATGTTTTTGATTTAACTCTACAACAACGTCTGCTCTTAAACTATTACATTCATAACACGATTTAGCTTCTTTTATATAGTCATTATTTTGTACAGTAGTTTTAATTACATTTTTTAAATTAACATACGACACCCAAAATTTTAAAGAGTACATGTCTATTGGATAAGAAGAATGAACTTGTTTTTTTTGCACTACACCATAGGACGAAGATAAGAGAGGTTTCTTTTTGTTATTCCAGAAAGTTCCAGTTATCAGAGTTTGAAAATCGTTCATTAATTTAACTATAGTACAGGAAAGTCTAGATCTAACTTTTAAACAAAATTTGTATGCGAGGTAATTTCTTCTAATAAATAACGGTGGTATATTAAGTAAGTTCACTCTCCATAACATGGATTGGGGTCCACTTGATGAAACCGCCCATAATTCTCAAAGCGATATTTTGAATTTTATCTAGCTTGGATGTGTGGGAAGATGTGGCGTTATCGTACAGGAAACAACCAATAATCAACTTCTTCTAACTAAGGATATATACAATTTACGTAAGTGTATAGGATGTAATCCCCATCAAGGTCCCGCAAGTACTTTGAACAAAGATATAAGTTTTTAAGACTTTTCTTAGGTTTTAGTTTATTCCATCTCAACTGCCGATCGAACCACATACCAAGTATTTAATATTATCAATGATTTTTAATTCACTACCATTTACTAGTAGACTAATTTGGTCTTGATTTGTCGAACGTTTTCTAGAGAACAGGCACAGTTTTGTCTTGTGTACTGACAGCTCCAAACCCAACCGTTCCAGTATTAACATAAAAGCATAACGTAAAGATCGTTTGATTTTAACAATATTATCTCCTATATTATTGCTAACTGAAAAAAGAACGAAATCATCAGCATATTGACTTAAATAGACATCACTGATACTACAGCATAAGTCTGTCGTTGTTACGTTGAAAAACAACGGCGATAAGGGATCACCCTGCGGGATTCCTTTACACACCCATCTTATATAAATATTCATTTCAGCGTTTAAATTAATGTAAAGGTGCCTGCCTATCTTTAAGATATTTACATAAATAACAACAAATCTTATTACCTGCATTAACTTCATTTAATTTAGATACGGCTGCTTCAACCAAAACATTATTGTAGGCACCTTTAATATCTATAAAACAAGTCCATGTGTGTTTTTTTCGCGCCCACCCAATGTATATTCTAGAGATTAAAGTAACTAATGCATCCATGGTAGAATGTGCTCTTCTAATTCCACTTGTATTCTGTGTTAATATTTTTTTAATTTCGACGTGCCATTCGAGGCGCTTTGTTATCATTGAATGAAATATTTTACATAGGCAAGAAATTAATGCTATTGGACGTAATTTACAATTAGAATCATTTGGTTTTGGTATGGGTATTATTTTATTGTATCATCTTTCCATTGATAAACAATTGCTGTATTGAATATGAGATTATATAAATTTAATAAATAATCCTTACCATTGGATGGTAAATTATAAATCATTGAATATGTTATGTTATCTTTTCCGGGAGCAGTATCTTTTGATTTTAAGCAGGCATCCAATTCTTGTCGAGTAAAATTACTATCAAGTTGTAAATTCGTAGTGTTTAGGGGCGGATGTAATGAAATAACAAAATCAGGTGTCAAAGAATCTAATAGATACCTCTTATCTGCGTCAGAGGTGTATGGGTGGTCATTTCTATTTCCCTTAATCCATCTCATTTTCTTCCTTATAGCCGCAGCAGAAGTCGATTCATTAATGCTATCACAAAAATTATGACAGCTTTGTGACTTAGCTTTACATATGAGACGGTGAGCTTCCGATATTTTTGATTTTAAGATGTTCAGATAAGAGTCATTAGGGGTTTTTCTAAATACCTTGAGGGCTAACCGTCTTTCTGCTAAAACTTTTGAAAGGGTAGGATCCCAATAAAGTTTGGCTGAAAATTACTGTGAGGATTACTGCTAATTTTTATGTTTGGAATATTATTATTTGCGGCAGTATTTATTTGATCGATAAAGTAGTCATAAAACTTTTTAATATTATTAGAATTATTTCGCTGCTGTGAAAATATATTTGAGAGTTCCTGTTTATAACTGATCCAGTCGGCTTTTCTATAATTTTTAATATTAGCACACTGAAAATTATCTAGGTATGTTAAAGATATTTTGATAATGTTGAGGTCACTATTTAAATTTTCATTTAAAACCGTCCATTTAAAATTCGTGGCAATGTCTGTGGGTAAAATGAGATATCAGGCGACGTTTCATGAACAACTCCGTCTCTAAGTCTTATACATGTAGGCCTATTATCATTAATTGATATAAATCCGTTTTCGAAAGAATTTTTAAAAACTTGACTTCCTCTACTGTCTACTTTAGTTAACCAATTTCTATGGTGCCCATTAAAATCGCCAAGTATCATAGTTTGGTCCAAAAATTTTGAAAAAACCTCTTCCCAGTCACTTAGTTGAGTATAACTAGATGGTGCACAGTAAATATCAATTATGTTCTTAATATACAATACAATGTACTTACAATTGAAAATTTGGATATGGATACTTTCAATGTTCGGAGTAAGTAAATGAATGGTAGTTGAAAGTGCTCTGATGGATCTGTGACATATAACCGCAACCCCTCCATATGAGTCTGACATGTCTCTTCTAAATACTTTATAGCCACTTATACGAAGCTCTGCTTACGGCCCTAACCAGGTCTCACTAATAATTGCAATATGGATCCTTTCACGATTTAGTAATAGTTCAAAATCAAGTAAGTTTGGCTTCAGACGTCTAGCATTCCATTGTAAGATATTGATGTTACAAATCTTATTATGATCCATTATCAAGTATATTTTTAAATTGTAAACAGTTTCTTCACCATATCATCATCCTTTATATATGTACAACAAAACTTAATCAATTCTTCAATCACAATCTTTACACTAAAACTAATTTTCTGTTCATAACACAATTCAGAAAAGATCATTTATTTTATTTTAAAATAAATTTTTGTAAAATTTCCAAATTTCTTCTGCTGATCTGTTTTTTATTTCTTTCTATTCTCGGTCGGGAAACACGATTCGTTTTTTTCAGTATGATCATCAGTTTCGATGTCGCTTTTCTTCTTCTTTTCCTTTATCTTATTTTTCTTTTGACACGGTTTAGTTGGATAGTGAAGAATAACCGAAGTAGTATCCTCATCACTGTTGTTATTTTCAGGAACTAACGGTAACGTGTAAGTTGTATTTGGTTGATTTTCATTTAATATAATATGGCTGTTTTCTGTCGAATTTATAGTAAGGTGTTCCTTTGGGTTATCCTTCTGCACTGATTCCTTAGATATCATATTAGTAAATTTTGAAGATTTTTGAATATAACTTGATAATGCTTGCTTGTAAGTCTAATTGTTTTCGATCATTATATGTCTAATATTGTTTCTTTTAACTATATAGGGAATTGCTTGTTGATAGCCCAATGTGATCCCTTACAGTTAATACAGGTGAAAGTTTCTGTCTCACAGTTTTGGACCCTCCGCACTTAGGACATTTTTTTTTGTTGGAAAAAAGCGTTAGAAATGGGCGAATTTCCAGCAAATAGGACACTGTGATACTGGAAAAACGTATGGTTCCACCTAGACCCGACATCCATATCCTATAACATGGGACTTCTAAAACTCCAACGAACTGCAGTACTTTCTGTCCACGTTTTAATCTAGGAACTAAACTAATTTCGTATTCAGATTCAAAAGATTCTATAATCTCTTTTTCTCCAACTTCTAAGTCTATGTCCTTAACAATGCCATAATATGTCACATTTATTTGTGATGTGTATTGACATTTGATGTCAAAATCCGCTAATTTTTGACAGTTCAAGAGTTTGTCGGCGTGTATTTTGTTCTTTAATGCTATAGCATTATTTTTATATGTATATAAATAAAATATAAAAATGTATATATATATACATATATATATATATATATATATATATATATATATATATATATATATATATATATATATATATATATATATATATATATATATATATATATATATATATATATATATATATATATATATATCAGCAGCTTTCAAAAGCCAAACCAAATTGTTCAGGCAGAATTTGTTTTGAAAACAAAGAAACTTCATAATAGTCATCTCTTACGTTTTCGAGCATTTCTATTTCACTCTCATTACTGGTTTTAGAAAAGCTACGATGTAATCTTTTTTTTTTTCTCATTACCGTCATAAATCCGTCCATATCATCGTCTTCCTCATTCTCTTAACTACCATCCGATTCTTGTCGTACGCGCTTTTGAGGAATTCTCAATGATTTTTCTATAACATTATTCCTCGAGTTGATGGGTATTGGTTCATTTTGCGGGGCAATAATTTCTTCTTCGCCTATACTGGTCACACAATTAAGTAATTAGTTCCAACTAAACTATCCATTTTCAATCAAAATGAAATACATGGGGTAGTTATAAATTAGTTGCTGCGACGTGTCCGGTAGTTTATAGTTATATATTGTACACGAGTGGTCGACTCCGCAGTCCGCGCGCAACTGGACTTAGATATGTTAAGGTCATGGACTCTGAAACTTTCACATTTGTCAGTGAAGCCTATGGAAATGTGAGATAGCTTGATTACTGCTTAGTTATGGGTGGAGCACTTCCAACCATTAAGCGTTTATGAATTGATTAGGATGTACAGTGGTCTGACCGTCTCCCACTTTTTGTTGAGTGTGACTCAGGAAGAATTAGCCGACAGTCTCTACCTGAGCTGCTGAGCAGAATGTCCCATCCCTGGCGAGTGGTGCTTAGGGAAAACTTTCTAAAGAACAAATAGAAAATCATCACATTATATTTTGTAACTCAAAACTTTTCCTATCGAGCTTTCTCGCTGCATGTGATAGGGTCTGCTCTAACAAGAACCATAGAAATTTAATAGACATTATGTACCTGAGGTTTGTCACAGTCCTTTTAAGCGCTGCACGTGTTACAAGTAAGAATGGTAAGCCTCGTAGGAGGGGCGGCTACATAGCTGGTTGGAACAAAGACGTAGCCTTTTTCCACAGACGGGCCAGGTTAAAGTTTCTAGCCTGGGTTGAAGCTGGTAAGCCAGCGTGTGGCGATGCTTATTTAGATATGTGTGAGAGTAGAAAAGTTTTTAAGCAAAAACTCAAATGGTGTCAAGATATGCAAGATCAATTTTTTTTTGTATAAAACGTTTTTTGTTGGTTTTTTGTTCAACCATTCATAGTAATATAATATCAAATATTATTTATTTACCAGTCCACAAATATAAATCACAGTTTACAATATGTTGCATGCAATCCATAAAAATTACATATTTAGGCGTACATTATAATATTATGCTAAAATAGTAGTGAGTAAGTTGATCCATGAAAGATTGAGACAGTGAACTCCAAACTAGGCAGAGTCTGTATCTTGGTGGTCCGTATTAAATTTCATACACATTTTTTGTAGTAGAATTTGGCACGCTTGCGTACCAAAAAGCAAACTTATAAAATTAATGTTAGCTAACTAATAAATTAGAATAAGTTAAATATAATAATTAATTATTTATAAACAACAAAAAAAATTTAACATAAAATAAATAAGGTAATTAGGAAAAAAAATATACCTGTATATTATGTCAAGGAATATAGTTCACGTATTTGGATATCGATACAAGAAAGGAAATTGTTATCATTTTTGTCAATATGTCATTTGATAAGTTAGATTAGATTCACTATCAATAAATCAGATAGAAGTTTCACTTTCATTACCATTTCATTAAATTTCATTCATTGAACCATTTCATTAAATTGATCAAAGTAGAATAATGATGATAATTAAAAACATAAAAAAATAAAAAAATAAAAAAATATAAGATTAATGTCAAAGAAGTAATAATTAAAATAAGATCAAATCAATGAAATAAAAGCACATGTCAATTGATACACACATTAATTTCATTAGATTATACACCGAATTACCTATAATCCAGAATTTAGTTTCATAAAATAACTTCATCTTAGTCAATATTAAAAGAGAAAAAATAATAAAAAATTGACGGGGGTATAAGAGTGTGTGGGTGTGTGTTTTGAGTGTGGGTGTGTGTGTGTGTGTGTGTATGTTTTGTGAGTGTGCGTGTGCGTGTGTGTTTTGTGTGTGTGTGTGTGATTATCATAATTGTTGCTGTATCAGTGTCACCGCTCTAACATAAGAAGGACTTACAAAAACCAAGACGCGCGAGCACACAACAAGTTTATTTAACAAACAATTTCATAAATTAATGTAATTGTAATTAATTGTATAACAATGTGTTAAGATTAGAGTAAGTAACAATTAAGTATTATGAGGATGTATTTTTATTTAATGTGCGTATAACTTAACAAATTCTATGGATGTAAGTCTGAAAATAAATGATTACTTTTATTAATAAAAACACGGTAAGACTTGTGAAAATAAATCTGAACGGACTGTATTTCCTTAAGATGCGTTTTTGTACTTTCATCGACCACAATAATTATTGCCCTCCATGAATTTTTTCTTTAGAATTTCTTATAATCTACACTAATATTTACAACAACTTAGAGAAACTAATAATTAAACAAATAATTATAAGTATACCTCTTTCAACAATATACCTCCTAGTACCTGGGAGAAGAAGAATTGCTCGGAGTTTTAATAGTGCGAGAAAAACCAAAATTATAAAAGAAAAGAAACAAAAAGAATTTAAAAAATCGTATGCCCGGGATTCGAACCCGAGACCAATTATTCAACACCTCAAAAAGCCAAACGCCAATTTAACTACGTAACGCGTATCTGACATTATTAGGCGAAATTACTCATATCTTATTAGTATTAGGTCCTGACATATGAAATTGGCGTTTTGTCGTACTGGCCACTTTGATCTCAAATATATCTTCTTATACAAAGTGGTCTATCGGTTTACAAAATGGAAAACTTGAAATATCGTATTATTTTCGAGTACAAGTTCCACCGTGGCACCAGTGCTGCAGAAACGGCTCCAAGGATTAATGATGTGTATGGCGGCGGTGTGGCAAAACAAAACACAGTGCGTTTTTGGTTCCAACGTTTTCGTTCTGGAAATTTCGACCTGCAGAACAAGCCCCGGTGGTGGACGGCCGAAGACCAAAGTTGATAATGAAGAATTGAAGGCTATTGTGGAAGCGGATCCATCGCAAACTACGTCCGAGTTAGCTGCAGGCTGCGGTGTTAGTGATAAAAATGTTTTAATCCACTTGAGGCAAATTGGGAAGGTGAAAAATCTTGAAAGGTGGGTACCTCATGAATTGAGTGCAGCAAACCGACAAACGCGCGGCGACTGCTGCGTTGCGTGCCGGCAACCGTCAACCGGCACAATAATGAAGGGAATTTTAAATCGAATCATTACCTGTGACGAAAAGTGGATCCTGTACGATAATCGGAAACGCTCATCGCAATGGCTGAACCCCGGCGAACCAGCCAAAGCCTGCCCCAAGCGAAAATTGACTCAAAAAAAGTTACTTGCGAGCGTTTGGTGGACTAGTGCCGGTGTCGTTCACTACAGCATTCTTAAATCTGGCCAGATGATTACGGGAGATGTCTATTGCCAGCAACTGCAAACCATGATGGAAAAGCTAGCTGCTAAACAACCAAGGTTGGTCATTCGCTCTAGGCCACTGCTTCAGGACAACGCTAAACCACACACTGCACAACAGACAGCTACTAAATTAGAGAAGCTTCAGTTAAAATGTCTAAGACATTCACCGTACTCCTCGGACCTTGCTCCAACAGATTACTATTTTTTTAGAAATTTGGATAACTTCTTGCACGGGAAAAAATTCAACTCGGATGGGGCAGTCCAAAGCACCTTCAAAGATTTTATTGATTCCTGTCCGAATGGTTTTTTTTAGTAAAGGAATCAATGAACTATCTATGAGATGGCAAAAGTGTATAGATAGCAATGGTATATACTTTGATTAAATAAATACATTATGTTTTTTATGACATTATGATTGACTTTATGTTCCTCCTTTACCAAACGACAATTTCATATGTAATGACCTAAATTGCACGGCGAAAAAAAAAATGACAAACTAAGATGCTTATGTCATCGGAGCAAATGTCAAATCGAAGGTAAAATAACTTTGAACGGACTTTCAACAATAAATTCAAAAGATTTTTGAGCGGCCGGAAAGTGGAAAAAAATGACATATGAAGCAAGAGGCCTAAGCCGGTACTGTCGGATCCCATATATATGAAAGAAAAGGAATGACAGGTCGCCATTAGGCGATGTCTCATTCGACTCGTCCGAATTATTTATCATTGATATAAATTAATCCTAACAAATATCTTATTCCAATTGATAAATAACAACGACAAAACTTTTATTATGTATTACGTAACTGTAATTCATTTTCTCATTTTTTTCATAAATAATACACTCATAACTACTAGAATATTCATTTTAATAGTTATAATTTTTTTTTTTTTTTTTTTATCAAGAACATTTTATTTTGAAAACAAAAGTTACAAATATGATCAAAATTAACACATATTTTTTTGCTGTACTAAAATATATTCATTCGTCTCAAAAAACTGTTTTTTTAAGAAGCCTATTATTATAATAAATTTATAATGTCATTGGCGATAGTTTTTGGAAAAATTGTATTATGTTAGTTTTATTCAAATTTTTATATATAAATATTTTTAAATTATTGTTAGTTATCCATTCTACAATTAACTTCAATTAATATATCCAATAAGTATTAGATATATTTAATACACGTCTATGACCCAGGAACACCGAAAACTTTTTGTTCCATCCATCTTGAGCACCAGCGCGCTAAACATTGAGCCACAGAGGTCGTCCAATATTTTTTTCTGTATAGTTATATTATTCTTCTGTATACTGTATATAGATACGACGACGTGGAGGACGGCGCTCACTACCGACGCAACCTACCGGCCGCCAACAGAGTGTACGGCGCCCCGCTGTCACTCAATTCCGCTATTTTTTGCATCCTAGAGGGATTCAACAAGGTTTTAAGCTGGGAAAATCCAAAGGTATATAGACTATTATTACTAAGCAACATTAAGACTCCGCACAGAAGTCGCGCGGCTTAGTGTGAATGTTGTAAAACGACGCCTTTGTGCTTAATGATAAGCTGTGTGTGGTTTTAAGACGCACAGTTCTCAACCATGCGTTTTCCGCTGTGTCTAAACAGTACCTTAGTTACGTAGTGACTATTTATTAATCTGTGACCTGAAGGCGCGTTTATAGATGACCGCGCGTCGTGACTCGATTTCTTCGATTAGGTATTTTCCGAAAAGCGGTAGCAAAAATATGTAAACCATACAATTTTGGAGAAAAACCAATTTGAAATATCGCAAAAAATATTTAAGTGACAGCCCTCAGAGGTCATTGCATCAAGCTTATAATCAGGTGATTGTACACGTGGACTAGTTTAAATCCTTTGTGTCGATTGGTCAGTGGCATTCCTTTGAGTTATTTCATTGGTCCGTCGGGATGCGTTTACGCATGCCGCATGTCCAATGAAGGCTTTGATAAAAAAAAACAGATGAGCTCTAGCTCCTCCCACAAATTTGTAGAAATTAATTCTTTAATGAAGTGGTTCCGATTACATTATTTTCAGTCAAGATGATATTGATTTTATCCTGTAGTTTTTATTCATAACACTTAAATCTTGAACCAATCATATGAAATTTTATTATCATTTTGAAAGTAAAAATTATTTATTAAACTAAAGAAACATTATCACATGGGATTTTTTCAAAAAGTTTGTCCGTGACGAAATAGGAGTTCCTATTTATTAAGTATATACTTTTTAATTTACCTTATTATAGTTAATATCATAGGAAATATATACTATTATGTTAAAAATATATATATAATGTTTTAAATATTATGATAATCATGATAATCTTAAATTTTTAAGTAATACTAGAGAGTGGATCGCTCCAATTCGTCACTTATACGTAATGCAATAAAACAAATATAAAAAGTAAATTATTCAAGACAAAGGCTTTTTGTGAAGATTTTAAATGAAAATAAACTATGAAAAGACTAAACGTAATGCAAAATGTTTATTATAATTCAAAAGTTATACAGCATGAATGATCCTAATCGTCACTATTGGACCATCTGTATGATGCTTGTCAACATCTGTTATTGTATCCAAAATAAAAAGAAATTAACAACATTTGCTATTACGATAATATCACATATTACAATAAATTATTATAAAATCAAAAACAGTCTTCTAACATTAATATGTTTTCATTAAATCTAAATAAATCAGACAAACATAACTGGACGGTAACGCTCGTGGAACGTAGCGTGACTAACTAGCGGAACTAATAAGGCTGAGTACATATTTCAAAGTTTAAGAATCGTTTTTAAATATTTTTAATCAAAATGAAAAATGTACCCACCAATACACTAACTTAAGCATTTTAAGTAAGATTAAGCTGTATTTGGTTCAAAATATAAAACAAAACACTTTATAATGACTAGACAAATTACTAAAGATATATTTTTTTAAATCTACGTAATAAGTAAGTAATTTAAATCTAAGTATCGCAATGTTAAATGTCATCAAAATGTTAAATGTCAAAATTAATCAAAATTAGGTACTAAGTAATTAGGTGATTACATTTTAAGCAAATGTAATTAAATATATTAGACAAATTATATCAAAAATATTTTTTTAATCTACGTATTAAGTAAGTAATTTAAATCTAAGTATCACAATTTTAAATGTCAAAATAAATTGAAATTAGGCACCGAAACATTTCAAACAAATATAATCAAAAGATTGCTCTCTACTACTACATGCCATACAATTCAACTCTTTGCCATGCACTTGGCCATAGGAGCATGTACAGGAAACTTCTTCTTGCACCTATTACATTCTATCTGTCTTTTAACAACTGTTCTGATAGCTTTATTTTCGTTGCGAGTAGCATATTTTGTTTTTTTTACATTCGTAGAGGGTCTTAATAATAATGTATGTTTATCGAGACGGCTTTCATTTTGATCAGATTGAGATAATTTTATGATTTTTGATGGTGTTACATGACCTAAATCGTTAATATTACAACACATATTTTTTGATGTACTCGATAACATACATTGAAGATTATAATTTATAGAATCACTAATTATATCACTTTCGAAAGGCTGTAAATGAAAGTCGTCCAGAGGGAATAACATAGAAGGAGTATCATCAGTATCTAAGTCAATTATTTGTACTGTAATTGACTTACTTATAGGCTCTTGTTTAATTACAATCAAAGGGGTATCTGGTGCATCATAAAGACATTCTTTACCGTTTGTTTCTCCATCGTCTTCACATTCGTCCTCTTCCATTTCATTTTCTCTGTTATCTATAATTACTTCTCTATCGTGGCACAATATTTCTGTAGCTTCCTCGTCTACTTTTTCTTCATTACTATCACTTTTTCTATTGGCCCCATTTTTTGTTTTATTCTGATCGTTCAAGAAAGTGTGATTTTTAGGAGAATAACAGCTGCACAAGCCTCTAAATTCGCCACAAAAACAACTTATTTGCCTATATTGTATTTGATTTTGCTGCTGAGATATAATTTGATGTAGTTGTAGTGTCCCAGGAATCCCAGGATATTGTCCCATGATCAAACTGATCCCAGATAAAGTTTTACTTTTATATTTTTTAGTGATAATATGTATATCTCTATTCTCTATTGCTGTTAAAATGTAATCGCGGACCTAACACTCTGTTATTAAAAAAATTGTTTTCATTTATTTACTAATAACTGAATGATAATTTTTCAAATTGCAAATTTTGTTAGTGAACCCTAAAAAATATTCTTAATAACTTCAATAGTTGCGCCTTTTTGTTTCATTTTTAGACTTTTTAGTTTCTTTCGGTCCCTTTACTGAGTTAGACGATATTCGCTATTTGCACGAAAATTTTCTGTCTCTGTATCTCTCTCTCTGTAAACCATGTCACGTCACCAGTATAGCAATAACGAGTTTTACGATATGATTTTTTGTGTTGGTGCTGCTCGCAGTAACAGTATCAATGAAGCTCGTGAAATTTAGCGGCACAGATTCATCGAGGGAAGGCCACCAGTTGAACAGGGACACTAGCTGCCGTATGGCATGTTCAGGAACTTGTGTCTTCGAATTCAGGGTACTGCTTCTTTCCACGCAGCGAAGGCCGTCCGTCCACGACACATGTGCACTTGGAGGAACTAATTTTGCGATATTTTGAAGACACTCCAAGGACCAGCACGCGACGAGCAGGTGCCGTTTTTAATGTCAATCACATGGTACATGGCACTGCGTGACGACGAGCAACATCCATTTTTGACCATAAGTGAAATAATTGGGATACTTACCTACCTACTTAAGTGTGTAACAGTGAGGACTAAGTCTGTGATATTTTACTACTTTTCCGTTTACCGACTATTATGTGACATAATCGGGATAAGTACCTACCTACTTTATGTGTGTAAGAGTGACGACCTTAGCTGTGATATTTTACTACGTTTCGACTAATAAGTAAGTGAAATATTATTATTTCAATTTCAATTATTGCTATCGATAATTACCTACTTAAGTGTTGGAGAGTGACGACAACGTCTGTGACATTTTACTACGTTTCCGTTTACCGAATATTAGTAAAAATAATAAGTAAGTGAAATAATGGGTATAATAATCTACTTATTTTGTCTGTGTAAGAGTGACGACGTCTGAATAATCGAACAATTCGATATATTTAAAACATATTTTTATATATTTTACAACAACTATTAATAAATTGCTACACAACAAGCAGTTCGGTTTGACTAAAGGTCGATCTACGACTGATTCGAGGCCTTCTTAGTAGTATATATGAAGCCTGGACGGGATCGCAGGATGCACTAGGTATATTTTGCGATCTTTATATGGCTTTTGATTGTGTAGAGCATGCCACGTTGATCAGAAAACTAGACCACTACGGCGTAAGGGACACAATTTTAACAAGCGGTTAAAAAATTTCTAGCTCTTACTAGCAAAACGAAAATATGATTGAAATTTCTAATGTCTAAGGTAAGTCGTGTAATATGACGTCACGTTTCACCTTGGACCTATCTATCTAATTTACTACTTGAAACGTTCATACCTTCATTATTTTCAATGATACATTATTAAATATCCATAAACTCATTTAACTGTTACGGTTTATGAAACACAATAGATTTATTTTAAAAATAAAGAAAATATATTAATGTATGCCAAATACCATTTTTGAAATTTTTGCTCTACTTTTCAGGCATTGAACGTGTATTGTGACAACTTCTTGAAGGTTATGAGAGGAACCGCACAGGACATTTACTGGAGGGATAACTTCCTCAGTCCCATGGAGGACGAATACAAGGCCATGTCTGCCGACAGTAAGTCGAGTCTATGCCCGACTATTCATAATAGGGATGTTGCCTAGTATCGAATATCACATTTTTACCAATTAAATTATAAAATTGTTGAATAGAGATACATAAATCTAAGAGTAAATGTAGTTTCGGTCGAGGCTATTAAAATTATTATATATTATAAAAAACGTTGCCCATCTCTTTCTCCCAAAACGATTTGTTTAATGACAAATGTATGGCGGTAGGTCATCATGACGTCTAGGCCGATACACCACTCATCTTAATGTTTGTATCTTAGCTGTTACATTTTAAGATTTACAAAAATAGGTTTTATATTGTTGTCTAACATTAAATAGACGAAAAATATTTTTTTAGTCAACATGCCTATTGACTGCGAAAGCTATTGAATCCAATCCGAAATTTGTAAATAGCTCCGCTGTACAATGGACGCGACATTAGTATCAAAAGGGGTTCATGTATTTTATGGATGTTACGTTAAGAATTTTTTATTTTTTTTTAGAATCCGGGAGCTACTTTATAATGACAATCAGTCTAATGCAGTCGTTTAGTCAAGATCAGAGAGACTATCGAGAGCTGATGATCACTCTTGGCCTTTACTACCAAATCCGAGACGAGTATACGAACCTCGTTAAAGTAGAGGTAAATATTAAGCACTGTCTTCTTCCAACTGACACCTACTTAATAACAGTCAAATACTACCTGTACTCACGATGAATATGTAAAGCAATATTATCTTCATAGTTATAGTGTTTAAATAATTACAAAAATGAGGCATTGTTAGAATAAAAAATATATATCCCTACAAACATATAAAAATACGTGACATTACAAAGTACCTAATGTTTTTAGGCGCTAGAGGAAAAATCACGTCATCAAGAGTTTAAGGTAAACCAAAAGTATTTTTGTCTCGTATTACTTTTTTGTTTTCCCAGAGTCTTTGGGCTGCTATTTTAAATTCAAGTTATAAATAAAAATATTCAACATACTTAATAATATACAATAGTATAAACATGTAGTATGCATCACGTCAATCTCGTCCCATGCTAAGTTAAATTAAAAAAGTTTAGGTTATCTACCTAAATTTTACGTAAGAAATTTTCCATGTTCTGTGTTCCGACTGCCTGTTTTACTAATACCATCATCTGGTAGCTGTTATAATAATTATTTATATCACTAAAGGATTTGCACAACTTAATGCAATGCGAAGACATCACAGAAGGCAGGTTTTCATGGGCCATGATTCACGCACTGAAAACTAGCGAAGGACCAACCATACGAAGTATCCTTTTTACCCGACTACTTTCTGCTATGTAGCTTATGAATATTATCTTTCCACCGCTGCTACAGTTTGCAGCCCAGGGATTTCTTACTAGGCCACGTTTGCAGCTTAAATAAAGTAGTTAAGTATAGACAATAGACAAAAGAATAAGACTTTATTTGAATTAGAAAATAGAAACACTAGAATAAACAATAGGAACATCGAAACAAACAGGACTGCCACTTTTACTTTTTAGTATTAAAATTTCAATTAGAAAAAATGATACATGCTTACTCTGTCTACTCATAGTAGGTAGGTTGGTACGAGGGTGAATTGAAATGTTCACGACATGAATATGATAACAAAACCAGAAGATTTTGGAATAGTTTTTATTTTTCGAAAATCTTATCTAAAATTTTTATCTAAAAAAAACATTTAAGTGGATCGTAATCACCACTTTCTCCAATGCACTTCTTCCATCTGGTTTCTAAAGCCCTTATACCAGTTTAAACAAATGCCTCATCTTGGCCCTCAATTAAATAGGCAAACGTCGGTTTTAATCTCTTAGTTTGATGAAAATTTCTGTCCACTTAAATGTTTTTTTTAGATTGGGGAAGAGTTGGAATTCAGATGGTGCCAAATCAGGTGAATAAGCGGGGTGTAGAAGTAATTCAAACCCACAATTATGGATTTCAGCCATCGTTTTGCGGGATGTACTTTTTTGGTTAACATTCCTGGGCGTGTTTTCTTAATTTCATTACGCAACTGACGTAAATGCAAGCAGTATTAAGTAGAGCTTATGTTGGTTCCTTTCGGTAGATTATCGACCATAATGACTCCCTTCGAATCCCAGAATACTGATACCTTACAAACATAATCACTTTAGCTTTCTTCGAAGACGGTGAGCCTGGTCTCCTCCATTCTTTTAATTGTTATTTTGACTCAGGTGTATTGTAATGAAACTAAGTTTCATCAGTAGTAACAAATCTCTCTAAAAAGTATTGTAGATCGGCTTCACACAACTCCAAACAATCGCGCGAAATCGTAAAGCGCGATGTTCGATCTTCTCTATTTTAAAAAATCACTTCAGTTAACGCTCAATAAAAAACTGTAAACACTTAAAGCCCCCACAGACGAGAGGCTGATCGTTTCAGTTAGAAGTGACGTCATTTCGGCCTGAACAGATTCGAGCATATACACGGAAAAAATCGCATCCAACTGAACTGACGTCAGTTTGGCCCTTAGATTAATGACGCCTAGATCGATAGTCTTCAATCAAATGCATCGTACAAAGTGAATCATGCAACAGATAGATGTAGTTGTAAGCATTATATACTTACATTCGCCGACACGCATACAAACAAAACTTTAATGTTGTGGAGTGTGTACAATTTTAAGAGACAATTTCCCTGAAAGTGGCAAAATGTTGCTCTTAAAATTGGAATGATTGTATTTGTTTTTCTTAATATCGTGTGATACAAAAACATAACTTATATTTCATATTAAGACATCTTAACATGATTTGTGAACATTATTTATATTAAACTGGTATTAAGGATTATAATATTAATACTGGAAATACTTTAAATTGATAGTTAAAAAAATCAGAAAACTTATAAAAAACTTTGTCTTAGTTGCAACTATTAGTTAGCCATGAAAATTTTAAATTAAATTTCTTATTACTAGTAACATTTTCACACTTCAGTTCAGAATAGGGCAGCAAGATGGCGACATAATATGATTTTATTTAAAAATGTTTTAATTATTTTCCTTAATACAAGTCAAGTTTTAGCACTTACATATGAAATGTTATGTCCGAAGCTTTTTTATTATTTTCCGATGCATTCTGACACCAAATAACGAGATAAACCGTCATAATGTATGCACAGTCGGAGATGTATGCACTAGCGCTTGACCTTGCCAACTGACGGGTCATTCAAACAAACTGAGTCGATATGGCTTGATTTACTTTTCAAGCGCGTATCCGGTTTCTAGGCGTTTTAATCTCGGACTGAACGGATTCGAGCACATACGCGGAAAATCTCACCTGGTTTGACGCGAGCTTCGGTTGCGTTTTCGACATGCTCTTGGTTAGGTTAGGCTTTTATTTTATTTATTAATTGTATTTTGCTGCAACTGTAGTCACGCTATTGACGAAACCGAATTATTGTATCATACATTTTTCCAGTAATATGTTATAGAAATAATTTCTCTTTGTTTTATAGTAATAGTCTTTAGATTTTGTCAACCATAGTGGCCCTAAAATTTAATTACTTCAATGAACTCTAATAAATATTCTTAGGACTACCTAGCCATTTTTAGGGTTCCGTACCCAAAAAACGGGACCCTATTACTGTGACTTTGCTGTTCGTCCGTCTGTTACCAGGCTGTATCTTAACCTTCTTGTACCGTAATAGCTCGACAGTTGAAATTTTCACAAATGATGTAGGTATTTATTTATATTGCTGTTATAACAACAAATACTAAAAACAGAATAAAATAATTTGAGGCTCCCATACAATAAACGTGATTATTTGCGTTCTATACGGAACCCTTCTTGCCGACTCGCATTTGGCCAGTTTTATTTTACCCTCGAATTTTATTATCGTTTAGTTTTATTTTTTACAGCAATTTAGTTGGCAACTTAATTGTTTTACAAAATATTACTACTAAATTTAGTATTTTATTTCATCTGTAGTAGGAATTTAGTTGTTGTTAGTAGTTTTGTAGAAAATAACCAGACAGTAATCATAATATGCAAAATGGCCTGCTGCTATGTGCTATTATGTGATACCTTATAATAATAGCACATAGTAGCACGCGTCCGTAAGTCGCTTAAAACTACCCTTTAATTTTTATACACGTAATATTTCCTAGTACATTTTTCATTTAACGGTGAAATTGTCATATTTTCAATATATAAACTGAAAATGCAGTGGTTTTTGGGTGCTTAGAGGATTCCTAAGTTTAGTAGCCATTTATAGTTTTCGGTACTCTTTAAGTAGTTTTTAGTAGAAATCGACGCGAGTTTAGTAGTTTCGCAAAAACAGAGTTGGCAATACTGGAACGAATCGCTTCAGTCCATCCGGTCGACTGATGGATGCGATGCGATTTTGCATCCGTTCAGACTTAACTAAAGGAAAACTGGACCGTATATGGGGTATATATATATATTTTATATATATTTTAACCAAAAGTAACTCTAAAATAAAACTTCACACAATGAAAATAAAATAGTTACTGAATATAATAAAGACAGAAAGAAATAAAAAAAATTAATTATGTCTATATGAGGCCGCGAACTTTTAATCCAAGCATCTCAAACCAAACGAAAAACTACGCCTCCTCGTGTAATTACACAGTGTCACGCACACACATGTAACGAGATTACGCCGTACAAGTTAAGGCGAGCTGTCGCGGTGTGTGGTTTTTTATGTATGTATTGTGTAACTACACGCACACTACAAACACTCAAAACCGGTTTTTGTTTGACAAAGCTCTGTCTTCATTTTTTTGGCTGAGGGTACTATAACTAGCGTATAAAATTATTACACTTGGTTGACACAATGAAACGCTTCTCGTTTGGGTCAATTCACACCGAAAGGGAACGATACTTGACGCGGCGCTGCTTTTTTAAGATAGCTATTCAAAATTGAACTTTATTTACTGCACAAAAGATATAACTTTCATATGACATCATTCATATTACATAGTACATGCGCTGTGCAACTTGACATTCTAACTGTCAGAAATGCGTCACGCTCTTCGTGCGTGAAACGTAGCATCGTATTTACCAAACATCTTATTAATAATGTTATTGAAAATATATTATACTTTTAGATCAAATAAATCCTTAAAAACTAATCAGGTATTTTAGTGCAGCGCACCACCGATGTCAAAATTAAGCAGCACTGCCTTTCCCTTTTGGAAAAGGTTGGGAGCTTGGAATACACGCGAGAGACTCTACAGAACCTGGACACTAAATTAAGAGACCAGGTATGACTGTATAAGCAGCACTGCCCTACACTGTTGGAAAAGTTTGGTAGCTTGGACTACACACGGCAGACTCTACAGCACCTGGATGCTGACTTGAGAGACCAGGTATGACTGTATTAGCAGCACTGCTCTACCCTGTTGGAAAAATTTGGGAGCTTGGGCTACATGCGGCAGACTCTACAGCACCTGGATGATGACTTGAGAGCTCAGGTATAGGTATATCATATCCGTTTAATTACCCGACTACGGCGAAGCTAAAAGGAAGGATAATGATTTTTGTTTTAATCTATTACTTATTATTATGTTATATATATAACCTTATTTTAGTACATGCCCAGTTCGTTAATTTAATAAATTTGGACCCTTTTATAGGAACTGGTAGGATTTTTTAGTTTTGTCACCTACCTGTACGTATCATTTTTCAATAATTAATATAAGCAGGAACGCTATTTTGTAGTATTACTGGCAATTTATGGTTATTATGTGCCAATAGCTAGATAAAATACAATTAATTTACAAAATCTATGGTAACAATATAATATTTTGACGATGTTATAAACAATATTTCTGAAAAAATATTTTTTACGCATTGTTTTAAATAAATATACTCAAATATAGTACTTAAATGCAATTTTCGGAAAAATAATTGTGGCTACGAATTGGAGGTCAAATGCTTAAAATATTTAATTAAAATATTTTAATACTCTTAACTTATAAGGATATAATATTATATGTATTAAAATATTTGCATTTAAGTAGCATACGAATGCGTGTCCTATTTGCATAGCTTCTGATTGTAGTTAGCAGCTCAAAATAAGTAACAAATGTACATGTTTGTTCTAAAACGTTTTTATTTGTTTTAATAATGTAAGTAGTAACTTAGTTACATGTTAATCATGTTTATTGATTATCAAAATGATCTTTTCCAGATACGACACTTAGGTGGAAATCCGGCTTTAATATCGTTCTTGGATGAGCTCTACAATTGGAGAAACCATTGATTTGTTTACCGTGTGTTTGTTTACCGGGATTTGTTTATCTTGTACGATCCTAGCCTTTCTAATAAAATGTTTTGTTATCTCCAGATTAATTTTTTTCTCAATTTTTTTTCTTTATGAGGTTCACAAAACCAGCCAAACAATTATAATTATAACAATTTGTGATTACTTGCTTCAAATATAAACAAATGTGTGTGACTACTGACTTTCTACATTTGGCATATATCATATCATATTTTTAACAGCCTCCGAGGTCTAGTGGTTAGAGCTTGGCTCTCGACTAGGAGGTCGTGGGTTCGATTCCCGCATTGGAACAACAAAAAAATGTTGTTTTCAAGTTTGGTTAGGACAATGCAGGCTGATCAGACCTGATCGTCTGACTAGAAAGATGATCTATGCGTCGAATGGGCATGTAAAAAGTCGGACCTGCACCTGATCTTTCGACTGTCATGTCGGTTATCCGTCCCACTGGATTATGAGAGTAAAGGAAGAGAGAGTGCTCTTGTGTGCTGCGCACACACTTGGGCACTATAAAATTACTCCTTCGTAACTGGCTTGGTTTCTGAAACCGGTCACCGTCAACGAAAGGTGTGGGGAGTTATTTTTATTTTATTTTATTTTGTTAGGAATACCAACAGCTATCAGTAATAACAATTTGAAACTATTCCTAATCATTAGAAATCCAATAACAGGTCCTCACATATAGAAACTGAACAGGCTAACAGAAGTTAATCAGTGTACACTAATACCTACACGCTACTTTGATACAGATTATAAATTATAAGGAAAGAAACAGTCACAAGTGTACAATCAACTATCAAGTGGTTAGCTTATATGTAGCAATAGTACATATAAAATAAAAGTTATAAAACTTATTTAGAGCCTTTTAAAATTTGAAGTATCTAGATAAAGTACAAAGATAAAGACGGTGAAAATCACTAAGTTGCAGACTGTGGATCTTCCACTTAGAAACCCATGTTGAAAGGAACTATATTATATATTATACGCTAAAGAACTTTAGCTACTATATATACAACACAACTTTGAGATGGGTTTATAATTTGTAACATCGGTTTAGGCCCCTTTTTATAATAATATTATAGTAATACATAAAGCACTATGTAGGGTGTCAATTGGCATCAGGGGGTCGAGACATTCTACTACCATGACTAACTATGTCATTTCAAATGACTATGTCTAGTATTCTACCTTGGGAGTTTAAAACACCATAGTGTTGGGCGAGACCGTGCATGTGTAGCTCGTCAATAAGTAAAATTTCATTTGAAGACTGATAGTCAGATGGGCTATAGCATAAATCGTTATTTATATGCGAACTAATTTTACTCATGTGAAAGTCGTCGACTATTTAGTATTTATTAAGAGGATTTTGCAAAAAGATGTCATTAACCTTAACTAGTTACTTATTTGTTGTGAGAAAGAATTATCTAATTTTTGTGACCACAAGTATAAATCACATAAATGTAATTTAACAGAAGTCTGCTTACCTGAGTTAATTATCAATGTTACCCACAGATCTTCGGCGGACGAGTGGAAGTTTGGTTGCAACTTAACTAGTAGATCTTTATGAGTTGCTATAAGTACACCGCCACTATACTTCTGCTGTGTGGAAGAGTAGTCCCGATCGCTGCGCCAAATAACATAGCGATTGTCAAAAATCTAGCTATCAGTGATCCCGTCCAGCAACCAAGACTTCGTCAAAAATACAACATCTTCGTTAGCCGTACAAACATTGCGCTTGAGTATGTCCATTTAAGTTCGCAATCCCCTTAAATTTATTACAAGTTACATAATTAGTGGTGAATTTTTATCCGTGATTAAAAGTAGAATAGTTGTAAGATACAGAATAACAACAGACTATTTTAGGTATAAGGAAACGATAAATACTAGCACGGAGAACTCGTTTCCGTAAGGTGAGAGCAGGCCAATAAACACAGTAGTTAAAACGCAGATATATTATGTAATAGGAATTCAAAATGAATAACCTGCCTAACCATAAACCATAAAAAATCAGCCTTCCCCGTTATCAGATATGGGATCCATGTTGGATCAGAACAAAGAAACAAACATGTGGCGTGCCATGTTCGAACAACAAAACAAAAACATGCAAGCTTTGATGCCGCGCTTCAATCTCCGAAACCAGCATATCGTGAGGAACTACCGCCATTTGGTCCTGAAAAACAAGATATGGACGCAAGATCTTGGTGTGCGAGAGCAGATTTATGTTTTGCAGAAAATCCACCGACCGGCAGTCGATTTGTTTTGGCAGTTAGTAAGGCACTCGAGGGCGAAGCATCCACATGGTTGTCACAAATAGCTTACGAAGGTATGACTTGGAACGAGTTTAAAGTACTTTTCACAACGAGATTTATTTCGACCGAGACATTGGCGGGTACCCTCATAAAATTAAACGGCGAAAAACCGAGTGAAAAGGAAACGTTAATTAATCAAAATCAATAATGTTATTGCTATGACTGGTATTGGACAAACGCGAGTTTTCAGCACAGAACAGATTTTATGTTGTGTAGTGGTTAACGGTTACTCTTTCGAAGTTCTATTGCATGTTTTACCTGATAATTATTTACAAAGTGACGTTATGTTAGGCCGCAAGATTTTAAATTTCGGTCTTGTTGTTAAAATGACTGCAACAGAGGTTTCCTTATGTAAAGTTCATAGTGTTAATTCGGTGCGACAGGAATATAATAACGCGATTACGTTAGATTTAACTTCTATCGTGACGGATGTTAATAATAACGATAAAATTAATGTGTTGCAAATACGCGAGTTATTTAAAAAAAAAATTATAACCGGTTTACCTGCCACTCGTGTGACCACAGGCGAGCTTAAGATAAAATTGATAGACCCGAATCGCACTGCACAGCGACGGCCGTATAGGATGTCTGCAGAAGAACGTGTATTGTGCGCGACCGTGTGAATTGTTGGATGCGAATATTATCCGACCTAGCTGCTGACCATTTGCAAGTCCGGCTCTTTTACAGTAATAACACACAGGACTTCTTGCACTATTTCCACTTTAATAAGTATTTTACATTAATTTTAATACATAATCGTCAGTCACCTGATGTCACTGACGATGATGATGACTTTGTCGAAACCGGTCGAGTAATATATTAAAATTAATGTAAAATACTTATTAAAGTGAAAATAGTGCAAGAAGTCCTGTGTGTTATTACTGTGAAACATGAATTTCCACCAAGAACCTACAGTACAATCAATAACATAACCGGCTCTTTTAGTTAAGAAACAAGATGGATCAGATCGTATGTGCATAGCTTATCGCGAGTTCAACAACAATACCGTCTCCGACCGTTATCCACTTCCTCTGATTTCAGATCAAATCGCACGTCTTCATGGTGCGAAATATTTTTCAAAATTAGATTGCGCTAGTGGTTTCCATTTGATCCCCGTAAATGTCGAGTCGATAGAGAGTACTGCTTTTATAACAGCCGAGAGTCAGTACGAGTTTTTGACTATGCCATTCGGCTTGAAAAATGCTATTTCCGTATTTCAACGGGCTATCATGAATGCTTTAGGTGATTTAGCTCATGATTACGTCGTCGTATGTTGATGATATTTTAATTCTTTCACCCGATGTAGAGTCAGGTTTACAGAGACGACAAGTTAAGAAAGATGCCATCGGGTATGCCATAGCCGTAGCCCGGTGGAAATCGGTGTCTCTTGAGGTAACTCAGATAGTCCGTGGGTACGCGGTGCGCGTGTAACTCTGGCGGAGGTCGGGGTCTGAACTCTGGAGAAGACCATAGTCGTGTAGTCAGCAGGTGATGCACGCGGGTTAACCGCTTTACGGTTATGTAACGTTAACTGGCCCATGCGCTGGATGTGAGAGCAATGCTATTGCTGCTCGGCTGGGGAGCCGTGGTGTTAGAGATCTTACTTGAGAATTTGTGTTGTAGTAGAGTTTAAGACGTGATTTTAAGCGACTATATTACATGACCTAGGATATCTATGATGTGATAAAAAAAAACAGAATATTACTAAGAACTTAATTTGTTTGATTAAATTTAATAATTATTTGTGAATTGTTTGAAATAAAATTGTATTAAGATCTTAGATTTGTTTATTGATAATAGAGTTTGGTCAGGAATGACCGAGCGAAACATAGTTCTCCCGTTTACTATTTTGTTGCAGCTTAACCATCACACGAAGACGTGTGCAAGCAGGATGGCCGTGTCAAAATCAAATGATATGCGGGACGCCAGCGACACCTACCGGCGCTACGGTTAGTACGGCGCGCGCGCCAACCGCCAAGGCGCCAACTCATTATGCACTCTTGGGTGCCAGCGCGCGCGGACGGTTGTCACCTACCACTAAACCATCGCGCGTTCTAGGATATTAATTAGTAGTACTAATAGTGATGAACTTTGTGAACGTTTCAATATACTCAGTGAATGAACTAAAGTGTTTTGATATCCAACATTACCCACTACCGCCCACTGTAATAGGAATTCAAAATGAATAACGACGAAAATCAGCCTTCCCCGTTATACTGGTCTAAATACAGAGTGTATTTAGACCATTCCCGTTAAATTCGCATGAGATAGATCCATTGGTACTAGTCATTTGCTTTTAATCGACAGCTTATGTAAAAGTTAAAACTTTCAACACGCAATGTACAACGTAGACAACGAAACGTCGGAAGCGGGAGAGGGCGGGCGCGAGGAGAGAGGCTGCCTCCGCCCGCACCCCCCCTGGCGCGAATATGCGAAAATCAGCTGATTCTTTTCAAGTAGCCGTATCACGTATGTAGTAAATAAACCACGAAAATTGCATAGATTATTTACAATCTTATTTAAAGTTCTAATAATATTCAAGTATTTACTAACTTTTGTTATGTTACAATTTAATAATTACATTCAGATTTTTGTTCAGAATAAGAAAAATAAAATAAAATGCCATTAAGTACATAAACAGTTAAATCGAACAGCGAAACAACAATTACAAATCCACCGTTTAATCAATTAGAGTGTACATAATGTGACTAACCTGATTAGTTTATTTGTGCTCGCGGTCGTATGAGATGGGGTTCAATCTGCGCCCCTTCCAATTCAACGCACGGTTCTGCACGTCTCTTGGTCTCTTCGTGTAGACGAGAAGCTAACGTGGGATCTTCGCGGCAATGTCTACGCTTCTCACCAAAAACATCATTAATTCGAAGCTTCATTTCACGAGCACTGTCACAGGACCGGTTAAATATCCTTTCCTTGACGTAACCCCAAAGGAAAAAGTCGAGTGGGGTCAAATCAGGGGATCGAGGTGGCCAGGCGTGGGGTCCCATTCGTCCGATCCAGTGATCGCCGAACATTTCATTCAGACGCTGACGAACAAGTCGCGACACGTGTGGAAGTGCGCCATCCTGCTGGAACCACATTCGCGGATAATCGGCCACCGGTGTGTTGTCGTCCAGTTCTTCTGTTAGCTGGTTATTTTAAAAATCCAGATACGACGCTCCGGTCATCCGTGGGGCTAAATAAATGGGCCCCAATATGAAATTGTTGTATATGCCGCCCCATACATTAACTGACCAACGTGTTTGGTGGCCAGTTTCTTGACACGCTCGTGGGTTCTCCTCAGCCCAAACATGTGCGTTCCTTCTGTTCCACATTCCATTTCTCGTGAATGTGGACTCGTCCGTCCAAAGTACGTGGCTGATGAATGATGGTGATGCTTCTTCCTGCTCGGTCAGCTATCGGCAGTATTCGGTGCGTCGGACACAATCAACGAAACGAAAGAACGAAATGACGAAGGCATTTTTAAAATAAAAAAATGACACACAAACACAAAAAACAAACAAAACAGTTAATATGAATTACAAATAAAACCGTTAAAACAAATGAAAAAGTTAAAATAAAAAAACATATATTAAAACGAAGATAAAAAAAATAACACGGATAATTGAACAAATTGGCGAGAAAGTCACTCGAAGCGCGGGTTTACAGCCAACTGACCAAAACTGAAAAAATGATTTTATGTAAAAACATAAGCACGTGCCCCGAACCGATACATTTGATATGTTGTATCGATAGTTTTTCATATCGATAAATTATTATTTATTTTGCATACGCATTGATTTGTATGGACTTATTAATTAAAAAACTACTTAACTAATAGAAAATTAACAGTAAATTTATTAAAATAATGAAATATTTCAGCAATAAATCGTATAAGTATACAATACAACCATTAAGGTAATAATGAGAACAACTTATCTTCCTAATCTTTGTAAGATTAGGAAGATAACTAAAAACTTTTTTCGATCGATTTCCGATCAGTTGTAACTTGTATTGTTCCAAATGAATATTGACCTACAGATACTAAAGTTTAGAGAATGGATTAGCACGCTACTATTTATCCGAAAAAAGAGAACATTACCAAATGATGGTCGATTAGATCTACTAGCACGACAAAAGTAGCAGATAACAATACCTGTCTAATTTTCATCAAATAATTAATTTATCTTGTTACGACACTCGTCGTAAACTGGCGAAATTAGCGTTTGAATTATGTTTCGTTGATTAAGTTTCCGTACTGGAGGCTCAAAGTGCATAAAAGATCGGTAACGGACATGTATCAGGTACGATAATCGCATATCATCAGGCGATCTGATTGCTCGTTTCCCGGTTATAAATCATAAAAACTCCGCTGACTTGATATAAAAACAGTAACTTATTTATTACAAAAAAAAAACAAAAGAAAAAAAGCATATCAAACAATTAACTAATTTAAATATCGACTACGTACAAGTAAATGATTCAATTTTCATACGTCACATCACTTAGCCTAGGTACCGCCTTTGAAAGAGCGGCTTTTGATATTTGCCGCGAAAAGCCATGGCACCGAGCCGCTGCGCCGCGCCGCACGCGCCACCGACACAGGGCTGCCACCGTCACAGATCTTAAGAATTTAATTAAATCTAATAATATTGTGTGGCGTTTAATACTTTATTCATTACTGTTATCGGAATTCTCATAGGACATTATTTAAATTTAATTATTAATTTAAAAATTAACACGTATTATAATCACATTTTCTTTAATTTTACTCAGTGTAAGCTCCAAAGTATTTATGTGTTATGGCTCTGAAGATATGACGAATCAGTTGCAGAACATAGTTATGACCATTTAAGTTAAATTAAAATACGAGAAAATAAACGAATTAATCGATATCTTTTTTCTCTCGATATGATTTAAACACTAACAACAACAGCTGTTCATTTGCAATAAATTCGATATACTTCGACGGATTCCACTTGTAGACAGACCCGGGTAAAATAAAGTCAACTGTGTAATTTTAAATAATTACGCACAGTCTGACCCTACATTAGCACGCGCACTTGTTGTCGGCAAATTCTTTTGAATTTAGCCGAAGTAGAAAATAATATGTTTCAAATAATTATTTATCGTCGGCATCGTTTGAATTTTGCCCAAAGTCGATAAAAGAACTACCTATTTAGTTTTAAAATAGATTTTCGAATTTAGTTGCCATTTTTCTCTCGAGATAAAAGGTTGTCGTTGAATTGAGTTTCACTATTAGGTCGTGTTTAAAAACGTATTGTTGTGTTGTTACATTTTTACGTCATTACGTGTTTTGAGTTTTGACTTATGGTGCTAGCAACATTTTTCAAAATTCAACAAAAACACTTTCTAACAACTTTAACTTTTAACGCGACACCTTGCCGCGGTCACCTGATGGTCAATGGATTCCGTGAACTAAGTACTACGAGACAAGTAGTTTTGGTATCTACTAGCAGTTATTTAGTTCCTACTCAATACTTCTTTCCGTAAGTAAATAGTCATTAACCATAGTTACTTAATACGATCGGTGTACTTACGTATGTAACTTATTACGATTAATAATAATTTACCAATGCGACTTCGGGCACTATTTTATAGCTACTTAGTTTCATTGTTACCTACAGTTCAAGGACGTTAAATCTTTCGGTTATTGTCGTTTCTCACACACCGTCTGTAATTTCGATAGAAAAGCGATGATTGCCGTTGGACATTAAGAATTTAGTTGCACTGTACACTGGTTTTGTTATTTGTCAAGCAACATTTTGTGCGTGGTATTTACGGTTCGTAAATACTACTGCAGGCGGTGTAAAGCAGGGATTTCCAAAGTGGGTTCCGTAGGGTGGTCATTGAGGTTCCGCCAAAATTATTTTAAATTATGAAATGAGGATATTTACTTGGTAGTTGGCAAAAATCCGGACTACTTGAAACGCTTTTATAATTTTCAACCGAGCATACTTGCAGTGGCGTGCACAGGATTATGACACTGGGTATGCGGCGAAGTACTCGGTCACAAAAACTTTTTCGTTTATAGATTTTTAGCATAGCTACAGCCAAGCGACGGATCTCTAAGTCGAAACCATGCCAACAGAGCAAGTCTTAGATGTACTACTATTCATGTACATCTTCTACGGCAACGCAGACAAAACAGCGATCGATCGTCGCGGCGGAAGAAATTCTAATAAGTAAAATAATAAGCATATTTTAAAATATTATAACTACTCACCAGTCAGTCAGCTTCAATTTTCACATATTCAAGGTTCCGGTTACTTGAGATTACTATATCCCGATGTAAATTACTAAATAATATGCAAGGAAAACAATATAATTTAATCGTGTGTACACAACCACACAGCCAGTTATTGAAATAGGAATCGGGTTAGCGGCAGCAGTAACAGCAACAAAAGGTACACTTGTAGGATGGATTCACCTTTATTGGTCAGCAATCAGTAGTAGAGTGAGGGCCATTTTTCAGTTACCGCCCTTTTTATACATCTTATGAGTATAAACAGTTAAATGTTTATATATAGTAAATAAGTTAATTATTAATATTAGTATTTAAATATTACTATTCTATGATTAATAAATGATTGAATAATTATTAAAATCAAATTAAGATAAACCGGAAGCTACGCAAAAATAGTCACAAACTTAAATAATATTATTAAAATCTATCCGGAAGTGAGTTTTGTAACACTCGGCCATCCTGCATTTTGCCGTGTCCCACGGCAAGTTGACTGGTTTTCAACATGTCATTTTTGTATCTGGAAAGAGATAAAAGAGAACAGTAATTGCACTTAGATAATATTTTATGGCAGGCAATTGGCATGTGTCACGCTCATAATATTTAAATTTTAAATAGTATTGAAATGTATTTCTAAACTTATGGATACTTAATTTTAAATAACACAAAATAATGTTTTTCTTTATACATATTCCACGTTAACTTATTATATTATGAATGATTTGTTTAATGATTAAGATTTAAGTTAAGAGTCACAGAGAATTAAGTTCATTACATGATTTATTATATTATATTTTTTTTTAGCATATATGTATTATATTAATTATTGTAATAATTAATCAAAGTTTTTTTGCATCACACAGATCTAGTTTATTTACTAGTAACTAGATATTTGTTTCAAGTCACACAGATTTAGATTTACTAGATATTTTTTGAGCATCACACAGATCTAGTTTATTTACTAGATATTTGTTTCAGGTCACACAGATTTACATTAGTTTAGTGTCACACAGATCTAACTAATTTACTAGATATTTTTGCATCACACAGATCTAGTTTATGTACTAGATATTAATTGTTTTAGGTCACACAGATCTAATTAATTTACTAGATATTATTTTAGCATCACACAGCTAGTCATGTCTTTATTTTAAAGTAAGTAATATTATTAATTTGAAGTGATAATTAGTCTTATGCTTTGTAAAATGAATGTTAAAAAGAATGAAATAGTTATTAAATAGTTTTTTTTATTAGGCATAATTTTAAAATTACTTACTACGCACAAGTGTTTATTTAAATGATACATTTTAAATTAGTTTATAAGTACACAAGTATAGGTAACTTTAATTGCTTAGAGTATATTCTTAAATAAATTTAGATGTATTAAATATTCTAGTTTTTAAACAAATATTAAGGACTTAAAAGTATATAATATTCGCGTGTATCATTCAACTTTCTAGTAAATCTATAAGGTCATCTCTGTCTACTTCTCTATCAGAATCTGTCGAACTATCCGAAATTGAGGATTTATAAGGACGCAAGGCCTCCCCGGGTACTACAGCATTAAACTTTTTGTATCCCTTAATACCTTTAATGCTGCTAATATTATAACGATCAATAGAATGATCAGACTTGGTTATTTTATATGGTCCCGTATACTGACTGCCCAATTTCTTGGTGACACCCCCTGTACTATCACGAGATATTCCGCCCTTCCAAAGTACTAACTCACCTAAATTGTACTTCCTACATTTTTTATGTTTCTTATCATAACGATTCTTCATCGCCGTCATATATTTGTCAATTTTTATTTTCGCTTGAGCTCTACGGTCCGCTAATTTTTGAACCAAATCTGGGATCAGCGCTAGTCGAGGGGTAAGCAGGGAAGAGAGTGTTATTATGTGTAAACATCAAGCTAAAGGGCGTGTACCCAGTAACCGCATGTGGGGTGTTATTTATACCCCACACGACATCAGATAATTTTTCGTCCCAAGTACATTCACTTTCCGATGTGGTATTAAGTCCATTAATAATGCTTCTATTTACCCTCTCGACTTGCCCGTTTGAACGTGGCGAGGCTATTGCATTTAAAACATGTTTTATTTGTTTTTCAACTACGAAATCTTTAAAATACCTACTTGTAAATGCTACCCCACGGTCAGTAATTATTCTGGAGGGATTTCCGAATACCGATATAATTTCTTTTAAGGTTTTTATCGTTTCAACAGAGCTAACACTACGTACGGGCCTTGCAAATACGAATTTGGTAAAGGTATCAATTACAACGAGTTTTAAGAAAAGGCCCCAAATGATCGGCATGTAATGTGTGCATGGGTATGTTGGGCTTATCTATGGGGTGTAGCTCGCCCTCAGGCTTACCATAATTCCCTTTAGCATATGCACACTGTAGACAAGCCTTAATATATTTTTTTATGAACCGAGTCATCCCTAAAAACCAGAATTGAGACTTTATTATTTTTTCGCACTTCTCAAACCCTAAGTGGCCAGCTTGGTCATGATATTTTTGTAACAGGCTCCATTTCGATAGCTTAGGTATCACAAATCTATTCCAGTTTAAGGTTTTACGAAATAATCGGCCGTCTAAAACTACGTAATTATTTTTAATATCTGAATTTTGAGTACCTTCATCAAGTTGTCTAATTAATATGTGTTGTACATTGTCATCCTGTAGTTGCAAAGTTATAAGCCAGTCGTCTTTATCGATGTTGAGTACACAAACCGTTTCTAAAGGGTTGCGACTAAGGGCATCGACGTGTCGCATACGATCGCCGGAACGATATTCTATAGTAAGGTCAAAATCTTGGATAGTGAGCCACCAACGGGCGATACGCGGTAAGTGTGTTACGTAGAGCTGCGCAATCAGTAATAACTGTAACGGGGATTCCAGTTAGATATATACGGAAACGTTTTAAGGATTCTACAACTGCCAAGGTTTCTAGTTCGTAGCTATGGTAACACTGTTCTTCCCTGGTAGTTACGCGGCTAAAGTAAGCAATTGGATTTAAGCTATTATCATTTTGGTATTGTAACATAATCCCTCCTAGACCTAACTTACTAGCATCCGTATGAAGTTCCGTTTTAGCATGATGATTATAAATAGCTAGTACTGGCCTTTTAGTTAACGCTGCTTTAAGATTTTCGAAAGCTTGCTCCTGCTCAGAGCCCCACTCCCAGTTGACAGTCTTTTTTGTAAGAAGAGTTAGCGGACGTGCTAACTCGGCAAAACTACGAACGAATTTTCGAAAATAGGAAGCGAGACCAATAAATTGTCTTACTTCGTGTACATTACGAGGACGCCTAAATTGCGATACACTTTCGATTTTAGCTAATCCTGGACGCACGGAACCAGCCGTCACTTCGTGTCCCAAGTAGTTTACACTATTTTGTAAAAAGGAACATTTCTGTAAATTTAGCTTTAAGTTGGCACGTTCTAAAAGTTGGAGAACCCCCTGAAGTAAATTGATACCCTCGTTTATACTGACTGAAGGAACGGTCAAATCATCTAGATAAATGGCTAACTTATTGTTCAATGGTTGTAAGGCCTTTTGTATGAGACGCGAAAATACAGCGGGGGCATTGGCCAGACCAAATGGCATCCGGAGGAATTCATACTGCCCTGTAGGTGTAACGAACGCAGTTTTATGTATAGAGTCTTCCGACATATTTACTTGATAATAACTTTGTGCTAAATCTAAAACCGCGAAGTACATTTTCCCCGAAAGCCGATTGATCTGGTCATCAATATGTGGAAGTGGATATCGATCCTTAATAGTTTGGTTGTTGAGAGCGCGGTAATCGATACATAAACGGTAATCACCTCCCTTTTTTTTCACCAATATTACAGGACTAGCATAATCTGAGCTTGACTCGCGTACTATACCAGCCGAAATCAGTTCACTAATCTTTTGTTCGGCAATTTCTGCCTCTTTGTACGACATTCTATATGGCTTGCTGTGAACCGGTACATCAGTTTTGGTATGAATGCGCATTTCTAATAGATTAGTACACCCTAGCTGCTCACTACATTCAGCGAATGCCGCATTATATCGGTTTAACAAATTCAATAACCTACTACAATAATATCTACCAATATCCCCAACCTTTATGTCAGAAATATCTATATTTTTTGTTTGTACGTTATTTACATTATTATTAAAATGTTGACTACTTGAACTTGATGTTAACATTACTTCAGTTACGTCAAAAATGTCAGCTCGAGTAAGTAATTTCCCTCTTTGCCAATGGATACACGTATCGCCTAAATTGGTTACTTGTAATGTGTAGTCACCGAATTTTAAAATAGATTGCGGTATATAATATGATGAATTCCCAAAATCAAAAACAATAGTCCGCGTTACAAGTATACTGCCGTGATCTAACTTATCTGTTACATACACGCAAATTAACCGAGTATCTCCGGGCTGCAATTCAAGATCGTTACTTAAATACAAAGGAATTCTCTCTACAAAATCATTAGAGAACAAATTAATATCGGACAAGTAGTGGGTAGTATACCGAACAATAAAAAATATTTTTATTTTTTATTGTTCGGTAATAACATAACGGCTTTATAATTGGCAACTAGTGTTATGTCTGGATGTTTTAATATAGGGCTACCTATTATCATATTTAGGTCCTTAAGATCCGTATCAGTTACTTCAGCCTCACTGTTCACACAAATGTTATCTATACTTATATTAAATTGTACATTACCTAACGAAATGATATGCAAACCTCCAAAACCTTTCATTAACAAATTTTATTGAAAAACTTTTAACCTTAATTGCTTAACTGTTTCTAGTGTTATAATATTAACTTTACTTCCCGTGTCAATATATCCTAGCAATGTTATTCCGTTGACTATGATTTGTTTTTTGTATATATCTGATATAATTTCGTAACTGTTACAATTAATTTTGCGTACCTGCACACTGCCGCGTTGATCTTGAGACGTGTACCGGCGGAGCGCGTTGTCCGTTATACCCGCAGTATTTCCAGCAGCTCGGGCGCCTGCAGCATGCCAGCAGCTACTGGAACTGTGGCCCAAGCGTTGACAAATCTGGCAGCGTGTGATGCGACAGTCTCTTGCTTCATGACCGGTCTTGCGACAGTTGTAGCATGTTTTCGGCAAACCGGCGCCCCGACGCCAGTTAGATGTTTGTTCCGAAGCTTTCGCACCTATCGCCTTGTAATTTTCAAGAGATGACAAGAACTCAAAATAAAGCTGTTCTGGTGTCTCGCAATTGTAGGCCTTTGCATTTGGTCGTAGTTCAACGGGCAACCCACGAATTAGACACGAGGTAGCAGCATTTCTTGATTAGGGACATTTTTTCATGGAAATACCTCGTCATGGTCTCGTCATTATTCTTTACTCGTGCTAGCATTTCTTCCAACTGATCGACATAGTCAGTGGAGCGCGGAAAGGCACACGTTATATTTTGTTTCCACTGCGTCCACGTGGCCGTATAGTCTTCCAAGTCATCGTACCATTCTCTCGCAGCACCGCGTAGGCGAATTTGCATAACGAAGATACGATCTTTTTCGTCCCAGGAATACATATCTCCGAGCTGGTCGATCTTATTAAGCCACCCCCTTACATTGGTCGATTTCTTTCCTGGATCAAGTTCTGGTATAACTTCTGCTTCCAGATAATTAATTCTCCTCTTCTTATGCATGCTCCTAATATGTGGACGTGGAGAGGGAAAAGTTTCACAGCTCTCAGTTGTACCTTCGTCCGACGATGAGTCGATGGCACTTGGCCTCTTTTTTCCCAAACCACAGCGATATGGACCCATCATGGTGCTTAGAGACAAAAAAAAAATATCTCTTTACCTCCAAATCCCACTTCTGAGATGAAATAGGAATCGGGTCAGCGGCAGCAGTAACAGCAACAAAAGGTACACTTGTAGGATGGATTCACCTTTATTGGTCAGCAATCAGTAGTAGAGTGAGGGCCATTTTTCAGTTACCGCCCTTTTTATACATCTTATGAGTATAAACAGTTAAATGTTTATATATAGTAAATAAGTTAATTATTAATATTAGTATATCTATTATATTCTATGATTAATAAATGATTTAATAATTATTAAAATCAAATTAAGATAAACCGGAAGCTACGCAAAAATAGTCACAAACTTAAATAATATTATTAAAATCTATCCGGAAGTGAGTTTTGTAACATTATACGTTTCATAACTTTTAACATGAAATTTTCGAGTTACATTATTTTTTTGCCGGTTTAATTGTTGTAACTCGGATACACACCTACCTTTAGACAGAATTTGAATCTTTTCACTGAATGACAATTGTGAGAACTTGTTATTTTTAATTTTTAATAAACAAACATTTTCAAAACCTCACAGTCAAATAACTTAATCACTACAATTATTATAGAAACTCAGTAATAAACTGTTAAATGTACACACTTTCAAATGTTAAAATGAAAAATCTTTTAAGAAAACTATAAATAAACTGGATCGATTAAATTGTAAACAATGCTTATCACATGAAATATGCAATATGGCCTCCGCGAAACACAAAACGTTTCTTCTATTTAAACAAATAAAACCTTACTAAACAAAAATGCATAATGTGCATACGTGATATATTAGATTTCCGTCTATTATTTTTATTCGGATTATAGGCAACGAATAATTTCCGACAAGCCAGTTCGGCGGTTTTCGGAAGCGATCGGATAGCCGAGAGCCATCGCCTGCCGCGGGACTTGCCGCTATATAATCATGTCGACATTCATGGGTGTGTGTGTTTGCGAAGTATGAAAATTACACATACATGCGATGATTTGTCCTGCACAAAGCAACCGCATGAGTTGCTATTTATAAAATATTAGGCGTTTTAAAGTTATTATATTTTTTTAATTTATTTATTTACTATTAATTAAAGTCATCTAAAACGTACGAACGTTTTATTGAAATATCTGTGAATGACAAGTAAAGCACTGCATTTCTGCCTACAAGGAGCGCACGCCCCTGCATACTTGTACTTATATACCTATATGGTATAAACGGGGGTGATATAAATGTGCAGTATCCTCAGAGGTCCGTGAAAATAAAAAAAAAGCAGACTTACAGTTCAGCGTATATTGTCTGAGCACACACCACACACCAGCTTATACACAATATGAAAGAAGGCGCAGGAAAGAAGAAAATACACTTTATAGCACAAGATAGTCTTAGGGGCAAAAGGCACAGTTCAGATGGGATAGCAAGCACAGCGTAATGTCTCTAGTCTAAAGCTTAAGCGAGTGACATACGTTCCGCGTCTATACCAAGCAATGACTGCTAAACGTCCTCTACTGCGCGTACGCTGCTGCTCCAGGCTTGAACCGGTTTTTGAGCCAGCGCAGGGAACGGGTCGATAAATTGCTATCGATAAATTGTCGTATCGATATCGACGAGTTGGTTTGCACTTACATACATGTAATGATATAAATGTTATATAATATATATGTTAATTACCAACGGTAAAATATTAGCTAAGAGTATGTGTATAATATTGATGTATATAAAATGTGTAAAAATAAAATAGGTATAAGTTAAAAATTGTAAAATTAGATTAATGCTTGTTTAAATATAAATATAAAATATAAAAATGCATAATGTGTGTATGTAGGCCACACCACCCTCCACCAGAGTCCCTCAGGGACGGTAATAGTCAGGGAACTTGATAACTCGCCCTGAGCGAGTTGTTCTAGGCTGTGGAGGTTGTACTGGTGTGACAGTGTATTTGACGTTGTCCAGTGTAAAAGTTGGTTTAAGCCGGTCAATAGACACTATCACCTCCTTATTGTTGAGGAGAATTTTAAAAACTTTGTCCCCTCTGGAAAGCACTTTGTGAGGACCGGAGTAAGCAGGACTAAGTGAACCACGAATCGTGTCATCGCGAAGGAAGACGTGACTACAGGTTCCTAATTCCTTAAAAATAAATACTCTCGGGCTACAATGACGCGAAGCAGGAACGGAACGTAATTTTTCAATTATGCCCTTAAGCCTCGCAGAAAAATCTGAAATATCAGACGTCGTGCAAGTAACTGATTCCCAAAATTCTCCGGGGAGCCTCAGTGGTTCTCCGTAGACAAGCTCGGCTGAGGAGCTCTGTAAGTCCTCTTTAAATGAGCTGCGTATTCCCAACAGAACCAACGGCAACGACTCATTCCATCTGTCATTTGCATGACAAACGATAGCCGCTTTTAACTGACGGTGAAACCGTTCAACTAAACCGTTGCAGGCCGGATGATATGCTGTAGTCCTTTTATGCTCGAATCCTGCTATCCTAGATAAGCACTGAAATAGGGCTGACTCAAATTGACGGCCCCTGTCAGTTGTAATGCTTGTAGGACAACCGAACCGAGCAATCCAGGTAGACAGCAGGGCTTTTGCAACGGTTTCTGCCGTGATATCTTCTATCGGTACTGCCTCCGGCCAGCGAGTAAATCGATCTAGTGCGGTGAGGCAATACCGGAAGCCATGGGAAACAGGCAGAGGCCCAACAAGATCTATATGGATCTGTTTGAACCTTGCACGCGGTAGATTAAAAGTATCCAACGGTGAAGTCACGTGTCGATTGACTTTTGCTCGTTGGCACGTTAAACATGAACGAGCCCACTCCATACAATCTTTTTTGACACCCGGCCACACAAACCTTTCAGAAATAAATTTTGCCGAGGCTTTGCGACCAGGGTGACTTAAAGAGTGCAGGCTATCAAAAATCTGCTTACGCAGAAGCTTCGGTACGAACGGCCTGGTAGCTAGCGTACTAACATCGCAGTACTAAAGGTCTTGGCTTCCAGGGACATGGAGTTTCTGCAGCTGTAAGGAAGTACTGCTGTTTAGTAGCTGTTGGAGCTCTGGATCGGAGGCTTGATGTCGGGCTATAGTCTCGAGACTGACCGGTGCTTCTAGTTCCTCGATTCGCGACAATGCATCCGCCACAACATTATCCTTGCCACTAATATGACGGATGTCTGTCGTGAATTGAGATATGAAATCCAAGTGCTTATACTGACGGGGCGAACAGTTGGTCTTCCTTTCATGAAAGGCAAAACTTATCGGTTTGTGGTCAGTATAGACAGTAAAGTGACGAGCCTCGAGCATGTGGCGGAAATATTTTATCGCCTCATATATGGCCAGCAGCTCCCTATCATACGGAGAGTACTTTTCTTGTGAGGGGCTAAGCTTCCTAGAAAAGAAAGCCAGTGGCTCCCAGTTGTCATTTAAAAACTGCTGCAACACTGCACCGATTGCTTTGTCTGACGCATCCGTCACCACTGCTAGTTTTGCAGAGGGATCCGGGTGAGCCAGCATGGCTGCGTTAGACAAACTATCCTTGCACGCCTGGAAGGCACTTAAAGCGTCTCCGGTAAGGTGGATTGGCTGCGATCCTTTCACCGCCCCCGTCAGTAAAGCATGCAAAGGGGCTTGAATTTGGGCTGCACGGGGAATAAACCTCCTATAGAAATTTAGCATACCCAAAAAACCTCGCAGTTGCTTGACATTGGTCAGTGGCGGGAAGTCGATGATTGCCTGCACCTTGGATTCCAGGGGTCTGCATCCATCAGATGAAATCTGGTACCCTAAAAAAGTTACCTCTGAAACTCCCAAGACACACTTGGACGTGTTGACCAGCATGCCATACTCTTTGAGCTTAGTGAAGACTGCTCGCAGGTGTTCCTCGTGCTCTGCTTCGCTCTTAGAATAGATCAAAAAATCGTCTAAATATGCGTAAACAAAGTCAAGGCCCCTGGTAAGCTCATCGACAAACCGTTGAAACGTTTGGCCTGCATTGCGTAGACCAAACGTCATATAAGGGAACTCAAAAAGTCCAAAAGGGGTAGTGATGGCGGTCTTAGGAATGTCGTCGGGACTGACAGGTATCTGATTATAAGCCTTTTCGAGATCCAGAGTGCTAAATACCTTCGAACCGGCAATATCATACGCGAAATCTTGGATGTGCTTAATCGGGTACCTGTCAGGCACTGTACGAGCATTCAGGCTGCGGTAGTCTCCACAGGGTCACCATCCATTACCCTTTTTCGGAGCCAAATGAAGTGGTGATGACCAGGGACTTTCCGACGGTCTAGCTATACCATCAGCTACCATGATCCGGAACTCTTGCTGGGCTATTTTTAATTTATCTGGCGCTAAGCGACGAGGTGGTAAGGATACTGGAGGGCCTGTTCTCGTTCTAATGTGGTGGACAGTGTTATGTGGTATAGAAATATTGTGCCTACCAGCTGGTCGAGTGATTTCGGGAAATTCACTAAGGATAGCATGATACAGAGAATCACCAGTTACTATTTTAACGGAATGTACGTCTTTACAATTGACTACAGCAGCTATTGAAGTAACAGAAGTTAAATTATCAATTAAGCGTCTATTATGACAATCAATAACAAGGTTATAAAAATTTAAAAAATCTACACCGATAATTGGTTTCGTCACATCGGCAACTACAAAGCGCCATAAAAAAGACCTACGTAAACCAAAATCTAAATTTAAATTAACAAAACCATATGTAGCGATATTAGTTCCGTTTGCAGCACATAAACTATACCCAGTCCGGGAACGACGATCACAGAGTGCCGACCGTGGGTAGACGCAGAGGTCGCTTCCAGTATCGACCAGGAACTGTGTCTTCGTAGCGCGGTCGGTGACGAACAGGCAACCAGTGGACGTAGATCGGCAATCGTCAGTCGCCCTTATCGACTGCCCTTCGCGTTTTCCGCCGACTTGTAGTCACAAGGCCGAATGCACTTGCTGGCCTTGTCTCCAAAATTGCTATGGTACCAACAGAGGGGGTATTTCCGGTAGTTCGACTGGGATCCTTGCCTCGACGAGCTCCTTCGTCTGCCTTGGTATGCACGCGTTCTCGATCTGCTCCTATCAGATGAGGCCTGGAACTACTTCCGGAGTTCTGCGATTTCTCTGGCAAGGTCGCTAAAGACTGAACCCGGGACTTCGCTACTAACTGCGGCTACACTTGGCGAAGTACCGGCCAAATCGTTGACGCGGTCAGCTAGGTCGCAGAGATCTTCTAGTGAAGTCGATGCTGGTTGACCAGCGAGCACCAGCTGGACGCCACGAGGAAGGCGTGTGGTCCAAATAGATTTAATAAAATTGTCCGGTACTCCCGGGCCTGCCAAATCTTTGAGATGCCGGAAGAAATGAGACAGCTTGCGGTCGCCGAGCTCCTCATGCATCAGCAGCTGCTTAGTTTTCGTCTCGTTGGAGATGCCCAATCTACTAATAAGTTCTGATTTCAGTTTCTCGTACTTCTTTTTTTCTACGGCAGGAGGGTTAATAATTATGTCTTTAACCTCTCGAGAATATTGATTATCGAGGTGTGCAATGACGTAATTAAATTTCGTGGAGTCGTTGGTAATTCCAGAAATATTAAATTGTCCCTCGACTTGAGCGAACCAAATTTCCGGTTCATCTGCCCAGAACGGTGGCACCCTTACGCCAACCTTAAAGAAATTTGTCGATACTGTCGGTTCTATCGACAATGTCCCCGCAATATTCTCTGATGACGTGCCAGCGTTAGGTTCATGTGCATCTTCGAACTCCGGCGTCTTGTTCATTTTGGGTCACCAGTATGGTATAAACGGGGGTGATATAAATATGCAATATCCGCAGAGGTTCGTGGAAATAAAAAAAAGCAGACTTACAGCTCAGCGTATATTGTCTGAGCACACACCACACACCATCTTATACACAATATGAAAGAAGGCGCAGGAAAGAAGAAAATACACTTTATAGCACAAGATAGTCTTAGGGGCAAAAGGCACAGTTCAGATGGGATAGCAAGCACAGCGTAATGTCTATAGTCTAAAGCTTAAGCGAGTGACATACGTTCCGCGTCGATACCAAGCAATGACTGCTAAACGTCCTCTACTGCGCGTACGCTGCCGCTCCGGCTTGAACCGGTTTTCGAGCCAGCGCAGGGAACGGGTCGATAAATTGCTATCGATAATTTGTCGTATCGATATCGACGAGTTGGTTTGCACTTACATACATGTAATGATATAAATGTTATATAATATATATGTTAATTACCAACTGTAAAATATTAGCTAAGAGTAGGTGTATAATATTGATGTATATAAAATGTGTAAAAATAAAATAGGTATAAGTTAAAATTGTAAAATTAGATTAATGCTTGTTTAAATATAAATATAAAATGTAAAAATGCATAATGTGTGTATGTAGGCCACACCTACTATGTAAAGTACTTATATACTATCTAAGTGAACTGACCATTTGTGCACCTTATTGCCATGAGATAAAGTTTACGAATCGACAGTGTGGTGTTTACCTGTCTGTATAAGTGTAGCTAAATACAACGTTTACCAAACGTATCGCACCCAATAATCCGCTATAAGAGATTACCTCCGCCTACGAAGACGGAGTTACGAATTTTGAGAATAAGTTATACTGGGCCGCGGTGGCCCGGTTGGAAAGGGCCAGTACTGATAGCGAAGGTCGCGGGTTCAAATCCCGTTCGCGTGAAAAAAAAATTTGCGAGTTTTTCATCTTTGTAAAGTTATACTGGGGTTCCACATAAAACAAAACATCTTTGTGAATTATAAAGGAGTTCGTGTTTGATAACTGAACTAAAAATCTATTAAGATCGGGCTGTCGTAAGGTCTTAAAGTCAACAGTTAGGCTACGGGTATATTAGCAAGTAAGGCCTTAATGGCATTGCCTTTCATAGTATTATCGTGTAAGGCCTAGATTGGCATCGATGTGTACTGACATATTACAGTATTCGCGTGTAAAGCCCTGTGTGGTAACGGAAGACTGTCTGTGTATATCGTATAAGGCCTAGATTGGCATCGATCTATTTTGCGTGTAAAGCCCTTAGAGGTAACGGAAAGCTGGCTAAATATTTTATCGTGTAAGGCCTAGATTGGCATCGGTAAGCTCGTGTTCGCGTGTAAGGCCTCAATGGCAACGGGATTTATGTGTTATGCCCATTTACCGTGTAAGGCCTTATATGAAGGCATCGGTTTTGTGTTTTAGTTGACGAGTAAGGCCTTGATGGCATCGACGTTTCATGTACCTACCAGGGAGTTGATGTACACAAAATGTTTTGTTTTAAAAAAAAAATACAAAAAAAGGCCCTTAAATCCTCGATAAAGTTAGCTGGAGGTATTGCCATTGTATTAACCTATTACCTGTCGCTCCGCAGGTGACGAGACCGATGACCAACCTGACCAAGAGACAGCTTCAGCCGGAGCCAGTTCATCAGACCAAGAGAGCATAGAGGAGGCTGCTCCGTCAGGAGAGGTCGTGTTAGTAACAAACTGCTGAATATGATGCCACCAGCCCTGGGACCCCTCGCCTCCCTTCCTCAAACAACAAGGATCGAACCATATATTATTCGGCATAGAGACGTGCGCTAGCTAACACCGATCCTTGATTGCAAATCGACTTTGTATTTAATTTTGTCTTTGTATTTCTTTGTGTTTGTTTGTTTGTGTAATAGTTTTTCAATACATGTAAATCATACTTTGGCTTCTGATTTTCATTTAAATAGTTATCAGATTAGTTTACTTACAATATATATTTTTTTTTTCACGTAGGAGGTTCTTCTTGGATATCTACGTGTTTAACTTCATCGTAATGGTGTGTGACATGGCGTCTATTGATAAGTAACGACAAGGTGTGGTCGCTTTGTATTTTAACAAATTTATATGGTCCTTTCCATACTGGTGATAGAGCTTTGCGTAGCGTAAGATGATTTTTGAGTAGAACGTAATCGCCTTTTTTTACACAACGGGACGTGTGCGTATATCATAATATTCTTTAGATGTCGTTTTAGATTTTTGAATGAATTCGAAAGCTTTGTCACGAGTAAACTTCATACGGTGCTGTAACATTCTTATATACTCGGGGTAAGTAGTACTTGAGGAATCGTCATACACTGAGGTTAGAATGTGCGGTTTGTATCCAAATAACAGCTCGTAAGGGGAATAGTGTATAGTTGTATGGATGGCGGTATTATATGATAATATAGCTGTGTACACGTAACGCGGCCAGTTATCTTGATTTATATTAATATAGGATTTCAGATATTATTTTAGGGTAGAGTGCGACCTTTCTAAAGCACCCTGAGTTTGGGGATGATATGGTGACGAGAATAGATGCTTAATTTTAAATAACTCACAGGTTTTGTTAAATAGATCTGCGGTGAAATTTGTTCCTTGATCTGTAAGTATACGTTTCGGGATTCCAAATAATGAGATAAAATGTACGAGACACTCACTGGTCTCCTCTGCGGTGGTGCTGCGTATCGAATATACTGCGCTAAATTTGGTAAGGTCGTCCTGCATAGTTAAATGAATTTTAATTTTCTAGGGCAGGATTCGGGGGGTGGTCCCACTACGTTATTGTCTAGTCTCTCGAAAGGGGAGGTTGAAGTAGATGTTATAATCATGGGTGCACGATTAGTTTTACGCAGAGCTTTATTTGTTTGGCACGAGGAGCAATTTTTTACATAGGCTTCAATATCACTGCGCATATTTTTCCAGACATATATTTCTTTAATACGGCTAAGCATTCTGTTAGTACCTAAACTCCTTCCCCCTCTGATAGCCACCTGGCCAGACGTAACTTGATCCGTACCAATTTAAAAAACTATTTTTAATTAAATTTTAACCAGTGTAAATTCAGCGCAATAAATAGGAGTGCATAAAACATTAGGAGATCTCGCCTTCAACATCGCACCGAGCCCGTCCGAAGTCAGTGTTGCCGTCCCCATACGTGAGTGCTATCTGTCTCTTGTACTCTACAGCGCAGCGCAGCTACAGTGCGACGATACTGTGATATAGCTACCTGTCCCGCTCTAACCACAGGACACACCGCTTGTGCGTACTGTTATATCCCGCATCTGTACCCTATCATGCTCACCCTAGCTTTCCGACCCTGAACCCGAACTGTAAATAAATCGAATTCCAATATTCTAAATCCTAAACAAATCGAAAGTGTAACGAGTCCGCGGTTCCCGAGTTCCTGTTCGGTACATCAACTTCGCCCGGTCCAGCGCGCCGAGTTCCACGAAGTCCAGCAGCCGACGCCGTCCGCACGCCGCACGGATGTTTATACAAGCCCTTATCGCCGCATTCCTGTGAGTCGTTCATTTATTCTACTTTGGTCATTGCAATTTCCTTTGTGTTTTTGTATCTTTATTATTTGTAGTGTTTTGTATAAAGTTAAAATGTCGGAATCTAGAACGCCTAGTCCTAAATTTGAAGTAAATATTAATGAATCCGAGGACGAAACAGTCCCATCCTCTCAACCTGGGCCTCTCACCAGGTCCAAAAAGAAAACGCAGACCATTACTTCGCCAAAAGTGGAGTTAGATCTCTCTACCTTACTTAAATTCATCAAACCCTACGATGGCGCTAGGGAATCGTTGAATTCTTTTCTTGTTAATTGCAGTAACGCCCACGATTTAGCTTCCGAACAACAAAAAGATATCGTTTTTAAATATATCCTATGTCAACTACAGGGTAGAGCCCAAACGACCTGCTCAATAAAAGAATTTGTAAACTGGTCACAATTAAAATATTTTCTTAAAATACAATTTAGTGAACGGAAACACTACGCACATTTGCTAACAGACTTGCAAGAATGCAAACAGCAAATAAACGAATCTGTTAGTCAATATGCCCTAAGAGTCGAAACATGTTTGTCACAATTACTAACAGAAGTTTCAATTGCACACGGTAGCAAAAGTAGAGAAATGATAGTTCGCACTGCAGCAATGGAAGAGCTAGCTCTCCATCACTTTCAAATGGGACTTGTACCTCGTATATCAAACGTAGTGAGGTGCAAGTCACCTAAAACATTAAACGAAGCAATAAATATAGCCATTTCCGAAGAGAAAATTCAGCAATTTTTATACAAACAAAATTCCCAACCTAAATCGCTTTCTTCCAGGCCTAGTTTTAACGCCAACCGCCGATTTAAAAATCAAAATCCTAATAATTATAATAATCGCTTCCCAAATCCCAATATGCGGTACAATAATAATAATAGCAACCGCGTTCCAAATCAGAGTGGCGCTAACTCACCCCCGGTTTGCCGTTATTGTAAGAATGTTGGTCACACGATTGATGTGTGTAGGAAACGGGAGTACAATAATAATAGGAATCAAAATTTTAATAGACCAAATTACCAACGAGTTAATTTTACATCTTTTAACGACGAAAATCCTCGTGAACAAATTAATGCCGAAGAAGGTTATGATACCGTCGACGACGTCCCAAAAAACTAACTAAAGTCCCGTCCCGGTGTCGTGCGGGACAAGTTGAATCTAAAACCGACACCTTACCAAATCAACGCACAAGTGGTGCAATTACTAAATCTACGCAACCCCGCTACATGGACAAGTTGCATAAATCCACTGTATCGAGTTCAAAATCCACTGTATCGAGTTCAAAACCCACTGTATCGAGTTCAAAATCCACTGTATCGAGTTCAAAATCCACTGTATCGAGTTCAAAATCCACTGTATCGAGTTCAAAACCCACTGTATCGAGTTCAAAATCCACTGTATCGAGTTCAAAATCCACTGTATCGAGTTCAAAACCTACTGTATCGAGTTCAAAATCCACTGTATCGAGTTCAAAACCCACTGTATCGAGTTCAAAATCCACTGTATCAAGTTCAAAATCCACTGTATCAAAGTTCAAAATCCACTGTATCGAGTTCAAAATCCACTGTATCGAGTTCAAAATCCACTGTATCGAGTTCAAAATCCACTGTGTCAAATCCTAATTCCACTGTATCTATTAATCCTAAATCCTCTGAATCCAAATCAAATATTTTTGAGATAATTAATGATCCTACAAAAACACTCCTACCATATGTCCTGGTTGACTCCCCTATTTCAGGATTCCCACTTACCTTATTAGTAGACTCTGGATCCTCTGTAAGCCTAATAAAAAAATCATGCCTATCCAATTTCCCTAAACTCACTAAAGAATTTACTAACTTAAAAGGAATAGATTCCTCAGTCGATTCCATACAAACTCTGGGACATTTTAATCTTAAAATCAAGTTAGCTAAATCCGGTATTACTCACCAATTCCATGTTATTGAAAATATACACTTACCATACGATGGCATAATAGGGTCGGACATGCTAAATTCTAATAACTGCAAAATCGATTATAATAAAAATTTATTGTTATTCACAAAAATGTCTCTTCCACTATATTTCCGAGATCCAGCCTACATTATTCCTGCTAGAAGTGAAACCGTCGTTGAATGTTCCGTCATAAACCCTGAAATCAAAGAAGGATTAATTTTAGACCAGCACATTTCAAATAATTTATTAGTAGCAAACTGCTTAGTAAGAGTCAAATCAAATAATCGCATTAATATAACAATAGTTAATACTTCCGAAGAATCAGCTACAATTAACTCAAATTTAAAATTAAAATTGACACCATTTGATACAAGAGACTTTGACAAAAATCCCACTGTTTCTGTAAATAAAATTGATAGAACACAACCTACGGATAATTTAAGACGGACAACCCGAGTTCTTAATCAACTTAGAGTATCACACTTAAATAACGAAGAAAAATCTGCTCTTTTTAACCTCTGTGCTACTTTCTCTGACATTTTTCACTTACCTGACGAAAACTTGACACATACTAATGCCCTGAAACACGAAATCAAAACGACTTCTGACATACCAATACATACTAAGTCTTACCGATTCCCTTAAGTCCACAAAGCTGAAGTTCGTAAACAAATTGAAAAAATGCTAGAACAGAATATCATTGAACCCTCCGATTCACCATGGTCTTCGCCCATATGGGTGGTTCCAAAAAAATTAGATGCATCTAACGAACAAAAATGGAGAGTTGTTATTGACTACCGTAAATTAAATGATGTAACAATAGGAGATACTTACCCGCTTCCTCAAATTGCAGAAATCCTAGATCAACTTGGTAATAGTAAATATTTTTCCACAATGGACTTAGCTTCCGGATTCCACCAAATCCCTTTAAATGAATCAGATAAACCAAAGACCGCTTTCAACGTTCCAGAGGGACACTACCAATTCCTTAGAATGCCTTTCGGGCTAAAAAACGCGCCTGCTACTTTCCAAAGGCTTATGAACACTATTCTATCAGGACTTCAGGGTATTCGCTGCTATGTATTTCTTGATGACATTGTTTCCTATTCATATGACCTTGACTCACACATCGAGAATTTGACTGCTATATTCCAAAGACTACGTAAATTCAATCTGAAACTCCAACCAGACAAATGTGAATTTCTAAGACGAGAAGTAGGCTACCTAGGACATATAATAACTGAAAAGGGAGTAAAACCAAATCCTGACAAGGTCAAAGCTGTTACAAACTTTCCTGTTCCCAAGTGTCCAAAAGACATAAAATCCTTCCTAGGCTTAGTCTCATATTATCGCAGATTCATCCCTGAATTCTCTACTATTTCCAAACCACTTACAAATTTACTAAAAAAGAATGTCCCTTTTAATTGGGAGAATCAACAACAATTATCCTTTGAGACACTGAAATCCAAACTTACTACTGCTCCTCTTCTAGCCTATCCTAATTTCACACAACCTTTTATACTAACCTGTGATGCGTCGAATTATGCAATAGGTGCTGTCTTGTCCCAAGGACAGGTTGGTAAGGACCAACCAATAGCCTTTGCGTCTCGAACCTTGAATAAAAGTGAGTGTAATTACAGTACCACAGAAAAAGAATTGCTCGCCATTCTTTTTGGCTGCAAAACATTTAGACCCTATCTTTTTGGACGTAAATTTCAGATAGTGACTGATAATAGACCATTAAAATGGTTATTCAATCATAAAGATCCTAGCAGTAAACTGCAAAGATGGAGATTAAAATTAGAAGAATTTGAATATGAAATTGTTTATAGAAAAGGTAAATTAAATTCAGCAGCGGACGCACTCTCAAGGTACCCTGTTAATCCAATTTATCCTGAAAACAAAGAACTTACCAATCCTAGCAATGACCCTCAACTATTGTCCACTCCGCCAAATCCAACATCTCCTGCTGATGTACCTGATGTATCTATGTCTCCTATCGATTTTAATGTTGATTTTCCAGAATTTCAATATGACATACTTGATTACTTACCCATGACTGATGAACTGGTAACAGACACTGAAAATCCCATTCCCTACACTGACTCTAATAACGCAAATCCTAACTCAGACACTGATCCTAATAATAAAAATGTAAATACTCACCCTGAGTCAGGAACTTCAGCACAACCGGAATCTTCTATACCTTTTGATATTCCTATTCCTGATAACATTGATGAAAACGTATCTACTTACCCCGAACCAGGATCTTCAATACCACTGGAATCTCCTACGTCTAACTTACCTGTGATCGTCGATAAACCTCCTACGCCTGACTTACCTGTCGTCGATGAAAATTATTCTAAATTCTTAAAATCACCTATTAGATCTTACAATACCATAATCAATGAACACAATGAAACTCTTCTAAAGTCATCGCAAAAATTATTAATTGTACCTACTTCAATAGACTTAGACGAGTCGGTACCATATGTACAAGATTTATTAAGTAATTGTTCAAATCCTATTGTCGAAGAATTTCTGAAAATGGAAAGAGAATTGTATACTTTTAACCCTTTAGTTATTGAAGATAAAATTTACCTCTTTTTATATTTTAAAGTGAATCATTTCGATGAATGTACTTACCCTGACTTATTCAAAGCTCTGAATTATACACGTGATCAGATAATTATGTCATACCCTACATCACATCAAGTCGCTGTAACTGACTTTAAAAGTCCCTTTGATAAGTTCTCTTTTGTTAAAATATATAATATGTTAGGATATCTTTTCGATTCCACAAATATTCAATTACACATATATCATAATAGCATTATGTATCCGTCGTTAAGCGAAATAAAAAAGATATTAAAAGATAATCACGATCTACCAATTGCCGGTCATTTAGGATCAAACAGAATGTATGACAGAATAAAAGAAAAGTATTATTGGAAACATATGCGAGCTGACGTCGAACATTACGTTAAATCATGCACCCTTTGTCAAGAAAACAAAGCTTTCAGACAAATAAATAGAGCACCGATGCAAATTACTACAACTTCTACCGCACCGTTTCAACGCATATCTCTTGACATTGTGGGACCCTTACCTGAAGTAGGTACCGCAAAAATAAAATTTATTATGACTCTACAGGACGATCTTACGAAATATTCAGTCGCGTATCCCATAAGAACAATAACAGCTGAAGAGACCAGCGAATGCTTACTTCATTTTATTTCACTATTCGGAATTCCAAAAACGATACTTACCGATCAAGGCACAAATTTTACTGCTGATTTATTCAAAAAGACTTGCAACTTTCTGAAAATAAAACAAATTTGGTCAACTCCTTACCATCCTCAAACTCAAGGAGCACTTGAGCGTAGTCACTCTACACTCAAGGAGTATCTCAAATCCTTCGTAAATGAAAATCAAGATAATTGGTCCCGATATGTATACACAGCTATGCTATCTTATAATACGGCTGTTCATACCACTACAAAATTCACACCTTACGAACTCGTATTTGGCCATAAGCCATATCTTCCAGATTCAGTTTATAATTCAAACATCAATGACGCCACGTATCCAGAATATGTCAAAATGTTACAACATCGATTAAAACATGCTCGGGAGAAAGCGATTGAGAACATCATTAAGTCAAAACAAAATTCAAAAACTTATTATGATAACAAAGCAAGACCCGTGTCTTATAAGGTTGGAGATTTGGTTTATTTAAAAAATCATTTACGCTTAAGAAAGGCCTTATCCCCTCAATGGAAAGGTCCGTACAAAATTGTTAAAGTTCATGGCTATAATACTGTTTCTCTGCTCATTAACCGTAGACATGTTAAACATCATGTTGATCAAATCAAACCAGCATCGGTTCAATCTTTATAGTAAAGAATAAAATAAAATTTAAAGTAAAATAATTTTAAGTAAATTTCTTTCTATTTCAGCATTTCAGCCTCAGTGGCTCAAGACTCTATTCAACAAATAAATTCAAGTCCGGGAATTTACTTTGATCCAATAGCACAGTTAAAATATGTTCAGATTATTTAGATGTTGTCACTCCAGTAGACATATTGCATTTTCAATCGCATATAACCAATATAAATTCAATTCTTCGCACATTACGATTCTTATGCAACAAAGTAGAAATAGAATTTGACAATACCCTAGAATGTCATAATGTATTACAACCACTTACCATTAGAAATGACGAGTTGGTAGAAGATTATAATTCCATATCACATTTAATTGATCACAGATTCCGTAGATCTGCATGGTTTGGTGGTGTAGGTTCTGCTTTTAAAACCATTTTTGGTACTCTTGATGAAAATGACGCCATCAAATACAATGAAGCTATACGAAATGTACAATCAAATCAAAAAGAGTTGGCTTCATTAATCAAAGATAATATTCTCATAACAACTACTATTTTAACAAATATTAACGTTACTTTATGAAGCTATCGACAACCTCTCTAACAAAATAAATAATATATCTACGATGTCTAAAAGCCTAATAATGAAAACTAATAAGATTACTATATTAAATAGTCTAGAAGCAAGTATTATAACTTTATCATTTCAAATAGAGGATATTGTTAATGCAATTATGTTTAGTAGCCAGAATATACTACATCCAGCTATATTACCGCCTAGTCATTTATACCAGGAGCTTGTCGATAACTTTCGTCACTTACCTGTTGATGCGAAATTACCTGTAAACCTAGAATTAAATGAAATGTTTACTCTCATTAATGTCTCTAGTGTATTTAGTTATAGTGTTAGCGATAAAGTTGTGTTTATCCTTAGAATTCCTCTTGTATCCTTAAAAGAATATAATCTATATCATAATATTGCTCTTCCGACACCACATGATGTATCTAAACCTAGTTATTATACTTATGTTGTACCTAGTAGTAAATATATTGCAATGACCAATGACAAAAGTGCATATTGTAACTTAGACTCGCTACGGGAATGCAAAGCGATGAATGCCCGAACCTATATCTGCGACGTGACCACAATCTTCTCCACCAGCGAGTATCCGAGTTGTGAAAGTGAATTACTAGTGAATACTATAAAAGCTCTACCAGTGCAGTGCAAAACCGGAAGTGTTAACGGCCAAATCGATATTTGGAAATCTATCTCGAACAATAAATGGATATTTGTACAATCCATTTACACTAAAGTGTTAATTGAATGTCATAACAAAACAAATGTTGATCTAAATGTAATAGGTACAGGAATTGTTTATGTACCCAATAATTGTATTGGTTATTCTAAACATACAAAATTAATACCTAAATCTCAAGCTGTGAAATTTAGAGTAAATAAGATATTTTCTAATGTCAATATAATAAATGATTCATGTTGTAATTTTAAGATAAATGATGGAGAGAATAGTGAGTTACATACTATAGATTTACAAAATTTCGATCTAGACACGACATTAGTAACGAAAATATATTAAAGTTCAAATCATTAACACAAGAAACTGACAAAATCATTAATCAACACAGTTTCATTAAAAATGAAGCACATTATTCTTCCACTCTTGTAGTTATTTCTTTGATTATTTTTGGATTTTGTGTTTTTAAATGTTTAGTTTTAATAAAAGGGTACAACTGTCGTCATCCTTACATCCTTCCACGATTTTCCCAACCTCCTTCCGTCAATACATCTCCAACACAGGAAACCCAAGATGAATCTTCTTCTTCTTCTGGCTCCTCTCCTCCTTCCATTCCTCTTCAAGGCCTATCTAAAGACAAAGCTAAACATAAACCTATTCCTACTCCCAGCCTTAGAATCCATGTTTAAATTCCTTTATTTCGATTTCCATAAACTTCGACCCCGAAGTTTAGTCTACCCCGGGGAGGTGTTATATCCCGCATCTGTACCCTATCATGCTCACCCTAGCTTTCCGACTTTGCTGATCCCGCATTTCTCCTATCGTCCTACGCTTCAGTCCAGATCCCTTCAGGGCATTCCATCTCCGACTCTTGACCAGGACAGTTGTCTCAATTCTAATTTCTTTGTTTTATTAAAGTACTATTTCAGTTGATTATAATAAATCTTTTTTTTAAAAAGGGAAAATAGTAATCCCGTATAACAGTACGCTGAAATTCGCATAACTCCCTGCGTGCTTTATACCATCCTAGTACAATGAGTGACGAAACTACCAACATGTCAATTTGTGACGTAGCCGAAGGAGGAGAAGACAGCGACACGATTTACATGACGGGTAACGTTACTCCACCGTATGTTTTTTCACGCCCAAAAACAATAACGATGGATGAGTTTAACGTATTTAAGACTGAAATTAAGGAGATGATACATTCTTTATTTAATGTGCAACAAAAAGAAACAAAAAAATTCGCTAAAACATTGGTAGAAATTAAAAACGCCAATGCTAACATCGAAAATGCCATTAGTCTATTATCATCACAATATAATGAGTTAAACAGTAAAATAACCGAACTTGAGACAAAATGTAAAGCAGGAAATCAGCGTATAAACATACTTGAAGAGAAAATTGAAAATTTACAAATTGGATACCGTAAAACAAACTTTGAAATAAAAAATGTACCGAGTAAACAAAGCGAAACAAAGGGGGATCTAATCGACATGGTCTTACACTTATCATCTACAATTGGGGGAAATCTACGAAATGAAGACATTAAGGACATTTATCGAGTTCGCGGTAAAAAGGGGCAACAAAACTCACCCATTGTGGTTGAAACATCATCTGCCATTATAAAATCGGATATCCTGAGATTAAGCAAGGTATTTAATGTCAAAACAAAAGGAAAACTTTGTGGTAAACACCTAGGATTGCACACATCGGAAGACACTCCGGTGTTCATCGGTGAGCAATTGACCGCAAAGGCTGCAAGACTACACTTTTTAGCCAGGGACCTATCTAAGTCCGCCCAGTACAAGTTCTGCTGGACTTCATATGGCAAGGTGTACGTACGAAAAACGGAATCCTCACCAGTTATATGTATTAGATCTGAGTCCCAAGTTCACCAGCTGCTTCTAAGTAAGTGACTAGTCTGTGTATTTCGCATTAAATATAAACCTTACGACCAGTGTTATAGATTGAAGCAACATAAATCATGTACACTTTATAATCACTATATTTCATGTAAATTTAGCATGCGTTTAGTGTACAAAAGTGAAACAAAGTTCTGTTAAAAATACTTTTCGAGTCATGTTTCTTTGTAATGTTAATTATTATTATATTAAGATTTATTGTACCGTATAAAATACATATATATCAGCAGATCGCTACTTACACACTAATTATTATTATTATATTTACACATATACACTTACACTCTTCACCTCTTAACTGTATGGTAAAATATAGTATAAAACTCAGAATTTTAGTAAATTATATATATACAGGGTGTTCGGCACATGGATGGACAAACGAAAACCGTGGACCCATGGAGCTGTCTGCTATACATTGAGGCCTAATTACAAGACTCAGGCCCAATAGTTTTTTTTTTAAATAATTTTTTAAGTTATTTTGAAAAAAGCCAGTTTTCAAACTTCAAACGACTATAAATTTACTTTTAACATTGCAAATCCAAACATGCTTTTGTAATAATTATCTGCATTAGTTGTAGAATCATATTAAATTCAGTTTTTGAGCAAATGTTAGATATAAAATTAGATACGAGTCCTTAAACGATAAACAAAGTGAAAAAATAATTTTCATATTCCACTTTGAAATTCTTTAAAAAAAAACTATGATTTTTAGAGCACTTAAAATTCTAGGAAAACATCTGTGGTTCATACCTTTTATATCGGTATACAATTTGCACTTTGTTTAAAAATAACTAGAGTAAATCGCAATTTAAACTAACGGGGCCTTAATTCATAAGACTCAATTTGCGAAAGCTTAAATCAAGTACAAGCCAATTTGTCATAATTGCTTTCGGTATGTTCACTAACACTACACGTGGGAGCTAGTAGTCTGTCTCTCTCTTACCAGTCACGATACTATCTCTTGTCTCTTTTGTTGAATTTGGACAATAGCCGTACGTACATAGCAGGTAGAAAAAGGGTTGTTATTTCACTCTGCAATTGCGCTATTGTTTGATTTTGTCTATTCCTTATCAGTCAAACGTTAATTTTGGAAAAAATTGTTTTACTTATTTGTCGAGTCTTAACTGCCTCTGCGATCTGACGTGTCCGTTGCGCTTACTGTTATTGTTTTCGTTTTGTGATTTTGTTATCGTTTTACGTTATTGTTGTTGCTTCAGTTTGTTAAGTTTTCTGTTATTTTGTTGTTACGTTGTTGTTTTTTTTTTCGTAAAATGACCACCTCTTTTACGAATGAAGAATACGCCAATATGTTATTGGTGTATGGAGCCGCTAATTGCAATGGACGTGAAGCACAAAGACTATACCAAGAGCGCTATCCTAACCGTCGACTGCCTAGCCACCAAACTTTTGCTACTACATACCGATGACTTAGAGAAACGGGTAATTTGCGTTATCAAGAACCGAGGGTGAATGTACGACAACATCATGTTGCTACAGACGAACGTGTATTAGAAGAATTTAATAATAACCCTAATAAAAGTATAAGAGTGGTAGCTGCAATGCTGGGCCTTGGCATATGGAAAGTGTGGGCAGTTCTCCGGGAAAATCGGCAACATGCTTTCCATTACACTCGCGTGCAAGGTATGGATACAATAGATTTTTCTTAATTCCGTAAAGAGACTGAATATGTACCAAAGCCTAGATCTAGTCTTCCTTATTTTAAATTCTCAAGCCTTTTTTCTTTGTTTTCAGATCTTCAAGATAATGATTTTGGTAGACGCGTAGAATTTTGTCGACATCTACTACACACTGACGTGGAAGACGAAAACTTTTTAAGAAGTATTCTGTGGACAGATGAATCAAAATTTGATAAGGAAGGTATTTCAAATTACCATAATCTCCATTACTGGGCACCCAAAAACCAAAATCCACGAGTGACGAGACCGAGAAAATTTCAAAGTAGATTCAGTGTAAATGTTTGGGCTGGGGTCATTGAAAATAAACTAATCGGGCCGCATTATTTACCGGACAATATTAATGGAAATAATTACTTAGAATTTCTGCAAAATGATTTGCCCGGTTTAGTAGAAGAAGTATTACAAGAAGACAGACCTTTTGTGTTCCAACACGATGGCTGCCCAGCCCATTGCAGCATAGCTGTGAGGGAATACCTTAATAATGTGTTCCCGAACTCGTGGATCGGTCGGGGTGGTCCAATTCCTTGGCCACCAAGGTCGCCCGACCTTACCCCAATAGACTTTTACGTCTGGGGTAGAGCCAAAGAGCTAGTGTACGCAACCGTGGTGCCCAGTCGAGAGCAATTAATAATTAGAATAAATGAAGCATTCGAAAAAATGAAAGCCGAAATGATATTTCAAACAACAACAGTGGAAATTTTAAAACGGTGCCGAGCATGCATAAGAAGTCAAGGGCACCAATTCGAACAATTGTTATAAAATAAATTTTGGAAATAAATTAAAATTTAAATTATCATAGTGTTTTAATAACAAATTCATGTTCTACTAAAAAGCTTACTAATTAAAAACATATAAGATTTCATAGAATTACTACTGCACAGAGAAATAACACCCCTTTTTCTACCTGCTACGGCTATTGTCCAAATTCAACAAAAGAGACAAGAGATAGTATCGTGACTGGTAAGAGAGAGACAGACTACTAGCTCCCACGTGTAGTATTAGTGAACATACCGAAAGCAATTATGACAAATTGGCTTGTACTTGATTTAAGTTTTCGCAAATTGAGTCTTATGAATTAAGGCCCCGTTAGTTTAAATTGCGATTTACTCTAGTTATTTTTAAACAAATATGTGCAAATTATATACCGATATATCTATTATATCTAACATTTGCTCCAAAACTGAATTTAATATGATTCTACAACTAATGCAGATAATTATTACAAAAGCATGTTTGGATTTTCAATGTTAAAAGTAAATTTATAGTCGTTTGAAGTTTGAAAACTGGCTTTTTTAGAAATTAACTTAAAAAATTATTTAAAAAAAACTATTGGGCCTGAGTCTTGTAATTAGGCCTCAATGTATAGCAGAAGGCTCCACGGGTCCACGGTTTTCGTTTGTCCATCCATGTGCCGAACAGCCTGTATATTGAAAATAAGTATTATACATATTATTATAGATACATGTTATTTACAAACTCATATAAAGTAAGAGCTATGCTTTTCCAACTATGTCATGGATAGTGACCTACAAAATATTATAGATATGGACAGTATAGAATTTTCAACTGCAACTGAGTGTTATAGCGACAGTGTTGCCTAGCTTTTTAAAATAAAATATAATGATTTTACTTTAATTATCCAAAATATAAGAAGCGTTTACCAAAACTTTGATGATTTCATGATCTCAATCTCACAATTAAATTTTAATCCCACTGTAATAGTATTAACCGAATGCTGGCTATGCGACGAGAAACCAATCCCACCAATACCCAACTATAAAATGTTCTCGTCTTCTTATTATAAAAACAAAAGTGACGGGGTTATAGCGTACATACGTGATGTTGTGGCATCCGATGTTAAGGAAATACGTCTAAAAGACGCCTCCTGCCAGCAAATTCTGTACGGGAGCCATACCATCATAGCCATATACAGATCTCCTTCTATTGTTGATGCAAATGGGTTTATTACTTCCTTAAACTCCCACTTGGAACCGATACATGCATCCGATTCCACAGTTATAGTGGGGGATATAAATATTAATTTAATTCCTAAAGAGTCTGAGCAATTTATAGAACGTAAAAATAGATATGCCTACTTAGATATGCTTGCTGGTCATAATATAATGCCTGGACACAATCTCCCAACCAGAGAAAATAACTGCTTAGACCATGTCATGTTAAAATTGGATAGAAGTAAAGTTTCTGCAAAGGTCGCTGTCCTAAATACGTCAGTAACTGATCATATGATGATATTATTACATTTAAACAATACTGCTATAATAAAAAATTGTATCAAAACTAAACAAGTTACCAACTTCGAAGACGCGTGCGAAGACTTAAAAAATAAAAATTTACATGAACTATTACTATGCAGTGATCCAGAGATGGTGGCTCAGGGACTTATAGAAAAAATTACACAATCAATTGAAGAAAACACTAAAACTATAATCATACCAAAAAATAAGCGTACTTTAAAAACATGGATTACACCAGGAATTCTTAGGTGCATTAGACATAGGAACAAATTGGAACCAAGACTTCGTATAAACCCAACAGACGATATTCTTCGACTCGCCTACAGACGTTACCGCAATTTTTGCAACAATCTAATAAAGAAGTTGAAACGAGATTACGACAGAAAACTATTGCGGGATTCTGGTGGTGACTCGAGGAAGCTTTGGAATAGTATTGCCACAGTAACAAACCTAAAAAAAGGGAAATCTGATAACTCTAAATTGCTACATATTAAGTCCTCGAAAATGGATTCCGTTAATTACATTAATAGGTACTTCAGTAACATAGGTAGAGAGCTTGCAAATACTATACCGCTGTTGCACTCTGATCAACCCGATGTTACTCCTGCGGTTTCGCCACAAACCTCCTCCTTCGCTCTTTTTGACACTGATGAGAGAGAGAGAGGTTTACAATGTCCTCATAAACCTAAAGTCTAATAGCGCACCTGGAAGAGACGGCATCTCAACTAGTTACCTCAAGTTAGCTAGACACCATGTTGTGCCAGTCATTTGTCATCTTGTAAATTTATGTTTCGAGAAAGGTGTTTTTCCTACTGCGTTAAAAGAATCCATTATTACGCCAGTATTCAAGGGTGGGGATGAGCTTGACATTAGCAATTACAGACCAATCTCAGTATTAACTGCAATCTTAAAAATTGTTGAAAAAATAATAAATATACGTATCGTAAATTACCTATGCAAATATAACATCATAGCAAATAATCAATATGGTTTTCAATCTGGCAAATCAACTGCAGACGCCGTTGAGGCACTGACGTCTGTAATTGTTAATGAACTAGATGCTAAAAATAAATACCTAGCTGTTTTTCTCGACCTAAAAAAGGCATTTGACACAGTGTCAATCCCCATCCTTGTAAAAAAGTTGGAATATATTGGAATTAGAGATGTTTCACTAAAACTGATTATAGTCTACGTGAGTAACAGGACTCAGAGGGTCAGGGTCGGCGAACAGGTGAGTAACAGTGAAAAAATAGATTATGGAGTTCCTCAGGGAAGTGTACTCGGCCCTACCCTGTTTCTGGTCTACCTGAATGATCTCTGCAATCTAAAAATACCTAATGCTCATATTTTTTCATATGCTGACGACACTGCAGTTATATTCACAAACATAACTTGGGAGGCGGATAAGACTGACACTGCGTATGGGTTACATATAATAGCGAAGTGGCTAAGCAAAAATTTACTCACGCTAAACACCCAAAAAACAAATTACGTGACCTTCGCACTTACTAATAAGACTCAGCCTGAAGTTGACCTTAACATCAGAGTACATCAATGTAGTAACATACTAGGCGCCTTAAATTGCAACTGCTCTGCACTAACTAAAGTAAACGCTGTGAAGTACTTAGGTATTATGCTGGACCAAAGACTCTCGTGGCATTCTCAAATAGACCTTGTTGCCTCAAGGTTACGTAAGCTTATTTGGCTCTTTAAGCTTCTTCGTCACGTTACCACAAGAAAAATAATAGACCGAATCTATGTATATTGCTCTGGCTCAATCGATAGCGATTTACGGCATTACAGTTTGGGGTGGCGCTGACAAAACAAGGTTTATTGATGTTGAGAGAGCACAAAGGGCACTACTTAAAGTCGCTTATTTTAAAAAGAGAAGATTTTCCACACAGACCTTACATAATATTACCAACACTCTGTCTATTAGAAGACTATTCATACTGCATGTCATCATAAAAAAACATATAAAATTAGAATATGACCCAAAAATTTTGGAAAAAAGAAGGGACTACAAAGTAGCAAATGTTGCACAGTTACGTACAAAATTCGCCCAATGTCAGTTCCATTACCTTTCCTCGTATTTATACAATAAATGTAATAAAATACTAAAAATCTACTCTTTAAATAAACGCGACTGCAAAATCAAAGTTACAGCCTGGCTTAAGACCCTAAATTATGAAGAAACTGAATATTTTCTAGTATAAGTTTTAAGTTTTAATTTTTAAAGCTTACTATTACATTATTTTACTATAAATTACACCATGTTTAATATTTACACTATTTTTACTATTTACACCATATTATTATATACACTATTTTACTATTTACACCGTATTTAATATTTACACTATTTTTACTATTTACACAATATTTTATATTTACACTATTTTTACTATTTACACTATTTTTAAAATGTTATTTTACAACTAGCACTTTATCTACTATTCACGATTTTGTTTTATCCTAAGGCACACTACACACACACACACATACGCGCACACACACACACACACTCACAAACACACACACAAACACACACACACACAAACACACACACACACATATACACACACACAGCACACACACACATCCTCTGTTGTTTTTTCTATAGTTTTAGTTTTAATCTAAATTGCTGTAACTATTTCATCAGTAAAATATAAGAGTGTGCTAAGGAAGAGTGGCTTTTCCTTTTTTTTTTTTTTTAAGAGGGGAAATACGTTACGTATCCCCCGCCGCCCCCGGGGGAGGGCAGCAGGGGTATGTCGGACTCCCCCGGCGCAATGGTGATGAAGAGCGCCGAGGTTTACCGACTAAAACCCCTCCATGCCTCCTTCTGCGCCTATGCGGGGTCATGGGAACTGCGTGATACTACTACCACGACCCCGCAGCGCGCGCCGCATCCGGCCCTCTCCCATCGCGGCGGCTGGGTTTAGTGCCGCCGCCTGCCTCACCGAGAGCTCCCCGAGGCATTGGGGAGCTGTTCATCTCGGGGCCCACAATGTGGGCGGCGATCCCCCGATCGCCACCCACGGGCCTAGGCTTCCACGTCCATGGCGGGGGCGGTCAAGGCCGCCCTTGCGCCTTCGGCTCTAGGCCTTTGTGGCCGAGCCTTTGGGGGAGCCTTTCCCTTCTTGGTGCCGGGGGGTGGTTTGGCCAGTACGCAGCCACTACTCCCCAGCACATGCCCCTTCTCTGGCTTCCCCATCGTCTCACACAGGAGACAGTTCGGGGGGGCCGTACAGTCCGGTGCCCTGTGCCCCGGTGCTCCGCAGTGGAAACATCGACCACTGAGGTCCACCGGGGACGGGCACTTTACAGCTAGGTGGCCGGTGTCAAGGCAACGGTAGCACCGCTTTGGCCTCGCGGCCAGCAGCACCACCCTCGCCGAGACCCAGCCGACCTGTAGCCGCCCTGTACTTGTCAGTCTTTTGGCTGCCGCTACCGGTGCGCACAGAGACACCTTTCGCCCCTTCGGCCCACTACGATCTTGCCCGACCGGATTTCGCCGGCCGAGCAGCCTCCCTCTTTAGCGACCGCCTCTATAATGTCGGCAGCCGTCGTCGTGTCGTCGAGCCCGGTGAGCAGAATTTCCGCGCGCTTCACCGGGCGACCGATCCTGATCAGTCCCTCGTCTAGGACTGCCCTCATCTTCGCGGCAAGGGCGTCCGCCTTCTCCTGGGCACCCTCTCCCGATATCTCGAGAAGGCGGAAGGAAGAGGAAAATCTGCCAGGCGGAAGTCGACCTTGTAGATGCCGAGTTCCGCCAGCCAGATTTTCCTCTTTGCCTCTGTGAGTATGGAGGCGTATGTCGCTCTCCCCTCCTCGAGCACCCCGTCCTTGAGGGTGAGGGTGATCGCCGCGGTTTTGGGGGGCTTAAGTTTCGCCTTCTTTCTCTTGGGGGCTGCCTTTTTGGCGGCACCCTTTTTTGCCTTCTTTTTCTGTCCGCACCCACGTGACCCGTCTGTGGTCCGCGGGGCGTCCGTCGCAGGTGGGGCGGTCGTAGTAGACCCCCTCACCTCCTCAGCCACGGCTGCGGCCAAGGGCATCTTCTTCCTCTTCTTATTTCCTTTCTTGGGCAGTACAGGTGCAGTGGGAGCCTGTGTAGGCGCCACCGCGTCCTCCGCCGCCCCTCTCCTCTCTTTGGCCGCTGTCCGCTTCGGCTCCGGCCGTTCCCATGCCTTCGGCGCCTCGACGCTCGGCGCGGGTGCCGGGGCTATGTACTCCTGGGCACTGTCCGCTGCGAGCGGAGGCCTTCTTCGAGGCTCCGGCGGAAGGCGCTCCTCTAGGCCGGCCAGCCTCGCGTTGAGCATGTTGCCGAAGGTCTCTATGTTTGCTCTAGAGACCTCCGCCAACAGCTCACGTATGTCCTTCTCCTTGGGGCGGGAGGCCTGTTTGCGCAGCTCGTCGAGCTCCTGGCGCAATTTGGCCATTTCCTCTTCGAGGCGCTTGTTGTGGGCCTCCAGCTTTGCCACCTCCTCTATCGTGGTGCGACATCGTACCTCGTTGAAGGCCGACGCAATAGTCACCACTGCCTCCTTTAGGTACCTTTGATAGGTACCTTTGAGGTTGGAGGACTTTGTGGCGACCATGTAGACGGTCTCCAACGAAGTCTGTACTGCTCCGACCAGCGCAGCGCTCGTCCGCTCCGACGCATCTTCTCCCCCAGGAGAAGTAGCGGGGAGTCTAGTGGGGGAGGGGCTATAACGGATGAGCGCTCCAGCGTTCCTCGCCCCACGAGCCACTGCGGCGACTTCCTCCTCGGCCTGGAGCCGAAGAGCCTCCGCCTTTTCCCTATTTAGGTCGGCCTTCGCCTTGGCCAGGCCGACATACTAGCCGGTCGTCGGCGGCCGGCCACGCCCTCTTTTTGGTTTGGGCGCCACCCCCTTACTGATGGGCGGCGCCATGTCCTCATCCGTGTTACGCCGCATACGGGCAGTCCTGTCCGGGTTTGCGGGCAGCCCCTCAGAGTCCAGCGACATGGAAGACATGCAGCTAGAGTCCGAGGGACAGTCCTCGCTGTCTAGATCTGTGAAAGGAGGTTTAGGGTAGGGCGCCAGGCATGCGTTCGAGGTACACGCGCGGCACAGGCCCCCTATCCCCCCTTTTTAGCCTCTCCGGTAATAAATCCGCCGCCGGTGCGGTAAGGGGCACCGGCTTCGGATTCGCGAGCGCAGTCGCTCCTCCCTCTACCTCACTCGCCGTCGCAACGGCCTCCTCTACCCTCATCGCATCTTTTGACCCCTCCGTATATACGGGCCTACCTCTCCCCTGCGGGAGAGTGTGGGATTCCCCAGCATTGCTGCCGAGACCCACCCGGAGATTCTTTTTTTGGATACGATCTGCCATTATTCATTCTACAACACCCCGGGTCGCGGCCTTCTTTCAGGTGTGAGGTCACCTATCGGAAGAGTTAAAAAAAAATGAAAGATAGCAAGAGAAGAAAGAAAGATGGTGAAAAGTTAGAAAAAACAAATAAAAGTAAAGCAAAAAACAAGAAAGTTAAGCTAAAAAGGTGGTGAAAGATAGAAGAAGAAAGAAAGATAGAGCCAGCCTTCAGCCGCGTGAGTACCTCACCCCGCAAAAGACGGGGTGGCGCACCCAAGCGTTGCCCAGGGCCATGAACGAGGACGAACTGGTAGAGCCCCAGAGTGGCCTTTCCTGACACAGGTGCTCCTAGCACTTAATAGGGAAGGTCAACCTCTGTTTATTATTATGTATGTGCTATCTTGATGAAATAAATACTATTATTATTATTTTTTTTTTTTTTTTGTCTTCTTTTCTCCCTTGCGGGGTATACTGAAGTTGCGGGCTTGTGGCCAAACAACTTCAGGTAACGTGATTGCTAATTATTAATTGATAAAAACTTCCGGACGATGCGGCATGTGTTGAGGATAACTGCTTTTTGTAAAGTGATGAATGTGAGTGGATGTATGTTGAGTGTTTTGAGAGATGTATGGAGTGTTTTAGGAATGACGCCAGTTGTTGAAATTATTATGGGTATAGTTTTGACTGTGGTAACTTTCCATTGTGATTTTATCTCTAATGTCAAGTCAGTGTATTTTGCGAGTTTGGTTGTGTGCGCGGATGTGAGGTTGTGTGTATTAGGTATGGCAACGTCTATCAGGTAAACAGTTCTATTTCTTTTGTCATGGAGCGTTATGTCAGGTCTGTTATGATGTACCGTCTTGTCTGTAAGTATTGTCCTGTCCCAGTGAAGTTTATAATCAGGTGAGTCTAGTATGATTTGTGGTGTGTATTTGTAGTATGGGGACTTCTCTGTGATGAGGTTGCGTTTGTGTGCAAGTATCTGATGTATGATTGATGCTACCTGGTCATGTCTGTGTTTGTAGTCTGTTTGTGTGATGGATGAGCAGGCGCCTGTGATGTGCTGTATAGTTTCCGGTTGCTTGTGGCAGTGACGACAATGGTCACTACCAAGGTTACGATCTCTTATTATATGTTTCCTATAATTTTTGGTGTCTATTACTTGGTCTTGAATTGCCAGCATAAACCCTTCCGTTTCAGGGAACAATTCTCCGTGTTTTAGCCATGCGTTTGACGCGATTTTGTCTACGGCGTTATTATTTAAATCCAGGCGGTGCCTGCCATGTAAGGTTTTATTTGTCCATGCTTCAATTTTTTGTTGATTTGTGTAGCTGTTTATTCTTTTTGTGTTATCGGCGAGAGTTAGCGGTGTGTGGGTATCAGTTTGGCAAATGGCTTGATGTAGAGTTACTGTTTTTGCTCGATTATAAAAGAATTTTCGGAGTAGATCTATTTGTCTATTATGTAGATTAACTATATCTATGAGTCCTCTTCCGCCTTCGGCTTTAGGCAGGATTAATCGTTGGATACAAGCTCTTGGGTGGTGTTTCCTGTGCTTCATCATTGTGGTGTTTATTATCCTCTGTAGAGATTTAAGTTCGGTTTGGTTCCAGCGGATTACACCAAAGGAATATGTAAGTATGGGTATTGCGTATGTGTTAATAGCTTTAATTGTGTTTTTTGAATTTAACTGTGTAACTAGAATTTTGTGTAGTCTGGCTCTGAGTTTGTGTTTGAGTTGTGTTTTAATTTGTTTGTAGTGTAGCTGTTGTGACTGATAATATCCCAGGTATTTGTATCCTTCTAACGGGTCTACAGACTCAATTATATCATCGTTATTAAGTTTATATTGTGTGTCTTCTATATTACCTTTCTTTATTGCTTGTATTTTGCATTTATCTATTCCGAACTCCATGTGTATTGTATTAGAAAATATTTGTGTAAGGTCAGCTAAAGTGTGAATGTTGTTTAATGTGTTCGCAAAGATTTTGATGTCATCCATATACATGAGGTGTGAGAGTAATGTATGTTGTGTGTTGTGTTTAATTTTAAACCCCCGCTTACTTTCATTAAGGATATACGATAATGGATTTAGTGCTAGGCAGAACCAAAGAGGACTTAAAGAGTCCCCTTGAAATATACCCCTTTTTATGGGTATTAAGTCAGTTTCAATTGTTTTTGTAGAATCACAAATTTTTAGACTAGTTTGCCAGTTTGGCATTATTTTTTCGAGGCAGTTAATAATTATTGGACTGATTTTATAATGTTTTAATATATAGATAAGCCATGAGTGAGGTACAGAATCAAACGCCTTTTTGTAATCGATATACATGGTATATATGCTGCGTTTCTGTTTATTATTATTATTTTTATTATTATTATTGTTATTATTATTATTATTATTATTATTATAAATTCCCGGCAATGGGAATATCATGATTTTTTAATTTTTTGTATCTCACTCAACGCTGGACATATTATTGAATCATGATGTATATGAATCCTAATATTTGTTTCGTCAAACAGGTAGTTTAACATTGTATTAAATTTTAATAAAAGAATGTTTGTTAAATGGGGTTTTAAAATCCGAAATATTAGTATAATATAATTTTCCGCAGCATATGTTATCATTATTTCATCTCGTAAGTATTTTAAAGATTCAAATATATCAGGATATGAGTGATCATCGAAATAATGAACTTTTGTAAATAGGAAAGGGTAAGTTTTATTTTCTTTCTCTAAAGGTAAACAAGTGTAAAGGGCTCTTTCCTTATCTAAAAACTCAATACGCGCTGGTTCTGGACAATTATTAATTACTTCTTGTACATATGACATATTTTCATCCATGTCTATTGAAGTTGGTATTATTACGATTTTGTGATTGCTTTTTAACACGCTATTGTTGTGTTCTATAATCTGCGTATTAAAAGATTTTGAAGGTAATTTAAGGAAATTATTATATGTTTCAGCAGCCGAGTGTTAAAGGTTCTTGAGATGCAGGAAACTGTTCCGATTGATCGGTTGGTGTTAAAGGGGTATCATGTATAGCAGGAGAATTTTCAGGATTATCGATTAGAGGTGAGGGTGTTGGTGTTGTTAGTTTACTAGTAGAAGGTTGAGGATTGGTTATATTGAAATCAGGATCTTGTATTTGCAGATTCTCTCTATTTATAGTTCGAGAGGTATAGGCTATTGGATGTACCTGGCCTAGTGGACCTTAAGAAAGGGCAGCTCCAAGAGCATAATTCGAAGCGTCTGTTGTCAAGATGAAAGGTTTGGTAAAGTCAGGATAACATAAGACAGGTGCAGAATTGAGTTCATTCTTAAGAGTTTCTAAGGCTAGTTATTGCTGATTCTCCTATAGAAAAGGCTGGTCCTTCTTTAAAAGGCTGGTGAGAGGCTTAACTATTTTTGAATAATCTGGGATGAATCTTCTGTAGTAGGATACTAAACCGAGAAAGGATTTAATATCCTTAGGACTTTGTGGGATAGGGAATTAAACTACGGATTTAATTTTGTCTGGGTTTGGTCCTACGCCACTTGCTGAGATGGTATGACCCAGATATGCAACTTCACGGCGTAGAAACTCGCACTTGTCAGGTTGTAGTTTGAGATTGAACTTCCTTATTCTTTGGAAAATAGTAGTCAGATTCAAAATGTGTGAGTCGAGCGAGGTCATAAGAGTAACATACTATGTCATCAAGATATACGTAACAACTTATACCTTGAAGTCCGGATAAGGCTGTATTCATAAGTCTTTGGAATGTGGCTGGGGCGTTCGTCAGTCCGAAAGGCATTCTTAGGAATTGGAAATGACCCTCTGGAACGTTAAAAGCAGTCTTTGGTTTATCTGATTCATTTAAAGGAATTTAGTGGAATCCGGAGGCTAAATCTAACGTAGAGAAATATTTACTGTTTCAAAGTTGATCCAATATTTCCGTAATTTGTGTAAGTGGGTAAGTGTCTATTGGAACATCATTATGTTTGCGATAGTCAATTACGACTCGGGGTTTTTGTTCATTAGAAGCATCTATTTTTTAGGTACCACCCATATGGGCGAAGACCAAGGAGAATTAGATTGTTCAATTATATTGTGATTCAACATTTTAGTGATTTGTTTATGAACTTCAGCTTTGTGTACCTCAGGAAACCGGTAAGTTTTCATGTGGATTGGGACATCTGTAGAAGTTTTAATTTCATGCTTTAAGGCGTTAGTATATGTAAATTTTTCGTTAGGTAAATAAAATATATCTGAATAATCGGAGCATAATCGTTTTAAGGCCTCAGACTACATTAAGGTGAGAAATGCGTAATTGTTTTAGAACTTCCTCATTTCGTTTTGTAGTGTCGAGTGTTGGTGCACTTAAATGGTCAACGAAAACAGTTTCATGATTTTTTAGTTCTTGGGATTCAATTGACGTTAAGTTTACATTAAGGTTTGAATTAAAAACAATTTCTTCTTCTGAAATATTAATATCGGATAGATTTATTCTATTATTTTCTTTAACGCGAGCTATGCAATTGGCGATTAATAATGATTCGGAAAATACATAACCTTCCTTTATTTCCGGATTTGATACAGAGCATTTTAAAATTTGTTCTGTTCTAGGTGGGATTAGATAAGCGGGTTCCTTGAAGTTTAGTTTTAATGATGATGTTCCTAAAAAAAGTAAGTCTTTGTTGTAATCTATATTACAGTTAAGTGCATTGAGCATGTCAGAGCCAATAATACCATCGTAGGGTAAATAAATTTTATCCACAACATGAAACATATACGATACATTAGATTTTGGAAGTTTTAGTTTGAGTTCAAAATGTCCTTTAGTTTATATTTAATAGGGTTTTCCGATGAGTCAATGCCTTTGAGTTGGATAAATTCTTTTTTTATTAGAGGACGGGTTTGAAGATAGGAATGTTTGATTACACTTACAGATGATCCTGAGTCTACAAGCAAGGATATAGGAAGTTTGGATATATAAGTTTCGGCAAGCACATGAGTTAAGAGCATTATGGCAGGATTATTTGTAATTTCGAAAGTGAAAAATATTTTATTATTAGGATACAGAGTTTTCATTGAGTTTACAAGACTCCCTGTCTTCGGTTTGGGGCTGGTTACCCTGCTGCGTGACTCCAAAGGATGCGTCTCCGTTTTGGGGCTGGTTACCCTGTTGTGTGACGTAAGAGGATGCGTCTTCGCTTTGGGGCTAGTTACCCTGTTGCGTGACGTAAGTAGAGGTCGTGAGACGTTTTCTGGTCTAGTGTCGATTGTATCGTAGCCCTCGGTCGGGCTGCTATCATCAATAGGATCGCTTTCAAAAGGTTTAGAAATAAAGTTTATTCGCTGCTACCTTGGATTCTGGGTGAATTTGCATCTTTCGTTATTATACTGTCGCTTTTTACATTCTTCGAGAGTGTGTCCGTGTGCTTTGCAATATCTGCATACGACTACCTCTGGCCCACTGTTTGTCGCCTGATTGAATAGTGGTGTTCTCGGCGGTATGTTACGGTTAAGCCTGAAGGATTGTTGGTTACTATTATTATGAATAAAATTATCGGGGTTCGATCTGATTCGAGGTTTTTCCGGCCACGAGGTCGATTGCGAATTTTCGTAAATAAATTGTTGGAGCTTTTCCTAGGATATTGCAAAGTTTGTTGCTTCGTTGAGTGTGCGTGGAGCTTTACACCGAACAATGTTTGAAATTCTCGGCGCAATTCCCATTTGAAAGTGGTGGAGAGCTAGCTCCTCCATCGCCGCTGTGCGACTCTATTCCCTTGAGAAATATAAATTTCGGTAAGTAACTGTGATAAGCTGTTTAACGCATACCCACTGTGATTTTGACCCTAAACGATTATAAAGAACGTTGATGATCCTAGTTTATGTTTCTTTATAGTTATATCCTAATCTTCGAGTACTTTTAACAATGTCTAATTTTAAGTGTACCTCGTGTGCCAAGTTCCTCAGCTTCACGGAAAGCGCTAAGTGCTCCAAGTGCACAGGAATGTTTCATCGCGACGACGTTTCGACCCCAAAAGTACGAATAAATGGTCATGTAGCACTTGAACAACACCACCCACTCAACAAAACGCATCCAACGCCACTAGTAGTCAAAGTACACCTAATGACTCTTTCCTTGACGGGAATGTGGGCACATCATCACCGAATCACCTAGCGGATGAAATGAGACTGCTCAGGGAGGTTATCACCACAGTTTGCACTGAGATGAAATCTCTGAGGGATGAAGTCGTCAAGTTGAATACGGTAATCAACGATGTCAACAAGCGAGTACATACTGTTGAGCAACGTGTGGCCGCGGCGGAGGAGAAGCTCAGCGCACACGCGACTGTCCATTCGCAAGACCCGGCGGTCACTGATATTATCGATCGGCTGAAAGCTGTGCTGAACGATCGCGAGCAGGAAAGCCTGCTCAACGACGTCCAGATTACCGGCCTGGCTGAGACTGCGGGAGAGAACGTCACACATTTGGTATGCTTAGTTACAAAAAAAATTGGTATCGACATTAAAGAAGCACGATATTGTTAGTGTCGTGCACAAGGGAGTTAAAAGAGCGGTTCCCGTGGGTGGAGAACACCAGAAACCTAGGCCTGTCGTCGTCCGATTAGCGTGGAGAACGGTGCATGACAGCTTCCTGAAGGCGGCTCGTGTGAGGCATGGTATGGACACCACAGGTGTTCTGGAGGGCCCGCCGCGGCGTATTTACCTTAACGAGCACCTGAGAAGATGCAACCGCGTTCTGTTTTAAAGGGCTCGAGAGGAGGGCCGCCGACACAGCTGGTGGTATGTCTGGACCAGTGGAGGGCTCATTTTCGCACGTCGTGAGCCAGGCTCCCCGGTACAAAGAATTAGAACTGACCATAACCTAGTACGAATTTTTGGTATTGGTGCCGTTGGCCAGTCGGAGTTTTATGCTCCTGCTTGATATGTATAACATTAATTATCTTAATATTAGCGCTTAAATATTATATGTCTGTTATCATTAGGACTCTGTCAAATGTTTTAACTTGAAAAATATTTTATAATTTGTGTTCAATAATAGAGTACTGTCAAAAATAATTCATCTGATAAAATATCGTCTAAATACTGAGTCTGTGGTTGAGCTGTCTAGGAGATGGTACGGTAGTGAATTGTCTAAATCTTTGCCTAACATAAATTATGTTCAATCTGTTAACAATATCACGGTCTATACCGTTGCCTATTCGTAGGTACACGGACCTCAGACATAAGGCAAACACGACATGCAATTCTTTGCCAGCATGGATGACAGATTTTATCAGATCCATGTAACTGTAAAAAATAAATCAATATCAAAAGTCTTGAAAAGCTAGTTTGTTTGTATTTCACTATAATATAATTCACAATACTGCACATTTATTTAGCCTCAGATTTAAAAGTTGTAGGACAAAACATAAAATAAAATGACCAGATCATATTCATTAAAAGTCAATGTTGGGATTACAATGATTTACTTTATGATTTGATTTACAATAATTATGTTGTGTGCCTATTTCTCTATGAACTCACTAAAAATGACAGCCTTGACATTTTATAACTGATATAAAAAGACTTACTTGACGTGGAGCAATCTGTTCCATCACAATGGCTCGGATTCGAGATTCTCGTTCCGTGTTTGAATTAAGTGTATGAGACCTTGTTCTCATCAAAAGCATCCACAGTTGACGCAGATATTTCGACGGTGACCACTAGTTGATGATCCGTCATTTGATGCTTGTGTCCTCGAATGATGCAGAGCCAAGGTCCAGCATGAGTGACAGACTAAAGTATCGTTTTCAATCTAGACAAAACAAAAAAAACCTTTGTTAGAGTTTAAAGCATTATATTATTTATTTAATCCTAATGGATTTAGTGTAAGTAAACGCTTAACAAACGAGGAGCAATCCACTGCTGTATGATCGACCGCACATCGATTAAGACTAAAGTGTGACGTCTCCTTTGCAACAAATCGGTCCCACAATTCACACATCGCTGCGTTGTTGCTTCATCTCCTGCCAACAAGTTGCCTTCAGGCACGAGAAGTTCGGAGTCCATATTCATGCCAGGGTTATCGTTCGAGCGAGATTCGGTTCCCATAGGTGTGCCGGGGTCAATGTGAAGAGCAGTATCGGTGTCCATAGAAGTGCCAGGGTCGTCAGAATGGGAAGAAGAGTCGGAATCCATTGTAAAAAGCCAAGTAATTGCAATATTATCTCAAACGAAAACAACATTCACGATGCACGAAAACAAAGCGAAAGACGTTTCATATTTTGACAATTGACATATCGTATTTGCATTGCCATAATAATAAAAAGTTAGTGTATATTATATTTTTTAAATCAATGACGTACATTTTTTAAGATTCACGATAAAAAACTATTAAAATAAATACAATTCTAATAATAGCAAAACTTTTGCGCATTTCTATAGTATATTAGCAACATTTGTTGCGTAGTATAGCTAAAAATATCATAAAACAGAGGCATGATGTCAATTACTGCATTTCTCGGCGCTTGATAATGGTAACACCGGAACCGTTTGCCGACTCCCGATCATGGAAATTCAAATGAAATATTGTGTTTTTTGTTGTGTTTATTTACACAATTTGTTTTTTACTAAACATTAACAAAAAATAAATAAAAAATATCCATTAATTTTCTGTTCGTGTTCACGGATGGCCGAAAGTGGACAGTGCCCTTTCCCTTGTTTTTTTTTTAATTTTAATCGTTGCTAAATTATAAAATAATTAGTAAAGATTATTGATTTTATTTTTGCCCTGTGTAATTGTGAAAGTGTGTTAATATTAAATATTAATTACATAATATGTTGATTTTGAAATCTTAGTAACATAAATTAGATAATTTTGCTTAAGAAAACTAAGATTTCAAGTTATAATACTACTTAGTTTAGTACCAAATTGATTTTTAAATATGTATTACCATAGGAAATTTATGACACATATTGGCTTTGTATATGTTTTGATCAATTCCGATAATCGGAATTCCGATATTGACATCCAATATCGGAATTGAAAACCGTCCGATATTGCAGCCCTAGTCACGACAAACGACCGCCTGCTGTGCTGCGGAGTGAGATTGAAGAAGCTACTGTCCACTCCGGACAGTAGCTTCTTCAATCTCACTCCGCCCAGCGCCGGATCACTCACGCCCCCCAGCGATCGGAAGATGGATACCGCTTTATCGACGCCGGCCAGCGGAAAACAGAGTGGCAAAGCGGACGATAGATTCGTGATGGCGGAGCCCCCAGACATAAGCCCCAACCCTCACACGTGAGTTACGAGAGCGACTCACAAAATCACGCGTGCCCTGGGTTATGTTGTTTCTCAAATGTTTGACGATTCGGAATCGATTAGTTGCGCGCCCGTATCGATTGCGAATAATCAATTCGATCCAACTAAACGATTTCGCATTATCCGTTTGACGGGACGGTATGTGTCGCACACTGTTTGCCATAGTCACAGTGTTTTATTCCATTACAGTACGGAAAGACCTAACACAGCGATTTCAGTTCAGGTTCTTTAACAATCTGTAAAAATGGGCGCATAGTCAATAGAATACAGACGGGTCAGACCCTATGAGTTGTTTCAGTTGGCACGGCAGCGTATAACATACTTCGCTTCGATTAAAGCTTATTTTAAAATGTCGATTGAGTCTAATCACTTGCAATAATATCTGCGCTGTTTAAGAAGCATTAAAATCAATCTACTCTAATTTAAATTAATTTTACATTGCTACAAATCGTCTATTACTTTAAAATCTCTAATATATTTTTATTATAGTTTTAATTAAACTTTTTTTTTTAACTTTCATTAATGTTAAAAAGTAATAAAAATTATTTTAAATCTTAATTTGGTTTTTAGCAGAAAGGGGAGCTTAGAACAAAATGATAATAAATAGAATCAACGCCAATAGTACTGGTAAAAAAAATATATTTACTGGCGCGATTGCTCTCAAGCAATTTTAAACTGTTTTTTCAGCTCCAGTGCTTAAGCTAATATGGATTTTTGCTTAGGCGTTTAGATCAAAATGTGGGGAAGACGAACTCACACTGTTTGATGTTTTGAATAACTTGTCTTATGAATTCTCGCATGCGTTTGAACTAACAGAATGCAGAGTATTTCTATATGAGCATGTGATGCACCCTATAAAACTATTTTTACATATTCCAATTGTATTTTCGACAGTCACATGACAGTAATAAAGCAATGAGTTCACTTTATTTTACAATAATAGATGAAATAATCAAGTGACAGTCGAAGGTGCGTATGTATATAAAATCCTTACGATATGTCGGTGTGTGTATTGCAGTACGCCAGCAGCGACGGAGCCAGAGCGGCGCTTAGAGCAATGATCATCATTGTGGTGAGTAAACCCTTAGACGTCCTACGTTTAATAGCTAAACACTAGGTAACTGGAACTATTAACTCTTAATATTTATGATGAATTAATGAAAGAAGTATAAGGTTTGGTAAAATCAATTAGGTTAGGTAAGGATACGTATAATTTTATTTTATATAATTTTACGCATATTATGATCTTCTGCTTGTGTGAAGACATTAAGCCAGAAAAATAATTCAAAATATCGAATAAAATATATGATCCTACTACTATTATAAATGTGAAAGTATGTGAGGATGGATGGATGTATGTATGGATGGATTGATGGATGTTTGTTACTCTTTCACGCAAAAACTACTGAACGGATTTGATGAAATTTGATATGGTAGTAGTTGAGGCTCTGGATTAAAGAATAGGCTACATTTTATCCCGAAAAAGTACAGTGTTTCCGTGAGTTACAGGGATACTGTATTTTCGCGGGCGGAGCCGCGGGCAAAAGCTAGTCTAAATAAAGTTACATTGCGTTCTCTAAGGCGCTGAGGTCATTAACCTCACATAATCAGCTGACTATAAAGCGAAAGCAAAATCTTTACCTAAATTATATCAGTTCAATTAGCTGTGTGAGATCAATGACCTCCATAGTGCCGTAAAGAACGTAATGTTATTTTAATAATTATTTTTTTAGAATTTTTTAAATTATTTTTTTGCCTAAACGTATTGACATAAGCAGTAGTTTATATTATGCTCAAAATATCCATAATTTATTTTACCAAACCTTATATATTATATAAGGTTTGGTTAGTAGTAATAAGTAGTTAGTAGTAATAAGTAATAAGTAGTTAGTAGTAGTAGTAGTAGTAATAAGAGAGAAGAAATATTTTTTCTGCACGACAAAATATACCCAAAAGTTGTATATAATAAATGTTTGTTACAATAAAATTATTAATTATTTTGAATTTGGGCACTGCGAGGTACAGCGTAATAAATCAAAGCATAATAAGATTTGATAAGCCACAAGTAGGTACTGGCAAAGGAACACCGTTATCGCCCAAGAATGATACGCGAGGCTATAGAAATTAAAAAGTACCCTAATTTTAACCGAGAAGATGGCTGGGTGCTGCCATCTAGTTGGGATCCAATAATTAACAAAATAAAATATAATTTAAAATCACTGCGGCTTCAAGATACTGTTAGTATGTTTTGCGTGGATAGGAACCCAAATAATAATTGAAGAAACTTCGGGTAGTTTGAACAACTTCAACAAATAGGACAATTGACACCTCAGTCCTCCCGTGACCACGGCTGCTGGAAAGTAGCCGAAACGTCGGAAAAAGAAAAGTGCACCGCGACACAATCCGTAAGTGTTTAAAACAATGAACAATATTCGCGTAAACCTAAGAAATCAATAAATCAAAGCAAATGTAAATTTTGACCCAAAACGTAAAAATATATTTCTTATCTTAAGAGTGCTAATGAATTATTATTAATTTAATGATTAATTTATATTGTAATATATTTTATTGTGCAGATTCCATTAATGCATAATATGCTTCTCGGTTGGATACGGACGATAAAGTATAGACTTTGCAAATTTTTATGTAATGTTTAAATGTAAAAATTTCTCAAATAATTCATATACGTGCTTTAATTATTATTCACTACAGCAAAATAAGTAGCGATTACATTTACATATTATTAAAATTTTAAAAAATTTAGTAATTCTGTTTATTAAATATTAATTTTATGTATTCTAAATTACATATTGTGTTCTATAAAAACATGTTTTCTAAGTCGTATTGCGAAAATTATTCTTTAATGATACATTTGGATTGGTAACAAGCCCTGGAAGATAAGCTATGTTCTGTATCAATGGATGAATATGAAAATTTTTAAGAAGCACTATATTTTTGGATGTCAGTAGACCGCTTCTAAACTTATATCCATGTGTCTTTTCACCAACGGTAAGGTTAGAACCTTTACTGGAGCTTTACATACTTATGTCAACTTGCACGCACTTGCGTGAATACTGCACGTAAGCGTGCACGTAAGTACGTACAACTTATGCGTTTCTGTTCTGCTACAAAAGTCGCTGTATATAACCATTCTGCTTCTTTAAAATTATCGCTTACATTAATAATATAAACGGAGTTTTTGGATGGTGAGATATTATAAATTCAATGAATTTGTTCAATCAACTTTATCAACACCTTTTGCCAATGAAATAGCTGCTCTACTCTTGTGAACTGAATTGGGCTATTTCAAACATAATATTTGTAGGAGACAAGAACCTACTTGTGATTAAAGAGGTGCCTTACTGTATGTAAAATGTCAAACGTTTAAAATAAGATTTTCACCAGCATGTTACAAGGATCTCGATACCCAAAAACCATTAACGCATTCTACGTGTTAATATTTTGAACCCTTAACAGCTACCTAAAGATTGTTTAAACTGAAGTTCTTACCAGTCGATCACGTCCCTACTTTTATGTATATTTGATAGTAAAACTGGGGTCAGAGAATCCATAACATTGTGATAAACGTCATGTTTTTTCATATAAATGTTTTGCTTTGACTTTTTCATATTAGATTTGAATGTAAGGTTATTTGTAAGGCATTTGTATATGAATTTAGATTTAAAAAAATATTTTCTTTCATTATAATATTGTTAAATGAAAAAAAAAACTTTATATGACTAAATAATTTTATTGTAATATTAGTTTAATGGCTTAGAAGCATTTTGGTCCAACAGAAATTTGTTTGTTAAAGCCGAGTAATGTAGTTTGTGACAAAAAAATAAAATAAAGCACATTAAATAAAAATATGAGATATTGTTTTATTTTAGTTAATATCCTAATTTCCGGATCTGCAAGGGATAGGCAACAACGTGGCATTCACCACGTTCGCGGGGTTCGGAATGTCTACTCAAATCACCACCAAACATTCAAGAGAAAATAAAATGTAATTACTAGTTAGGATATAAAATATCCATAAAATCATTGATATGTAATAATAATTATTATTACGATTTTGTACCAATCATAATAATAATAATTATTATTTGTTGTACGTACTTATACATACATACATTATAACGAGCTCTACTTTATATATTGTTGAGCCGCTATATTACCCATTTATTATATTTAGACATATTAGGTATACTTACCTAAAATATCAAAATATCAAAATCAACACAAACCTAATGATTGCATATTTTATATCTTGATTGTAGCACGCCAAGACTAGGTGTTTATTTGGATAAGTAGGTATAGGTTACACATAATAGAATAATGGTTTTCTTTAAATACTTGGTAACATTGCTCGAGGCAAAAAAATAAAAGTGATACTTTAAAATATCTCTTTTAAATTGTTATTTAATAATGAAAATTAGTTCCGCCTGCTCCTTATAGACATAGTAATAGGCTCTTAGCAGTATTAGCGCTATTTACCACCGCAATAAAAAAAAACAAAATCGGACATACAAAGGGAGGATTCAAATGATTTCCCCGGAGCCCCTCGGATCTATATTTCCTGATGGATGACCTCTATGGCTCATTGGTTCAGCGCGTTGGTGCTCAAGCTGGAGGTCGCGGGTTCGAATCCCGCCGAAGGAACAAAAAAAACTTTTTGTTCATTCGGCGGGTTTCGATCATTCTGTGTTCCTGGGTCATGGATGTGTATTAAATATGTGTATAATATAATAAAAATCTTAAATATATCTATAGTATAAAAGTATTAAATATATTTCCCGTTTTCTGGCACCTGTAACACAAGTTCTTCGGATACTTAGCACGGGGCCAGATTGACGTCGTGTGAAGCGTCCATAGTATTATTATTTATTATTATTTCACGGATTGACATTTGACTAGGTTCTACCAAACACCCTATATAAATGAAGTATGTACTTGTGTGCATACTTCATTACATACACTGGCGGACACATAAATTGCATCATAGTGCAAGATAACTTTCAATGAAATATAATTAGTGAAAGTGCAAACTATTTTGATTTATTTCAATGATAATGCTAAGACTGGTTCTTAATCTGATAAAAAAATCAATTCATCTGTGTATAGGTCAACTTTTCAATCAAATCAATCAAATTACTCCTTTTGCAGCTTTTTGGAATGAAACAGTGAATAGAACAAAAACGGCTTCATTATGAAAATTTTATAATACTAAGAAAAGAAAAAGTTTTTTTTGTTTTTAATAAGGTGTAATAATTACCTCCTCTTGCCCTAGTAACTGATTCAAGTCGGTTTCGCATCGACCAGTGTTTTCAAAAGATCTTGCGGAGTATTGTCCTATTCTTGTGACAATGCAACTCTGAGCTCCGCAACCGTTGTTGGGACCGGATTTCTTGTAAATACAGCACTTTTTAGGTTGTCCCACACGTATTCTATCGGTTTGAGGTCCGGGCTACGTGCTGGCCAATCTATGGAACGAATCTCAACTTGAGTAAAGTATTGCTCAACTTGTCTCGCTGCGTGCGGACGAGCATTATCCAGCACCAGAATGAAGTTTTCGCCTATAAATCCGCTAAAAGGTACCACATGAGGGTCCAATATCTCCGTAATATAGCGATTTGATGTTAAACCACGGTTACCACGGCCATGTGTGTCTGCGTCAATAAACACAAGTTCAGTTCGAGCTTCCATCGATATGCCACCTCGAACCATACAAGACCCGCCTCCAAATGGAACCCTCTCCTCAATGCAATTTTGAGCATATCGCTCTCCTCGTCTACGGTAGACTAGTCTACGACCATCAGCACCGTACAAACAAGTCCCTACAAACATCAGTGAATAATACGGAAGCCCATTGCTCTTCAGTCCAGTTTAAGTGTTCACGAGCAAATCTTGTTCGAGCTTGCCTGTGAGCTGCAGACAATTTCAGTCCATTTGCGGGTCTGAAAGGTATGATATCACGCTCTATTAGCCTTCTTCTTATGGTTCGTGCACTAACTGCTACGTCACGTACCTGGTGGAGCTCATTTTTAATACTTAAGACGTTAAATACCGATTCCGCAAGGAAGTTGTCACATTAAACCTGTCGTCACGAGACGTTGTCACCCGAGTTCTGCCGGTTCCACGTATTATTTTGAATAAAACTTCTGTAAGCTCGGTAAATCGTAGACTGGTTTACATTTAAATCTGCAGCAATTCTAGGTCTTGCTGCACTAGAGCAACAATTTGTGCGGCTTTTTCGGACGATACGTCCATATCCCTGAAAGAAAAACGTGTTTAAAATGAAAACAGACTAGCAATGAAACAATTAGTAACGATAATTCAACATGTAACTAGAATATTTTCTTTCTGTTGTGACAGTACCATATTTAAATTTGATTTTGTTTTTGTGTTTATAAACCAGCCTTAATTTTCCAATAGCAATAAATGTAAAAAGTTTGCATATGTCGTAATAAAATTTTATTGTGTGTGTTCTTGCACATAGTGCATCATAGATGCAGTTTATGTGTCCGCCAGTGTAGTTTTACACTAGTACATACTTCATTTATACATAGTAGTTTTTTATTCAGAATTAATCAACGCATTAGAAGTAAGTGTTTGTGGGGTTTACTTATGTTGGAGAGGTAAATGAAATGTATAGTCCCGATAATATTATATTACCTTTTCACTTTTCACTATCGAAACCAAATTTATTTTCATGCACCCCTGCTTACGATTGTAGACCCCCATTTTTGTCACGTCCAACGTAGACCCCCGTCGAGTCTCCCGTGGACCTCAGGGGGTCCACCTGGACCACTTTGGGTATTACTGACCTATGCCGTCGCTCGACCGCACCGTTGCTATGAGGGTGTTACGGAGTAGTACGACTTTTACAAATACCCGAAAATTTCATTAAATTTAAATCAGACTAGACTCAAACTGTCGTCCTTGATCCGATGTAATCCTACTGGGGCAACCGTATCCAACCTTCATGTAATGACTGTAATTTCATGTAACGGAAAAGCTTCGGGACAACGGGAAAACCTATCTATAATCGTAACTAAATATCTAAATCCTTGTGGAGATGTTGGTAACGAACCAACGATGTCCACATAAATATGCTCGAAACGATTAGCTTTTGGAAATTCCCCTAAATGAAAATCTGAAAATCTGAAATTACATGGCGGCTGATCTTTGACATTGTACACATGGTTTAGCCCATTCTCTTACATTTAAATTCATATTAGGGCAAAAAATAACGCTGAGCTACCATATTTCTGGTAGCCCTAACACCTGGATGACTCAAACTATGAACACTATTAAAAGCTAATTTTCAAAATTTTTCTGGCAAATATGGTCTTATAATAATATCATTAGAAATTTCGCAATAAATTGGCTTACTAGAATAAGGTAATAACATTTACTTTAATTTAATATTGATAATGATACTTGGACAATGCATCAATTGCGAAACATACACGTCATTCAGTTGAGCGTCAGCGATTTCGTCGAATTCGAATACAGTCGGACATAAAATTGTTTCGATTTCTGGCCACGATATTATCTTTTCCCGAAATATGCCGAATATCAACCGTAAATTCGCTAATCAAAAGAAGATGCCGCGCCCTTCGCGGTGTTTCCCTATCTTCCCCTCTTTACCTATTTTTGAAAAGGCGTGACATAAAGGTTTATGGTCTGTGAACACTGTCAAAGGTCGACCTTCAAATAATTTTCTAAAATATTGGATAGACTTATAAATAGCTAGTAATTCTCGATCAAACGTAGAATACTTCTGTTCAGTTGTCGATAACTTTTCAGAGAAGTACCCTAGAGGTTTCCATGTACCGTTAACGCTCTGTTGCAATACTGCTCCTAAGCATGTATTAGAGGTATCTGTCATTAACGCGAGTGGAATATCTGGAAAAGAATGAGATAAAATAGCGGCTTGTTGAAGGCCGTTTTTACACTTTAAAAACGCTTCCTCAGCTACTTTTGTCCACACAATTTTTGTTTTATCATTTTCTTTGCGTTAACTAAATATTTATTGAGTTCACTCTGATCTTCTCAAATCGTTAACAGTTTCGAGTTTGGGAAAATTTACAATTGCTTCGACTTTTTCATTCAGCCTTCTTCCTTCTTCGCTAACTTCGTGTCATAAGAATTCTATTCGCGACTGTCCAAAACAACATTTACTTATGTTGATAGTAATACCATAAGTATTGAATCTTTCGAAATTACCCTTAAATGTTCATTATGTTAGGTTCCATTCTCGCTGGCAATAATAACGTCATACAAATAATTAAACGGAAAATCTAAACCTTGTAAAATGGTATTATTCATAAATATTCAAAAAGTTGGAATGTCTGTGCTGCATTTCTTAACTGGCGGTAGTCACCACACGGTCGTAGTTCACCGGGTTAGTATCTATCTATCGGGTGGCAATGAATGGGCCCGCGCATAAATTTTCCGTAAATGACACTGGTTCAGTTAAATCGGGATATTTACACAACGTATGGATGACTCTCAACGATCGATATTATAAAGCAGGCTGACTAATTTTTACAACAGGCGCTGATCTACTCATATCAGTAATCTGATCTATGAGTCTACGACGGTGCATGTCAACTAAAATTTTATGGTGAGCTAAAAAATCTGCACCTAAAATTGGCTGCTTGACTCCAGCTGTAATAAAATTCCAGCAGAGTTGCGATCGGTGACTGATAGGCGTCTGTAGTCGGCGCTAAGGTTTCAAGAAATGCCATGCGATCAGAAATTGATAACCGTAAGCCGGTTGCGTTATTGTGTGAATTGTTTATACGAACATGATACTAAATAATGTTTTTCCAGTAAAAGGTGTCGCTTATACGCATGATTTCACAATAGTTTATTGCACGATGCATGCACAAAACCCAAGCTCAGCACTTCTTCGAACCATGTGGCGAAGGCTCACCACGTGCTCAACCCAACACGTGTGAGGTCTAACTAGCAACGGCAATGGTTGGTGTGAAAGCAGCAAATGGAGATCAGCATCATCTTAGAGCCCTCATAGATTCGGGTTCTCAAATTTCAGTTATTACGAGACTTGTACAGAGAGAGCAGCGCAGATTTTAGGATTAAAACGACGTAAGTGCAAGAGCACTATTTTCGGCGTCGGCGAGCATGAAAGCAGTAGCAAAGGAATGCTTACTATACAATGCAAATCATTGCATAATAATTTCACATTTAGCATAGACAAAGCTCATTTCATCATGAGCAATCTTATCAAAAATCTTCCAAATGTAAATTTACCTAAGCCTTCATGGTCATACATCGAAAACATTAATTTAGCAGATCCAAAATATTAAAAAAACGTCCGGTAGACTTACTTTTAGGAGCAGATGTCTACTCCACAAAATTATTGGATGGTATTTTGAGAGGTCCGACTAGCGAGGAACCCATAGCACAGCAGACTTATCTTGGCTGGATCCTCTGCGGCTCCGTCAAATCATATTAGTGCAACGTCATGTTACATAACAATTATTACGACTTGCAAAGATTCTGGGAATGCGAAGACATTTCCCAAGAAAAGGAGATGACGTCAGAAGATGAATTTTGTCTTTAATATTTTTCTAAAACGACTAGAAGGTCGGAGGATGGAAGATTTGAGGTGCGCTTACCTATCGTAGAAGAATTGAAGCATAAATTAGGGTCATCAAAAACTACAGCATTAGCACAGTATCAGAGTTTAGAAAGAAGATTGCATCGAAATACAGCATTAGCAAATAACTATAAAAAGTTCATGCAGGAGTACATGGACTTAGGTCATATGGAACGTTCAGCATCTGAAATAAAAATGGAGTTCTACTTATCTCATTCACCTCATTATGGAGTCATCCGAGACAGCTCCACTACAACGAAGCTACGTGTAGTATTCAATACATCAGCAAAGTCTTCGAGTGGATATAGCTTAAATGATATAATGTACAAGGGGCCCAATCTTCAGCAGGATCTACAGCAGATAATTTTGAAATGGCGTCAGTTTAAATTTGCTTATACAGCAGACATCGAAAAGATGTACAAGCAAATTTGGGTTTTTCCCGAAGATCAAGCATATCAGAAGATATTTTGGCGGGAGTCTAAAGACCAACCCGTGCAAGCGTATCAATTAAAAACAGTTACTTACGGAGAAAAAGCAGCAAGTTTCTTAGCAATAAATTGTTTAAAGCAGTTAGCAGTAGAAGAGAAGAAGAAGTGTCCAGAGGCAGCGAAAGAAGTAGAAGAAAGCTTCTTCGTAGACGACTTTTGTGGTGGTAATCATACTTTACAGCAGAGCAAGCAATTACAAGCAGATTTAATTGAGCTTCTAAAATTAGGTTTAAATTTACGAAAATGGAAGTCAAATGACCAGCAACTTCTAGCATATTTAGATACAGAGCAGTGTAACAAGCAGACGCACGAATTTAAGCATATAGAGTCGACGAAAACCTTAGGTCTAAGCTGGGACCCCCAAGGTGACGTGTTTACATTTCAATGCAAAATAGAATATTCTGAAGCAGAACCAACTAAGAGGTCTTTATTGTCCGAAATATCGAGGTTATACGACCCCTTAAGTTGGCTTACGCCATTGAGCACGACACTGAAATTATTATTTCAAAATGTGTGGTTATTGAAAATAGAATGGGATGATAATCTCCCGCAGAATATGAAAACAAAATGGTTAGATTTACGCCAAGAGTTGCAAAATATAGACACATTTAAAATACAACGGTGGATCGGGACTTCTGAAAACGACAAGCTCGAGTTTCATGCATTTTCCGACGCCTCTAGCAAAGCATTTTCGGCAGTAATTTACTGTAAGGTCATAAAAAATAGCAAATCATCAGTATCATTATTAGCAGCCAAAGCAAGACTCGCACCATCAAGCAAAGTTCAGACCATCCCTAGGTTGGAATTAATGGGAGCTGAACTATTTATTATCAAAATTGATGAGCAAGGTTCAAAAATGTTTACATCAATACAAAGCAGAAGTGTATCGCTGGACAGATTCTACAGCAGTTTTAGGATGGATACAGGGAGACCCATCACGATGGAAAACATTTATATCCAATCGAGTCAGAGCAATAACGCAAGTAATGCCAAAATCATGTTGGCACTACGTTAAAACTGACGAAAACCCGTCTGATTCAGCTAGTCGCGGCTTAAACGTGACTCAGCTCAAAAAAGATAAGCTATGGTGGAACGGCCCATCATGGTTGCCGTCATTAACAGTTAAAGAGCCAACATTATACGAGACTACATTAGAGCTAAAAAATCAATACAAACAATCTAATACTATAATTCATACGGATCCTCAAGCATTAAACATCATCGAACAATTAATAAATAAGCATAGCAACATAACTCGATACTTGCATACTTAGTATGTATATAGCATAGTTATTCACATACTTGCATGGATATTACGAATAACAAAGCGCAAACAACGCCGCGAAGGATATCTCACATTACGAGAATTACAATACGCAAAAATGCTTATTGTAAGAAATGTACAGCTGGAGCACTTTAATGAAGAAATTAAACTGTTATCAAATAAAAGACCGTTATCATCAAAAAGCAAAATTTTCAATTTAAATCCGATTTTAAACGATGACAAAATTTTACGAGTTGGTGGCCGTCACAAGAACGCGAGTGTAAGTACCGAAATAAAAAATCCTATCATCATACCTTACGAAAGTCGACTTACAATTTTACTGATACAGCAAGCACATGAACTAACATTCCATGGCGGTCCACGAATTACATTGGCCAATCTTAGACAAAGGTATTGGATCATTGGTGGTATAAGAGCAACCAAAAAGTATATCAGAAAGTGCGTGACCTGTAGGAAAAACACACCTATTTTAGGTCAGCAGCTCATGGGCGATCTTCCCACAGCACGTGTTAACCCGAGGCCAGCATTTTATAACACCGGTGTAGATTTTACAGGATACATCGATGTAAAAGCAAATAAAGGACGAGGTATTAAAACCATGAAAGGCTACATAGATTTATTCATTTGCATAGTCACGAAAACAGTATATATAGAAATAGTATCAGACCTCACGATTCCGCATTTTTGGTGGCTCTCAGTAGAATGGCAGCTCGTCGCGGCACGCCTCGTCACATCTTCAGTGACAATGGCACTAATTTTGTAGGAGCAAACAGATTGAACTCGGATCTGCAGCGCATAGCGGTCTGGGCTAGATCTTTTGGTCTACTGGTTAACCCGAAAAAATTACAGGCCATGATCATAGGCATTAAATATATGACCCAACGTCTATATAATGTGCCTAAGATTATATATGATGGTACCATTATTGATTACTCAGAATCGGCTAAAAATTTAGGATTAATTTTAGATAGTAATCTTTGTTGGAATCCTCAGGTTAATGAAGTGAGCAAAAAGATACACCATTCGTTGCACATGTTGAAGAGGCTCCAAAACTTTTTCCCTTTGCACACCAAAATTTTCCTTGTCCAAACACTCATTTTCCCTATCCTCGACAATGCTGACTCCTGCTACTTAGATGTTACCGAAGAGCTGTTTACAAAACTAGAACGCTTGCAGAATCTCTGTATCGTTTTGTTTTTGGTTTAAGAAAGTTCGACCACATATCAGCTTTTCGATTAAAACTCAAGTGGCTCCCTATTCGTTTCCGTTGCAACTCCCATATCCTTTGTTTATTATATAATATCTTATATAATCCCCTGTCTCCTTCCTATCTTCTCGAACGATTTAACTTCTCTCGACCCCTCGATACCCCTTGTAGGTCCAATGTTAGAACTAATCTTTCCCTTCTATCCCATCGCTCCAACTTCTACTCCTACTCCTTTACCGTTCACGCAGTCAGATTGTGGAACTCGCTCCCCCACACCGTACGAGATAGTCCCACCGTTACTATTTTTAAAAGACGTTTGAAAGAGCACTACCTCGAATCTCTATCCATGTAAATACTGTTATTATATATACATATAGTATTTATATATTATAGGCATATTATTATATTACTCTCATACTCATAGTATTTAGGTATTGTATTTTATATTAATTATTTTAATAGTGTATATATTATTACATATTATAATATTTTATTTATGTTTTAGTATAGACATAATATGTAAATGTATTTGTAATTGTGCACGTTCTATCTGCTTTCTTTTATCCCTTTTCTCTCCGTAGGGCTGCTGGAAGATATTTCTTTTTAGAAATAAGCAGAACCTTTGTGTCATTTTTCCATGGAAAGTGTAATGTTTTAAATGTTTCTTGTGTACAATAAATTGTTAAATTAAATTAAAATTAAAAATTGATGCAGGAGCAATTTCAGAACATTTTCGATGATAACACTTTAGGAGAGATAGCAAGCATGAATATCACTTGGCATTTCAATGTAGCGAAATGGTGCCAAGCATCAGGTTTATGGGAAAGAAATATAAGAAATTTAAAGCTTCATTTAAAAAGGGTCGTGGGTGAGCAAAGACTTACATATGAGAAATACGCTACCCTATTAGCAAAGATAGAAGCAATCTTAAACCCTAGGCCCCTCTGCGCGCTCACAGAGGACCCAGAGGACTTAGACTATTTGACACCAGCACACTTTCTAGTCGGCAGAGCAGAGTTAACTATCATAGAAACAGAGCAGGATGCTAGGTCAAGATGGTATTTAATATCAAAAATATATTTCGATTTGTGGAAGAGATGTAGGATCGAATATATGACTCAGCTCTCAGTAAGATCGAAATGGTTAAGAGCACGAAATAATCTTCAAGTTGGCGATTTAGTCACTATTCAGGACGAGAATATGCCCCCGGGCAAATGGCTCATGGGGAGGGTATTGGAGCAGCATACCGGAGAGAACGGATTGGTTCGTGCCGTCACTCTGACAACAAAAAACGGAATTATCAGAAGGCCAGTAGTTAAATTATCATTGTTACCTATCTCGAACGCAGCAAGCAGCGACCGTGAAGAAGAATCTGAGGCACAAAAAGAAGAGAAAAAACAAAGAAAACCTATCAAGCAGAGTAGTTTCACGTCCATGGCGATAGCATTTATATTATTTATGTCGATTGTGACGACTTCTTATGCAGCTAAAAATTTACCTAGCAACATGTCTCTATATTTTGATTATACCGGAAGTGCAAAGATCATTGGGGATAAGTGGACTCTCATAGCATACTACAATATGTCTCCGTACTGGGAAGGATTCACCGCAGCAAAAAAGTTCATTAATTATACAGATATAATAATATGTAGTTATATTCCCGACTATGACTATTTTTCAACAATTAAGCTACAATTACAGCACGAGTTCGAGGAACTGGATCACTACAATCGTTTGTTATTAAATCAGCGTTTTAAGGCGCGTGCGAGGTAGCGCCGGGCGCTTATCAATGGTGTCGGTTACGCCGCCAACTATCTGTTCGGAGTATTAGACGAGAGATTTGCGGAACAGTATAGGAACGACATCGAGCTTATCAGACAGAATGAGCATCACCTTAACAACTTGATACAGAATCAAACATCAGTCGTCGAGGCATAATACAATTTACTGAAACGCACAGAACAATCGATTCAACTTCAGCATAAATCGATAAATAACCATCTTGAAGATTTGTATAATTTTACTAATTCTCTAAAGTCGGAACATATTCAGATTTCGGACGTTCAACATTTTTTACTGTCGTCATTCACGGCGATGAACTTATTTCAAAACCTGAAAAGAATTCAGGACACGATTTTAAATACCATCACAGATATTTCACATGGCAAGTTTAATATGCATTTATTAACTCCGGAACAAATTAAAAGCTAATTACAATTCATAGGTAGTCAGTTGACAAAGGATATCACGTTACCCATTGACAACATACAATCAGACTTACGGAACGTTTACAGTTTACCTAGAATTAAAGCAAGAATGTTAAAGGATTATTTTATATTCGAAATATCGTTTCCATTAACTAATAGAGAAGCATACAACGTTTACAAAATTATTTCGATTCCTAAGCAGATAGCAAGAAAGGCGATCACTGTCCTCCCAGTAGATGATTAGTAGATGATTAACAATTTGAAAATAGGAATCCTTTCCTAAATTGAAATCAATTTAGGAAAGGATTCCTATTTTACCCTTTCCACATTTGAGCTTCAACTATGTTTCAATAATGAGCAAACTTACTTATGTCATCTCAGCAAGCCCATACATTATCTCCCACCAGATGAGAGGTTCTGTAAGATCGACGTAAGAATTAAGCAATGTCTCGTCAGCAAATCAGCATGCAGAGATCAGTGGATTCAGCTGAAGGATGAGTCCCAATATTTTTATTTTTGCTGTAATACATATCAGGTCAGAAACATATGTTCAGATCGTGTTAGCACAGATCAGCTGAATGGGGCTGGTATATTGAGTATCGAGCCTAACTGCATGATAAAGGGCCGAGACTTTACTATGTACCTACTCTCAGACCAATTCCAGGAATGAGATCTATTCGGATTTGGGCGTTATAGCTCCCAAATTTCATAATATTAATCATATGATCAACCAATCACACTTGCAATATTCGGACATCCTTGATAACAGCGAAATTGATATAAACAACTCCATCAATGATTTAGGCAAGCAAGTAGAAGAGTTGAAAGTCGCCACTAAAGATTTAAAGACATCAGATAGTCAAATATCGGGTCACGACGTTCATCAATACAGTATCTCATACAGCCTGCTCGCTCTCGTGGTTATAGCAGCGTCATTCATACTGTGGAAGAAGTATAGGAAAAGATTCAGCAGTGTCTCCGCAAGCAGAACCTAGTGTAGTGTTTAGTGCGAAAGCAGAGTACGGCTGACCGTCAGCCGAGTGAAGTGTGTAGTGTAAATATCACGAGGGACATAGCAACCTCCCCTATATTTACCAAATGTAATTTCCCCCCAAAATCAACCTAATTTTTTGTATCTTTTCGGCTCGGGAGTATGTACGGTGTTTATGACATCACACCGTAACATTTTTCACATCACAATGCATTTTACCGTCAGTACGCGTTCATAATTAGCAAGCACCGCGCGTGCTCCCCTAGCACTTTTATAGCATATATCAATCTTATGTGGGACAATTAATAAAATATTTATGTTCGGGAACACATTTGGTTTTATTATCCAAATCCCCACACTACTTAACATGGGAAATATAATATTGAAATGACTTGGAACCAAGAGTGCAAGCATCATAAAAATTAAAATGCATTTAATTAAATGCATTTTAATTTTTATGATTTTTCTTAACATAATACAGGCCGTACCTTTATTGTTCATAGGTAGGTAAACCACTATTTGAATCCATTTTAAGGGAACTTACTTAACTTACTATTGTTTGATGTAGGGACGTATTCCCTTTTGTGTGGACAAAAGTGCATGCTTGCACTCTTGGTTCCAAGTCATTTCAATATTATATTTCCAATGTTAAGTAGTGAGTCTCGTCCTAAACTCCGGTCTAAATGGTATATTTAGCTAAACGTTGTATGTACGCAATAAGTGAAATGACAATATAATATTATCGGGACTATACGTTTCATTTATCTCTCCAACACAAAGTAAAACCCACATTGGTGACCCCGAGAACACGAGTTTGGTGAATATAAAGTAAACAATATTTTGGTGAAATGACCCGAGGATCTGGTTCATCCGCGTGCAAGCGATATTGGCACCTCAGAAGTTGAGCGATGAGAGCCGTTTTGATCTGGTACTCTCCACACTCCCAAAGGAGGTAATCATACAAATATCGTATTTCCTGGCAAAGCCGCCAGACACTGGAAAGTTTGAGGCACTGAAGTCAAAATTACTCGGCATCTTTGAAGACCCTATGGCCAGGCAGATAGAGAAATTGATCGGCGAAATGGAGCTGGGAGACCAAAAACCTTCCCAACTACTGCATCGCATGCAAAATTTAGCTCACAACAAGATTCCTGACCACACGCTCAAGGTGCTCTGGCACAAACGATCCGTGCGGTGTTGGCTGTTTCGGACACAAAGGACCTCAACAACCTGGCGGTCATCGCCGACAATGTCGCTAAAGCCACTCGCACGTCACATTTGACAGAAGTGTCACACAAACCAAGAGCTGCGGAACGCTATGAAGACCAGGAAATCAACAGCATCTCGGCCGAATTGGCCAAGATAAATATACGTTTGGTCAACATGATGCGCGACCGATCTAGAGGCCGACGAAGCAGCAGCAGAAACCGTCAGTTTGCCGTCCACGTTCAACTACAAGAGGCCGCAACCCGAGATCGACGGAGTGGCTCTGCAGGTACCACTACAAGTTTCGCCAAAATGCTTATCGCTGCGAGTAGCCATGCGCATGGAGACCGAGGGAAGCTTGCAGCAGCAGCAGTTCGGCCGCCCCCTCCACGTCGGGAAACTAGCTGAGGAGGTGCAGCCCCGGCGGAGGCCTGTACCATCGTCCACTACAGACGCATATCAGTCACCGATCGCAACTCTGGTCTGCGTTTTCTCATAGAGACATGCTTCCGGTGAACAAGAATATTTTTAAATCTTTGCAGCCAACTAATTATAAATTGTACGCCGCTAACGGCACCGAAATTAAAACATATAGTGTTAAAACTTTAGTATTAGATATTACTTTAAGACGTCCCTATTGCTGGGATTTTATTATAGCTGGAGTCAAGCAGCCAATTTTAGATGCAGATTTTTTAGCTCACCATAAAATTTTAGTTGACATGCACCGTCGTAGACTCATAGATCAGATTACTGATATAAGTAGATCAGCGCCTGTTGTAAAAATTGGTCAGCCTGCTTTATAACATCGATCGTTGAGAGTCATCCATATTTTGATATGTTTTGTAAATATCCCGATTTAACTAAACCACTATCATTTACGGAAACGCCTTCACATAACGTGCTACATCATATTGAGACGACCCCCCTGTAAAATGGTATTATTCATAAATATTTGAATATGTATGAATAATACCATTTTACAAGGTTTAGATTTTCTGTTTAATTATTTGGATGACGTTATTATTGCCAGCGAGAATGGAACCTAACATAATGAACATTTAATGGTAATTTCGAAAGGTTCAATACTTATGGTATCACTATCAACATAAGTAAATGTTGTTTTGGACAGTCGCGAATAGAATTCTTATGTCACGAAGTTAGCGAAGAAGGAAGAAGGCTAAATGAAAAAGCAATCGAAGCAATTGTAAATTTTCCCAAACTCGAAACTTAACTTTAAGTTCACTTAAAATGGAGTCATATAGTGGTTTCCGGAACAAATTAAAAGCTAATTACAATTCATAGGTAGTCAGATGACAAAGGATATCACGTTACCCATTGACAACATGCAATCAGACTTACGGAACGTTTACAGTTTATTTAGAATTAAAACAAGAATATTAAAGGATTGAAAAAGTTGAAGCAATTGTAAATTTTCCCAAACTCGAAACTTAACTTTAAGTTCCCTTAAAATGGAGTCAAATAGTGGTTTACCTACCTATGAACAATAAAGGTACGGCCTGTATTATGTTAAGGAAAATCATAAAAATTAAAATGCATTTAATTAAATGGATTTTAATTTTTATGTTTCTCCTTGTACATATACTTATTCCACTTATATTGCTTAAATATAGTTATCATAAGCTTGTTTTAGGAGGTATCTTTTGGTAATATTCATAATGAACGCCACAAAATTATTACTACCACAACAATTTCGAATGTATTTAAAAAGATACATTAGTACACCGAACAAAAATATTGATAATGTTGTGAAAAAGAGAAATGAAAATGCAAGTTTTAATGTAAGTTTACCTAGTTATATAAATTAATGTTTAAAGAATTTATTCTCATAAAAGATACAATATCCACTTACATGAGAACAAGATATAAGTTTTATGCTTAAGATAGTACAATTCGAACCTATTATTGCAAAACATTTTTTTTACCAGAACTACGGAGAAATAAAAGGAAGGGCAATGATTTTGGCAGTCTATGCGTATGTATGTATTTATCTGTGTATATTATGTATGTGCGTATGTATGTTGTATGTATGTTGATGTGTATATTTGTTCCATCGTAGCTAATAAACTACTGATCAGATATTAATGATTAAGGTGTCAGATGTCAATAGATTTGTAATAATGGCCCGGGCAACATAGGCTACACAATTCTCGTAGTCGGGTTGTAGTTTGTAACTTTTGATTACACTAGATTAAAATTAAAAATACTTATGAAAATAGTAATTAACGAGAACAGTATTAGGTTTGTGCGGAACAATTTTGAATAACATAGTTAAATAGTTGGTGTTTGAATAACGATTTTATTTTATTAAACGAGTTAATATTTTTAAATTTTACAAGTATTATTAAACGTGTATTAAGCGAGTTAAACGAGTTAAAAACTATTAAACGAGTTAATATTTGTAATATGGTCGGGTAAACTATTATAAATTTGTGCTCCTTCAAAAGTGATGCTCTTTTTGGCATAGTTAGGGCGTATTTTAGGTAAAATTAATAAATTTGGCCGGCGATTGCTTCGAGTACTTATTTGTGATTTTACGTCAAAAGATAATTCACTTTTAATTTTACCGTCTTTTTTATTCGTATTATAGGTGTAAAGTTGCATAATGTTCATATATTTCGTATCATTATAAATTTTGGCTGTTGGTGTTAAGTATGCGTATCGAAAAATTATTTTTATTATTTTATTTTGTAATCTTTGTAGTTTATTCAATTTAGCTTTTTTTGCATTACCCAAAATCTCAGTAAGAAATAGTAGATGTGACTTGACGATACAAATATTGAAGCGTAATTTTGTTGGTATACATTGGTTTATAGAGCCTATTAAAGATGATAGCTTATTAATTTTAGAATCTATTTGGTTATTCCATGTAAGATCTCCAAGATATCCATTCTCATGCCTAGGTATTATTAGCTTTTTTTTCAATTGGGGTGTTGTCTACAACTAGTGGATCATGTGTTGGGATAATTTTGTTTTTTGAGCTAAAAATTATGTAACACTTTTTGGAGACATTGATTGTTAGAAGATTGTATTTAAACCAATCAGAAAGAATATTTAAATCACTTCGTGCTTGTTTGATGCTATCGTGAATATTAGCTCCAAAGTAAAACAGACAGGTATGGTCTGGATATAAAGTTAAGTAACCTTGTAGTCCTATTTTATCAATATTGTTTAAATATATTAAGAAAAGAACTGGTCCCAAAATTGATCCCTGCGGGACACTACAGGTAATAGGGAGAGGTTTACTCCGTCAATTATCAATTTTTACAATTTGATACAGTTTTTTAAGTAGGATTGTAACATTCTTAATGCTTTGACTATAATTCCAATAATTTTAATCTTTCATATTAGTAATTAATGGCTGACAGTATCAAATGTTTTTTTTTAAATCTATAAAACCCCTAATACAATATTTTTCTTATCTATATTTTCTTTTATTTTAATTACTAGATTAATTATGGCTGCTGTAGTACTACTTTTTGTTCTAAAACCGTATTGTCTTTGTGAAATTAAGTGAAAATACTTCAAATAATAATTAGTTAGTCGTAAATGTAGAAAAAATTCAAAGATTTTTAATAGGATCGGTAAAACTAAAATTGGGCGGTAATTTCCGGAAACTGTTTTGGGACCTGATTTGTATATGGGCGTCACTTTGGCAATTTTTAAACTGTCTGGAAATTCACCATTTGTCAATAGTTTATTGAAACATTTAGATAGTTTATAACAAATGTAGTCCTGAAAGCATTTTATAGTTTTAGTATTAATTTTATCCACTCCACAGCTTGATATAATCTGATATAGATAATCTGATAATCTAAGATCATCGTGGTACCTTTTTGGTATTTGAACTGCTAGTAATGATTAAAAGTTTCGAAAATCTCGTCTAAATTAGTAATTGTTTTCGAGTTTGTTATGATTTTTAAAGGAACATAACTTTTACAAATTTATTATTAGTTAAGTTATTCACAAAGGACCACATTTTCTTGGGATTATTAGTACTTTGTATATAGTTTATAATATGTAGTATGAATACTTTTTTTCTTGATTTAACTTACGTACTGAGTTTCTAATTTCTTAAAAAAAAACAATTCTTTTCTCGTATCTATTTGACTTGTACTGATACCAGAGGTAATTACCTAATTTTTTGAATTTATGATCTATGAAACAAAATTAATTGGTTTTGGTAGTAGGTAAGTACATAAGCCACCACAATACCTTTTATTTCAAGTAAGTTACAAAATAATTTATTCATTATTTTTATTATTATTATTTTGTTTATTAATAAACTAAGGACATAACATTAAGCTTAATCTAAGCAGTGTAACATAAACCATTGCTGGTTTTTGCGCACATTCGTCTGCATATTGCATACTGCATATTCGTCGTCGATAGCTCATTTAACTTATATTTAATTAGACAAAGCTTATATCTTAATTATGTTATTATTAAGATTAACAATATGTTTTTAAAGCTACACACATTTTAATAATTGCGAATTCAAAAGATATATATGTCGCTGCGTAACACGTTACTAAATCAAACACCACACATTTGCTGAACTCACTTTATTTTAAATCACCTCATATCATGCTTATATCAGTCTTACAAAAGACACCGCTAGCGCGGGTTAGGATCGAACAAACGCCATCTATCGGCATACGGTGGAACTATATATATGAAAATCAATGTTTGCATTAAAATGTTCAGTTTGATGGGTGATATCTTTAAATTTAAGAATATTTATGTGATTTATATATTTAATTATTTTACTATGTATTTGTATTATTTTCCTTTTATGTATTAAAGATTAAATCTGTATTAAGCATCCCGCCCACCAAAAGGACTCGTTCCTTTTCAAAACTTATTGACAGTTACAAAATATGAAAAGGTAAACCATACCATAGGCGCTAATTGTCCACCTGTTAATTTTTAAACCTTTCTACTCTACTTTCAACATTTCTACATTTAAATTTTACAAAGTAACATGTTCCATTCACATATACTCGACTTATGACAATGTACTTTCAATGTAAATAACAACAGCTTCTTACTTATCTATATAACACTTTAAGAGGAAAAATTGCACTAGCACTAATCTAACTGAGCTGTAACTACCACTCCCCACAAATATTTTGTGAGTTAAGAACAAAAATCAAGAATTAATCGGCTTTAGGCAAAAAACACAATTTATTACAGGGACGTATACATATACCATTTTTGGTTGTAATACTAACTACTCGAGTGATATTATCTTTTCCTGGATGTTTTTCGATTATTTTACCTAACAGCCACCTAGCTGGTGGTATATTATGATCTCTAATAACCACAATATCGTTAACTTCTGGTTCAATATTTTTAGTAAACCACTTATATCTATGATTTAAAGTCACTAGATATTAATCTGACCATTTACGCCAAAAATCATTAACCAGTTTTTGGGTAAGCTTTCATCTCTGAAGACAAGTAAGACGGATTTCAGTATAATCTGGTTCTGGAATTGTAACCAGTGGTTCGCCGACCAAAAAGTGACCGGGCGTCAAAGGCCTTGGATCATCTGGATTCTCGCTCAAAAAGGATAGAGGACGCGAATTCAGGCAAGCTTTCATCTGTGTCAGAACCGTAGTCAGTTCCTCAAAGGTAAGTGTTCCGTTACCTATTACTCTTTTGAGGTGTGTTTTAGTGGACCGCACACCGGCCTCCCACAGGCCTCCAAAGTTTGGCGCATGCGGAGGGATAAAATGTCATGTAGTACCTGCCTCGGTTAGTAGATGGGCGATTTCGCCTGGAAGCTGGGATTTAGCTCTCTTAAACATATCTCGAGTTCTTTATCAGTTCCCACGAAATTTGTGCCATTATCGCTAAACATTTGCTGGCAGCGTCCTCGACGTGATACAAATCTTTTAAAAGCAGCTATGAAGCCAGACGAAGTCAAGTCAGATACTGCTTCCAAATGTATAGCCTTCGTAGACATACAAATGAAAAGGCATATGTAGCCCTTATAAGATCGTGCTCCTCTACCAGGTGAAAATCTTATGAATATATGGCCTGTGAAATCTACTCCTGTGGACAGGAAAGGTTTGGTAGGTGTTAATCTAGTCTTTGGAAGTTGTCCCATAAATTGATTGTTGTTCTGGCGCGAATAACGAACACATATCACACAATCACGATAACATTTTTTAACTTTCTCTCTTGCTTTTATTATCCAGTATTTACTTCTCAAAAAATTCAGCATAAGCTGAGGCCCCCCGTGAAGTGTTCTAAGATGCGGGTCCATAATTATTAACTTAGTAATATGAGATTCACTAAGCAAAATTGTAGGATGTTTTTTATCGAATGATAATGAAGAGTGCATAATTCGGCCGCCCACCCATAATAACCCATTCTGATCCAGAATCGGTGAAAGGGTGTGCAGTTGATTTTTCTTAGTAACACTTCCCGTGGCTCTCAGATTTTTAATATCCTGTTCAAAATAAAATTCTTGCGTAGCTTTTAGACATCTATTTAATACTTCATCAATTTCTTTAACTGTTATTAAATTATTACCTTTTTTGTTTCAGGTTCCCGAGTCTTCAAGAACTTCATGCAGTATGATAACACTCTCAACATTTTGGACAAATTCGAAAATCTCAATCATATGAAATTTTCTTTAGGGTGTATTAAAGTTGTCAGCGCCTTGATTGGTCTCGTTTCTATGTCGGTACTGACATTTAATTTATTAGAGTAAACATCACTCGCTCTTAATGCCTTCGGACCATGCCACCACAATTCGTGCTCTCTCAATTCTCTTACCGATGTACCTCTTGAGGCACAGTCAGCGGGGTTTTGATCTGTGGGAATATGATTCCAGTGGTCGTAGTCGAGAATAATTAATATTTCGGAAACCCTGTTACTAACAAATGTGGTCCAACGACTTGGTTCTCCTCTAAGCCACGCCAGAACTACAGTTGAATCGGATCAGGCAAACCACTTCTCTTTAGGTATCTTCAATATTTGTGACACTTCAAATGACAATTTTGCACCAAGCAAAGCTGCACATAGATCCATTCTTGGAATAGTAATCTGTTTGTCGACCGGCGCGACTTTTGTTTTCGCAGTAACGATATTAACGTAAGTATTACCCATTTTATCTTTAGATTTGATATATACTACTGCAACATATGCCACTTGAGAAGCGTCAGCAAAAACGTGCAACTCTATGGGATTGCCCTTCCTGATCGCAACCATCGAGGTAAGGAAATTATTTTTACATAATTTAATTCTTCTCTAAAGCAAATCCATTCATTTAAAAGGTCCGGTGTCAGATTATCATCCCAATTTAATCCAGATTTCCACAGTTTTTGTATCAAGATTTTGGCCGTTATCAACACTGGCGCTACCCAACCCATTGGATCGTAGAGCCTTGCATCGATACTGGCTGAGTAATCTCTGGTAAGTTGTAGGTATATTCAAATATGTCCGAGTTTTTATTCCATGAAATACCCAAAACCTTGATAGTGTCATTGATTTTAAAAACAAATGTATCCTTAGAATTTTGATTTTCCTTCTCTATATAACTTAACAACTTTTGACTGTTGCTACACCATTTTTGGAGTCTAAATCCACCTTCTCCCATTCGTTTATTAATTTCTTTATAAATATCAATAGCTTCTTCATCTGTTTCACAGCCGGTTAATAGGTCATCGATGTAATAATCTTGTCGCGTTAATTTTGCAGCTAAAGGGTATTTTAATTGCTCATCCTTTGCCAGCTGTTGAAGAGACCTTACCGCTAAATATGGTGCGCAAGCTGTGCCAAAGGTAAGTCGTAAAAGTCGAAAATGGCGGATAGGTTTTTTTGGATTATCACGCCATAAGATACGTTGAAAATCCACATCACTTCGATTTACTGCCACTTGTCTGTACATCTGTGTTATATCAGCTACGATACAATACGGATGTGTTCTCCATCGCATTAATATGTGGCGCAAATCTTGCTGAAGTTTCGGACCCACTAATAATGACTCATTTAATGATACCTTGTTGACACCTTTACATGACGCATCAAAAACAACCCTGACTTTTGTTGTCTCTTTGTCCTCTCGTACTACAGCGTGGTGTGGAAGATAAACAGCATAAGGATTCTATATGTCATGTTCTTTGGTAATTTCTTCCATATGATTTTGTTTCAGATAATCATTCATAACGTTTGTATATTCAAGACGTAAATGTGAATCTCCACCAAGTTTGCGTTCTAACAATATGCATCTTTCATAGCGACATCCTTGGACTTGTCGTACATGCACTGTGGATCAGGATCTCGAAATGGTATTCGCACAATATATCTACCTTCACTAGTTCTTGTAGTTGTAGTCTCATATATTTCTTCGCATATTCGTTCTTCTTTTGTAAATTCCTTTTCAATGTTGTCTGGCTCTCTCTTAATCTCCCAAAATTGTTTCAGGATATCATCTTCTTTTACCTTTAAATGTAAATTAACAACTCTTGGTGTTGATTCTTCTGTGTCACCTACCTTGCCGGATAAAATCCACCCCAGCTGGGTATTCTGAGCAACAGGACCACTGGGCGTTGGATGTTTGAGAAGACCACTTAATAATATTTGACTATAGCCTTCTACTCCAAGAATAATATCTATTTTTCCAGGTGAACCATAATAAGGATCTGCTAAAGGTAAATGATCGAGATATGGCCAGTTCAGGATGAAAGTCTTACCAGATGGAAGAAATGATGTTAATGAAGTTAAAACAAACGCATTAATTGACAAAGAAAAGTTACGATTATGAAGTCACTCTAACTCAAAAATAACAATGCTCTTAGATCTAAGTCTTCTTTCACCTACACCTGTCACTAAACCATTTACTGGCATACGCTTAAGACCTAGTGATTGCACTACACATTCAGTGACAAAAGAGGCTTCTGAGCCTTGATCTATCAAAACACGTACAGTTTGACAGTAGCCATTTTGTGATTTTACCTTAACTAATGCTGTAGCTAACAACACTTTGTTACGATTATGATAATCCTCTCTAGCAAAATGAGCTACTACTTTCTTCTCATATTTTGGAGTTTCATGATTGTGAACTGCATCTACCACAGAGTCAAACGCAGGACCCGTTGATATAGTCGATGTTCTGGTAACCCCATGAGGTCAACTTCTCTCTAAATGCAGCAATGTGTGATGCCTTCTGCCACATCGGCGACAGCACGTAGCAGTGGTGGCAGTTCTTAACGTTGTGGGTAGGTGCAAAACAATTGAAACAAAGCCTCTTCGACTGTATGAACTCTGATCTCTCTTGAGGAGACTTAGATCTAAATTGTTTGTATTGATATAGCAAGTGTGATTTGTTACACATTACGCAGCTTTTCTCTTCTTGGATAGTTGAATGTAAGGTTTTGATTTCGTTAGGCGGTGAGACGCAGCGAATAGGCTTTGATCCAGACAACATCTCTAATGTTCTAAATTTTTTCTCCAAAAATGAAACTAACTGATCCCAGGTTGGGAAATCATCCGATGCTACACGACTGACTTCTGTCTCCCACTCCATTCGTGTGTCATAATCCAATTTAGATACGGTCAAGTAAATAATGACGACGTCCCATGTATCTGTTCTAACTCCTAAATTCTTTAGTGACTTTATGCATATGGCTGTAGTATCTAATAAATTTTTATAGAGGTAGCTGACTCGTTGCTGATACATTTTTGGGAAAACAATCGTTTCATTATTTCATTAGCATTATATCTTTTATTGCTATACCGACGAACCAACTCGTCCCAGGCTTCAGTATAATTAACTTCTGTAGTAGACAAACTTCGTAACAGAATTTCGGGCTCACCTTTCAGACCGCTTTTCAAATAATGAAGCTTCTGCACCGCACTCAAGTTGTCATTACTATGGATAAGAGACTTGAACATGTCGTGGAAACTTTGCCGCTCTTCATATGTCCCAGAAAATGTAGGAAGCTGAATTTGAGGTAGCTTTATTTCTGGTTTTGAGGCATTACAGTCATGGGCTGGTACATTTTCTGTTTTATTCTTTTTGTTTTTATCTAATTTCAACCTTGTTTTATAAACAATGTATGTCTCTTCCACGGTGTTGTACCGTTCCTCCACACAATAAGCCAACTTCGATCTTTCGGCCTTGGGTACAGCGCTCATAATCTTAAAATGATTATCCGTAAATTTAGTCCATAATGGTTCTAGGCTCTCGAGTCTAGTGTCTATATATACTGATATTAGTTTATCTTTGCTCGTCTTTTTATAATTAACAAAGCCTTTATTAATTTGTATACCAACGTAATACGTTACTAAATCAAACACCACACATTTGTTGAACTCACTTTATTTTAAATCACCTCATGCCTATTTCAGTCTTACGAAAGACTGATATAGGCATGAAGGGTCGAACGAACGCCATCTATCGGCATACGGTGGAACTATATATATGAAAATCAATGTTTTCATTGAAATGTTCAGTTTGATGGGTGAGATCTTTATATTTAAGAATATTTATGTGATTTATATATTTAATTATTTTATTATGTATTTATGTATTAAGGATTAAATCTGTATTAAACATATATATATACAATAAGATATATATATATACATATAAGATATAAGAGATAAATATATATATATACATATGGCGTACGGGATATGGCCATATTGTAATACCGCCACTAAGCTGCGCGGCCGCGTCCACATCTCACAATGGAAACACACGGGCATAACAATTTATGCCCGTGTGTTTCCATTGTGAGATAACACTATAATATTATGCTGAAGCAATGCTTAAGCATTCATTACGCTTAAGTTTTCTCGCGAAGTGAAGAGCATATACAGCTGCTCGAAGCAGCTTAGTCCAAGAAGAACAGCGTGTTGCTAAAGCTAGCAGCGGGTGCTCAATTTCGTTAATTTTTACGGATACATGTACTATGGTTTTTTCTTCTGGCAACGATAGACGGCTAGGCACAAACTTGCGTACCGGCCACATGCTTATCGATTGTGATAATCAAACTGGTCCCTTGAACCACGGTTCATGTTTGATCAACTGACTAGGCGTAAGTCCTCGTGACACGCAATCTGCGGGATTTTCTGAGCCGGCCACGTGATACAGATCATTCGGAGATATGTTTGATTGAATTTGTGAAATACGGTTAGCAACATAGGTCGTAGTCAAACCTATGTGGCGAGGCGACTGACCAATATAGCGCGACCTCAGAGTCCGAAAACACGAACACATTATTTATTTTGTGTCGTTTTGAAAATGTGTTATGAACTTCCTTCAGAACACGGGAAAGTAATAATATTCCATTTAATTCTAAACGAGCGAGCGTAATTTTTGGTTTAGCGGAGGCGACTTGCGATTTCGAACATAATAATGTAACGATCGGCGCCTTGTTATTACATACGACGTGTAGGTATATCACGCATCCGTACGCGGCTTCACTAGCGTCGGAGAACCCTACAATCGTTACCTCCGAATTAATTTCCACTCCTAAATGACGAGGGAATGAAATGCGAGAAATTTGAGGTAATTCATTTAAATATTGTTGTCAAAGATTTACAATACGATGCGGCGGCCTATCGTCCCAGTCGATATTGAGAAGCCACAGCTCTTTAATAATTAATTTAGCGTATAAAATAACAGGCCCTACTAACCCTACATCGTATAAGCGCGCGGTAGTAGAAAGAATTACTCGCTTAGTACAAGTCGACGGCTGGTTAGATATATCAAACACAAAGGTATCTTGTGTCGGTAGCCAACGCAAACCTAACGCCTTGAATACAATGTCGTTATCAAAGGATACTGTTCTAGGCTGGTGATGAGACTCGGGGATGTGATCGACCAGTTCGGGCGAATTAGAAGCCCATTTGAGTAATTCGAACCCGCCCGACTTAAGCAGGGCTACAAGATCCTTGGCTGTCTTAGCTGCCTCTTCTACCGAGGAGACGTGTTCGCGCCAACACTAGCGCGACGTTTAGAATAAACACAAAGGACATCACTACGTGATGTGTGGCCGACCGACTCGGGGGCGCTGTCAGAGAGTGACGAACACTTGCATTTAGATCCCCTTCCGCGCCGGATGCATTTTCAGCTCATCCCGAAACCTAGTGAACGCGAACGCGTGTGCGCATATTTATTTGTGCTCGTTAATATAATACCAAATTCGCCGGCGAACCGCGATAAATCTATCGATAATCCGCTCAACAGCTGTGTAGTGTAGTGAGAAGAAACCTCCGCTCAGATCCAGAACCACCAGCTCAACAATAAGGCCAGTCCCAGATTTCTCCAGCCCTCACATTATTAACCTATATACCTACTTCCCTCAGCTCATAGTCGCATGTGTAAGTTCCTAGCTTACACATTTCTTGGTCCATCGAGCCTTCGTGAAGCCCTTCTCCCTATTACCGGCGTTGGGCCTCATTAGAACCAGCACCTACAGTTCCACTCCGCCCAAATCTGCACATAAAATCAGCTCGATTATTTATATTTTGTCCAATTAATTCTGGCCAGGCCGCCCCGCCATTTTAAAACCAAGTTACAGTCCATTCCCATTATCAATTCGGCACATTTAACATTAAACCCCTATTCTGTACTTTGATATTGACCTATATGTTAATTATTTAAATTATTTTGTGCATATTTCGGCCCATAAATTCATAGGAAAAACCCAAAAAAAAAAAAAAAAAAAAATAGTGTGTAGGTTGTCGGCTTATTGTCGAACAAAGAACTCGAACATTCCAGAACTTCCCTAACGTACCTAATACATAATTTGTGCCAATAATATCTCATATAATTTTCTCAGCTCTTAATTACATACAAAATATTTTAATGTTTGATTCGCATATAAAATAAGTAATAACTAGTGCGTATTGTGAATTACGTTCGGCTCATAACAGAATTGTGAATCGTCGTTGCATTACTAAGTATTTTATCTATATATAACGTTTATATCTTCATATTCTCAATTTTTAAAACACAATATTAATTAACTTAGCATTATTTTAATAGTTATGAGTCGCATAACATCTCAAGTGCCCATACAAACATCGTCGGCTCGCTTCGGTACTTGATTTTTGTGCATTCTGTAGGTAATAGGTACCTACACGGCGCCCGTGCGTAAACAACAGCTGTTACATTCATTCTCAATTAGGTATTCTTCATAGAATAAATAGTGACCTTCACATTGAATTCATATCTTATCTACGTTCTGTGTTTATACAAATATATTATACGTTTAGGTGTTACGTTACAGCTGTTTTGAATAAGTCGGCACACTATTGAGATTGAACCTGCTCATACCTACTTACATTGTTTTCATTACGTTATTTTGTTTCTAACGCGCCCGCTAAGATTTGTTTATATTAAAACTTCAGGACATTAATATAATATTACAGACGACTTCTAACGCATTAATCTCCGCTCATCAAACATACACTAATACTATATTAGCATCAGGCGATCGGTCAGCTCATTTGTTAATTAACTCGTACACATTTTATGATAAAATTGTATACATTGTCGGCACATTATTAAAATCTATTTTCTGCGTTTTAATTAATTGCGCGCGTATTTTCCGCTCATTACTTTTAAATATTTAACTTAGTTACACGCATATATTTTTAAACATGCCTACAAAATCGCAAGCGGCCATATTTAGGCAAACTATAAAATCTATTAGTCGGCTCAGAGAGATCGCATTGGCATTACACAAAGGTGACTCAAAGTCTAACAAAACGGAGTTTAATGCGCGTTTTAAAGACCTACAAAATTTGAAACAAAAATTAGAAAATTTATACTGCGAAATTTTAGACGACGGCAGTGTTACAGAAGAAATTGAAAAGTTTTATACAGCCGGTTACGAGAACGCGCTATCCGAATATTATGATATTTTAACTGCAGCGGAAAATATAAGTTCCACTTCAGAGTCAAGTCAGCTCACTTCTGCCGTTCTGCCCAAAATTGAACTGCCAAAATTCAGCCCACGCGTTGAGGACTGGCCATCGTTTGTTACGATTTTTAGGAGTCTTACAGACGACATGACGTCACTTACAGATGCAGTTAAGCTGCACTATCTTTTGTCTTGCCTATCGGGGGAGGCGCTCAGCATGATTGCGCATTTAAAAATTACAAATAATAATTACAGCGTCGCGCTCGATATACTCACACTTAGGTATGAAAACCGCCGTGTTCTGATAGATGGGTTTGTTGATATAATACTCGGCCTACCTAATATTCATATTCGATCAAGCATACGCGCGACGTTTTTAACTCCGCTCATTTCCGCACAAAGCGCATTAAATAATCTGCGTTTACCTATGGATAGTAATTACGTATTTGTGTCTATTGTAGTTAGAAAATTACGAGGCGAGCTCCGCACCCTGTTCGAAAGAAGATACGGCATCTCGGACACTCTGCCCACCTTAGGTGATTTGATTTCCTTTTTAGAGGAGCACGCGCGCTGTATCGAAACCGAATATTCTAATGCAACGCGCGGTGTTACCTACTCACCACAAACTGGGCCCTCTCGTCAACACACACCCCCCGCAAACTCTCCGCGCAGTCCACGCTTTAGACCAATTAGTCCCGCGTATCCTCGTAATGCTCAGCGCTCGCCATCGGCTCACACTTTAAGTAGCTATCACGTCAGCCCAGTTCCTCATTACCCTCAACGCTACTGGCCCCCCTCCCCCCGAACAGAGCGGCGCGAGTACTCAGCCCGGAATACAGATAAACGCAAGCGATTCTACTGCCCCTATTGTAGGAATACAGAACACAAACTTATCGCGTGTCCGAAATATAATCATCAGCCCACTCAAGGTCGTTGGGATTTCATAGAAGCCAACGACAGATGTCGTAAATGTCTAGGTCCGCATTTTGAACATGAATGTCGTTCGACAAACTCATGCAAAGAGTGTGGAAGTGCAAATCACCACACCTCGTTTCATCGTCACGGAACTCCAAATTCTCCGGTGTCGTCAGCGCATTTGCTTCCTCCTCATTTACGTGCACAGCCCCGCCGGCGTGCTCAAGACAAGCCACATACCTACACGGCCTACACACAACATACGCGTGCACATCAATCATCATCATCAGACCCCAACCAATCGTCTGATCATGCACCGTCTACAACTCATCAATCTCAAAACAAAAAACAATGACTACCTACAATCACGGAGCACATAGAATTAGAAGATCAACCCAATAATTTAAAATGTCATTCAGCTCATAGTACACCTGCATCACATTCAGCTCATAAAATATCTAAATCTAGTTCAGCCCAATATTCTGTAGAATCAGCCCAAGTAAATTCAACTCAGCACATAGAAAACCCATTAAAAACTCCAGTGTTACTTCCCACAGTCGTTTTAAATATATCTGATAAATGCGGAGAATATCACAAGGCTCGGGCTTTATTGGACTGTGGTAGCATGATAACGCTCATAACTCAGCGCATGACTAGAAATCTTAATTTGCAACCAAAACAATGTTCATTAAAAATTACAGGTGTAGGTGATCAGCACATACAAAATTCTAAAGGTTGGGTCACAATAACATTTAGGCCCACACACCGTGACACGCCATCTATTACTACTACCGCTCATATTCTCAAAGACGTTACAGGTTATTTACCTTTGCAAAAAATACCAGATGTTGTACAAGACTCAGCTCATCAGCTCATTCCATTGGCGGATCAAGCTTATCATACTCCTGCGCCCATTGATCTCATTTTAGGCTCAGACGTTTTGGGTCACGTTTTGGATGGTACTAAGATTGCTTTGGGCCCGGGGAAGCCCATAGCCTTCGGCACGATTTTTGATTTTGCACTCATAGGACTCGTTGAACACTCATGCGATTCACCTGTAGCTCAAGTTAACTCCGCTCATATTACTCATACTCATTATATTCAGTCGGCTCACTCTACACATTCTGCTCATTCTACTCATGATATTTGCAAAAGCCTGGAAAGATTCTGGGAGTCGGAAGAACCCCAGCCTCGTTCTGCTCATTCAAACCCGCTACACGAGCAATGTGAACACATATTCAGCTCAACCACCATTCGTGACGATTCAGGCCGTTACATGGTGACTCTTCCCTTCTTATCAGATGCACCCGTATTAGGTAGTACTCATGCTATTGCTCTACGTAGATTTCTCAATTTAGAAAAACGGTTGCAATCCGATCACACACTGCGACAAAAATATATAGAATTCATGAACGAATACATAAACTTAGGACACATGACACCGTGTCATCCGTCTACATTTACTCATAAACCTCATTATTATATTCCTCATCATGGCGTGTTCAAATCAGGTACTGACAAACTCCGCACAGTATTTGATGGCAGTTGTAAGTCATCCAATGGAGTCAGTTTAAACGATTGCCTGCACACAGGTCCAGCACTTCAACGAGACATTGTAGATATTATTATATCATTCCGCGCACATCGTATAGTATTCAGCACTGACATAAAAATGATGTTTAGAAATATTCTCTTAAGACCAGACCAAAGACACTATCAGCTCATACTCTGGCGATCGTCTCCAGATCGACCTCTGCTCACATATGCACTCAACACTGTTACATACGGATTGCGCTCAAGTCCATATCATGCTATCCGCACATTATTACAATTAGCTGAAGATGAAGGTCATCGCTATCCTCAGGCTGCCGAAATTTTGCGTAAATTTGTTTTCGTGGATGATGTACTTTGCGGCCATGACACCATAGAAGAAGCATCAGCACTCCAAACTCAGCTCATTGATTTGTTATCACTCGGTGGATTTAAACTTAGTAAATGGACATCAAACACACCTCAGCTCTTGCAAAGATTTCCAGACGATCAATGCGAAATGCCTAAAGACTTTGACATCAGCGCAGAGTCTCCATCAATTAAGGTTTTGGGTATTAGATGGATTCCCCAGTCTGATGAATTTACATATCACATCTCATTACCACCAGTTACCCACATTACAAAACGTTCAATTCTTAGCACAGTAGCTTCTCTCTATGACCCAAACGGTTGGGTTACACCCGTCATATTCCGCGCAAAAATACTTCTTCAAAGGTTATGGTTAACTAAATTGGACTGGGACGATCCCACTCCAAATAATATTATAGAGGATTGGCAGCGCATCTATCATGATCTTCCACACATCTCAGATATACATTTTCCCAGACATATCGCTCCACACAAATTCAAATCAACATACTCACTTCACGGCTTCGCAGATGCTTCGGAAAGCGGTTTTGCTGCAGTGATATATTTACAAGAATCAGCTCACAACGGATCTGTTAACGTTCACCTCATAATTGCTAAATCTAAAGTCGCACCGATTAAAAATAAACTCACAATCCCCAAATTAGAGTTGTCTGCTGCAACTCTATTATCTCAGCTCATGTTGCGTGTCTCCCAACAATTGTCTGCTCATCTCACAATTACACATCACGTTTGTTGGTCAGATAGTACCATAGTGCTTGCATGGATAAAAACTCCGCCCCATCGTTTACAAACATTTGAATCAAATAGAGTAACAAAAATTAACTCAAATTCACTCACACTTAAGTGGCGTCATGTACCTTCCCAATTAAATCCTGCTGACTGTGCAAGCAGAGGATTATCAGCTCAAGCTCTCTCCGCTCATGATTTATGGTGGTCTCCTCCTTGGCTCAAATTGCCAGAGGATACCTGGCCCAAGATGCCTTCAGCTCATACTCGACAAGACTTGCCAGGGCTCAAACCAAAATACGTACCATGCAATTTCTCGATACCCGGTGTCGATAGTGATCTGCTCACTCGCTTTAGCTCTTTAGAAAAACTAACTGGTGTCACTACCTACATGAGGCGATTCATTCGTAACTGTAAACTAAATTCAAACTCGCGACAACTAGGCCCTCTAACTGTAAGTGAACGTAGAGAAGCATTACTCTTCTGGATCCGCTCTGTACAGCAGAATGCATTCGCAGAAGATATTCACCGCCTGCAAACCGATAGAATCTGCACAGTACGACTACAACGTCTGTCGCCTTTTACGCAGGACGGTCTCCTCAGAGTAGGAGGTAGACTCACTCGTTCGGAACTCACATACGATGCTCAACACCCATTCATTTTGCCTAGTTCTAGTCCGCTCGTAGACCTCATAATAGATCACTATCATCGCATACACTGCCACCCTGGCACGGACACGCTACATGCTATTTTACGTCAGCAATTTTGGATATTATCTGCCCGCCGCATTATAAGGCACAGAACGTTTAAATGCATAAGATGTTTCCGTTGCCGCGCTCAGCCCGAAGTACCTATCATGGCTGACCTGCCAGCTGATAGAGTCATACCTCAGCCCGTATTTAGTCACGTATCAACAAATTTCGCCGGACCGTTTCTGCTCAAATCAAGTCAATTACGTAATGCTAAGTTAATTAAGGGATATTTTTGCATATTTGTTTGCCTCACTACAAAGGCGGTTCACTTAGAACCAGTCTCATCGCTCACTGCCGAAGCGTTTATTGCAACATTACAAAGGTTCTGCTCACGTCGCGGACTTCCGGTATTGATACGTTCGGATTGTGGCACAAATTATGTAGGAGCTAGGAATTATCTACTAGAGGTACAACAATTTCTCAATGACAATAACGACGCCATTTCTCATAAACTCTCAACTCAAAATATAACTTGGTTACTCAATCCGCCTAAAGCCCCATGGATGGGAGGTATCCATGAGATTAATGTTAAATCCACAAAGCAACTTCTATACCGTGTTATCGGTGAGCAACACCTCACTTTCGAGGAATTCTTAACTCTGCTCACTAGAATCGAAGCTGTGTTAAACTCTCGGCCCATCAGTCCACTTTCGTCCGATCCCACGGACTATCAGCCCCTTACTGCTGGCCACTTTCTCATTGGCCGTCCGCTCACAGCTCTCCCCGAGCTGACTCTAAATGAAAGAGTAATATCTCCGCTCAAACGCTTTCAGCTCATTCAATCACTCTCTCAGCGCTTTTGGAACCTTTGGACCAAGTCCTACCTCCATACCCTTCAAATCCGCTCCAAATGGCTTTCCTCTTCCTCTCCACCCAAAATTGGAGAACTGGTTCTGCTCAAGGAGGACAATTTGCCTCCTCTACAATGGAAGATGGGAAGAATCTCACGTCTGCTACCTGGGAAGGATGGAGTCATCAGAGTTGTGGACTTGGACACGACTCAAGGCCAGCTGCGGAGGCCTGTCGGCAAGATTGCCCGGCTCCCACTGGATTCTGCTCAGGATGGGGCTCAGCTCGCCGCCTGTGCGGGCCCCCCAGGATGTTCGCGCCAACACTAGCGCGACGTTTAGAATAAACACAAAGGACATCACTACGTGATGTATGGCCGACCGACTCGGGGGCGCTGTCAGAGAGTGACGAACACTTGCATTTAGATCCCCTTCCGCGCCGGATGCATTTTCAGCTCATCCCGAAACCTAGTGAACGCGAACGCGTGTGCGCATATTTATTTGTGCTCGTTAATATAATACCAAATTCGCCGGCGAACCGCGATAAATCTATCGATAATCCGCTCAACAGCTGTGTAGTGTAGTGAGAAGAAACCTCCGCTCAGATCCAGAACCACCAGCTCAACAATAAGGTCAGTCCCAGATTTCTCCAGCCCTCACATTATTAACCTATATACCTACTTCCCTCAGCTCATAGTCGCATGTGTAAGTTCCTAGCTTACACAAGACGGAAGAAGCCAAGTCATCCATATAGATGTACCGCTCCAACACAGTGGCCGCATTTGGCCATCTGTACCACTCGTCCGCCGCGAGTTGATGTAATGTACGGAGGTAGTGCTAGAAATAGCGAACATCTAAGTCCGAACGTAACTCGATTAAAATTATAGACATCAAGCGGATTACTGTTCGCGAAGCGATATAGTATACGTTGATATTTACTATGAGTAGGATTTGTATGTGGCCGCGCGGGCCACTTTCTCTGGCGATTAGCGAATAATTTCTCTTCGATATTTTTGTGGACTGTATTTCAGGAGGTATCTGGCGTCGCCAGGCTCGAAGTCGTCGGCATGCAGTAGTAATTAGATGTAATGGGAAGGTAGAAGGAATGATATCGCTTACCGAACCAGCCTCTGTGAAGGGCGTCTGCAGCTGGAATTTTCGTCACTTCCTTCTGTTCATAACACTTTAGTCTTTCCAGAATTCTTATCGCGTTCTATAGGAATATATCTCACTTTCGTGGGCGGTAATTAATACTGTAAAAGTCTAAATAATACACGCGCTGTCCGCCATTGCACTCTCGGAGCGCCCTCGCAATGTACTCCTTCGCATTTCTTCGGTATACGTCGGAGAGGAGCGGGGAGGGAGGAATACTGCTTTATCGATATTATGAGATGCCATTCATAGTGGCGTTTGACGCTCCTAGATGGCGCTACCATTTCCCCCCGGCCTTAAAGGGTTGCCTTTAAAAGAATATAAAAATAATAATAATTTAGCTATGTTAGGTATATCCATTATCGCATAACATATCCATAAACTAAGACAGCGGTATTATTAATTAACTAAAGCGAAGTAATAACAAATAATCTTATTATCTAGATGCCTAAGCTAAAGGAGATCCAGCCTTAGCTAAATCTCACTGCGTTGGCAGTGGGCAGAGACGTACGACAAGGCGCACGTAACTTCCCTTTGCGGTTTTCACGGTAACAACGCGGGTTGTGCCGTCTTCAGAGGTATGTAATTTCTCAACGATGCCTAATGGCCACGAAAGTGTTGGCGAATCGTCGTTGATAATAATCACCAACATACCCTTCTGTATAGGAGAACCAGGAGTAATACCGCGAGACAGGCAATCGGCAGCATTTTCAGTACCTGCGACGTGATTAAAACAAGCTGGGGCGATAGGTCAATTATCTTAGTAACACGGTTTGCGACAAAGGTATGCCAGCGGTGCGGAGAGGAACGAATCCAAGAAAGGGCTACCTTGGAGTCCGAAAAACCGGGAATATTCCCTTAATGGGATAGTGAGACGAAACTGTGTCCTGAACTCTGCGAAGTAGTTGAGACAACAGAAGGGCCGCGCATAATTCCAGCCTCGCAACCGAAATAGTTTTAACCGGCGAGACTCTAGACTTAACACAAACCAGCTGTACATACATGACTCCTCCGTAAGCGCGTTCACTAGCATCAGCGAAACCTATTAAGTTGACAGTGCAACCATCGACCAATCCTAGATAACGCGGTATATTAATTTGGTTGAGTAGGGGAAGCTCAACGCAAAACTGCTTCCAAGCTGCGAATATGTGATCGGGTGGTGCGTCATCCCACTCGGACTTAGATAGCCAAAGCTCCTTTATTAAGAGCTTGGCGTACAAAATGGGGGGAGCTACGAAACCCCTTATATCCCATAGTCGAGCCACTGTGGACAACATAGTGCGTTTAGTGCACTTATTTATTTTTTATTTATTTAATAATTTATGTACACAGAATAATAAATTATGAAATCTTAAAACTAGGATACAATTTAGTACAAAGGTACTACTTATTCCAAAATTGGAATTTCTTCCAGTAGACCCGATACAGGAGAACATAAAAGCAATTAACAGTATCTGGTGCGTACAATTATAAACAATATGAAAACAGATTAAGTTCTTTATTATTATACAAATACTTACATAAAAAAAAATACAATATACTAATATATACAATAATTTATAATAGTATAGTAAAAACATAAAATATTAATAGCATAAATTAAATTAAGGGTTTGGTATCTTAATTACCATCAGATGTCGCGACGTCGAACCGAAAACTATCACAGGCTCTGTCCCAGCGTAACCCAAGAACCTTATGTGGTAAAGATTTCTCAAACTCAATGTCTGTAGAAGCTATTCGTGCTAGAACGTCTTGAGAGTTACTTGTCCATTTGACAAGGTCAAATTGGCCTCGCTTGAAAAGCTGAATAAGCTCTTCTCAAAGCGAAACTGCGAGCGGAACGTTCATGACGCTACAAACTATGTCATCCATGAATAGAGCGGAAGGAGGAGCGGTAGCGGTAGCGAGCGCGGGAGCGCGCGCGGTAGCGGTTGCAGGTGCGGGAGCGCGCGCGGTAGCGGCAGCGGGTGCGGTAGCGAGAGCGGGAGCGGTAGCGGTAGCGGGAGCGCGCCCGGTAGCGGTAGCGGATGCGGTAGCGGTAGCGGGAGCGAGAGAATTAATATTATTTCTTGAAGCACAAAGCAACAAGATGTAGTATAATGAGACGTATGCGACTTTGGCATGGAACCCATAATCACAAATCCAAACACCGTCTCAATAGCGGGGAGCAAATCATATTGATAACTACGTACGATATTAGGTAATAGCAAATGCGGGAATACTGATGCCCCAATCTGAATATCCACATCACCCGGGCGCAAAAAGTCAGTATCTGCTAGCGGGAGGGCTTTCAGGTGCGTTAACGAAGACACGTCTACGTTAGAGTTCGGTAACCTATCGGTAATACGTTCCACGATAATCGGAGAAATATTAAAACTAATATTTTTATTTAAGCGCGACTATAAGACAATTTCCACGGAACCCTTGCATGATTTTTCCGAACCCCCAATTCCTTTAACTATCAAATTAGTATTTTAAAATTTATTCAAAAGCCCTAGACCATTATAACATTCCGACGTAATTAAACTACTTTGTGAAGCGCTGTCTAGAAAACATCGCACGACTATGGGCTTGTCATTTACGTTACAAACAATAACCTGGGCGGTAGGTAACAAATTCGTTTGTTTGGCTGAGTCGCGAGTTGTATAACGAGCACGCGCGGGGTAAGTTTTCTGCCTACAATTATGTATTTCTTATCGCTTGTTTTCGTGCGAGCGACGTCGAGCACAGCGACACGTCGCTATTATGTTTGACTCGAACACCTGTACGTGTAGGTATTCGATCGGCCTGTGGCGTCGGCATCGGATGGCGAGAAATGTTATTATCAAGTTCAAGTTCACGCGTGTCAGCTGACTGCCGGGTCTTATCGAAATGTATTAGCGTATGATGTCGTCGGTCACAAATGCGGCATATAGACTTACTAACACAAGATTCGATTTATGTTTTATGCTTAAGCAATTAACGCAAGCTTTCTTACCTTTAATATAATTAAAGCGAGCCAAAGAGGCCAAATCATTGAACGCGGGACATTTGTAAAGATGATCATGCACAATGTTATTAATGTTATTGCACATACATCTGAGCGGGTTATAATTATTATTACTAGAATTCGAACATGATACATAAGACTGCGGATTAGGCGTGGTGTTATTATTTCGGTGTTTAATCAACCTTTGTTTATTAATATTACTGGACGAACTAGATGAACTAGGCTGCGTATTTCTAAATATTCTACACTGATCTTGTATGAATGAGATAAAACTGTCCAGTGTAGAAATTTTATTATTACGTACCGTCATTTCAAAGGCGCGAATAGTTTATGTATCGAATTCTTTCAATGCGAGTTGTAATAAAATAAAATCGGAAAGATTTTCTAAATTTAAGTTTTTAAGCCAATTAACTGCCGTTACGAAATTATTTGTAAATGTCTGGAAATTCGAAATAGATGTGGAACCATTCAATTTTAAATTTAAGGCTTGGTCAAAATATGTGGACTCGAGGATACGAGTATCTTGATACCTATCCACCAGAGACTGAAATATTAACTGATAATTCTCAGCGGGGGGGTGACGCCAGCGAATACTGATTGAGCCCTTGGCGCCAACTTACCTATTAAATAATATAACTTGTCGGCATCGGTCAAAAAGCTATTATCATGTACCGTTGATTTTTAACTGGCATAGAATAGTGGCCAATTTTGTATGTCACCATCAAAATACATTATCTCAATCGCAGGCAACCTCAGCGTTCGAACAGTTGTATAAACCTCCGTTTTAACCGGGTTCAACAGTTTCAAGACGAGATTGAATGCCTTTAATAACGCAATATAGGTCCTCGAATGAAGTATACGCTTGAAAACTAGGCGAAGTTTTCGGATTAATAGATAGCAACTTCGCGTTGTAGGCATCTAACAAGTTATGAAAATCTGTTCGAATATCACCTATTGTCATACATTGACTGAGAAATAATTCCTTATCCGCTTCGGATGACTCGGCAGTTTGCGAACGTTTATAATATATATATTGAACACGTTCGAACAAAATATTACGTTTAGCGACTAGAATGGCTAACTGTGGATCCTCCGCCATTTTGAATTAAATTTATTATAATATCAAAATACTATTCGAATTATATACCTAAGTATTTATAATATGCGTAGGTTATGCGATATTTATGTTACACCCAAGTATCTATTTACTAATTTATAAATAGAATAACTAAGAATATATGCGGTTTAATTATTTATTCCTATAGGCAACGACTTTAAAGCGGTTTGAAAATATAACAGCGTTTGAAATATCAGATTTATAATAGAACTATGATAGTTAGAATAATAATTCCAATAAGGAATCTCTGTAGGTAGCCACGTTATATCGTGTATTACCTACGGCGGGGCGGTTTCCCAAATAATGGGTTTCTAGAAGCGTAAATATGTATTACCACTGCCTAGTTAGGCACTTTTAGAAGCTATATATGTGGGAAATTAAATAAAATCTGGATATAAATCCGTGATGGAAATGGATTAAGATCCGGACCAAATGTGATCCGGCTCGAAGGACCAAACAATGGCCGCGCGGGCCACTTTGTTTGGCGACTAGCGAATAATTTCTCTTCGATATTTTTGTGGACTGTATTTCAGGAGGTATCTGGCGTCGTCTCTTGCGAACCTTTTTTCCAAATGAAAAAAGCTATTTTTAGCGGTTATATAAGAATTGCCTAAACTTCTAGGGCTTTCTTTAAAGGGGAGATCGACCGAGTAGCTGCCGTCGTCGCGACGAACAGTAGTAGAAGCGTATATATCTTCGCACATTTGATCCTCGGGACTTGAAAACATACGCGAGGACAATTCCTCGGTCGCCCAAAACTTCTCGACGACCTTGTATAGCGGTTCCGTATAAAAGGCACACAGTGTGCGTGACGCGGGATTTAGTGAGACCACGGGTGCGGTTCCCATTAATATGTAACCTAAAGCAGTTTCGACAGCGCACGGCATATCGGGCTTGGAACATTTAATCTTATGTAAAACAAACACGTTATTTGAGGAATTAAAACAAGCTAGCAAGTTTTTCCCAAATCACGAAATGGCCTCGTTCCGTGTTAGAGAAGGAGACTCTTCTCTCTCGCGCCGGGCCCCTGAAAAGGGCCTTGGGCGGGGAACCAATACCAGGGGCATAGCCCCTCTACTTTGGGTGGGACACACGCACGGACGCACTGGGCGCATGAGTCTTTGGTTTTAAGGGAAGTACTCGTACTGGGCGCATGAGTCTTTGGTTTTAAGGGAAGGGGTTTGGTTTCTTCTGGCGGGGATGCCGGCGAGGCGGAGAGGGCGAGCTGTGGGCTCACTGTAGATGGTTCAGGCGGTGGGCGCGGGGCGCTCACCTCCGCAGTGCGGCGCAAGGGGCGCGGCGGAGAGGCCGAACCCTTATCGGCTGAGCGGGTCGGGGGCCCAGACTCGCGGCGGGTCGCCGTCGGAGGGCATTGGGGCGGGGGGGTGTCAGTACACCCCCGCGAGAATGCCGAGGGCGGCCCGGGGCGAGCGGTATCCGTACCGCTCAAGCTGGGCTCGATGGCGGAATGGTATGCGCGCTCGGACGTGCGCGAGCTGGACCTCGATGAGGGTCCGCTGCGCGACGCAACAGAGCTGGCGCGGGAGTGGCTGGGGCGGTCGCAGCTGTGCGGCCGCGAAACACGGTCGGCCATGGTAGGCGTACAGTGGTGTACCGATGTACTAGGAGTACATGGACATGTCACAATGTCACGTAATGTTCACACAAACACGAGACATAAATGTACATGTATACAAGAACAGATTATTAATAGAGTACTCACGATAACACAAAAGGTCTTCACACAACACGATAAGAACTAAACACGAAACACGTATCTAGTGTCAAAGTAGTCACGAAAGTGTACGTACTTGCACGGATTAAAAACTTAGAGGAGGCTGTCTCCCCGTGACCCAACGATGAAAACAAGTTCCAACGGGAGGCCAAGGACAGGGCAACCCCTCAGCAAGGCGGCTTATTCTTACGAATAAGGAGTGGATTGACGATCGCTATGGGGTATATCGGCACTGCACTAGAGCGGGTCGGCACGAGCGTGGAGTGAGCGCGATGCTCGACACGTTTTGAGCGAGACGGCACTACCGCGGAGTGAGCGAATCACTACGACACGGATAGAGCGGGACGGCACTAAAACGCGGAGTGAACAGGAACACACTAGCACGCACGAGAGACAGGACGATCCGGTCTTATTCGGCCTCGTTCCGAGAAGGGAGACTCTTCTTGCGCGCCGGGCCCCTGAAAAGGCCCTTGGGCGGGGAACCAATGCCAGGGGCAAAGCCCCTCTAATTGGGGTGGAATGACGCGCCCAGTACGAGTACTGGGCGCATAGAGTCGGTTTTAGGGAAGACCCCCCGCGGCAGAACGCGGGGGAAACCCGTGGGGGGGCAACACAATTTCCAAGGGATTGACGTATGCCAATCCAGGCCCAACCAAGACCGGCGGTCGGCTCCAAACGGCGCGTGGGGGTCCCGACCCGGGGGTCGGGAAACGTGTGTGGGTCCACTCCCTCACGCGCCGTGTTTACCGGACCGCAGAACCAAGCGACCTGGGGGAAACGGCCTCGTTCCAACCGAGAAGGGAGACTCTTCTCGCGCGCCGGGCCCCTGAAAAGGGCCTTGGGCGGGGAACCAATGCCAGGGGCAAAGCCCCTCTAATTGGGGTGGAATGACGCGCCCAGTACGAGTACTGGGCGCATAGAGTCGGTTTTAGGGAAGATCCCCCGCGGCAGAACGCGGGGGAAACCCGTGGGGGGGCAACACAATTTCCGAGGGAATGACGTATGCCAATCCAGGCCCAACCAAGACCGGCGGTCGGCTCCAAACGGCGCGTGGGGGTCCCGACCCGGGGGTTGGGAAACGTGTGTGGGTCCACTCCCTCACGCGCCGCGTTTACCGGACCGCGGAACCAAGCGACCTAGGGGAAAGGGGGGAAGGTAGTCTTCCGGTTCCCGACTTGTGGTGTCGGGGAGGAAGGTGCACCAAGGGGGCGACGGGGTGGCAAGAGGGCTGCCACTCCGACAGGCCTCAGGTGGAGATAGAAAGTAGCACCGGTAGGTTTTATTTTCTACCGGTGCATGGGGAGGAGGGGGGGCTGCGATCCAGCGGTGAGTGGAGCGCTGTGACATGCGCCTCAGTGGGGCGTACGTCGTTGAACCGAGACTCCTCCTCTTCGAGGGTGTGGCGGCGCGTCATTGCGCCTAGGCTCCTCCTCTTCGAGGGTGGGGTGGCGCATCAATGCGCCGGGGCTCCTCCTCTTCGGGGGTGGCGGGGCTCCGCTGAGTCTGCCGGAGGGACAGCGTCCCTCGGCAGTATGTGGCGGTCGGGCGGGCGGGCGTGCCATGGCGCCAGGTCGGTCAGCTCGACCAGGCGCGAGGCATCCGCTCGCGCGAACAGGTTTGTGGCGAGCCGGGCCACAAAGGCCTCCACGCTCTCCATCCTGAGATCCCTCTCAATGGTGGAGTTGCGGACGTACCAAGGGGCGCCCGCGATGTAGCGCAGCACCCGGTTCTGGGCTCTCTGCAGCGACCTCTTCTGGGGTGCAGAGAGCAGATAGTGCCACGCAGGTGCTGCGTAGGTGAGGCGGGACCTGATGTATGTTTTGTACAAGGCCGTCCGCAAGTTGAGGTGGATCTGAGGAGAAGAGAAGGCGGGGTGCAATTGCGCGGTGGCCGATTTGGCCATCGACACTGCGTGCTGGCGCTGGGCGACCATGGAGAGACGGCGATCTATGATGACACCTAGATATTTCGCCGTTCTCCCCCATGGTATCTCGGCGTCTCCGATCTTCAGAGGAGCTGGGAACCCCCTTCTCGCGGTGACGGCGAGCGCCTAGGACTTACCTGCGTTCACAGACAGTCGCCAGTTGCTCAGCCAGTCAGGGAGAAGGTCCAGCGTCCTCTGAAGCTTCAGGGCGGCGTGGTCAGGTGTCAGCGAGCTTGTTAAAAACGCCGTGTCATCGGCGTATAACGCTTCGGTGGTGCCAGGGTCTTTGGGGACGTCGCTGGCATAAAAGTTATACAGCCCCGGAGAGAGCACGCTGCCCTGAGGGACACCGGCGGTGATAGGGCGCTCTCCGGAGAGGACACCGTCGATACGCACCTTGAAGGTGCGTCCGGAGAGGAATGAAGCCAAAAGCCTTACCAGAGGGTATGGGACGTTGGCTCGGATGAGCTTGAAGAGCAGACCTTCATGCCAAACACAGTCGAACGCCTTTTCCATATCGAGGAAGACTGCGACCGAAGATTCTTTCTTGTTGGCCGCAACGGACAGGTGGTGGATGACTCTTACCAGCTGAAGAGTGGTGCTCAGCTCCGACCTAAAGCCGAATTGGTCTTTGCGAGGAGGGAGGTGGGGAGCAAGATGCTTGAGAAGAAGGAGTTCGAATGTTTTGGAAAGGGTTGAAAGGAGGGTTATGGGGCGGTAGCCCTCTGCCCTTCTCAAGTTTTTGTGAGGTTTGGGGATAGTTAGCATAGCCGATGCCGACAGAACGGCATCGGCGATTGGGAGCGGGAGTGCAAGGGGCTCATATTCAGAGTCCGATGCTGCCGCAGAGGTGGCTCCGGACTTGGGGCCCTTCTTCTTCGTCCTCTTCCTAGTCCTCTTCCGCACAGAAGGGGTGGGGACTGTGGATGACGAGGGACGGGGGGTGGGGTCGTTGGCCTCGGCCATAAGGGATGTGGCCGAAGGTGGTGGGGGGGGGGGACCTCTTTCTGCGTAATGGGAGGGTCGTGACTTACCCGGGGAGCGCGATAGGTGCGGGCAATAGGTCCCGCACGGCGGTTCCGGGCCTCCCGTTTAAAAACCGGGCAGAGTTTGCTGTTGGCCGGGTGGGCCCCCTTGCAGTTGACGCAGGAGGGCTGTTCGGTGTGTGGGCGGGGGCAGTCAGTTGCGAAGTGTTCTTCGCCACACCTGACGCACGCCGGCCTACGGTGGCAGTTCTTACTTGAATGCCGGAACTGTTGGCAGCGGTGGCATTGGGCGGGGCCGTCCTTGCCACGCCAGGCTTCCACCCTAATACCTGGCATGTTGAGGAGTTCCGTCATTTGGTAAATCCCTGGTATCAGGTCCGGGGTGCGCTTCAGCAGCACGAAGTACGCACATCCGGGGCGATCCTTCCTGGCCAGGATTCGGGACACGTGCTCCACTTCGTATCCCTTCCTGGCGAGTGCGGCGGCAATTGCGTCTGTGGGGGTATTGACCGGTAGGCTCTGGATGCCTACCTTGAGTCCACGTTCCTGCGGGAGTGCGTAGGAGAACCAGCTGACTTGCTCGGTCTTGCTAAGTTCATCCAGATATTTTTGAACACAGCGGTATTCCTGTTCTCCTTTTGGGGTAAATTTGACCCCTAGGCCCAGCGGCTTCGCGTTGGGAGGGTGGCCGAGGAGCTCCGCGAGGTTGCTAAAGTGCCTTACCCAATCCTCTAGCTTCTCCACGATGAGTGGCGGGCAGTGGCGGGCGGGGGGCGGCGGCGGCGAAGACACGTTCCGTGTAAGTGTCGCGGTAGTCGCCGTGGCTGTGTCCATCGGCGATGTGGCCCTCGAGGTCGGGGCCGATGGGGGTCCAGTTGGGGCTGCAGTCGTCGCTGCGGCGTACGTAGTCGGGCGGTCGGCGCGTTTAGCAGGAGGCGAGACGTCGGAGGACACCTCCTGTCGCTGTCTTTTGGTTACCTGCACGGGCGGGGCAGGGGGCGGGGCATGGTGCTCGACGAGGGAGCCGGTACGGGGGCCCTCGGAGCAGGGACACTTACCCCTCTCTGGTCCTCTTCCGGCGGGGAGGCCGGCGATGGGAGGGCGAGCTGTGGGCTCGCAGTAGATGGTGTAGGCGGTGGGCGCGGAGCGCGGGGCGCTCACCAGCTCGGTGCGGCGCATGGGGCGCGGCGGAGAGGCCGAAACCTTATCGGCTGAGCGGTGCGGGGGCCCGGACTCGCGGCGGGTCGCCGTCGGAAGGCATTGGGGCGGGGGGGTGTCAATACACCCCCGCGAGAATGCCGAGGACGGCCCGGGGCGAGCGGTATCCTTGCCGCTCAAGCTGGGCTCGGTGGCAGAGAGGTATGCGCGCTCGGACGTGCGCGAGCTGGACCTCGATGAGGCGGCGCTACGCGACGCACCAGAGCTGACGCGGGAGTGGCTGGGGCGGTCGCGGCTATGTGGCCGCGAACCACGATCGGCCATGGTGACGGGGCACTATCTTAGCGTCCACCGTAATTAAGGGACATGTTTATAATGTCACAACACTATACAACATGTACGTAGGCACAAACGCAGTAAGGTATTCACACAACACGATAAAAACTAAACACGAAACACGTATTCAGTGTCAAAGTAGTCACGAAAGTGTACTTACTTGCATGGTTGAAGAGAGAGGATGTCTTCCCGTGACCCGACGTTGGAAACAAGTTTCCAACGGGAGGCCAAAGGCAGTGCAACCCCTCAGCAAGGCGGCAATCCGCTCGTTATTCTTACGAATGACGAGTAGATTGACGATCGCTATTGTCGGCACGAGCGTGGAGTGAGCGCGACACTCGACACGTTCCGAGCGAGACGGCACTACCGCGGAGTAAGCAGATCACTACGACGCGGAAGGAACGAGACGGCACGAGAACACGGAGTGAGCGGGAACGCACTAGCACACACGAGAGACAGGACGATCCGGCCTCGTTCCGAATGCGGTGGCGACTTTTATATCAAGTTCCCCTACCATTCCTCTAGTAAGTAGGTAGAGGTTGGTGGGGTGATAAGCCAGCCATTGCATAGTTTTATGAATATTAATTATGATTGTTACAGTCGGCCATCCGATTCAAAACGAGAGGCCCGCTCAATTTTCGAGTCGGGCAGCTGTGACGTAATGTGTTCCACTACCAGAGACTGTGCGACATATAGACGACTATCGTTATTAAACCTGGATGTAAACTTTAGTTCAGTCGTTCCTAATATTTTTTGTGTAGTACCTCCTATACCTTGTACCTCTAAATAGCGAGCTTGTTAGTTAACTGACAACGACAAACGTTTGCAGCATTCAGCCGTGATATAGTCGCTCTGAGATCCAGGATAAATTAAACATCTCAAATGATGCACAAGATTAAATTTATCGATAAACTTTATCTTGGCGGTGGCTAGTAACGCGGTGATATTATAACCGCGATCCTTGTCACATGCTAAGTTACGTAATGACTTAGACTGATCAGACGCACCGCTATACTGCAAGCTATTGTCGACCTTATTAGTATCAAGCACAGAGACGATATTAGCGAGATCAGATCGGTTATTGCATCAGTTGTCACCCGATGCAATAACCCTTTCAATATAAACATGGGCACCGGTTATATCTATGTTAAAATGTAAAAGCGAATGATGCTTTGAAGCGCAATATTTGCACGTATTTTTGGACGTACAAAATAATGTTTTATGTTTGACACTTAAGCAATTGTTGCAAAATAAATTCTGTTTAATGAAGTTAAATCTTTCACGCGGGGTTAGTTTCAGAAACGCCGGACACGAGTATAAGTGTTCATGTGCCTTATTATTACAAAGTAAACAGTCATTGGCGTTTTGTAAGACCGCCGCCGGCGCGCTCTGTGCCTTTTTACCTACAAAATATTTAGTTAAAACTCGTGGCGTAGCTGTAGGTATGTTTACACGCGTCAGCTTTTGAGATTCAACCTTAGGTTTTTGTATCGTTGCATTGTTTGTACGGGAAATTACTTTACTATTTTCCCTCACAAATTCGATTAGATTTTCATAAGTCGGAATTTTCTTCTTACGATACGTATGTTCGAATAACCTAACCGTTTCTGAATCCAGCCTTTGAAGTGCCAAGTGGAGTAACATAAAGTCTGTTAGATCGTCGAGTTGTAGTTGCCTAAGCGCTTCTACGGACGAATTAAAATTATTAATAAAAGCTTCAAGGCCGTTGGAGCTCGTGCACGACAACGGCTTAAAACGTAGCAATTGATTTAGGTATGAACTAGCGACCAAACGTTTATCATTATATTTTGAATTAAAGCTTTCCAAATAATCGAATAATTTTGTGCGGTCGGCGCCAAACCTACACATACGGAGGCAGCTTGGCCAGATAATTTACCTACTAAATAATACACACATTCACTATCCGTAAGCGATTCGTTATCGTGAATTATTTTTTTAAATTGTTGATAGAAAAGAGGCCAGTTTTTTATGTCGCCAATGAAAGACATAAGGTCTATTGGCGGCAAATGAGGTCTAGGACGAGTCGAAGACGCAGCCGAAGGCCCGTTCGAAGGTGGCTTTGATTCGGTATCCAATAAAGCCTGTCTAACATAGCAGTACATGTCTTCAAATTCGGTCCAGGAATCGTAGTCGATACTGGCATTCGGGTCTATCTGCATTTGCAATAAATTAAATGCTTCAAGAATATTTTGGTAATCGGACCTAATTGTTTCTATATTTAATGCACTTGTACGAAAAGCTCTAACCTGTCGCGAATCTGTCTCTGCCTTATGCGCAAGATTTAGAATATTTTCCATGCGTTTGTATATAACATCACGTATGATTGAATACAAAGTGAGTTGATTTTTATTAGTAGAGGTTCTTATTGTTAGAGGCCGTGGTCTTTCACCGGATGAGCCTGCCCACACGTGCCGAAGCTTGGCTTTCCCACTTGATTAAATGTTTATGTGGTAAATGTAATAATAAAATACGTAAATGCGGTTAACAAAATATTTAAATTAGGGGTTGCGGAATATTTTATATTACGATAAACTAATAAATAACTAATAATTGCGACGCGGGATAATATATATCATAAATGCTACTACTTAAATATATTGTGTGGAATAATTACCTAGCGTGAAAAAACTAGAATAATTTCGATTCACAGTTGACCGTTACGCGTGGGTTGTGTCGTTTGAAATTCACACTGTCACGAGTCGCCGATAAAATCGCCGATTCAATTATTAGGCCAAAATTTCAAAAATTATTTCTTAAAAACGCATGAGCATAAATTTACAGCGGGAACCAATTAATTTTAGGGAATTGTCACAAATGCCGTTCAAGTAATGCGGGAAAAATATAAAATGAAATACCTATCTATTCGACAAGCTATTTCGATTACCAAAGCACAACGATTGCACAATGCACCTAATAGTTAATAGCGGTGAAAATAGTATATGCGGATTTAAATAAATGAAATATAAATTTATACCTAGGCGCACGCTTTAAATAAATAATTTTAGAACGAACTAGATATGATATATTACGTTCGTTTAAGCCAAATTAGTGAAATCAAGACTGACAGTAAATTTAACTGTTAAAATTTTAAACTGCACTAAGGGATAATGGAGCTGAAAATTATTAACTGGAATTAATCCGGGGCGAATGGACCAGAAAAATGGTAGCTCTTGAATCTACTTAGCTGAGTGGACTTGTATAAGGATAATTTGATATTGGGAAGGAATCAGTGAACACTAACCTCTTGTTCTGCGTCCCAGATACTTGACGAGGCCTCCAAGCTATCTTCTATCTTCCTTTGTTGTAATGGTTAACTTCACACAAATTTCTTATTTTTCTAGCGCGGCGCGTTGGTTGTATACGATTATGTATTACGCGACACTATATTATGCGTGCGTCCGGCGCGAAGCGTACGGCCTTTATATACATATGTTCACTTAAGAGGGGTGCGGGCAGGGGGAAGGTTTAAAAGGAATGGATAGTAGATTTATAATACGGATACCCTCAACTACATTTATAAAATTTTGGAACCGTCCATCGGAGCTGAGATATTCGCATTTGAATATTTTACAAATATGGTCTACATAACTAACTGAAACCTATGAAAAAAAGCAATACTTACTATTTTGATACTTTAGAACTTGAGAAGTTTAATAATAGAGATCGTTAAGTAAACCATATAGTATATATATATATAATAAATCATCCATGTCAGGAACTTCAGCATTCATGTATTCAAAATCAGCCCTTCTTCTATTCAAATTATTCGCTATGACATATTCGCCTAGCATATTCTGATCACTATTGTTAGGTATACGATGTATTATTAATTGTGTTAGCCTATGATCAATTAGTGGTACCCCAAACGCATTCAATATTGCTGCAGCTATTTTTATTTCTTGAAATAAATGACTTACAGCAATATTAAAATTCTGAGACCGAAGCTGACGGAACTAATTTTTTAACCTGCCATTAATGGTTCCGACTACCCAATGACACATGGTTAATTTTCTTGAATCATTGGCCTGTTTTGTAGTTAGTTGGTATCCATTATCATCTTTGATGCAGTCTCTGAACCCTCTCTCTAATATCTAACACCATTTTCATGAAAGAACCAATGGAAGGGATCATTTGTACTGTTAAAAATCTCAGACAGAATTGTCGCGTCAGATTTTGTCGCTTCATATAAACCATATATATCTATGAAGTGGCCATCAGGACAAACCATTAAAAAAGGCTTTAATGAATGTCGATGTTTGTGCAGACTATTAGACTTTCTCTGAAAGTAATAATTTGCACTTTTTTGTAAATAAATGTAACTTCCGTCAAGTATAATAATGTACGTTTTGTTGGAGAAACATGAGGATTGCCAAACATCTATTTATGACATCTTGGCGAGTTAAATGATCATAGCCAAGGTGTTGTGGAACAAATTCATTTATTAAGTCTTGTCTTATGAGTCTCATCGTTTTTTCTAAAGTATTTCTTGACATATTGAAAATCTTAGACAATCTCTGATTAGACTCTCCCGTGTGAAGTTTGGCAAGCACGGTTGCGAGAGCTTTACCTGCCTTATTTTTATGCCGCTGAGAAATACTAGGTCAACTTTCAAGGATTTCCTGGAATTGGGATTTGAAAAGCCTATATAAAAATGGAAAACAGAATCATTTATTGAAGAACGTCTATCGAAGTCTCAAAAAACCTTTCGAGTTCTTAACATGTCCATCATGTCTTTTAGATGAGACGGGGCAAATCAGCTTTGTACCCGACGAGTACGAGATTGAATATTTTGCCACACTTTTCTACCTTATACTCTTCACATACGCGAGTGCCACGTGGTATATAAAATCAGCAGAGCGGGACAGAGGATGACGCCTCCTGCTCCGCGAACGTAGGACAGATTTTTAACATGATATACCTACTTTACAGAAAAACTCGTTGATTTACAACTATATTAAGAAATCGAATAGTAATAAACATTGCCTCTCCTTGCCCGATGCATTAAACTTTTGGCTGAAAATACCTCAAGATAAACTTCAAGCAATCAAGGCAATTTTGGACTATGTATTGCAAGCAGTCATTTTGTAAGTACTTTATTGTGTTTGTTAAACCTACATACTTAAAGGGATAAATCACAAGGCTGGAACTATATTGTCCGGAATCCGGAAGGCCGGAGAAAATTCAGAGCATTGAAAATAGAACTCTGGACTAATACAATAGGGATATTGCCTAGTGTGGATTGACATATGTTTCAAAATTAAGTTTTAAAATTGTTGAATAGAGAAACATAAATCTAAAAGAAATACCTATTTAGTTTGACGATTAAAAATTATAAGTAAAAAAAAATTTGCCTCGCAAATCGATTTGTTACGTCACAACTACGTACATTACGTTACATTTTTAATGACTAATGTATGGCGAGAGCAACTCGTGACGTCACAGGCCGATGTATCGCTCATAATGTAAATTTAAATTGTTTATTCGTTACTTTTTAAGACATACGAAAATGGGCTCTATATTGCTTACTAGCTGTCCCGACACACGTTGTTCTGTCTTAAATATGAACTGGAATGAATAAATAACTACACCTACAATGCAACCTACGTCCTAGTCCTACACCTACACCTAAAACCTACAGCTTTTCCAATATTCTCACCGTTTAAACCTTCTCTGAACTTCCACAATTATTTCAAGACCAAAATTAGCCAAATCGTTCCAGTCGTTCCCGAGTTTTAGCGAGACGAGCGAGAACGGGTTAAAAAGTATCCTATGTCCGTCTCCTGGTTCTAAGCTACCTCCCCACCAATTTTTAATCAAATCGGTTCAGTCATTCTTGAGATATAAAAAGTGTAACTAACACGATTTTATTTTATATATAGAGATTAACATATTGTCTAACATCGAAAAGACGAAAAAATGTTTTTTGGCAACATGCCTATAGAGTTGAAAATCGAATATGTGTGTCGAGTTGTCAGATTTGACATTAACATTTGACTTGACACTCGTGTGTTCGATTTTCAGCTCTATTATATTAGCGCAGAGTTCTATTTTCAGTGCTCTGAACTTTCCCCGACCTTACTAATTGCGGACAATATAGTCCCGGCCTAAATGTACTTTCGGCGATTCGCTCACTAAGATTGCGCCCACATGCTTTGTTTAGATTAGATGACGTACAAGATGGCACCCAGTTCCGCCGCAACCTGCCGTCGGCTCATAGGATCTATGGCGTGCCGTGGACAGTGAACTCCTCCCTGTTCTGTCTCATCGCCGGACTCAAAAATACTGTAGACCTAAAAAATCCAGAGGTACGTAGTTAGGTACTTATTATGTTGCATTTCAAGGCAAGCAGGTACCTAAATAGAAAATCAAAAACTTGTTCAAACTACAAAGCAGGTACTAACTAGGTACAGTCGCTGACAGATGCGGTGCACCACTTTTTAACCGTATTGCAAAAAATAAGTTCGAAAAGTGGTACACCGGTCGTTTAGTACACAAACTCATACACACCTACCTGCCTACTTAATGAAAAAGTGAAATACTCATAAAACTCTATCGCCGATTTCAGGCTCTGGATGTATTTTGCGAGGAAATAATGTCTGCTCTAGATGGAATTGCGTTAGATCTTTACTGGAGAGACGCCTTTGTTTGTCCAACTGAAGACGAATTCAAGGCAATGTCCACAAAAAGTAAGTTATAATTGCGAACATTTCATCTTACCTAAATAATAATACTGTGTTCTTGAGTGGAAATTATTATTTTTAAACAAAAAATGAAAACCTACTTCCAAAGTTAAAATGCACAAAAAAGTATGAAATAATTCTTAATTTCTAAATAATTTAAAAAATTATAAAGATAGAGTAAGAAATAGTTAAAGTTTTAGCCCAATTTAAAAGGGGAATTATTTAGATAATAAGAATTATTTCATACTTTTTTACTTTGGAAGTCGGTTTTCCTTTTTTCTTCAAAGATATATGTGTAGTTGTAAAAGACTATAAAAAGTACCTAGCATCGTAATGTGATGATGATGATGATTACTGTAATTGACATAGTGGCATATGCTTGCAGTTCTTTACAACGCTGAAATCCCCTAATATGTATCTATAAGGACTTCGGAGTTCTGTTCAGTAATTTTTGATCCCGGGTGTACCTTGGTGCAAAATCTTATTTTGCACCAAGGCAATGCTACCAATGCATATGCTGCTTGGGTTACTTCAGAAAAAGTCAAAATCACTAGATGTGTCCATATAAATTTCGAGGAGTTCCCTCGATTCCTAATGGGCCCATCCTCAGGTATCATATCTTGGTATCAAAAGGACCAAATTGGGATTATACCCTATACAAATAAAATTATTTTGAAAATCGGTCTACAGACGGCGGAGTAATCGTTGAATATAGAAAAAAATATACAGCCGAACGTATAACCGCCTCCTTTTTTTGAAGTCAGTTAAAAATAGCCCGCTGTTTCCCACTATTTGTCACCTATGTAGACAAATATTGGTAGACATCGAGAATAGACGAAAAATATTACTTTTTCAGAAACTGCATCACACTTTTTGTTAGAATACGGCCTGATGCAGGTGTTCAGTCAAGACAGAAGAGATTACCGGGAGCTCCTGGTCACCCTTGGCATTTATTGCCATATAAGAGACGAGTATACCAACCTCGTTAAGCTAGAGGTAATAGAAATAAAATACAAAGAAGTGTTGTGGCGGGATGCCACTTAATAGGCTATTTAATTTTTAACCAACAAATCCAATGCTTAATATCCAATATAATTTTCCAGGCCGTGGATACAAAATCACACGAGGAAGAATTTAAGGTAAGTTGTAAGAGTACTCTACGTGAGTGTACCCTAAGTAGGTATAAGATATAACACAATTTATTATTCATAAAATTGAAGTCATTAACTTCATAACGAGCCTGGCAGATTTCAGCGATTTTTTGCTTAATTATTCATGTTGTTTAAGAATTTAAAAAACTTAATGTTCTGCGAGGACATCACGGAAGGTCGGTTTACCTGGACCATGATTCACGGCCTGAACTCCAGCGAGGGACCGACTATTCGAAGTATCCTTTTTTAAATGCCAACTAATGATATCACGATTCACAATCGACTCTGTTCTTAAGAAAATAAAATTGTTTCTCGAGTACTTGACATAATAGATAATACTATCTTTAAATATAATTAAAATTATTTTAATCTTGTTTCCAAGTTTGGTTAGGATAATGCAGGCTGATCACCTGATTGTCTGACAAGAAAGATGATCCATGCGTCGGAGGGGCATGTAAAAAGTCGGACCTGCGCCTGATATCTCACCAGTCGCGTCGGTTACTCGTCCCACTGGGTTACGAGAATAAAGGAAGATAGAGTGTTCTTGTGTACTGCGCACACACTTGGGCACTATAAAATATCTCCTGCGTAGCTGGCCTGGTTTCAATTAAACCGGCCACCGTCACTGAAATCAGTGTGGGGAGCTATTAATACTATCTTATACTTTAAACGAGACAATCTTGTATATACGAGGGCGACACTGAAAATTTCGGGAATCAAGGAAGTGACACAACATTACTATTTAAAAATGTATTTATTGCTTTTCGAAGTATTCTCCGCGAAATTTGACACATTTTTCCATACGATGGAACCAATCATTGAAGCAACCATTCCATTCGGAAGTTGGGGTCTCCAAAATGGCCGTTTTGTAGGCGTCCACAGCTTCTTCAGGTGATGAAAATCTCCGACCACGCAATTTTTTTTTTTTAAGGAAAGTATAGAAATCATTAGGGCTTAGGTCGGGGCTGTACGGCGGATGGTCTTATAATTCTATGATTTCTTGCTCTAAAAACTTTTGTTCTGTGCGCGGTGTGAGAACTCGCATTGTCGTGATGGAGGATGATGCGGCGGTTGCAGTTCTCTTTACGGAGTTCAGAAACGACCTGTGGCAAGCAAATGTTAGCATACCATTCTGCATTGACCTTTCTTTGTCACTCAAGAGGAATAGTCGCAACATGGCCGGTTTTGGAGACAAACGTGGCCACCATTTTTTTGCAACACTCCGTGAACGAACAATTTTTGTTGGCTTTAACTCATTTTCGAACACCCAAACTCGTGACTAGTTTTTTGTTTCGGGTTCGTACTCGTATATCCAGGATTCGTCATTTGATACGATGTTGTATACAGCATTTGAGGATCCTGCGTGGAATCTTTCGAGAGTTCTGACGCACCAAGTAACGCGAGCCGCTTTTTGCTTTTCACAGAGCAAATGCGGTATCCATCGGGAAAACAACTTTTTTACACCTAACTGTTCATGCAAGATTATTTGTATTTAACTCATGCCAATGTCTAAAGTTGCCTGAATTTCGCGGTATGTCACATGTCGATCTTCCTCAATCAGCTTACGCACAGCATCAACGTTTTCTTGGGTGACTGCATTTTTGGACGACCTTGACGGGGATTATCACTGAGCTTGACTCGTCCACGTTGAAATTCAGCAAACCAGCGATAAATTGTGGTTTTGGATGGGGCTTCATCACCAAATGCAGAAATCATCCGGTCAACACACTGTTTTTATGTTAAACCACTTCGAAAGTCACAATAAATCATCGCTCTAGAATTTTCTCGAGTCAATTCCATTTTCTCAACGACTAAACAAGTTTGACAAGACCTTGTGACAAGACCGAGAATCTTATTTTAAATAAATAAACGGTATTCGATTTTTAAAACCAAGGAGTTTTAAATTAAAAAGATTTTAATATGACAGGAACAGTGGAAATATTCCATTCCCGATACTTTTAGTGCAGCCCTTGTATGTCACCGTAAAATTGTAAATACCGTTAGATTGTACGAAACCTAGCTGACTTATAAAATGTAGACAGATTGTCAAATTAACATTCTGCTTACAATTTTACGCATTATTTTTCGTTAATTTTAATACAAAGAACTGAAACTCGTTAATTTGCAACTCGCGCGCTGATTGGATAAACGTCTTGGTGATTTTAAATTGATTTCGTGTTTAAAATAACTAACAGTTTTAGAATTAGGTATATAAAATTGTCGTGGAAGTAAATGAAATCTGTGATTAGGCATGAACATAGTCAATTGTAAAAATATTAGAACACAGGAAATATATTCCCTTGTTCTAATATTTTTCTGTGATTTAACCTATGTGATTTTTATGTTATAATAGTAACAACATTCGATAAGAAATGAAAAAGCAAACAAATTTGGCAGCGCGGGGCAGTTGTTTCAAGGTCGGTGAAATCGGTCTGTCGTTCTCGAGATTTAGCGAGACATTGGAATCGCAATCCATTTTTAGGTGTTCCGTATTTCATGTCGGAATCCTGATGGTTTCGTCATGTCCGTCCGTACGTCCGTTCGTCTTTGGCTTACCGTCCAAACGGTTAGTGCTAGAAAGATGAAACTTTGCACGGATTGTATTTATCACGACGACAAAGTGCTAAAATAAAATCACAAAAAAACATTTTTTTGCGGTACCTCCCCTACACGTAAAGTCGGGATGATATTTATGAACCCCATAAGGAGAGATAGATTTTGCTTACATGATTTTTGATTTAAGTATCCTTTGCAAGATAGTGAACTATAAAGGCTTATATAACTTTGTTAGTTCAGGAGTTATAGAGACTTAACTTGTTAAATGCGCTTATTTAGAAAATTTCGTATAAAAATAATAAAATAATAAATAAACATGTAAAATATTGGTATAATGGTCCGGAACCCTACGTGCGCGAGTCCGTCTCGCACTTGGCCTATTTTATATAATATAAGGAGATTTCATAACACATATTTTAATAATATGTAGAGGACTATGGAAGAACCTGCAGTGACCCCCACCGTTAGCTACGCCAATGTAACGTCAAAAGCAACGTACCCGAAGAAAGATCAAGCTATTGTTCTAGATTCTGTTGATGGAATTACGCTTCGTGATTACCTACTATCTCTCTCCACTGTAACCAAACCAACGTCGATCCGTTTTATTTCTCGCATAGCCAATTCAAGAATATGTGTGTATTTAGATTCTAAACAAACAACTGATGAGTTAGTCGACGGGATTAAAAAAGTTCAAGTCATGGAAAACCTACTGGAAATTAGACCGTTAATTACAAGGAATAAGCGAATTGTTCTGTCGAATGTTTGTCCCATTATACCCCACGAAGTGATAGTGGAAAAATTCAATGAAATTAATATTAAGATCCTGTCACCGATCACATTTATGAGAGTAGGAATTCCTGACCCTGGTTTTTCACATATTATGAGTTTTCGTCGCCAGCTTTATGTGTCTCCGGAGGATGAAAAACGATTACCTGATTCGATGCAAATTAATTACGAAGACACAAACTACTGGATCTATATTACGAATGATTCCATGAAATGTTTTGTGTGTAATAACATGGGCCATTTAGCTAATCACTGTCCTCAAAATAATAAGCGTTCACCCCAAGTTAATAATAATTCCACACAAGAATATAATGACATCTCAAATTACCCCCCCATAGAATTTTCTAAGCCCCAGACTATTACAAGCCAACTAGAACTGAATAAAGGCATTAAGCGGATTCGTTCAAACAATACCACGGAACCTTCACAGTCAGATATTATTCAAACAGAACAGATTATTATCGAGGATAGTCAGTCATTGAGCGAATGTACCATTGATACAGATAGCAACATCTCCCAGGAAGAAGAATTGCCAGTGAAGTCAATAAAAAGAAGAAGAAAACCCTCGACAACAGAACAGAGGAACAAGTTTGGAAGGACATCAAATTTGAGACGATAAATTCTGATACTGATTTTCCCCTTAATTTAGAACAGTTTATAAGTCTTTTAGACGTCTCCCGGAACAAAAAAAATATTCAGGATATCATTAAGGACTATACAGATAACATCCCAGAGTTAATTAATATGTGCCTATACCTACACCCTAAATTGAATAAGAACCTTAAAAACAGATGCGCAAGATTATCTCGGAAACTTCAAGATATTAATCGACTCACTACCTAATATTAATTTTTAACACATTTCTTTATTTTTACACATTTCTTATGTTTAAATCTTTATTGTATACCTTTGTTGTTTGTAATGAAATTTTTGCAATGAAATGTTAATGGGTTTCACGCTAGATTTGAAAACATAAAATTACTTGTGAATGATTTAAACCCGTTATGTTTTTGTATACAGGAAACTAACTTTAAAAATAATTACTGCGCTAAGTTAAAAGATTATGAATGTCTTTACAAAAATCGCACGCACGGCAGTATAGCCAGTGGAGGAGTAGCTATATACATAAAACCCCACACTTTACCAGAACAAATTAACATTATTAGTCGACTCGAAGTAATTGCTATAAGAATTAAGTTTCCACTGGCTATTACTATTTGTAATGTATACTTGCCCAATAGCTGTTCCTTTATAAGGATTTGAACGATTTAGTTGCCCAGCTTCCGATTCCCTTCGTTTTGTTAGGAGACTTTAATAGTTATCATTTTCACTGGGGCTCGAAACGCTGTGATCAGAGAGGTAAAGTAATTGCTAACTGGCTGGACTCACATGATAATATAATTTTACTTAATAATCAACAACCTACACACTTTAATAGTAGTAATGGTCACACTAGCAGTATTGATCTAACATTTGCTTCACGAAGTATATCAAGTTATTTCGAATGGAATGCACTTGAATTTCTTTACGATATTGATCATTTTCCGATTACAATTACTTTAGAAATAGAATTAAACTCAAATTTACAAACAAGTAACCAATATTGGAAATACAAAAATGCTGACTGGACAAATTTTAGTATTTAAATAGAGCGGGAAATTAGTAAATTACCTAGCATAAATTTTAACTTATCTCCGATTTTCTGTATAAATAAATTAGTCGATCAATTTAATCAAATAATACTCGAGTCAGCCAAAAAATATATACCTAAGTCCAGCGCGAATATAAAAAAGAAACAAGTGCCATGGTGGAATGAGGAATGTTATAAGTCTCTTAAGGAGTCAAAACAAGCTTACAGAATATATAATAAAAAGAAAAAATCAAATCAAGATAAAAAGGTGCTTTGTATCCTAGAAGACAAACGCGTAGAAGAATTATTGAAAATAGAATTTCGTAAGAAGAGGGCTAAATGTCGAAGGATATATAAAGAAAGTAGGAAGGCAAGTTGGGAAAAATTTATTTCGTCAATTAATAGTTATACTCCTTTAGGAATTGTTTGGCAAAAAATTAATTCTATTAACGGATTTAAAAGGAAAAAACAACCTATAATTTTAAAAATCAATGACGGAGAACTTAGCTGTGATCCGAAAGTAAATGCACAATTATTAGTATCAGCTTTTGCAGAGAACTCAAGTTCCAATAATTACAATCTAAATTTCCGCGAACACAAAAACTTTGTAGAGGAGAATCACACCATTTTTAATTTACAAGATAACAGTAATCCAATTAATAAAAATTTAACTATGCAGGAATTAAAGTTGATAATACAACGCCTAGGTGACTCTAGTCCAGGGCCTGACAACATGTCAAATACTTTAATAAAGAAAATTCCTCTTTTAGCCCTAAATCACCTCCTAGACATTTACAACTATATGTGGATTCATCAAATTTTCCCAGACCAGTGGAGAGAGGCCATTGTTATACCTATCCCCAAACCAGGTAAAACCCCTACCCTAACATCGAATTATCGCCCAATATCTCTTACCTGTAATTTATGTAAATTGTTTGAAAAAATTGTTAGTAATAGATTAAGATGGTACCTGGAAAAGAATCAATTAATTTCCCCATTCCAATTTGGATTTAGACAGTTTAGGTCTACTCTTGATCACTTAGCATATTTAGAAAATGATATATTAAACAATTTTGCCAATAATAATAAGGTTATTGTTGTTGCCTTTGATTTAGAAAAGGCATATGAAATGGTGTGGAAGCACAGAGTTATTTTGCTTCTATAAAAAATGAATATAAAAGGTAATATTCTTGCTTTCATCACAAATTTTTTATCTAATAGAACTATCAGGGTAAAAGTTGAAGGAATCCTATCTGATCCTCTCTGTACAGATAATGGACTCCCGACAGGATCTGTGCTCAGCGTTACTCTTTTATTGATTTCAATTAATGAAATTCTAACAGTTATTGAAAAACCTGTGAAAGGTTGTCTTTTTGCCGACGATTTAGCAATATTTTGCAGTGGTAATGATCTTAAACCTACAGAAATTCTTTTACAAAATACCTTGACTGAATTGTGTGAATGGTGTAAATTAACTGGCTTTAAATTTTCAGAAACGAAAACTAAATTCATGATTATGTCACATAAAACTAAGAAAGATGAAGTAATTTTAACTATAAACAATCATAAAATTCAAGAAGAAAATAATTTAAAAATTTTAGGACTATCATTCGATAAAAAATTAAATTGGGTTACGCATATAAAACAATTAAAATCAGAGTGTTATAGCAGAATGAACGTTATCAAAATATTATCAGCTAATGGATGGGGATCGGATAGCGAATGCATTAAAAACACTTACAAAGCCTAATTAGACAAAAAATTGACTACGGTTCCATTATCTACGGTTCAGCTTCTCCTTACATTCTAAATCTACTAGAAAGTTGTCATAACACATGTCTACGTTTGAGTCTCGGAGCATTTAAAACCAGCCCAGTAAACAGTATTTTAGTTGAGACAGACGAAATGCCCCTGACACTAAGGAGAAAGGAATTATTTTTTTTTTCATTCGCCTCAAAACACATAGCCAATAATGAGAATTCTCTATTTTTAAGTAACTTTGCATCTGACATTGAGTTTAACCTACAGTCATCCCTACCATTACCTTTAAGATTAAGAGTTAAAAAATATTTACAAGAAATAAACTTTGAACTTCCTCTAGTTTTTCCGCGCAAACATTTCATACACCCTCCCTGGAAAGAAATAGTTCTCCCCATAAATACAGAAATCGCCCAAGGAAACCAGCGTGATTCTATTCCAGATGGTTTATTTTTAAATATTTTTTATGAAATAATAAATAAATACCCGGAATTTTTACATTATTATACTGACGGATCTGTTTATGAGGGAAGGACTGGATGTGTAATGATTTCGAAAAATAGTAATTTTAAGTACCGATTACCGAATTACGCATCCATTTTCACATGTGAAATGGTTGCTTTACTGGAATGCCTAAAAGTTATTAGAGGGAACATAAACGAAACAAAATGTTTGATATTTTCTGATTCATTGTCTTCCTTAAAGGCGCTATTAAATATAAGTAACATAGACCCCTTAGTTAATCTAGTTAAAGACAACTTAATTCAATTAGTAAATAATAATGTTGCCATTTTATTAATCAGGATCCCTAGCCACCAGGGCATTCCCGGAAACGAAGAAGTCGATAGGGAAGCTAAAGAAGCTACAAAATTAGAACACAGCAATTACTTAACCTCTAGTATCAAAGATCTCAAAAAATATTTTAAGCTAAAAATTAAGAACCTGTGGAACAGTAATTGGGTAAATAATAACAATAGTGATTTATTTGTGATAAGAAAAACAGTTTTTGAAAAAAGCAAGCTAAAGCCAAATAATAGAAGAGATCAAGTAGTTTTAAATAGATTAACTCACATCCATCTCATCACCAAGGAAGCGAAGAAAAGATGCGCAAGGTGTGATAGTGATGTTTCTGTTAAGCATCTGTTAATTGATTGTCCAATGTATAATACTGAACGTCTAAAAGTTAATCTCCCTACATGTTTTAATAAGTGTTTTGAAAGTACCGAAAAAATTGTAACATTTCTAAAGTTAATTAATTATTATGATTTAATTTAAAATTGTAAGCCTTAAGTGGTCGCTAATGACCGTGTTGTTTGAGCGACCTAAAATAAATGAAAAAAAAAAAAAAACATGTAAAATATTGGTATAATGGTCCGGAACCCTACGTGCGCGAGACCGTCTCGCACTTGGCCTATTTTTATGTAATATAAGAAGATTTCATAACACATATTTTAATAATATGTAGAGGATATAATAAAAAAATATCAGTGAGTTCTTAACAACTAATCAGGTATTTTAGTTCAACGCACTACTGATGTGAGAATTAAGCAGCACTGCCTTTCCCTGTTGAAAAAGGTTGGGAGCTTGGACTACACGCGGCAGACTCTACAGCACCTGGATGCTGACTTGAGAGACCAGGTATGACTGTATAAGCGGCACTGCCTCTCCCTGTTGGAAAGCTTGGTAGCTTGGACTACATGCGGTAGACTCTACAGCACCTGGATGCTGACTTGAGAGACCCGGTATGACTGTATAAGTGGCACTACCTCCCCTTGCTGGAGAAGATCGGGAGCTTGGAGTACACACGGCATACTTCAAGCACCTGGATGCTGACTTGAGAGACCAGGTATGACTGTATATGCAGCACTGCCTTTCCTTGCTGGAGAATGTCGGGAGCTTGGAGTACACGTGGCAGACTCTACAGTACCTAGATGCTGACTTAAGAGACCAGGTATGACTGTATAAGCAGCACTGTCTTTCCCTGCTGGAGAAGGTCGGGAGCTTTGAGTACACGCGGTAGACTCTACATCGCCTGGATGCTTACTTGAGAGACCAGGTACGACTGTATAAGCAGCACTACATTCCCCTGTTGGAAAGGTAGCTACATGTTTACTGTCTCCACTTAAATGGCCCCAATTTTGCAGTTTTGGGGCCATGTTGACATTTGAGTATGGTGAAATCAAGATGACTGACATTTGAGGTATGGTGAAAACCAAGATAGCGTTTCTTTCTTTTCATCTTGTATGAAGATTTGTTCTGTCAAATTTAGAGTCGCGGTCAGATCCGGTTTACCACCCTTAAGGCAAGATTCCTTTGCGTCTACTGCGGCCGATTTCAGTTTGCCCCGCGCCGCCCACGGTTCACACAAACTTACTCGTAATGTCTCGATTCTTGAATGAATAAATATGCGTGCGCATAAATTATAATAGTAATTGTACCACCCAAACCCTCTTATCCAAAAGGCCCTGGACTATAACTACGACGCACTGACCTTTCGACACCCGTACAAACGGCCTAAGCATATCTTAGCCGATCCCGTTGACCCGATCACAAAATACGTAACGTACTGTGTACAGTTACGTAAACAAAAATCACACGCACCCGCGAGGTTAGTATCGCACCGGGGTCGACGCCGGCGCCTACCACACGGCGTCGGTCCCACATCCGACACGACAACACGTACATACGTATAGACCGACCCTAACACGGGACCGAACCCGAATTCGAGTTCGAGTTCGCATCCCAGTAGTCTAGGTACACTTCTAAATAGTGACCGCGAACGCGATATTCATGTAGAGATCTCTACCAATACCGCGAACCTCATCGACATTAGGAGAGGGACGGCTCTCTCTGTACCGATACCGTCAAAAACAAGAGCTCCTCTGTCGCGATAACTCGCACGCCGTTAGTGTTTGCTACCGCGCGCGAGCAACCTCACCCCTCAGAGAGTGAGGAAGGGGTCGAAGTCCTTAGCAGGAGAGACCGGCGTCTCTCCTGTCATAATAATAGCTCACAACCCGTAGCTGTCCCCAATATCCGGTCTGAACATCACCCGGGTGATGTTAGGGAGGGTCAAACCCTCCCATCAACTCTTACCTAATAAACTAGCCACCAGGCTAGTTATAGTCCGATGTAGCTACAGCGGTCTTAACCCGACCCTTAGCGTAGACCCTTTCGAAAAAAAAAATTATAATAGTAATTGTATTTTTATGATCATATTTGTAATTCATTGCACTAAATATTTCTTATAATATCCGAACTCCGTTAAATAATAAATAATGATTGAAATAATTTGAATTTGAAAGTTTGAAAGCTATAGATTTTATTATATATTTCGGAAGTATCAAGAAGATAATACTACCGTGGGAGAGCCATGCTACGGCACGAATGTCGAGGTTCGTTTGCCTGTGGCATCGTAGCTTTTAAATAAATGGACAGATTTTGATGCGATTTTTTTTTATTAAAAGCTGATATATTCGAGATAAATCTTAGCTATATCTCATCATCATCAGCTCGCTTACTGCTTGACAAAAGACTCCTGGTTTTTTTTTAGTTGAAAGCTGATGTGATAGATACCTACAGTTATAACTTATAAGCTATAACTCATCATCATGAGCTCAATAACTGCTTGCAAATGGCATTTACTAAAAAAAATATGCATACTACTTTGTGTCCACAAGTAATTTGAAGGAAATTACATAAAACAGAACATAGTAACCATCATTAGTCCTCGTGTGTCTATCTGTGGTATCGTAGATTCTAAACAAATGGTCAGTTTTGATCCGGTTTGTAGGGTTCCGTCATACTCAAGGAACCCTTATAGTTACACTCTGCCTGTCTGTCATACCGCGCTTCTAGCTTCTGTAATTAGGAATATAAATAGATGAAATTCAGTATAGTTAAAGACTGTGTATTCTTTCGGGATGAAATAGATGAAGTGAAGATTTCGGGATTGGAATTATAAAATAATAATAATTTTATATTTAAGGGGTGGCGCTCCAATCATGTGAAGTGGGGATGAATAATATTTTTTCATTCTAAACCCATCGTGTCGGGTATCGTTGAATAGGTATTTTAAAGGAAAGGCAATGTTTTATACCTGGCTTGTTTACAAAGTCGACCACTTTCGTATAATCGGCCTCCAAAGGGTTCCGTAACTATAAACGCGTAATAGGTTTTTTTCAAATTACTTCAAAAGTTGCTGTCCGATTTTCAAAATATTTTTCCTAAAGAGTATTTAGCATAATCTCTCTCAATCTCAAGCTAAATCAGCACGAAAAATTACAATTTTCTATGTTTCATAGTATAGAAATACCAGGGGGGGTTAGGTTAGGTTAGACTTTCCCACTTTGGAGGGCGATTACTCGAAAATGGTTGATTTTGTAAAAAAAATCATGTATAAATTGTGTCTTTACTTTATAAGACTTATTCTACGATACCCCACACGATGGGGTAGAATGAAAAAATACTTATCATCCCCACTTCACATGTATGAAGAGCCACCCCTAAAATGTAAAATTATTACTATTTTATGATGCCAAAACCGAGATCTATACACAGTACAGACAGACGGATGGACAGAGCGAAACTCTAAGGGTTCCTTGAGTATTACGGAACCCTAAAATTTAAAGCAAAACTCACGACGCGATTTACGCCCGCGGCCTGCGCGATTGTTTGCGGGTGTCGCTGCACCGGCGGGCGACTAGTAGAATCGCGCGGGCCTCGATCACCCGCAGCCTCGGCGATTTGCACCCACGCGCTCTGCGATCGATTGGCGGGCGAAATTCTTATGTTTAGATTTGCAGTCGCCCGTCTTGCGATTTTAGCCCGCGGCGACTAGTAATCGCGCAAATAACCGGTACCGTGAGTTTCGAAATAAAATCGCAGTTCCGCAATCGCGGCGGGCGCGACTGAAAATTGCTCCGTGAGTTCTTAGCCTCAATGGTTAATATTCTACCAATATTACACATTTAGAACCGAAATAACACAAATATAACAACGTCACTTTTCCACATCCTAGTATAAACTCTTTGAACTACTTACAATTTGGCGCCAATCCGCCATTATTTTATTTAAATTTGCTATCTACAGGTGCTTAGGTTTTTGAAAAAAAATCGACGTTCTTATTTACCATGTATTAAGATTCATGTTATTATGCATAATAGCAAAACACGTGAAAACAAAAAGACTTTTTATGCTTTAATATTGTCGGATTAGTTTAAACCAATTTCAATGCTATCCGCAATCTTTGGGTATTTTAACAAACAAAATAAGCTACATAAGAGCAGAAAAATGTTCCTCTTTTTGTAAATTTTGGGTGAAATTTTTCCAGGTTCTGGAAAATTATTTTTGCCATACTAAATATTATACCTATCATAATTTTATAGTACTTTTTAACAAATTTTACTCTAATAGTTCGTTATGTTGGATTTGGTTTAATTTGGTTGCAAAATATGTCAAATTTATAAACGCGCCCATGTGCTATGTGTAGATTTCTCTATACTGCCTACTTCGTAACTTTTTAACAACGAATTCTTATTATTATTATCAATTTACATTTTAAAATACAAAATCTTAAAGTCCGAAACAAATTACAAAAACACGGACGTTGACAACCAGCGGCGTGCAAACTGCAACTGATTACTACTAAACAAAAGATTATAGTTTGTTATTGTTCTTTATTATTATTCTTAGGGTGGGCGGGGGCTCTGCGCTAACACATCGAATCTCTCTCCACACTGGTAAACCAGATTTGGCCGCGACCGTACGTCTTATCTTCAGTTTTGAAATCTTTGCTACCTACGGCCTATCTTTAGTTGTAAAATCTTTGCTATGTTAAAGGCCACCACAGACGCGAGGCCGTTCGTTCAATCGCGGATCGTTTCAATTAGAACTGACGTGAGTTCTGCCTGAACGGATTCGAGCACATACGCGAAAGAAATCGCATACGACCCAATTGACGTCAGTTAGGCCTGAACGGATTCGAGCACATACACGAAAGAAATCGCATCCGACCCAATTGACGTCAGTTAGGCCTGAACGGATTCGAGCACATACACGGACAAATCGCATTAGTTCGTTCTGGTTTGCCGCGAGCTACGGTCGTGTTTATTAATTGTAAACTGTAAAATTTTGTAATTATAAAATTGTAAGCTACGCTTGCACACGATACACGACATAGCATAGCATAGCACGGCCGCGGCTCTGGCGAGAACTGAAGCGATTTGTCACACATGGTCCGTTCAGTCCAGAATTAATGTTGCCAACTTAGTTATTTTACAAATTTTTACTACTATATTAAGTATTTTATTACCTCCTTAGTAGTAAATTAGTAGTTAGTAGGGTTTAAGTGATAATAGCTAGACACTAATCATCTGCGAAATGGCCGAGGTTAGATACAAAAAAAAAAGGCACCTTATCATAATAATAAATCTACTTTAATCAGTTTTAACTGCTCCCTAGTATAATTAATTATTAAATAGTGTTATAAATAATACCATGTAAGAATTTTTACCTGTGTCTATCAGTGTCACTATTTCCTTTGTTGGCAATATTAAACAACAAGTATTTAAACATATTTCACTTTCACCATCAACATCTGTAAAAAGCACATCTCTTTTATTGGTCATTTATACAAATTATAATGGAGTCCTTGAAACAATCCTTCAACCAAATGAACGAATTGTTCCACAACAAAATGACTGAGTTCCAGCAGGAGCTTAATTATTGCCAAACATTAAGTACCACTTCAGCACTGGCATCGGAATTCAGCTTATTCAAATCCCTTGTCTTGGAGGCATTTAAGTCACTGCAGTCTCAAATAGATACCCTGATGGATGTACATGACCAAATTGAGATGAGACGAAGGAAGAAGATAGTGCTGCTTCACGGAGTTCCTGAAGCCAAAAAGGCTGAGCCTGAATTTGTATCATCATTAATTTCAACACAATTAAGAGTTCCTAGTGTTGACATATCATCTATTAAATATTGTCATCGATTGGGACGTATAAATGAGTCAAAGCCCCGACCAATCTTAATCAAATTCCATGATCTTGCTCTCCATAACAAGGTTTGGGACGGCTAAAACCAATCTGAAAAACTCCGGCAACACCCTATCAGAGTTTCTTATAAAGAAGAGGCATGACGTGCTTATGGCGGCCAGATAGCATTTCGGAGTTTCAAAATGTTGGACACACAGTGGCTCAGTAATTGTAATTGCCCCCGATGGCTCCATAGTCCGTGCCACAGCATGGCTGAAATAGATGCCATTCCTGGACCTTCTTCTCCTGACACGCCAACCGTGACGACTGAAAGATCCATTCCAGTAACCAGAGGTAGAAACGCAGCTGCAATAAAGACAAAGAAATCAGCCAAAAAGTAACACACTTCTATTAGCTTTTTCTCTCGTTTTATTTTCTCTTATTACCTTTAGTTATATGTGTGTTGGTTTTCCTTCTTCTTTAATCATGCTTTAAATATCATCACAATATTATGTTCCTGCTATCATCATTCATGTAGTCCATGTTGCAACTTTCAACCAATCATACTTTGTATCTAGGTACATGCTGTTTTGTTGTTTTTATTTTCTTATGTCTGTCTTTTAACTGCTTGCTTATATTATGCTATGTAGTGTAAATGTAGGTAATTATACCCGCTTATTCAATTATTTCGGATGTTCATAACTATTTTTTAATAAAACCTTTTGATTTAAAAGTATGACTTTGACAATGTCAACTGTCGGAGTCGACAATGACAACAATGACAGATGCTAAATATCAGTTATTTTTTTTATTTTTTTTTATGTACTTATTGGTTATTTCATTGTTTTTTTTGTGTTTATTATTTTTCTCTTTTTGTGTGATGATTTGATTATTTTCGTTTTTGTTGGTTATTTTCTGATTTTTTGTAATAGTGCTTAATGCATAAATAGTGAATGTTTAAATATATTTGTACTGAACTCATGACACTGTAGGTATAAGGTGTTTTTGATTAGCTAACTATTTTAATTATTTATTGAACTATTTATAAGTTATAAAATATATTTTATATAGGTATCTTATTTGAATATATCATATATTTGTATTGTTATATATACATAACATCATGAATAACAGTTTCGATACTTCTTCTGGTGACTTTTTCTCTGCTTCTTCAGCATGTAGCGATGAGAGTTTCATGAGTGCTTCATACTCTCCGCTAAGAGATACTATTATGAATAACTTTTCCACAGTTAAAAAATGTTTTAAGGCAGTTCATATAAACGCGCAGAGCATTCCGGCTCATTATCCTGATATACTGACTTCCTTCGATCAAGTTAATGTTGATGCCATATTTGTGTCGGAGACATGGCTTAAGCCTTGCCTTCCGTCAACTTGTTACAGCCTACCGGGCCTTAAACTGATTCGTAATGACCGAATTGGGAAAAGTGGTGGTGGTGTTGCAATGTATTAACGTTCTGATATTCCTTTTACTGTCATTAGTTCGTCAACACAGCCCACGCCATCAGACTCACTGGAGTATTTGCTCATTGCGTTCGAAGTGTCTTACTGCAGTAAAATACTTCTTGCTGTATTCTATTGTCCATCGATGTATCGTAATTACTTTCCATCTTTTGAGACTATACTGGAGTCGTACAAACCTGATTACATTAATTCAATTATAATGGGTGACTTTAATACATGTATGCTGAAGGACGATAGAAGATCAAAAAACCTTATGTCTATTTTAGATTCCTGTGATATGAGTTTATTGCCACTTAACCTGTTGAGCGCCAGACCTCAAAAATTGACATTTGTGGGGGGACGTCTGCTGTTGACAGCCCGCCAAAATTTTTTTGTTAGACATTTTATTACCGACTTATTTCAAGAAAACTACGTAATTATATCTTATGAGTCATATATTACCGTAATCTGTATTAAATTTCCTGTCTAATTTACTAATTAAATACCTAACTAAAACATACCTTTATTCCTAGACTCCAAATAATTCTCAGGTTAGCACATTTTTGCAACGAACATGAACTTTAATCACATATTTACACTATACACTCATTCACTAACACTAAAATAATATTTACAACACCAAGCTCATATTATCAAGATACGATCACATAAATCTTTCAGTTCGAAACACAATACCCACTTCACAAAGTTAAAATAAACATAACAACCTACAAGTGTCCTTGTATAAAAAAACAAACATGGACGCCGCCGGCATCGACATTCGTACTGTGCCGGTCGCCCGATCGTGGGGCCCGATCGGGTAGGTAGCGCATTCACCTGTAGGTCACGTGATGTCGTATGGATAACAAAGAAACACAAAAAATTTTAATTACATAATTTTATAGTAAGATTATTTGACTCAAATAATAAAAATGTTTGTATGAAATAATTAACTGAAACGAGTTTTGAACTCTATAATTGTATAGTTATTTAGTAAATATATACAAATAAATAAAATTGAAGTGTCCGTTTGTAATTTTTAACTAACTGCTTTTCTCTAAATGCGTATGAAACTATATACGGTACTTCCAATAAAAAAAGGCATACTACCAGTACAGCGCACCTCATGCTGACGCCTTAGGGTCAGTCACACCGCGACGATACGCGACGATACGCGGCGCTGCATTAAAGCATAGCTATCCAAAATGTAACTTTATTCACTACACAAAAAGATACACGTTTCATATGGGAAGGACGGAATGCTTTCGGCATATAGGCAATAGGTATATAATTTATAATGTTAAACTATAGTCTCAGACCAAATAAAATAGTGAAGACTAGTTCTGCGAACCACAAAGTGAGGTGCGTTTAAACTACTCCTCGCCGTGTAATTACATATAGTGCCAGTATATATATATATATATATATATATATATATATATATATATATATATATATATATATATATATATATATATATATATATTTATATATATATTGTATGTTCAACGATAATTCCGCCGCCTGTGGACCGATTTTCAAAATTCTTTTTTTGATGTAAAGGGTATAATCCCAAGTTGATCCCGTTTTCACCAAAGTGGTGACCTGATGATGGGATCCATGAGGAATTGAGGGAACTCCTCGAAATTTATATGGACACATATGGTGATTTCAATTTTTTCAGAAGTGATCCAAGCATATGCTTCCCAAAAGCTAAGATTTTGCACCAAGGTATACCCTGGATCTAAAAGTACTGAACAGAACTCCTTACGCCTTATAGATACATGTTTGGGGATTTCGGCGTTGTTTAAAGAACTGCAAGCATATGCCACTATGTCAATTGCGGTAATCATCATCATCAACACCATAATCACACCATACATCATTACAATAATGTGACCTGTCTGTCTGTCTGTCACCTGTACCTATTATATATAAGAATATAATATAAGATCAACATTAAACCTACATTTCTATCCTAATTTGCTACATACCAGCGTATGTAGCAAATAAGTATTTAATAGATTTTGTTAAGTGCGCTTCTGACCTTCCTATCCGCACACATCTGCGTCACCAAAGAACAAAATATAAACATTGCCATCTGGCAGGTTAGGTTTTTTGTATAATGAGCAGGTACAATGTATTGTTTATTGTGTAAAATGATTTGTTTGGCTAATGTCCAAATCATATTTTTATTATTTAGAAGTTATAATTATTTTGATCTAAATGAGCTACAGGATTGTGTCAATAGTAAAGTTACTCCTTAGTAATAGTACATCATTTAAAATCTACTTCGTAGCTGTCCACCAATATGCCCATTGTCCTATGATCGGTTTTCGATTGACCTGAAATTTTGCATACTTATATATTGTGGGATGAGTGGATGCCTTCAGGAGTTCTACAAACAGAAGGGATGACAGAAGAGATGATTACATTGAGATGATTACAACCTATATATAACAATAATATATTAAAAGTTAAAATCCCATCGATACGGACGACGTAAATGCAAATTTAACTCTAATGACTTTATACCGAAAGTCCGAATTTCTGTACCATTAGCTGCATATAGTTTGTAATCGGATAACTTAGAATAATTATTACAATAGCGTTTTCTTACCGGATTAACAGAAACGTTCGCACCTGTGTCCACCAAAAAATTGTAACCACTGTTGTAGTCCATAACACGAAGGCGATGCGTTGGGGAAACTGCACAGATGTCCGCCTCACGTACCTGCGCACATTCTAGTTTCCCGAAGAGTTTCCCTTCTTCCAGGAACAGGGCTGTACGCACTTGTTGGCACGCTCCTTGAAACGGAAGTGGTAGAAACACAACTAATCTTCACTCTGAGGGCTGCGACGAGGCTGGCTGGGATTGCGAGACCGGGAACGTTGCCGGAAACGACTGGAGTCTCTCCTCCGGGAACTGCTGCGAGATCGCTCCATGTCAGCTATCCTGGCGCTCAGTTTCGCGATTTCGGCCAAAATTTTATCATCCCCTCTGACAGGCTGAGATGTTGATAATTCGGAGATCTGTGGCTGCTGTGAAGTCTCCATGATTTTGTCGGCCACAGTGGCTAGGTTATCAATGTCTTTGACTTCTGTGACGGCGAGAACGGCTCGCACGGCAGTGGGGAGATGTATGTCGGGATCACCAATATTACACCCTATGTTATTACGTTGGGGTAACTAGAATGAGTGTTCATAAATAAAATCCTTTTGCCTACTGGATTACGTTTATTACGCAAGCGACCACTCGGGTTGCTGCACCAAGAACCACTGATATTTTACATGTTAGTTCACCACATGCATCGAACATCGATATAATATAACGACACATGATCACATCGATATACAATATATTGTGTCCCCACACTACAATATAAATCGTAATATGATATGTAACTGATATAATGCTAGAGCTGGAAAGTGGAATATGAAAAATGGCAATGCAGTGGCAATATAAAAAAAACGTATAATAAAAATCTTATATAAGTTAGTATAAAAAGATTAAAAATATTTCCCTGACGCGGTCCATAGCTTATTATTATATCATATAAGTGGTTATATATTATTATATAAGTGGCCGTATATTATAATCTTATCCAACCACACTAATAGCCCGTTTTAATAACCTATCTACCAAAAAGTATTTGTTAGAAACGTCAAATTTGTATCGCAAAAAACCGTCAAATGATTTAATGACGACGTTTTTACAAATATTTATAGATATATAGGTTATTGAAACTGGCCGGTTTTCACACCAGCTCATGGTAAAATAAAAACAAAATAGTTGTGAATAATATTTTATTGGTAAAAAAAAACAGTGGAATATGCTATTTACCTTTATTTTTTATTACATAAATGAATAGTGCTTTGAAAAATAAGACAGTTTACACGAGGAATAGTCAGCTAAAAACCAATATTTTCTATCAAAGATATATCTTTTTTAGGTTAGGTTAAAAACGAAGCGATCTCAAGGTCCTCTGCATAAGTGTGCCACCGTACCACGAGCCGGGAGCCGGGAGCCGTCGAGCTGTGAATCAAAATATGACACGCGTAACTAATCGCGGAAAAAAACTTCTGGAATTTTTCTTTAGTTGCTTGAGTTTCTTTTAGTAAGAAGAAGTAAGGACTAAGGGCCCATACAAACACACCTGCACACGCACACACACACAAAGTATATAAAAAGTTATTATTATTATATTATACTGCGTACAACATTTACAGTAATTTAGTCCAACTGTAAATGTAGATTAAATATTTATTATATTTAATCTATATAATTATATCTTATATATTCTCTATCTATCTATTATATTTAATCTATATAATCTATATAATATATAATTTAAGAAAACAACACGTAAGCCGATGAGTTTAGAGCGGAGTATGAGTTATATATATTTTGTATTATAGAAAAAAAAAACTATACCGTGTTTTCAGCTGTTGAAGTTCTGGGGATTAGCTCCAGCCTTCCTTGATCCCAGACCCCGATATCGGCGTCGTGCTCAGACGTGCTAATCTAAAAATTATTAAAGATTACTTAAATGTGAAAAAAAAAATTACATCACATAATTAAAAAAAACATATTTCCAATTTTTTTATCTTGCGACAATGACAAATTTTAGCTTATTAAAATACTGCGTACAACATTTACAGTAATGTAGTCCAACTGTAAATGTAGATTAAATATTTATTATATTTAATCTATATAATTATATCTTATATATTCTCTATCTATCTATTATATTTAATCTATATAATCTATATAATATATAATTTAAGAAAACAACACGTAAGCCGATGAGTTTAGAGCGGAGTATGAGTTATATATATTTTGTATTATAGAAAAAAAAACTATACCGTGTTTTCAGCTGTTGAAGTTCTGGGGATTAGCTCCAGCCTTCCTTGATCCCAGACCCCGATATCGGCGTCGTGCTCAGACGTGCTAATCTAAAAATTATTAAAGATTACTTAAATGTGAAAAAAAAAATTACATCACATAATTAAAAAAAACATATTTCTAATTTTTTTATCTTGCGACAATGACAAATTTTAGCTTATTAAATTAATTAAATTATAATTTTCTATTAAACTAAGACTAAGAAATAACATATATATTTAACGAGCGGACCCGACAGACATTGTCCTGCCGGGCTGATTTGTGAATCAAAACCATCCAGGGCGCCACCCAAACGCATATAAAAAAATTCATTCAAATCGGTCCAGCCGTTTAGGAGGAGTTCAGTGACATACACACGTACAGTAGAATCCTTACTAATATTATAAATGTGAAATCGTGGATGTTTGTTACGCTTTCACGCAAAAACTACTGAACGGATTTCGATGAAATTCGGTATGGTAGTAGTTTAGACTCTGGATTAAAACATAGGCTACTTTTTATCCCGAAAAAGTAGTGTTCCCGAGGGATAATATACTTACGCGGGCGGAGCCGCGAGCAACAGCTAGTTATATATATAAAGATAAAAGTGTTTTTGAGTAAATAATCATATTAAGCTAAAATGTAAGAAAAAACCAAATTCCATACAAATATATTATTTTAAAATGTGTTTAGTTTAAAAAATATTACATTAATACAAAATATTTTCCTTAGTCTGGTATCCGTAACGCTAATTATTAAAGAACATACCACGGGACCAGATTAACGTGTTATACTAACGTCTTTAAATATAATTATTTATATTAATAACTCGGCAAAATCACCATATTACTTAGTACTTAGTTTTATTTTATTAATTAATAATTAATAATGTAAAATAAAAACAATGTTTTTGGTGTCAGTACTTTTCGCAATGTACTATGATTCGATTTATTTATAGAATGGCGGAAATGTACTTACGAGTATTATTACGCGCGCTAAAATTTTTAGGTATTACAACAATCTTTTTCTACAATTAAACTTGGATTTTCTCATTACATAATATTGTAATGGTCTATATTTAAACATACTTTAGCAATTATAACCATTATATTGATTTTTTCACCGAATTATATGGATATTACGGCATCTGACATAAGAAATTTTACCCGAACTTTAGATACTTTTTTCAATATCTTCTGTTAAAATATTTTATTATCTAATAATTTAATCATAATCTTTGTTTTATAAACAGTAATTTCATATAATAATCATAAAATATTACGCACTTTAAAACACGAGAAAACATTTTTAATCACTGACGTACGCACTGTAAATTTCGTTAAAACTTTTAGGTATTACAACAATCTTTTTCTACAATTAAACTTGGATTTTCTGATTACATAATATTGTAATGGTCTATATTTAAACATATTTTAGCAATTACAACCATTATATTGATTTTTTCACCGAATTATATGAATATTACGACATCTGACATAAGAAATTTTACCCGATCTAAAAATTAAATACTTTTTTCAATATCTTCTGTTAAAATATTTTATTATCTAATAATTTAATCATAATCTTCGTTTTATAAACAGTAATTTCATATAATAATCATAAAATATTACGCACCTTAGAACACGTTATAACACTTCATCAACACTGACGTACGCACTGTAAAATCCGCAATATTTCAAAATGGCGTGTAAAAACAAATGAATTTCGTATTTCTTTATTTTTTTTTTAAATTTTGTTCTGAGGTTTAGGTTTAGGCATCACAATTACAAAGTTAAGGGTACACAGATACAAAATAACAGAGCATAAAGTAAATAGAGGTCACCTTAGACGGTCAAATCGACGCCCAATGAGAGCTTATCGCTTATGTACACATGGTGTACAAGCGACACTTCCCGCAACAAAAGTTAGTGTACACATGGTGTACGGCTGACATTTAACAGGTTGTGCTACACACTGCTCTCCAGGTTGCTGTCCTTCCTTGCTTGATCTCATCATTGTATCTTTGCCAAACTCTGTAACTACTCATGGTCAGAGTCCCGCGGAATTTTTTTCCTACCACGACCTGATTTATGCTGCTTATAATGTTCGCACATCTAAACCAAACCGCAAAACACTTCTGCAACGTAATTTTTCTTCCATGGATGTGAACACCTTGAGGGAAGACGCGCTCAGCACTGACTGGACAGCACTATACGCAGCGGAAACGGTTGATGCCAAGGTTGATATTTTTAATGCCCTACTTAATTCTTTGTACGACAAGCATACCCCGATTAAGCCCATTAGAATTAAGCATCTGCCTGCTCCATGGCTGTCAGATAGTATTAAATCAATTATTAATAACAAACATACAGCCAAAGCTAAATACAAAAGAAGTAACACCAATGAACATCGCGACAAATACATTAAATTACGTAACCGGTGCAATACTATGTGTCGAGATGCTCAACGGCGATATATCCATGCATCGGTCGAGAATGGTGATCCAGCGTAAGCCTGGAAATTCCTAAAATCGCTTGGTATTGGTAAAAATTTAAATCAAAATGACCACTGCAAAATCGACATTAATGTGTTGAATAAACATTTTATTTCTTCTACTAACTTAGACCCGGCTATAAAATCCCAAACTTTAAATAAAATATCTCTTCTACAAACTTCAAACTCCGAATCGTTCACTTTCGTTCCATTTACTGAAGGAGAGGTTAAAAGAAATGTCATGACAATAGCATCGAATTACGTTGGTGATGATGGCATCAGTCGCAAAATGATTATTCCAATACTAGAAATAATTGCTCCCATTCTTTTACATATTTTTAATTTTTGCTTAACAACTTGTACCTTTCCTGATATCAATCAGGCTTCCGGACGGGTCATAGTACTACCACAGCCTTGGTCAAAGTAGCAGATGATATTCGGTCCGGCATGGATAATAAGAAGCTCATAATCCTAACTTTACTTGATTTTAGTAACGCTTTCAATTCTATTGACCACGACATTCTTATCAGTCCGTTAGGGTCTTTTAACCTCTCACCTTCAGTGATTTGTTTTATTCGAAGCTACCTTGTGGGTCGACGGCAGAGAGTTAAAATTTCTGAGTCTTTTTCCGACTGGGCCAATACTACTGCGGGTGTTCCTCAAGGTGGCGTTTTATCTCCATTACTCTTTGCCCTTTTCATTACTTTCATCACTTCATACATTTCGTCTCATTTTCATTTATATGCAGACGATCTACAAATTTACACTCAGTCAACTCTGGATACATTGCCTGCGGCGGTAAGTATTGTTAGCAAGGATTTATCGGTCATATGTAACTGGAGTAAGGAGCATGGACTTCTCATTAACCCCGTTAAGTCTCAGTTGATAATACTTGGCAGTCCGGGGCTGGTCTCCAGAATTAACTGGGATACGTTGCCTCCAGTACTCATCAACGGTACGCCGATACCATATAGTAAAGTGGTTAAGAATCTTGGCATTTATTTTGATGCGCATCTATCTTGGTCACAGCAGCTGAAAGAGATTAGCAGGAAGGTGTATTTAACGTGGCACTCCTTGAAACGACTTCGGTATCTTCTCCCAGTACCTACTAAGGTGGCCTTAGCCGAATCAATATTACTCTCCCTTCTAGACTACGCGGATGTTTGCTTCATTAACTTGACCGAAGACCAACTTAACAAACCTGAGCGCCTTCAAAATCTGTCTATCAGGTTCATCTTTGGCTTGCGCAAATTTGAACACATATCCGAGTACCGTCACAAGCTCAAGTGGTTACCAATTCGCTTTCGCCGCAATGTTCGTGTGCTTTCGCTCCTTTACTCTATTTTATTCGATCCCAACAGCCCTCAATACCTAAAAGAAACTTTTAGTTTCCGTCTCTCCGACAGGCAAGAGCTACGATCATCCACAAACCTCCTTCTCGATATTCCTATCCACCACACCAAGTATTTCCACTCCTCGTACTCCGTACAATCTGTCCTGCTATGGAACTCTCTCCCTACTCGAATTAGACAATGTAAAACATTAAATACTTTAAAATCTGCCCTTAAAGACCTTAGTATGTGTCGAAAGTAGTTACGTGTGTTACCTTTTTATCCATGATATGTAATTATTGTTTATATTTATTGTTTAACATTGTATTTATAATATTTTTTAAATATTAATTAGTTCTTATAATATTATGTATGTATGTATTATTATTTTATTTTTATTTACGTATTTTATTTTAATGTATACTCTATATTTATAATTTTTAGATATACTTTTAGCACAGTACCTTTCTCCAGCAATTTAATCCTTTCTTTCAAAGATTGTCTGGAAGAAATTACTGTTTAGTAATAAGGCCGCCGCCTTTGTGTACTTTCGTCTTGTTCTGTGTATAGTTTATATTGTATATGTGTGTGTGAAACTGTTGATTGTGCACAATAAAGTATATATTTTTTTAATAAATCGTAGCATTCGTCTGTAATTTGCGAGGTGAGTAAACAACTAATAATAGCTCACCACACCGATTTTGGTGACGGTGGCCGGTTTCATTGAAATCAGGCCAGCTACGTAGGAGTTATTTTACAGTGCCCAAGTGTGTGCGCAGTACACAAGAGCATTCTCTCTTCCTTTACTCTCGAAACCCAGTGGGACGGACAGACTGATACGACTTGCGAGATATCAGATGCAGGTCCGACATTTTACATGCTCATCCGACGCACTATAATGTATTAGCAGCTTGGCGTTTGACTATTGCAATGTTTACAAATACAGTTACAACTCCAAGAATATAATATATTTCAATGGTTATTTTATGTTTTTTTCTATCGAGAAAATTTACAGAAAACTTAAGTCCCCTTACAAATATGATCAAGATTAACACATTTTTGCCGCAATAAAATGAATCCATTCGTCTCAAAAAAAATTTAAAGAAACCTATTTTTACCATGTAGAGCGCCTTAAAACTACCCGTTAAATTACTATATTATACGTAATATGTTCTAGTATACTTTTATTTAACAGTAAAATTTATATCTTTTAGTAGTTTTTAGTAGAAATCGACGCGAGCTTAGTAGTTTCCCAAAACAGAGTTGGCAATACTGGAACGTATCGCTTCAGTCCACATAGACGATACAATTTAGCATCCGTTCAGGCCGAACTGAAGGTAAACCGAAACGTATATGGGACCCTTTAAAAACAGCGATATTGGAATGATGCACGGGCGTGCTTTACCTACGATCGTTAAAACCATTATAGTGTTATTCGTCAGTAGATCACTCACTTCTACAGTCAAAAGATTGTAATTCCACACTCATTCACATTATGTGCTGTTTCAGATACATCACTTGGGGGGCAATCAAGTATTTTTGGCCTATTTGGATGAGCTCTACAATTGGAAATGATTATTATGAATGAATAACTACTAGAAAATTCTTGTTTTATTTTCATATCAACTTATTACCTATACCTAATGTAGAAGGACTCGCTACCGAGAAATAATATTAAATAGGTAGATATCGATAGATGGTTAAAAGGTAAGGTATAAGTGCCAAAAACCTTTTTATTTATTGCCCTAAAAGCGAAACTGGAAACAGATCTGAAAAGAGATAAACCAAAGGCACAAATTGGCATTTTTTAAAATTTAGTCCTGTTTTACGTGGCTTTATGTCTTAGAATCTATGATAATATGATCTAAGACTTAGATCATAATAACACCAAACATAATATTATTTTTTTAACAAAAAATTAAAGCCGACTTCCAAAGTAAAAAATTAAACCGACTTCCAAAGTAAAAATGCACAAAAAAGTAAGAAGTAAAACTTATTTTCTAAATAATTCACCTTTTAAAATTGGCTAAAATTTTAACTATTTCTCTACTCAATGTTCATAATTTTGAAGTCGGTACCAGCCCGAACAAAATCCTGATAAAAGAATATTTAAAATAGAACACACGTTCTAGTTGGCTTACCCAAGTTGGTATACCTTGGTCATTCTGCACCAAGGTATACCCGGGATCCAAAAGCACTGAACAGAACTCCTCAGTCTTTAAAGATACGCGTTTGGAAATTTCGACATTGTTTAAAGAACTGCAAGCAGATGCCATTATGTAACTTACAGTTATAATCATCATTATCTTATACACAATACCTAATGGAAGCTTGGCGCGTATTCAATTATACATTCGATCGTTAACTTTAAACGTTCTTAAAATGTGTTAATAATAATTTAATAAATATCACTAAAAAGGGAAAAATTATTATTGTTTTTAAACAAAAAATTAAACCAACTTCCAAAGTAAAAATGCACAAAAAAGTATAAAATAAAACTTACGTTCTAAATAATTCCCCTTTTAAATTCGGCTAAAATTTTAACTATTTCTCTATTTAATCTTCTTAATTTTGAAGTCGGTACCAGCCCAAACAATATCCTACAATATTTTATAATTCAAATTTGCTACTTCAAAATTGAGAAGATTGAGTAGAGAAATAGTTAAAATTGAGAAGATTGAGTAGAGAAATAGTTAAAATAGCCGAATTAAATAAGCGATTTTTTTAAAAAATAAGTTTTATTTCATACTTTCTTGTGCATTTTTACGCTGGAAGTCGGATTAAATTTTTTGTTTGTAAATAACATTTTTTACCTTTTTATTTAAATTTATTATCAAGTTATATTATTATGAACACATTTAAAAAAAGTTATAAATACAAAAAAGGCTCCGCTATAGGCTACTTGACTCATATTCAATTTCATATATTGAAGGAGTATTTCTTCTAGTACTTGGCTTAGGAAAACCTCTTCTAGCGATATCAAACATTAAAATCTTACCTAAGATTGATAAATAAAGTTGATTTAAAAATAAGTATTTTTGTTGAAGATGGCGATGATGATGATGATGATTACTGTAAGTGGTATGATAGCATATGCTTGAAGTTCTTTAAACTACGCTGGAGTCCCCAAACATGTATCTATAAGGAATCAGGAGTTCTGTTTAGTACTTTTGGATCCAGTGTATACCATGGTACAAAAGCTAACGTTTTGGTAGAATATGCTTGGACTACTTCAAGTGAAAATCACTATATGTATCTATATAAGTTTCGAAGAGTTCCTTCGATTCCTGCTGGATGCCATCATCAGGTCACCAGTTTGGTGACAACGGGACCAATTTGGGATTAAATCCTTAACATGAACAAAAGAATTTTGCAAATAGGTTCACAAATGGCAAAGTAATGTTCAAAGATATCCGTGTCGGTGTCAAACACTATGAGAAGTAACTTTTATATCATCATAATGTGATGATGTATAGTGTGATGATGGTGGTGGTGATGATAATTACTGTAATTGATATAGTGGCTTAAGCTTGAAGTTCTTTAAACAACGTCGAAATTCTCAAACATGTATCTATAAGGAGTCAGGAGTCGTGTTCAGTATTTTGGATCCAGGTTATACCTTGGAGCAAAATCATACTTTCTGGTCGCATATGCTTAGGTTAATTCAGAAAAAGTCAAAATCACTGTATGTGTATGGACACATGGACTTGGACTTATAGACTATAGACTTGGACTTATGGACTTTATGTTCTCGAATACTTCTCGAAATTTATCCATATAAATTTTGAGGAGTTTATATTAAATTGGCGTTTTGTAAAAAACAAAAAACATAATATATTTATTTAATCAAAGTATTATACCATTGCTATCTATGCACTTTTGCCATCTCATAGGTAGTTCATTGATTCCTTTAGTAAAAAAAGCATTCGGACAGGCATCAATAAAATCTTTGACGGCGATTAGTACTGCCCCATCGGATTTAATTTTTTCCCTTGCAAGAAGTTACCCAAATTTTGAAAAAATGGTAATCTGTTGGAGCAAGGTCCGGGGAGTACGATGGATGTCTTAGACATTCCAATTGAAGCTCCTCTAATTTGGTAGCCGTCTGTTGTGCATTGTGTGGTCTAGCGTTGTCCTGAAGCAGCAGTGGCCTAGAGCGAATGACAAACCTCTGTTCTTTAGCAGCTAGCTTTTCCATCATGATTTGCAGTTGGTGGCAATAGACATCTGCTGTAATATTCTGGCCAGATTTAAGAAAGCTGTAGTGAACGAAACCGGCACTATTCCACCAAACGCTTACAAGTAACTTTTTTTGAGCCAATTTTCGCTTGGGGCAGGCTTTGGCTGGTTCGCCAGGGTTCAGCCATTGCGATGAGCGTTTCCGATTATCGTACAGGATCCATTTTCATCACAGGTGATGATTCGATTTAAAATCCCTTAATTATTGTGCCGGTTGGGTAATGTAACGCAGCAGTCGACGCGCATTTGTCGGTTTGCTGCACTCAATTCATGAGAACCTTTCAAGTTTTTTCACGTTCCCAATTTGCTTTAAGTTGATTAAAACAGTTTTGTCACTAATACCGCAGCCTGCAGCTAACTCGGACGTGGTTTTTTCTTTGCGTCACTCTGTTTACAAAATAGAAAACTTGAAATATCGTATTGTTTTCGAGTACGAGTTCCACCGTAGCACCAGTGCTGCAGAAACGGCTCGAAGGATTAATGATGTGCATAGTAGCGGTGTTGCAAAAGAAAACACAGTGCCTTTTTGGTTCCAACGTTTTCGTTTTGGAAATTTCGACCTGCAGAACAAGCCCCGTGGACGGCCGGATACCAAAGTTGATAATGAAGAATTGAAGGCTATTGTGGAAGCGGATCCATTACGAACCACGTCCGAGTTAGCTGCAGGCTGCGGTGTTAGTGATAAAACTGTTTTATTCCATTTAAAGCAAATTGGGAAGGTGAAAAAGCTTGAAAGGTGGGTACCTCATGAATTAAGTGCAGCAAATCGAATCATTACCTGTGATGAAAAATGGGGTTCCAGCCAAAGTCTGCCCCAAGCGACAATTGACTCAAAAAAGTTACTTGTGAGCGTTTGGTGGGCTAGTGCCGGTGTCTTTCACTACAGCTTTCTTAAATCTGGCCAGACGATTACGGGAGATATCTATTGCCAGCAAATGCAAATCATGATGGAAACCTAGCTGCTAAACAACCGAGTTTGGTCATTCGCTCTAGGCCATTGCTGCTTCAGGATGACGCTAGACCACACACTGCACATCAGACGGCTACCAAATTAGAGGAGCTTAAATTGAAATGTCTAAGACATCCACCGTACTACCCGGACCTTGCTCCAACAGATTACTAATTCTTTCGAAATTTGGATAACTTCTTGCAAGGGAAAAAATTCAACTCCGATGGGGCAGTCCAAAGCGCCTTCAAAGATTTTATTGATTTCTGCCCGAATGGTTTTTTTTAGTAAAGAATCAATAAACTACCTATGTGATGGCAAAAGTGCATAGATAACAATGGTATGTACTTTGATTATATAAATATATTATGTTTACCTGTCTTGGATCCAGGGTATACCTTGGTACAAAATTTCACTTTTTGGTAGCGGTGAATGCACAAAGAAATTTATATTGGTGTAAAAGACTATAAGAAATACCTATATCGATATAATATCATGATGTATGGTGTGATGATGGTGGTGGTGGTGATGAATATTTATAGTGACATATTATGCTTGCAGCTCTTTAAACAATGCTGAAATTTTCAAACGTGTATCTGTAAAAACTGAATAGTTCTGTTCAGTTCTTTTGGATCCAGGGTGTTCGCGCCAATAGCGCGACGTTTAGAATAAACACAAAGGACATCACTACGTGATGTGTGGCCGACTCGGGGGCGCTGTCAGAGAGTGACGAACACTTGCATTTTGATCCCCATCCTCTTCTCAATCTTAACTCTGCTCACTAGAATCGAAGCTGTGTTAAACTCTCGGCCCATCAGTCCACTTTCGTCCGATCCCACGGACTATCAGCCCCTTACTGCTGGCCACTTTCTCATTGGCCGTCCGCTCACAGCTCTCCCCGAGCTGACTCTAGATGAAAGAGTAATATCTCCGCTCAAACGCTTTCAGCTCATTCAATCACTCTCTCAGCGCTTTTGGAACCTTTGGACCAAGTCCTACCTCCATACCCTTCAAATCCGCTCCAAATGGCTTTCCTCTTCCTCTCCACCCAAAATTGGAGAACTGGTTCTGCTCAAGGAGGACAATTTGCCTCCTCTACAATGGAAGATGGGAAGAATCTCACGTCTGCTACCTGGGAAGGATGGAGTCATCAGAGTTGTGGACTTGGACACGACTCAAGGCCAGCTGCGGAGGCCTGTCGGCAAGATTTCCCGGCTCCCACTGGATTCTGCTCAGGATGGGGCTCAGCTCGCCGCCTGTGCGGGCCCCCCAGGATGTTCGCGCCAATAGCGCGACGTTTAGAATAAACACAAAGGACATCACTACGTGATGTGTGGCCGACTCGGGGGCGCTGTCAGAGAGTGACGAACACTTGCATTTTGATCCCCATCCGCGCCGGATGCATTTTCAGCTCATCCCGAAACCTAGTGACCGCGAGCGCGTGTGCGCATATTTATTTGTGCTCGTTAATATAATACCAAATTCGGCGGCGAACCGCGATAAATCTATCGATAATCCGCTCAACAGCTGTGTAGTGTAGTGAGAAGAAACCTCCGCCCAGATACAGAACCACCAGCTCAACAATAAGGTCAGTCCCAGATTTCTCCAGCCCTCACATTAACCTATATACCTACTTCCCTCAGCTCAAAGTCGTATGTGTAAGTTCCTAGCTTACGCATTTCTTGGCCCATCGAGCCTTCGTGAAGCCCTTCTCCCTATTACCGGCGTTGGGCCTGATTAGAACCAGCACCTACACTTCCACTCCGCCCAATTCTGCACATAAAATCAGCTCGATTATTTATATTTTGTCCAATTAATTCTGGCCAGGCCGCCCCGCCATTTTAAAACCAAATTACAGTCCACTCCCATTATCAATTCGGCACATTTAACATTAAACCCCTATTCTGTATTTTGATATTAACCTATATGTTAATTATTTAAATTATTTTGTGCATATTTCGGCCCATAAATTCATAGGAAAAACCCAAAAAAAAAAAAAAAAATAGTGGGTAGGTTGTCGGCTTATTGTCGAACAAAGAACTCGAACATTCCAGAACTTCCCTAACGTACCTAATACATAATTTGTGCCAATAATATCTCATATAATTTTCTCAGCTCTTAATTACTTACAAAATATTTTAATGTTTGATTCGCATATAAAATAAGTAATAACTAGTGCGTATTGTGAATTACGTTCGGCTCATAACAGAATTGTAAATCGTCGTTGCATTACTGCATGCCCATACAAACATCGTCGGCTCGCTTCGGTACTTGACTTTTGTGCATTCTGTAGGTAATAGGTACCTACACGGCGCCCGTGCGTAAACAACAGCTGGTTACATTCATTCTCAATTAGGTATTCTTCATAGAATAAATAGTGACCTTCACATTGAATTCATATCTTATCTACGTTCTGTGTCTATACAAAAATATTATTAGGTATTACGTTACAGCTGTTTTAAATAAGAATTCTTATCGACGTTCTGTGTTTATACAAATATATTATAGGTGTTACGTTACAGCTGTTTTGAATAAGTCGGCACACTGTTTAGATTGAAACTGCTCATACCTACTTGCATTGTTTTCATTACGTTATTTTGTTTCTAACGCGCCCGCTAAGATTTGTTTATATTCAAACTTCAGGACATTAATATAATATTACAGACGACTTCTAACGCATTAATCTCCGCTCATCAAACATACACTAATACTATATTAGCATCAGGCGATCGGTCAGCTCATTTGTTAATTAACTCGTACACATTTTATGATAAAATTGTATACATTGTCGGCACATTATTAAAATCTATTTTCTGCGTTTTAATTAACTGCGCGCGTATTTACCGCTCATTACTTTTAAATATTTAACTTAGTTACACGCATATATTTTTAAACATGCCTACAAAATCGCAAGCGGCCATATTTAGGCAAACTATAAAATCTATTAGTCGGCTCAGAGAGATCGCATTGGCATTACACAAAGGTGACTCAAAGTCTAACAAAACGGAGTTTAATGCGCGTTTTAAAGACCTACAAAATTTGAAACAAAAATTAGAAAATTTATACTGCGAAATTTTAGACGACGGCAGTGTTACAGAAGAAATTGAAAAGTTTTATACAGCCGGTTACGAGAACGCGCTATCCGAATATTATGATATTTTAACTGCAGCGGAAAATATAAGTTCCACTTCAGAGTCAAGTCAGCTCACTTCTGCCGTTCTGCCCAAAATTGAACTGCCAAAATTCAGCTCACGCGTTGAGGACTGGCCATCGTTTGTTACGATTTTTAGGAGTCTTACAGACGACATGACGTCACTTACAGATGCAGTTAAGCTGCACTATCTTTTGTCTTGCCTATCGGGGGAGGCGCTCAGCATGATTGCGCATTTAAAAATCACAAATGATAATTACAGCGTCGCGCTCGATATACTCACACGTAGGTATGAAAACCGCCGTGTTCTGATAGATGGGTTTGTTGATATAATACTTGGTCTACCTAATATTCATATTCGATCAAGCATACGCGCGACGTTTTTAACTCCGCTCATTTCCGCACAAAGCGCATTAAATAATCTGCGTTTACCTATGGATAGTAATTACGTATTTGTGTCTATTGTAGTTAGAAAATTACGAGGCGAGCTCCGCACCCTGTTCGAAAGAAGATACGGCATCTCGGGCACTCTGCCCACCTTAGGTGATTTGATTTCTTTTTTAGAGGAGCACGCGCGCTGTATCGAAACCGAATATTCTAATGCAACGCGCGGTGTTACCTACTCACCACAAACTGGGCCCTCTCGTCAACACACACCCCCCGCAAACTCTCCGCGCAGTCCACGCTTAAGACCAATTAGTCCCGCGTATCCTCGTAATGCTCAGCGCTCGCCATCGGCTCACACTTTAAGTAGCTATCACGTCAGCCCAGTTCCTCATTACCATCAACGCTACTGGCCCCCCTCCCCCCGAACAGAGCGGCGCGAGTACTCAGCCCGGAATACAGATAAACACAAGCGATTCTACTGCCCCTATTGTAGGAATACAGAACACAAACTTATCGTGTGTCCAAAATATAATCATCAGCCCACTCAAGGTCGTTGGGATTTCATAGAAGCCAACGACAGATGTCGTAAATGTCTAGGTCCGCATTTTGAAAATGAATGTCGTTCGACAAACTCATGCAAAGAGTGTGGAAGTGCAAATCACCACACCTCGCTTCATCGTCACGGAACTCCAAATTCTCCGGTGTCGTCAGCGCATTTGGTTCCTCCTCATTTACGTGCACAGCCCCGCCGGCGTGCTCAAGACAAGCCACATACCTACACGGCCTACACACAACATACGCGTGCACATCAATCATCATCATCAGACCCCAACCAATCGTCTGATCATGCACCGTCTACAACTCATCAATTTCAAAACAAAAAACAATGACTACCTACAATTACGGAGCACATAGAATTAGAAGATCAGCCGAATAATTTAAAATGTCATTCAGCTCATAGTACACCTGTATCACATTCAGCTCATAAAATATCTAAATCTAGTTCAGCCCAATATTCTGTAGAATCAGCCCAAGTAAATTCAACTCAGCACATAGAAAACCCATTAAAAACTCCAGTGTTACTTCCCACAGTCGTTTTAAATATATCTGATAAATGCGGAGAATATCACAAGGCTCGGGCTTTATTGGACTGTGGTAGCATGATAACGCTCATAACTCAGCGCATGACTAGAAATCTTAATTTGCAACCAAAACAATGTTCATTAAAAATTACAGGTGTAGGTGATCAGCACATACAAAATTCTAAAGGTTGGGTCACAATAACATTTAGGCCCACACACCGTGACACGCCATCTATTACTACTACCGCTCATATTCTCAAAGACGTTACAGGTTATTTACCTTTGCAAAAAATACCAGATGTTGTACAAGACTCAGCTCATCAGCTCATTCCATTGGCTGATCAAGCTTATCATACTCCTGCGCCCATTGATCTCATTTTAGGCTCAGACGTTTTGGGTCACGTTTTGGATGGTACTAAGATTGCTTTGGGCCCGGGGAAGCCCATAGCCTTCGGCACGATTTTTGATTTTGCACTCATAGGACTCGTTGAACACTCATGCGATTCACCTGTAGCTCAAGTTAACTCTGCTCATATTACTCATACTCATTATACTCAGTCGGCTCACTCTACACATTCTGCTCATTCTACTCATGATATTTGCAAAAGCCTGGAAAGATTCTGGGAGTCGGAAGAACCCCAGCCTCGTTCTGCTCATTCAAACCCGCTACACGAGCAATGTGAACACATATTCAGCTCAACCACCATTCGTGACGATTCAGGCCGTTACATGGTGACTCTTCTCTTCTTATCAGATGCACCCGTATTAGGTAGTACTCATGCTATTGCTCTACGTAGATTTCTCAATCTAGAAAAACGGTTGCAATCCGATCACACACTGCGACAAAAATATATAGAATTCATGAACGAATACATAAACTTAGGACACATGACACCGTGTCATCCGTCTACATTTACTCATAAACCTCATTATTATATTCCTCATCATGGCGTGTTCAAATCAGGTACTGACAAACTCCGCACAGTATTTGATGGCAGTTGTAAGTCATCCAATGGAGTCAGTTTAAACGATTGCCTGCACACAGGTCCAGCACTTCAACGAGACATTGTAGATATTATTATATCATTCCGCGCACATCGTATAGTATTCAGCACTGACATAAAAATGATGTTTAGAAATATTCTCTTAAGACCAGACCAAAGACACTATCAGCTCATACTCTGGCGATCGTCTCCAGATCGACCTCTGCTCACATATGCACTCAACACTGTTACATACGGATTGCGCTCAAGTCCATATCATGCTATCCGCACATTATTACAATTAGCTGAAGATGAAGGTCATCGCTATCCTCAGGCTGCCGAAATTTTGCGTAAATTTGTTTTCGTGGATGATGTACTTTGCGGCCATGACACCATAGAAGAAGCATCAGCACTCCAAACTCAGCTCATTGATTTGTTATCACTCGGTGGATTTAAACTTAGTAAATGGACATCAAACACACCTCAGCTCTTGCAAAGATTTCCAGACGATCAATGCGAAATGCCTAAAGACTTTGACATCAGCGCAGAGTCTCCATCAATTAAGGTTTTGGGTATTAGATGGATTCCCCAGTCTGATGAATTTACATATCACATCTCATTACCACCAGTTACCCACATTACAAAACGTTCAATTCTTAGCACAGTAGCTTCTCTCTATGACCCAAACGGTTGGGTTACACCCGTCATATTCCGCGCAAAAATACTTCTTCAAAGGTTATGGTTAACTAAATTGGACTGGGACGATCCCACTCCAAATAATATTATAGAGGATTGGCAGCGCATCTATCATGATCTTCCACACATCTCAGATATACATTTTCCCAGACATATCGCTCCACACAAATTCAAATCAACATACTCACTTCACGGCTTCGCAGATGCTTCGGAAAGCGGTTTTGCTGCAGTGATATATTTACAAGAATCAGCTCACAACGGATCTGTTAACGTTCACCTCATAATTGCTAAATCTAAAGTCGCACCGATTAAAAATAAACTCACAATCCCCAAATTAGAGTTGTCTGCTGCAACTCTATTATCTCAGCTCATGTTGCGTGTCTCCCAACAATTGTCTGCTCATCTCACAATTACACATCACGTTTGTTGGTCAGATAGTACCATAGTGCTTGCATGGATAAAAACTCCGCCCCATCGTTTACAAACATTTGAATCAAATAGAGTAACAAAAATTAACTCAAATTCACTCACACTTAAGTGGCGTCATGTACCTTCCCAATTAAATCCTGCTGACTGTGCAAGCAGAGGATTATCAGCTCAAGCTCTCTCCGCTCATGATTTATGGTGGTCTCCTCCTTGGCTCAAATTGCCAGAGGATACCTGGCCCAAGATGCCTTCAGCTCATACTCGACAAGACTTGCCAGGGCTCAAACCAAAATACGTACCATGCAATTTCTCGATACCTGGTGTCGATGGTGATCTGCTCACTCGCTTCAGCTCTTTAGAAAAACTAACTGGTGTCACTGCCTACATGAGGCGATTCATTCGTAACTGTAAACTAAATTCAAACTCGCGACAACTAGTCCCTCTAACTGTAAGTGAACGTAGAGAAGCATTACTCTTCTGGATCCGCTCTGTACAGCAAAATGCATTCGCAGAAGATATTCACCGCCTGCAAACCGATAGAATCTGCACAGTACGACTACAACGTCTGTCGCCTTTTACGCAGGACGGTCTCCTCAGAGTAGGAGGTAGACTCACTCGTTCGGAACTCACATACGATGCTCAACACCCATTCATTTTGCCTAGTTCTAGTCCGCTCGTAGACCTCATAATAGATCACTATCATCGCATACACTGCCACCCTGGCACGGACACGCTACATGCTATTTTACGTCAGCAATTTTGGATATTATCTGCCCGCCGCATTATAAGGCACAGAACGTTTAAATGCATAAAATGTTTCCGTTGCCGCGCTCAGCCCGAAGTACCTATCATGGCTGACCTGCCAGCTGATAGAGTCATACCTCAGCCCGTATTTAGTCACGTATCAACAGATTTCGCCGGACCGTTTCTGCTCAAATCAAGTCAATTACGTAATGCTAAGTTAATTAAGGGATATTTTTGCATATTTCTTTGCCTCACTACAAAGGCGGTTCACTTAGAACCAGTCTCATCGCTCACTGCCGAAGCGTTTATTGCAACATTACAAAGGCTCTGCTCACGTCGCGGACTTCCGGTATTGATACGCTCGGATTGTGGCACAAATTATGTAGGAGCTAGGAATCATCTACTTGAGGTACAACAATTTCTCAATGACAATAACGACGCCATTTCTAATAAACTCTCAACTCAAAATATAACTTGGTTACTCAATCCGCCTAAAGCCCCATGGATGGGAGGTATCCATGAGATTAATGTTAAATCCACAAAGCAACTTCTACACCGTGTTATCGGTGAGCAACACCTCACTTTCGAGGAAATCTTAACTCTGCTCACTAGAATCGAAGCTGTGTTAAACTCTCGGCCCATCAGTCCACTTTCGTCCGATCCCACGGACTATCAGCCCCTTACTGCTGGCCACTTTCTCATTGGCCGTCCGCTCACAGCTCTCCCCGAGCTGACTCTAGATGAAAGAGTAATATCTCCGCTCAAACGCTTTCAGCTCATTCAATCACTCTCTCAGCGCTTTTGGAACCTTTGGACCAAGTCCTACCTCCATACCCTTCAAATCCGCTCCAAATGGCTTTCCTCTTCCTCTCCACCCAAAATTGGAGAACTGGTTCTGCTCAAGGAGGACAATTTGCCTCCTCTACAATGGAAGATGGGAAGAATCTCACGTCTGCTACCTGGGAAGGATGGAGTCATCAGAGTTGTGGACTTGGACACGACTCAAGGCCAGCTGCGGAGGCCTGTCGGCAAGATTTCCCGGCTCCCACTGGATTCTGCTCAGGATGGGGCTCAGCTCGCCGCCTGTGCGGGCCCCCCAGGATGTTCGCGCCAATAGCGCGACGTTTAGAATAAACACAAAGGACATCACTACGTGATGTGTGGCCGACTCGGGGGCGCTGTCAGAGAGTGACGAACACTTGCATTTTGATCCCCATCCGCGCCGGATGCATTTTCAGCTCATCCCGAAACCTAGTGACCGCGAGCGCGTGTGCGCATATTTATTTGTGCTCGTTAATATAATACCAAATTCGGCGGCGAACCGCGATAAATCTATCGATAATCCGCTCAACAGCTGTGTAGTGTAGTGAGAAGAAACCTCCGCCCAGATACAGAACCACCAGCTCAACAATAAGGTCAGTCCCAGATTTCTCCAGCCCTCACATTAACCTATATACCTACTTCCCTCAGCTCAAAGTCGTATGTGTAAGTTCCTAGCTTACACACAGGGTATACCTTGGCTCAACATTTCACTTTTTGGTAGCGGTGAATGCACAAAGAAATTTATATCGGTGTAAAAGACTATCAGAAATACCTATATCGACATAATATCATGATGTATGGTTTGACGATGGTGGTGGTGGTGATGAATATTTATAGTGACATATGCTTGCATCTCTTTAAACAATGCTGAAATTTTCAAACGTGTATCTGTAAAAACTGAATAGTTCTGTTCAGTTCTTTTGGATCCAGGGTATACCTTGGCACAACATTTCACTTTTTGGTAGCTGTGAATGTTCAAAGAAATCGATGTCGGTGTAAATAACTATGACATATACCTATATCAACATAGTATCAATATGGTGTATGGTGTGATGATGGTGGTGGTGATGATGATTATTCAATTGTGACATATTATGCTTGCAGTTTTATAAGCAACTCTGAAATTTCCAAACGTGTATCTTCAGAGACTGAGGAGTGCCGTTCAGTGCGTTTGAATCCAGGGTATACCTTGCCACAACATTTTACTTTTTGGTAGCATATTATGCTTGAGTTTTACAAAAAAAAGTCAATATCACTATAAGTGTCCCTATAAATTTTGAGGACTTCCCTAGACTGCTCATGTATCCCAACACCAGGTCAACCATTTGATGACAATGGGACCAATTTGGGAGTCAACCCGTTAAAATAAGAAAGAATTTCTAAAATCGGTCCACAAACGACGGAATAATCGCGTAACATACATACATACATAATAGGTTGACAACTTACAAAAATCTGATAGCGCTATTGCCAAGTATTAAGCGGCCGTAACTATCCTTTCGCGCGAAGCATTTCGCGGCTTTTTTCGTGCCCCATATTTTCGTTTGTAATAAAGCTAGCGGTCTAAATTTTTGCCGCAGAGAAGTTGTTAGCGGCACAAGCATTTATTTTAAATGTTATTAAAATGTAGTGCATAGTTTAGGAGATATTAAGCGGCAAGGAACGCGATTTTGAAAGATGGAGGATGTGGACGAGGATGGATAGATGGAGGAGGTATGGAGGTAGAGAGAATAAGCATAATTCAAAGCATACTTCTAGGAGACTTAGAAATTTTAAATTTGCTGTCAGGTTAGGTTATTAGCTTTTCTATATTTTCCCTTTATATTATATTACATATAAATGGAAAATATAGAAAACGTAAAAATACTGAAAAAAAAAAGATTTTATATTTTTTAATTTTACGAATTCACAGGAACAAAACTTTCAATACCAGTTTGTAATCGTTATATAACAAATCTCATAAATTGTGAATTGGTAGGTTTCAACCAGGTATAAGTTATAAGTATTACTTATTAGAGTTAAGTTTTATAGTTAAGCATTTGTTTTGAATATATAATAGAATATAATTATGTGTTTATGTCAGAGAAAGAATAAAGTCGTGCCGCTGGGACGTTCAAATTTCAAATGCTCTGCCCGCCACCCTGGGAACAACAGTCGCATCACAGCACGCGCAACACACACATTTGAACGCTCCAGCGGCACATTGCTATCCAAAACCGTGGTTTTAATTCAGTCCTCTATATACAGTTGATCCTTATCAAATTAAATGCGTTACTCACTTTAAGCATTTTATAGACATTATAGTAGTCCTTTTAACCTTACAGTTTTAATTAATGTGTACAGGACTGTATAAATTCACAGGGGTTCAACCGCCGGCTCAGATTAGACTCGAAGATAGCAAGGTTACACCGATTTGGGCAGAGCCGGGGCGATAATAAAACACTTATTTGAGGAGAACGTTTTTTCACTTTTTCGATTCGCTTACCTGGCTCATGGCAATGCCGTATAGAGAGCCCCGCCCGTACGCCTCTTTCGGGCCGATCTTCCATTTCATTTTTACCTCTCTATACGGCTATTTTCCATAATTTTCCCCATTTTCCATGAGCCAGGTGAAGCAAAACGCGTTGTGTGAAATACTTTATTATCATAACCAGACATATAAACCCTTATATACTAAACATCTTATTCTATAGAAAAGTTATTTACATTTTAAGGTTCAACTTATATGAAATGTTGTACATTTTTACCACTGTTTTCGTAATAATTTCTTAACCATTTATTATATAACCTTAAGCGCTATACTACACGTTATGTACTACGTTTATTTATATAAATCAAAAGAAGCTACGTTAAAATTAGCTTTAGTTAAAAATATATAATCAAAATAACCCGCACTTGATAAAACACCATTTTAACACTATTTTTCCACACTGATGCCATATAAATCTATACATATAGTCACTGAGTGTCCACTATTCTAGTTTTACGTACCGTTTTAATTACACGTTTATTGTTCACATTAAAATTCACTCATGTTTTTCGTTACGAGGCCGCTGTCCTTAACATCCTCCCCCCGGCGCAGTAGCCAGGGTCTACGCAGCCTCCTCAGGTGACTGCGGGCTCGCCGATCCCGCCGTGGACTGCTCCGGTGACTGCGAGCTGCTCGTGCTCGCTGTAGGCTGCTCCGGCGGCGACTGCGGGCCGTCCGCGCCCGCCGCAGACTGCTCCGGCGAATGCGAGCTGTGTGAACTCGCTGCGGGCCGCTCCGGCGACTGCGAGCTGTCCGTGCTCGCTGTAGGCTGCTCCGACGCTCGTTCCGCGCCCGGCGCCGTTCCCGGCGTCGTCCGCTCCGCTCCCGGCTCCGTCTGCTCCGCCAGCGGTCGCAACTGCGACTGTGGCGCCTCCTCCAGCACCGCCAGCTTCGACGTCGGCCTCCGGAACACGCCACTGCGCGTGCGAACGTCCGCACAGCGCACTTGTCCGTCCTGGCCGGGGTAGACTCGGTGCACGACCCCCCGCGGCCACGTATTACGCGGCAGCGTCGGGTCGACCACGACAACCAGGTCCCCTGGTACAAGGACTCGGTTGCTCAGCGGGGCCCCGTAGCGTGGTGTGAGCGTGGGAAGGTATTCCTTCACCCAGCGCCTCCAGAACTCGTCGGCAAGGGCTTGCGCGACCCTCCATGTTTTTTTGTCCGCCGGCACACACGGTCCGACGTACGGCAGTCCGGTGGACGACCCGAGGAGGAAATGATTCGGTGTAATCGCCTCCGGGTCGTTGGGGTCCACCGATACGTGCACAAGCGGTCGAGCGTTCACTGAGTACTCCGCCTCGGCCATCAGTGTCTGGAGTACCTCTTCCCTGGGCGACTTCTCGTTCAGCGTGGCTAGCAGGGCGGTTTTCACCGACCTCACCAGTCTTTCCCAGGCACCTCCTTGACTCGGCGCCCCGGGCGGTGTAAACTTCCACTGCATCCGATGAGTGAGGCCCAGCTGAGCCATAGCCGGCGCCCACTCGGCGTACGCCTGCCGCAGCTCGACGTCCGCGCCTCTAAAATTTGTCCCATTGTCGCTGTACATGACTGCCGGCCATCCTCGCCGCGCAGCCATTCTTCTCATTGCCATCAGTGCAGAGTCCGTCGACAGCGAAGCCACCAGCTCCAGGTGGACTGCCCGCGTCGTCAGACATGTGAAGAGAGCTCCCCACCTCTTCTCGTGACGTCGGCCGATGGTGACCGTCATCGGGCCGAAACAGTCGAGACCACAGTACGAAAATGGTCTCTGGAACGCCCCCAGGCGCTCGGCTGGCAGGTCTCCAGTTGGCGGGGTCCTCGGGTGTGCCCGTCGTAGCCGACAGAACGCACATCGGCTCATGATAGTACGCACCGTCGGCCGCACCTTCAATATCCAGAATTTCTGCCTGAGGTCGTTCACGACTCTCTCGCGGCTCCCGTGTCCCGCTCTGGCGTGCTGCCCTGCCCTGCCTCGTCTGCTATCGCGAAGACTGGCTTCCTCGTTCGGGCTTCGTTCTTGTTAGGAGGTGGACGCGGTGTTTCCTTCTTCAGTGCCGTGCTGAACCCGTAGCGCAGCGCCCTGTCCGCTTCTCTCATTAAGAATTCAGAGAGAAGGACGACATCGGGCTCGTTCCTGAAGCGCGACGTCTCTTCTGCGTAGTCGTACCACTTGCTCTTCTCGTATGGGCTGAGCTTCTCGAGGATGTCTCTCGTGAGCAATGGGTTAAAGAGATACCCGTGCCTCAGCTTCCTCAGGATGGTTACCATGTTCTGAATCTTCACTGCAAATTGGTTGAGTTCTGCCGCCGAACCTCCGAGCCTCGGTATCTTCTTCAGATCTTCCATCATGCGATCGACCATAACCTCGGGTCGACCGAAGCATTGTTCCAAGGTCTTCATAATTTGTTCAGGCGGCGTCGCGACGCTCAGCAGTGGTGCCACGGCTTCTCTTGCTTCTCCCCGTAGGCAGCTTCTCAGACGAGCTAAGTTCTCGATCGGCTTGAGCTTGTAGAACGCAGTGGTGTCTTCCATGGCTGCTTTGAATGGCAACCATTCAGTGGGAGCGCCCGAGAATATGGGCAACTCCGTAGTGTGGCGCGACTGGCGTTGGTTTAGCAGTTTATCCAATGTTTCGGCAAGTTGTTCCACTCCATTAGCCCTAGACGTGGGCGGTGTGGGTGAGCGTGGGCGGCGTTGCTGCGGCCACTCGAACCTCGTCTTCTGGGCTCCCTTCGGTGGCATGTCTTCTGGCTTCGGCGTCTCTCTTTCTTCCATTGATGTCGGCTCTTGTCTAGCCTCTTCGGGTTCGGGACCCTGTTCGCTTAGCCAGGCTCGGACACGTTGCTCCACCTGTTCTGATGGCTCGTCGTCGTCGGGGCTGCTACCATCTTCTGCAGCGGCGACGTCAGCGGCGAGCTTCTTCTTTATAAGTTCTGCTTCGATCTGCAGTTCCTTCTTACGAAGAGCGGCGAGTTTCTCCTCCGCCTCGTAATGCATACGCGCGACGACACTTGCTGTCGATCGACGCGATCTAATTGAAATAGCCTTCTTTCTGGCTAGGGTTCGTACTTCCGAGGATGCAGGCGCCTTGCTGGTACCTGGTCTCGGTTTCAAAATAGTTTGAAGCAGATCCGCTCTTCCCTCGGTCGGCGGCGGCTGGCTCGTAGCGGCAGCGGACGGCGATCGTGGCGGATCCGGAAATCGATGTGGTTGCTGCTGGTTCTCCTCGGCCCCACTCTGACTTCTTGTTATAACCATCTTCAAATGTTAATCTCAAATGTTAATCTTCAATGTTAATCTTCAATGTTAATCTTCCATAATAATCTTCCTTTTCAAGAATCTTCGGGAGGTTTTTCCGATGAAAAATCTGCGAATCCTTGCTTCCGTTCGCAGCGGTGTATCCTTGTATCCTCGAGTCCGATCTTCTGAGTCCAATCTAATCCCTGGCGTTGATTCCCGTTGATAAATCTTGATAAAGTTTCCAATGTTCTGACTTAAATCTTCAAAAAATTTCTATGTTCAGAACAGCTGACGAAAATTTTCAAGTCCAGTCTTCAGTAAAAATTTCTATCTTGATTCTTCGGAAATTTTTCTATGTTCAGAACAGCTGACGAAAATTTTCTAAGTCCAGTCTTCAGTAAAAATTTCTATCTTGATTCTTCGGAAATTTTTCTATGTTCAGAACAGCTGACGAAAATTTTCTAAGTGCCGTCTTCGTTATTTTCAACTTGATATGGACTTCAAATTTTTCTTCGATCTTGAAATTCGGCTCGCCAAAGGACCGCGCACTACTGTACAGGACTGTATAAATTCACAGGGGTTCAACCGCCGGCTCAGATTAGACTCGAAGATAGCAAGGTTACACCGATTTGGGCAGAGCCGGGGCGATAATAAAACACTTATTTGAGGAGAACGTTTTTTCACTTTTTCGATTCGCTTACCTGGCTCATGGCAATGCCGTATAGAGAGCCCCGCCCGTACGCCTCTTTCGGGCCGATCTTCCATTTCATTTTTACCTCTCTATACGGCTATTTTCCATAATTTTCCCCATTTTCCATGAGCCAGGTGAAGCAAAACGCGTTGTGTGAAATACTTTATTATCATAACCAGACATATAAACCCTTATATACTAAACATCTTATTCTATAGAAAAGTTATTTACATTTTAAGGTTCAACTTATATGAAATGTTGTACATTTTTACCACTGTTTTCGTAATAATTTCTTAACCATTTATTATATAACCTTAAGCGCTATACTACACGTTATGTACTACGTTTATTTATATAAATCAAAAGAAGCTACGTTAAAATTAGCTTTAGTTAAAAATATATAATCAAAATAACCCGCACTTGATAAAACACCATTTTAACACTATTTTTCCACACTGATGCCATATAAATCTATACATATAGTCACTGAGTGTCCACTATTCTAGTTTTACGTACCGTTTTAATTACACGTTTATTGTTCACATTAAAATTCACTCATGTTTTTCGTTACGAGGCCGCTGTCCTTAACATAATGTCTTATATGTAGAAGATATCGTGAAATTTATATTCAAGCGCGAAAAATATATATTATCAAGCGGTCTCGCACGTCGCGTCGAGGTGATAGGGTGTTTTCACCCAGTGGGTACGAAACCCTAAAATCATTTTCAATATTGTAGACTGAAGTATATTACAGTGAGTAGAGTTATTTGCTGAAGAAATTTTTTCTTCAAGAACACATTCCACGCGGGCGAAGCTGCGGGTAAAAGCTAGTTATGGAAATATTTATGTAAGTATTAGTAGAATAATAAATACAAAATGTCTTCACAAAAATGTTGTTCACGTACTTTGATATGAACGACTGAAAATATTTTTTTTACATTAAGTATTTAAGAAAACAAATTAGTCCCATCTTAGCAAACTTTATTAACATGTGTTTACAGCAGTTACCCTGACCAGTTAAAATGTGCTATAATACGACCTATTTACAAGTCAGGTAGTCACTTGGAATACGCTAACTATAGGCCAATAGCAATTCTGCCTGTAATCGTTAAAATAGTTGAAAAGGTGGTTGTGGGTCAAGTGAGTACATTCCTAGAAAGAAACAACGTGCTCTCTGAAACTCAACATGGTTTTAGGAAGAGCAGAAGCACGACTACGGCCTTGTTGAGTTTCACGGATTATGTAAACGAAGCTTTAGATTCTGGAAAACAACTGATAGCGCTTTTTATTGATTAACGATCATACTGGTGCAGGCGATGGATGAATGCGGTATACGTGGGCCGACTAGTATGTGGTTTAGAAATTATTTAACTGATAGAAAAATACGAATGGTGATAGATGGTGTGGCTGGTGATGACGCGGATGTGAGTCTGGGTGTACCGACCGGGTCAGTGTATGGCCTGGTCGGGTACATTATGCATGTGAATGGTGTGTCAAATGTGATCAGGTATATAGGTATGTAAGGTATTTATGTATGCGGACGATATGTGTGTGGTATACGCCTCAAAAGATATATCACAGATACGGGAGTATGTACAGGATGATTTTGACAATGTTACGAAGTGGGCACATGATAATGGAATTATTATAAACCTAAAAAAACGCAGTGTATCCATCTGCACTCGCCACACAATCATAAAGCAAAAAACATTAATGTAATTGATATTAAAATAACTGGTCACACGTATGAATGTATACATATGAAGTTGTGTTGTTGTGTTGTGTGTAACGTTGTGCTATTCGACGACACTCTAGACGTCGAGCTACACACACGCCTCAGCAACAACATAGTTGTGACCACCCTCCGAACCAAAGCCTGGGAGACGGTTGTAGTGTCCTTCTACTTCGAGCCCGATAAGCCTGTGGGGCCCTACCTGGACCATCTTATGAGGATAGAGAGAGAGCTGGGATCCGATAAGATGGTCCTGGGAGGCGACGCGAACGCTAAAAGCCCGTGGTGGGGTGGCGACGCGGAAGACCCGCGAGGAAGGGATGTGTCTGCTGTACTGGAAGCAATGAGCTTACATATACTCAACACTGGAGACACCCCAACTTTCGACACCGTCAGAGGGGGAAAAAGGTACTCCAGTTACGTGGATGTGACAGCGTGCTCCGACGACCTGCTGGACCGAGTGGGCGACTGGAGAGTTGAGGAGGGACTGACGAGCTCGGACCACAACGGCATATCATTCGGCATCAGACAACAGAAATAGTGTCTCTTGGACTTTTCTAAAAACTGCTCTCTTGGAATTAATATTAGATTTTATGGAAAATTAGTACAAAACTGTGAAATAATTATACTAATTTCTAAAATATATAACAGTCTTAACTGGAAACAATATTTGTCCACAAAAATATGTTATTTAATCGAAAATCACGGTAACACCGTTGTCATTCTTAGTAACGCATCTTTGCATACAAAATACTGCTGTCCCTGAGCATGTGTCTCAAGTTATATACAAGTTGTATCAAGTTATATACAATTTTAGGTGTTTTTAACTATTTTTTTCTTAATGTCAACTTTTATCATTTACTGTGAAAAAAAATGTATGGCGCTATAGCTGCCCATTATCTTAATAAATTGTCTAGTATGTGTAGTTTCTAAAAAGGTTACAATGTGTACTTTACTAGCAATATTAAGTTACAGGAGCGAGATCAATATGAAGGTCAGAATTCAAAATTTTTAAGTATTGTTATAAAAGGTTATAAAACTTCGTCATAATGATCTTATTCTACCAAAATACTTTACACAAACGTAATTGGGCCACTAATAAGGGTTTTTCAGAAGAACAACAGGTTCTTTTTAGTAAAAAAATATCATAACTCCATGGTAATAATGTAATTAAAGTGTTCAAATTTAAAATTGTTGTGCTCTAAATGTTTCATGTCATAAACATGTTGCGACAAGTTTATTCGAAAAAGGATCATCAGGTAAAAAACTAACAAAGACAGCAATACAATGGCCCTCTATGCGTGAAAAGGACGACTGATGGTCATTGTTACTAGGCAGATGCACACTGTCCCTTTCAAACTCACGGTGTGTGAAAAGGTTAGCATGTTTTTGCCTTTAGGGCCCGCTCCTGATTGTAGAGTGTACACATCTCAGTGTGATTTTGACTATCGCATGTGCTCTTGTTTTCGTTACTTTCGTCAATTTGTTACTGCTTTCTAATATCGGACTTTGATTTGCCTTGTGATTTGGACTTGTGAACCTGGTGATACTGACGACTTAGCTCTCATTTACGGACATTGTTTTGTGCTATCGATTGGATTTGTTGTTTGGAAGTTTTTGCATCATGCCTCAGCAATACACGTCGGCTGAATACACAAACATGCATTACATTTATGGTTTATGTAATGGCAACGCTACCAGAGCAGCAAGTGTTTACCGTGAAAAATATCCAAATGCTCGACATCCTGATTACCGTGTCTTCATTAGAGTGAACAATGCATTTATGGAAGGACGACACAATGCCGCCGAAGTACTGGAAATAGTCGCTGAAGACCTTGGTACGTCCATAAGTTTTATTTCACGGCGTACCGGGATACCTCAAAAACCCGTGCACAGAATTTCAAAAAGGCATGAATTATATCCCTTTCATTATCAAAGGGTTCAAACACTAATGCCAAGGGACGCTGCTGCGAGGGTAACATTTTGTCGCACAATGCTGCGAAAGATGAGAGAAGAACCAAGTTATTAAAAAAATTATTATTAATTAAAAGCTATTAAAAGTTTATGGAGTGACGAGTCAACGTGTCGAAAAGATGGTTTTTTGAACCTCCACAATTTACACAGCTGGCAACTTGAAAACTCAAGATTGATACGTGAAGACAGATCGCAGTATCAGTTTAAAATAAATTTATGGACTGGCATTATTAACGGACAAATCATTGGTCCATTTGAGTTGCCGGCAATATTAAATGCGGATATGTATTTGGATTTTCTAATAAATACTTTATCTGGATTACTGCAAGACGTTCCACAGGAGATAAGAAACGAGATGTGGCTTCAAAATGATGGGTGTCCAGCACATTACGCTGTTCGTGTAAGGGAACATTGAAATAATACATATCCAGATAGATGGATAGGGCGATTGGGTCCAATTTTATGGCCTCCACGTTCGCCAGACCTTAACCCGTTGAACTTTTTTTACTGGGGCTGCATTAAGGAAGTAGTGTACAAGGAAGCAATAAGTTCTGTGGAAGAGTTGCGTACGCGCATTCAAGTAGCAGCAAGTAAAATCGCAGAAGCCGGCTATGCGCGTCGGATTAAAAGATTTTTTATTAGGCGATGTAGAGCTTGTATTGCTGCCGGCGGAGGGCATTTCGAGCATTTAGTTTAAGTTATTGATAAAATAAATATTTTGTTTTACTAAAAACAACCTGTTTTTCTTCTAAAAATCCTTAATCCTTATTAATGGCCTAATAACGTTTGTGTAAAGAATTTTGGTAGAATAAGATCATTATGACGAAGTTTTATAACCTTTTATAACAATACTAAAAACTTTTGAATTCTGACCTTGATATTGGTCTCGCTCCTGTAACTTAATATTGCTAGTAAAGTACACATTGTAATACCTTTTTAGAAACTACACATACTAGAAAATTTATTAAGATAATGAGCAGCTATAGCGCCATACTTTTTTTTACAGTAAATGATCAAAGTTGACATTAAGAAAAAAATAGTTTTAAAAAAAGCATAAAAAGATGATTTTGAAAATTGTTTACGTTAAAAACACCTAAAATTGTATTAAAATTAAATAATACACATCTTCAGGAGTATAATACTAACAAAATCACACAGAAATACCTAAATTTTATGAAATGGCAACGGAATGAACGAAAAAGTAGCGAAATTTATAAAAAAGTATAAAATGCTAAGCCATTTTCATACGGTTAGAAACCCTGGCAAGAAAATACGATTTTCTTACAGTTTCACATCCAGACCAACTCCAGCTTACGGGTTATCCATTATTTACGACAGACCCATGTATAAAGAACCTTAGCATTTTAGATACCCTTTTGAAAGTTTTTGAATAATTTTTAACATATGTTTTAAAGGTTTTACTATTATTAATACATTTTTATCATATAATTCATATAATCTTCGCTTGCATATTTTAATTCCTGCAGTTGCCTATTCAATAAAGTTACTTTTTCTATTATTAAGTCTAACCGTTTTAGAAGGCGGTACGTAGGTTACTTACGGTAGTTATTATGTTGTATTTCAAGTCAAGCAAGGCACCTAATTAGAAAATCAAAAACTTGTTCAAACTACAAAGCAGGTACTAACTAGGTACAGTCGCTGACAGATGCGGTGTACGACTTTTAAACCTTATTGCAAAAAATAAGTTCGAAAAGTAACGGCCTGCCGGCCGTTTAGTACACAAACTCATACACACCTACCTGCCTACTTAATGAAAAAGTGAAATACTCATAAAACTCTATCGCTGATTTCAGGCTCTGGATGTATTTTGCGAGGAAATAATGTCTACTCTAGATGGAATTGCATTAGATCTTTACTGGAGAGACGCCTTTGTTTGTCCAACTGAAGACGAATACAAGGCAATGTCTTCGAAAAGTAAGTTATAATTGCGAACATTTCATCTTACCTAAATAATAATAATGTGTTCTTGAGTGGAAATGATTATTTTTAAACAAAAAATGAAAACCGACTTCCAAAGTAAAAATGCACAAAAAAGTATGAAATAATTCTTAATTTCTTAATAATTTAAAAAATTATAAAGATTGAGTAAGAAATAGTTAACATTTTACCCGAATTTAAAAGGGAAATTATTTAGATAATAAGAATTATTTCATACTTTTTTGTGCTTTTTTACTTTGGAAGTCGTTTTTCCTTTTTTGTTCAAAGATATATGTGTCGTTGTAAAAGACTATAAAAAGTACCTAGCATCATAATGTGATGATGATGATGATTACTGTAATTGACATAGTGGCATATGCTTGCAGTTCTTAACAACGCCGAAATCCCCAAATATGTATCTATAAGGACTCCGGAGTTATGTTCAGTAATTTTTGATCCAGGATGTACCTTGGTAAAAAATCTTATTTTCTGGTAGCATATGCTTGGGTTACTTCAGAAAAAGTCAAAATCACTAGATGTGTCCATATAAATTTCGAGGAGTTCCCTCGATTCCTCATGGGCCCATCATCAGGTATCATATCTTGGTATCAGAAGGACCAAATTGGGATTATACCCTATACAAATAAAATTATTTTGAAAATCGGTCTACAGACGGCGGAGTAATCGTTGAACATAGAAAAAATATACAGCCGAACGTATAACCGCCTCCTTTTCTGGAAGTCGGTTAAAACTAGCCCGTTGTCTCCCACTATTTGTCACCTCTGGTAGACAAATATTGGTAGACATCGAGAATAGACAGAAAAGATTACTTTTTCAGAAACTGCATCACTCTATTTGTTACAATACGGCCTGATGCAGGTGTTCAGCCAAGACAGAAGAGACTATCGGGAGCTTCTGGTCACCCTTGGCCTTTATTACCAAATAAGAGACGAGTATACCAACCTCGTTAAGCTAGAGGTAATAGAAATAAAATACAAAGAAGTGTTGTGGCGGGATGCCATTTAATAGGCTATTTAATTTTTGACCAACAAATTCAATGCTTAATATCCAATATAATTTTCCAGGGCGTGGATACAAAATCACAGGAGGAAGATTTTAAGGTAAGTTGCAAGAGTACTCTACCTGAGTGTACCCTAAGTAGGTATAAGGTATACCTAACACAATTTATTATTCATAAAATTGACGTCATTAACTTCTTAACGAGCCTGGCAGCTTTTTGCCTGGCAGCAGCGATTGTTTGCTTAATTATTTCTGTTGTTTAAGAATTTAAAAAGCTTAATGTTCTGCGAGGACATCACGGAAGGCCAGTTTACCTGGACCATGATTCACGGCCTGAACTCCAGCGAGGGACCGACTATTCGAAGTATCCTTTTTTAAATGCCAACTAATGATATCACGATTCACAATCCACTCTGTTCTTAAGAAAATAAAATTGTTTCTCGAGTACTTGACATAATTGATAACACTATCTTATACTTTAAACGAGACAATCTTGTATATATATCACCGTAAAATTGTAAATACCGTTAGATTGTAAGATAACTAGCTGACTTATAAAATGTCGACAGATTGTCAAATAAATATTCTGCTTACAATTTTACGCATTCTTTTTTGTCAATTATAATATAACGAACTGAAACTCGTTAAATTGCAACTCGCGCGTTGATTGGATAAACGTCATATGCCCAGCGCCGCGATATTAGTTTGTTTCTTTGTTAACGAATGTAAACAAACAGTGTCTTGGTGATTTTTAATTGATTTCGTGTTTAAAATAACTCACAGTTTTAGAATTAGGTATATAAAATTATCGTGGAAGTAAATGAAATCTGTGATTAGCCAAAGAAGTGCAGTTTGAATGATAAATTAGTTAGTGTTAGTCACATACATACATACATAGTAATATTTTTACAATTGGCTATGTTCAGTGGAACATAGCCAATTGTAAAAATATTAGAACACAGGAAATATATTCCCGTGTTCTAATATTTTTCTGTGATTTAACCTATGTGATTGTTATGTTATAATAGTAACAACATTCGATAACAAATGAAAAAGCAATCAAATTTGGCGGCGCGCGGCAGTTATTTTAAGGTCGGTGAAATCGGTCTGTCGTTCTCGAGATTTAGCGACACATTGGAATCGCAATCCATTTTTAGGGCTCCGTATTTCATGTCGGAACCCTGATGGTTTCGTCATGTCCGTCCGTATGTCCGTCCGTCTTTGACTTACCGTCCAAACGGTTAGTGCTAGAAAGATGAAACTTTGCACGGATTGTATTTATCACGTCGACAAAGTGCCCTATACGTAAAGTCGGGATGATTTTTAGGAACCCCATAAGGAGAGATAGAATTTGCTTAGATGATTTTTGATTTAAGTATCCTTTGCAAGATAATGAACTATAAAGGCTTATATAACTTTGTTAGTTCAGGAGTTATAGAGACTTAACTTGTTAAATGCGCTTACTTAGAAAACTTCGTATAAAAATAATAAATAAACATGTAAAATATTGGTATAATGGTCCGGAACTCTACGTGCGCGAGCCCGTCTCGCACTTGGCCTATTTTATATAATATAAGAAGATTTCATAACACATATTTTAATAATATGTAGAGGATATAATAAAAAAAATATCGGTGAGTTCTTAACAACTAATCAGGTATTTTAGTTCAACGCACTACTGATGTGAGAATTAAGCAGCACTGCCTTTCCCTGTTGAAAAAGGTTGGAAGCTTGGACTACACGCGGCAGACTCTACAGCACCTGGATGCTGACTTGAGAGACCAGGTATGACTGTATAAGCGGCACTGCCTCTCCCTGATGGAAAGTTTGGTAGCTTGGACTACATGCGATAGACTCTACAGCACCTGGATGCTGACTTGAGAGACCAGGTATGACTGTATAAGCGACACTGCCTCTCCCTGTTGGAAAGTTTGGTAGCTTGGACTACATGCGGTAGACTCTACAGTACCTGGATGCTGACTTGAGAGACCAGGTATGACTGTATAAGCGGCACTGCCTCTCCCTGTTGGAAAGTTTGGTAGCTTGGACTACATGCGGTAGACTCTACTGCACCTGGATGCTGACTTGAGAGAACAGGTATGACTGTATAAGCGGCACAGCCTCTCCCTGTTGGAAAGTTTGGTAGCTTGGACTACACGCGGTAGACTCTACAGCACCTGGATGCTGACTTGAGAGACCAGGTATGACTGTATAAGTGGCACTACCTCCCCCTGCTGGAGAAGGTCGGGAGCTTGGAGTATACACGGCATACTCTACAGCACCTAGATGCTGACTGAAGAGACCAGGTATGACTTTATAAGCAGCACTGCCTTTCCCTGCTGGAGAAGGTCCGTAGATTTAAGTACACGCGGCAGACTCCATATCACCTGGATGCTTACTTGAGAGACTAGGTATGACTATATAAACAGCACTACATTCCCCTGTTGGAAAGGTATCTACATGTCTACCGTCTCCACTTAAATGGCTCCAATTTTGCAGTTTTGGGGCCATTTTGACATTTGAAGTATGGTGAAATCAAGATGGCTGACATTTGAGGTATGGTGAAAACCAAGATAGCGTATCTTTCTTTTCATCTTGTATGAAGAATGAAGATTTGTTCTGTCAAATGTACTGTCGCGGTCAGATCCGGCTTACCACCCTTATAAGGCGAGATTCCTTTGCGTTTACTGTGGTCGATTTCAGTTAGCCCCGCGCCGTCCACGGTTCACACAAACTCACTCGTAATGTCTCGATTCTTGAATGATTAAGTATACGTGCGCTTAAATTAGAATAGTAATTGTATTTATATGATCATAATATTTGTAATTCATAGCACAAAATATTTCTTATAATATCCGAACTCCGATAAATAATAAATAATTATTGAAATAATTTAAATTTGAAAATTTGAAAGCAGTAGATTTAATTATATATTTCGGAAGTATTAAGAAGATAATACTACCGTGGGAGAGCCATGCTTCGGCACGAATGTCCAGGCTCGTTTGCCTGTGGCATCGTAGCTTTTAAATGAATGGACAGATTTTGATGCGATTTTTTTTATTAAAAGCTGATATATTCCAGATAAATCTTAGCTATATCTCATCATCTTCAGCTCGCTTACTGCTTGACAAAAGACACACGCGAAGAAAAACGCGTATAAAACTTTGTGTCAACGAGTAGGACATTAAAAATATATAAATTTTATATGTTTTTATCGAGAAAATTTACAGAAAACGTAGGTCCCATCCCCTTACAAATATTAATCTTGATCATATTTGTAAGGGGATGGGACCTATGGGACGATACGATTTAGCATCCGTTCATGCCGAACTGAAGGTAAACCGGAACGTATATGGGGCCCTTTAAAAAACAGCGGTATTGGAATGATGCACTAGCGTGCTTTACCTACGATCGTTAACACGTTAAACGCCGATTCAAATTCAGTGGTTATTTCGTTTGGGCCGTGGGGCTCACCGGTGAGCGACACCAATACTACCCGTGCAGGCGTGGGGCTCACCGGTAACCGCGACCGGTGTCCCCCAGCGACAAAATTAAGTTCAAATATGAGTCCGTCACTCATATTTGAACTTAATTTTGTGGAGGACACGTTGTCGATAGGAAACTATATTGGGTGTGCCCGGCGCGGCCCTGGAGAACAGATTACGCATAATAGCTCGTTTCGATCTTAGAAAATTTCGATAGCGCGATTCAGGATTGTGGCGCTAATTGGTCCGTCACATCACTCCCCCCCGAAGACCGGAGGTCAAATCATGAGTGTTCTTGCTTGAGTTGCCAGTGGCAGAGAGTCCCAGTGAGACGGAAATGTGCTGCTGCTGCACGGGCTCCAGTGAGTCGGTGTGCTGCCGTGCGGGGCCGATGCTACCTACGTGCTAACTAGGAGAGATGTGCTCTGCTTTCTAACCGGTCGTTGTAGTGAGAGTGCCCGTTGAAGCCGATGAGGGTTCGACCAGGCTGCGGTGCGTTGAGGCTGGTGGTCGAGGTACCCGATGAGGCTGAAGCTGGCTGGCGTGGTGCGGAGGGGTGGGGAGTGAGGATGATGATGTCCAGAAGATGTTCTGTCGAGGGTCAGTAATGTGGGAACCCCAAAGGACTTGTGGAAGCCCCAAAGGGAGATCTCCGATCGAGCGAGATGGTATGCTCGGTCAGGCCGAAACCTATTTGTATGCATTTCGGATGTTGTATAATATAATATACCGCTGATCTTAGAAAACTTCGATAGCTCGATTCAGGATTGTGGCGCTAATTGGTCCGCCACAAATAAAAGAATGTGTACAAAATATGTGTTTTATTATAAAATATTTGAAAATATCTTATAACACGTCAAGTCACGTCACGTTATAACACGCCAATCGCTTTCTGGAATATTTGATCGCGCGCATTTATTCGGGATGCACTGGAGAGGCGCGGGGGCGTGACCGGCACGGTGACCCCGCGGCCCCGCGGGAAAGAAATGAAGATTTTAAACGGGGTGCGCCGTGCTGGTCACCGGTGAACGACAACAATTATTTTGTTGTCTCTTGATAATAATAAAAAATATCAATTTAGATCGGGTTTCTGACTATTCTGAATCTTATGAGCCAACAAAATATAAAGTGTAAATATTGCCGAAATCGCGAATGTGTTAAAAATATTATAGTGTTATTCGTCAGTAGATCACTCACTTCTACAGTCAAAAGATTGTAATTCAAAACTCATTCACTTTATGTGCTGTTTCAGATACATCACTTGGGTGGCAATCAAGTATTTTTGGCTTATTTGGATGAGCTCTACAATTGGAAATGATTATTATGAATGAATAACTACTAGAAAATTCTTGTTTTATTTTCATATCAACTCATTAGCTATACCTAATGTAGAAGGACTCGCTACCGAGTAATAATATTAAATAGGTAGATATCGAACGATGGCTAAAAGGTAGGGTATAAGTGCCAAGAACCCAAATAGCTGAGGAAAGCAGTTTATAGTTTGTAATTTCAGAAAAATGTACATAACTTTTTATTTATTGCCCTAAAGCCAAACTCTAAACAGATCTGAAAAGAGATAAACCAAAGGCACAAATTGGCATTTTTTTTTTATTTATTCCTGGTTTTATGTCTTAGAATCTATGATATGATCTAAGACTTAGATCATAATAACACCAAATATAATATTATTATTTTTAAACAAAAAATTAAAGCCGACTTCCGAAGTAAAAAATTAAACCGACTTCCAAAGTAAAAATGCACAAAAAAGTAAGAAATAAAACTTATTTTCTAAATAATTCCTCTTTTAAAATTGGCTGAAATTTTAACTATTGAATAATTAATGAGAATAATTATAAATATATTATTATTATTTTTAATAATTATTAATTAATTATTATTATTTTCAATTATTAATATAATTTTATACTTCTTTACTTTCTCTAATCAATGTTCATAATTTTGAAGTCGGTACCAGCCCGAACAAAATCCTGATAAAACAATATTTAAAATAGAACACACGTTCAAGTTGGCTTACCCAAGTTGGTATACCTTGGTCATTCTGCACCAAGGTATACCCGAGATCCAAAAGCACTGAACAGTTTTAGTAGTTGTACGTCATCTATGCTGAACAGAACTCCTCAGTCTTTAAAGATACGAGTTTGGAAATTACGACATTGTTTACAAAACTGCAAGCATATTCCATTATGTAACTTACAGTTATAATCATCATTATCTTATATACAATACCTAATGGAAGCTTGGCGCGTATTCAATTATACATTCGATCGTTAACTTTAAACGTTCTTAAAATGTGTTAATAATAATTTAACAAATATCACTAAAAAGGGAAAAATTATTATTATTTTGAAACAAAAAATTAAACCGACTTCCAAAGTAAAAATGCACAAAAAAGTATAAAATAAAACTTACGTTCTAAATAATTCCCCTTTTAAATTCGGCTAAAATTTTAACTATAATAACAATAATAATAATAATAATAATAATAATAATAATAATAACAATAATAACAACTACAACAACAACAACAACAGCAACAATAATAATAATAATAATAATAATAATAATAATAATAATAATAAGGGGGTGAAGCCGGTCCCTCCTAGTTGGTGTCCCCGGGCAACACTTGGGTGCGCCACCCCACTCTCTTCGGGGTGAGGTACTCACGTGGCTGATCGTCGGCTCTTTCTTTCTTTCTTTCTTTCTTTCTCATCACTATCTTTTCATCACCTTTTTGGTTTGTCTAATTTTCACCACCTTTATTTCTTCTCTTCCTATATTTCCTTTTTCGTTAACTCTTCCTATTTTTGTTCAAATATATTTAAAGAAAAATGCGACTACGTAATAGAAATATACTACCCCAGGCGGGTACCGGCGCGAAAAGCAATGGAGAATCCCGCCCCGGGCTTTCGGGCCCGGGCTGTCCCTCGTATTCTGGGGGGGGCACCGTATCGCATCCTACTGCCCAGTCTAGTACTGCTGCAGAGTATACTAATATCCAAACAATAAGCAACACATACTCATATCCTTCATCACCCACCTCATCCGTCAGCTTGTTTCCATCGCTTCACTCTTCACCGCAGTCATTCATCCTCAATAACTCATTCTCATCGCGATCTACCACATTATCACCATTGTCAGACGATATTACACAGGAAGCAATAGCTACTAATCCGGTGCCCATTCCTGACACCAGTCCGTCTACGAGAAATTCTGAATACATTAATCCGAATATCGTAGATCATACTACTACTCATACGCAGCCTCATCTCACAAACACTCCAGTAAGAAGTGTTTTGCAGGAAATGCTTCCTCCAACCACTCTCGCTGGAAAAAGTAGACAACGGATGAAATGGACTGATCAAATAAACAGAGAACTTCTCCGTTGCTACTACATTATAACATCATGCGAATCTAACCTCACAGCATTCAGACCATCACTCCATAAAAAATTCACAGAGTCCTACCCCGCACTAAGCCACATATCTGAGCAACGATTGGCAGATCAAATCCGAGTTATACATCGCAATAACAGAATACCAAGTCATGAAAGAGACAAGATAAAAAATACAGTAGCGCATACGTTCGATTATTCCAACGACCAGAACAATACAATATGTAGCATAGACACACAGCTTAGCCCCTGCGATATTCTTACCATCCCACATAATGCAACGAACGACCCGAATCTACAACATTCTACAATTCAACCCACAAATAATAATCAACCCATAACTCTATCAAACTCTTCTGAAACTGTAGAAAATCTAATAGCACTAGAGACAAACAACGCTGAAATACTCACAACTGATGCCGATCAAACACAGAATCACAAAATTAGACAAGTATTTACAGAAATGTTAGTCAAATACGCCGATACAGATCCAACACTTAGACCGGTAATACCAAAACTCCACATTACACGCAACATAATAAAGACGGTAAATTCACTTAACAAGTTAATAGGAGAACATCTAGAAGCGAAAGAAACGCCAGATTTAACGGAAATCCACAGTGCTATTTATTGCGCTGCAATATCAACTACAACTCTACACACTAAACTAAATAACCCCCTTGAAAAAGATATATCAAATAAAACAGGAGACCCGAAAATGCCAAAATGGCAACTACGAATTGAAAATAGAGTCAAGAAACTACGAAAAGAAATTGGACAACTTACACAGTACCTTAAAGGAAATCTTAGCCACACAAAACAACGAAAATTAAACCCCAACAATCTCACTGAAAATCAAATAGTAGAATTATTAGATACTCTGAAACAAAAACTGCAAGCACAATCAAAAAGACTCCGCCGACTTAAAATCAGTAACTCTAGAAGAACGGATAATTTATTTTTTACTAACAATCAAAAACTCTTTTATCAAAATTTAAACTCAGAAAATATTAAAATCATACAACCGCCTAGTACAGATACAATTAAGGACTATTGGGAAAACCTATGGACCAAACCAGCCCATCACAACGTACACGCTTCATGGCTTGATACCGAAATAAGTGAATGTCACAATATTAATCCAATGCCTGAAGTTATAATAGATGATAACGATGTCATATACGCCATAAAGAAGACTTTGAACTGGAAGGCACCAGGGCCAGATAAAATTCAAAATTATTGGATAAAATATTTTACTTCAACACATCACTACATCGCCAAAGCATTCAATTCAGCCCTTAAGGATCCCAAATTAGTGCCACTATTTATGATGCAAGGAATAACATATCTAAAGCCTAAAGATAAAAACGATACTAAAAATCCGACTAAATACCGTCCAATCACCTGCCTTCCAACTCTTTACAAACTACTTACGTCAATAATCACACAAAAACTAAATACTCACATTACTGATAATAAAATAATCCCTGAAGAACAAAAAGGCTGCGCTAAAGGATCAATGGGCTGTAAAGAACAACTTATCATTGACGCCCAAATACATAATCAAACTAAAAAAGATCATAAGAACCTTTATTACTCATACATAGATTACCAAAAAGCCTTTGATAGTGTCCCGCATTCTTGGTTGATACATGTACTAAAAATATATAAGATTCATAATACTTTAATTCAATTTCTACAATATATAATGCATAACTGGTCTACTAAACTCAATCTAAGAACAGTCAGTACCACCGTCAGTACCTCACCAATCAAAATTAAGCGTGGCATTTTCCAAGGCGACTCACTTAGCCCCTTATGGTTTTGCTTAGCTTTAAACCCTCTATCTAAAACTCTTAATAGGTCAAACTTAGGATATATTATAGATAAAGTCAATAAAATCAAAATCACTCACCTTCTTTACATGGACGACATAAAACTCTTCGCACCTGACAGGCAACAACTGGAACAACTATTAAAATTAACGGAAAAATTTAGCGCTGATATTTACATGACATTCGGAACTGATAAATGTAAAATTAATTGCATTCTTAAGGGCAAACATACACATACAGAACCACTCAACTTAGAACTACAAGAAGGAACAATAGACAGCATGCAAGCGAAAGACACATATAAGTACCTAGGTTACATACAAAATACAGCTATAGATCATAAAGAAATAAAAAATACATTAAAAAATAAATACAAACAGAGACTAAATAAAATTTTAAAAACGCAATTGTCAGGCCAAAACAAAATTAAAGCTGTAAATACCTATGCGATCCCTATATTAACGTATTCATTTGGAATTATCAGGTGGTCTGACACTGATTTGGAAACCCTCAACACCGCAACCCGAACCGCTTGTTACAAACACAATATTCACCACATCCATTCAGCAGTTGAAAGATTTACAATAAAGAGGAAGCAGGGAGGGCGTGGTTTTATAGACATAAAAAATCTACATTACACCCAAATAGATAACCTCCGAAATTATTTCAAGACAAAAGCTAACACAAGCCCACTTCATAAAGCCATTGTAAATTTACCTCATTCTGGAACACCGCTACAGTTAAATAATGACAAATTTAACCCTAAAAATAAAATAATTAATGATGGAAACAAAATAGAAAAATGGAAAAGTAAGGCTCTACATGGTAAATTTCCGTACCAGTTAAGTCAGGACCATATCGATCAAGCCGCGTCATTCAGTTGGTTAACTAAGGGCAACATTTATAGTGAAACAGAAGGGTTCTTAATAGCTATACAGGACCAAATTATCAAAACTCGCAATTACTCAAAATTTATCCTCAAAGAAGCCATAGAAACTGATAAGTGTAGATTATGCCACCAAACCACTGAGACAATAGACCATATTACCGGAGGATGCAGTGCACTAGCAAATAAAGAATATACTCACCGTCACGATAACGTAGCCAAACATATACATCAATTAATAGCAATCAAGTTTAACCTTATAGATACACATACACCGTACTACAAATACAAACCATCTAACGTTCTAGAAAATGACTCCGTAAAACTCTACTGGGATCGCGATATCGTCACAGATCGTACCATCCTAAGCAATAGACCAGACATAACCCTCACAATTAAATCTGAAAAAACCACTTACCTTATAGACATCGCCGTTCCAAACACCAACAACCTGAAACAGAAACACACAGAAAAAATCCAAAAATACATACCGCTTGCAGATGAGATCAAACAAATGTGGCATCAAAACACAGTAAAAATAATCCCGATAGTCATCTCCTCAACGGGCGTTATTCCAAAAACGCTTGCCGTTGCACTTAAATCCCTTAACCTTCACAAAAACACATATATACAGTTACAAAAGTCAATCGTTATAGATACCTGCTCTATAGTCCGCCGCTTCCTTAATTCATCTTCATCATTCCCTACAACTCACACCAATTAAACTTCTTTCACGCTACATGAACAGGATATTTGGCAATCGCCCGTACCTGCTTCATTCTACCGGTTAAGCCGAGACAAATATAAGTTAAATAATAATAATAATAATAATAATAATAATAATAATAATAATAATAATAATAATAATAATAATAATAATAATATCTATGGACGCTTCACACCACGTCAATCTGGCCCCGTGATAAGTATCCGAAGAACTTGTGTTACAGGTACCAGAAAACGGGAAGTATATTTAATACTTTTTTACTATACATATATTTAAGATTTTTATTATATTATACACATATTTAATACACATCCATGACCCAGGAACATAGAAAAACTTTTTGTTCCTTCGGCGGGATTCGAACCCGCGACCCCCGGCTTGAGCACCAACGCGCTGAACCACTGAGCCATAGAGGTCGTCATACTATTTCTCTATTTAATCTTCTTAATTTTGAAGTCGGTACCAGCCTAAACAATATCCTACAATATATTATAATTCAAATTTGCTACTTCAAAATTAAAAAGATTGAGTAGAGAAATAGTTAAAATTTTAGCCGAATTTAAAAGGGGAATTATTTAGAAAATAAGTTTTATTTCATACTTTCTTGTGCATTTTTACGCTGGAAGTCGGTTTTAATTTTTTGTTTGTTAATAACATTTTTTACCTTTATATTTAAATTTATTATCAAGTTACATTATTATGAACACATTTAAAGAAAGTTATAAATATAAAAAGGCTCCGTTATAGGCTACTTGACTCATATTTTAATTTCATATTTTGAAGGAGTATTTCTTATAGTACTTGGCTTAGGAAAACCTCTTCTAGCGATATCAAAAATTAAAATCTTAGCTAAGGTTCCTTCGATTCCTCCTGGATGCCATCATCAGGTCACCAGTTTGGTGACAACGGGACCAATTTGGGATTATATCCTTAACATGAACAAAATAATTTTGCAAATAGGTTCACAAATGGCAAAGTAATGTTCAAAGATATCCGTGTCGGTGTCAAACACTATGAGAAGTAACTATTATATCATCATAATGTGATGATGTATGGTGTGATGATGGTGGTGGTGATAATAATTACTGTAATTGACATAGTGGCTTAAGCTTGAAGTTCTTTAAACAACGCCGAAATTCTCAAACATGTATCTATAAGGAGTCATGAGTCGTGTTCAGTACTTTTGGATCAAGGTTATACCTTGGAACAAAAGCATACTTTCTGGTCGCATATGCTTAGGTTACTTCAGAAAAAGTCAAAATCACTGTATGTGTCCATATAAATTTCGAGGAGCTTATATTAAATTGACGTTTAGTAAAGGAAGAACATAAAGTCGATTTTATTTAAACATAATACATTTATTTAATCAAAGTATATACCATTGCTATCTATGCACTTTTGCCATCTCATAGGTAGTTCATTGATTCCTTTAGTAAAAAAAGCATCCGGACAGGAATCAATAAAATCTTTGACGGCGCTTTGGACTGCCCCATCGGAGTTAATTTTTTCCCTTGCAAGAAGTTACCTAAATTTCGAAAAAATGGTAATCTGTTGGAGCCAGGTCCGGGGAGTAAGATGGATGTCTTATTCATTCCAATTGAAGCTCCTCTAATTTGGTAGCCGTCTGTTGTGTAGTGTGTGGTCTAGCGTTGTCCTGAAGCAGCAGTCGCCTAGAGCGAATGGCCAACCTCAGTTCTTTAGCAGCTAGCTTTTCCATCATGATTTGCAGTTAGTGGCAATAGACATCTGCTGTAATAGTCTGGCCAGATTTAAGAAAGCTGTAGTGAACGACACCGGCACTATTCAACCAAACGCTTACAAGTAACTTTTTTTTGAGTCAATTTTCGCTTGGGGCAGGCTTTGGCTGGTTCGCCAGGGTTCAGCCATTGCGATGAGCGTTTCCGATTATCGTACAGGATCCACTTTTCATCACAGGTGATGATTCGATTTAAAATCCCTTAATTATTGTGCCGGTTGAGTAATGTAACGCAGCAGTCGACGCGCGTTTATCGGTTTGCTGCACGCAATTCATGAGAACCTTTCAAGTTTTTTCACGTTCCCAATTTGCTTCAAGTTGATTAAAACAGTTTTGTCACTAACACCGCAGCCTGCAGCTAACTCGGACGTGGTTTGCGATGGATCCGCTTCCACAATAGCCTTCAATTCTTCATTTTCAACTTTGGTCTCCGGCCATCCACTGGGCTTGTTCTGTAGGTCCAAATTTCCAGAGCGCAAACGTTGGAACTAAAAACGCACTGTGTTTTCTTTTGCGAAACCGCCGCCATACATCATTAATCCTTCGAGCCGTTTCTGCAGCACTGGTGTCACGGTTTCCACCGTGCTCATACTCGAAAATAATCGATATTTCAAGTTTTCCATTTTGTTAACAGAGTAACGCAAAGAAAAACAAAAAGAGGAAAAAACAAATTAATTACGGTTTTTGACACACAAATGCATGAGTAAATAGCGGTATAAATTTGAAATTGGACTTCCTAACCAAAGAAGATATATTTGAAATCAAAGTGGCCAGTACGACAAAACGCCAATTTCATATGTAAGGACCTAATATTACATATAAAGTGAAAATATAGAAAAATTAAATATTCTGAAAAAAAAAACAATGATTTTGCAATTTTTCATTTTACGTATTCACAGGAACAAAATGTATGAATATAAGTTCACTGATAACTTTGTAATCGTTATTTATGTTACAAATCTCATAAATTGAGAAGTGGCAGGTTATTTTAGGTTACAGTAGATGATTCGGGATGAATGGGCCCACTCGACCGGATAAATAAGACGGCCTCGCAGAAAACCGATGAGAAATAGCACTTGCGTTGTGTCTCACTGCATGAGGAAGGTACCGTTGTCCCACTTTGGGACAAAGCTCCCAAACGCACTTATAACTCTTCTGGTATTCTTTCATCCTTCATCCTTCTTGCGGATGTCCATGAGCGGCGTGTACATGAACGAAATGTACATGAACAATGTAAACATTGTTTTGAAAACCGTGATTCATTTATTTTTTCCTCATTTGGTTTTTTCTTTGCGTCACGATGTGTATGGTGGCGGTGTTGCAGAAGAAAACACAGTGCCTTTTTGGTTCCAACGTTTTCGATTTGGAAATTTCGACCTGCAGAACAAGCCCCGTGGACGGCCGGAGACCAAAGTTGATAATGAAGAATTGAAGGCTATTGTGGAAGCGGATCCATCGCGAACCACGTCCGAGTTAGCTGCAGGCTGCGGTGTTAATGATAAAACAGTTTTAATCCACTTGAAGCAAATTGGGAAGTTGAAAAAGCTTGAAAGGTGGGTACCTCACGAATTGAGTGCAGCAAATCGAATCATTACCTGTGATGAAAAATGGGGTTCAAGCCAAAGCCTGCCCGAAGCAAAAATTGACTCAAAAAAGTTATTTGTGAGCGTTTGGTGGACTAGTGCCGGTGTCGTTCACTACAGCTTTCTTAAATCTGGCCAGACGATTACGGGAAATATCTATTGCCAGCAACTGCAAATCATGATGGAAACCTAGCTGCTAAACAACCGAGGTTGGTCATTCGCTCTAGGCCACTGCTGCTTCAGGACGACGCTAGACCACACACTGCACATCAGACGGCTACCAAATTAGAGGAGCTTAAATTGAAATGTCTAAGACATCCACCGCACTACCCGGACCTTGCTCCAACAGATTACTAATTCTTTCGAAATTTGGATAACTTCTTGCATGGGAAAAAATTCAACTCCGATGGGGCAGTCCAAAGCGCCTTCAAAGATTTTATTGATTTCTGCCTGAATGGTTTTTTTTTAGTAAAGAATCAATAAACTACCTATGTGATGGCAAAAGTGCATAGATAACAATGGTATGTACTTTGATTATATAAATATATTATGTTTACCTATCTTAGATCCAGGGTATACCTTGGTACAACATTTCACTTTTTGGTAGCGGTGAATGCACAAAGAAATTTATATTGGTGTAAAAAAATATAAGAAATACCTATATCGATATAATATCATGATGTATGGTGTGATGATGGTGGTGGTGGTGATGAATATTTATAGTGACATATTATGCTTGCAGCTCTTTAAGCAATGCTGAAATTTTCAAACGTGTATCTGTAAAAACTGAATAGTTCTGTTCAGTTCTTTTGGATCCAGGGTATACCTTGGCTCAACATTTCACTTTTTGGTAGCTGTGAATGTTCACAGAAATCGATGTCGGTGTAAAAAACTATGAGATATACCTATATCAACATAATATCAATATGATGTATGGTGTGATGATCGTGATGGTGATGATGATTATTCAATTGTGACATATTATGCTTGCAGTTTTATAAACAACTCTGAAATTTCCAAACGTGTATCTTCAGAGACTGAGGAGTGCCGTTCAGTGCGTTTGAATCCAGGGTATACCTTGCCACAACATTTCACTGTTTGGTAGCATATCCTCGAGTTTTACAAAAAAAGTCAAAATCACTATAAGTGTCCCTATAAATTTTGAGGACTTCCCTAGACTCCTCATGTATTCCAACACCAGGTCTACCATTTGATGACAATGGGACCAATTTGGGAGTCAACCCGTTAAAATAAGAAAGAATTTCTAAAATCGGTCCACAAGTGACGGAATAATCGCGTAACATACATACATACATAATAGGTTGACAACTTACAAAAATCTGATAGCGCTATTGCCAAGTATTAAGCGGCCGTAACTATCCTTTCTCGAAGCATTTCGCGGCTTTTTCGTGCCCCCATATTTTCGTTTGTAATAAAGCCAGCGGTCTAAATTTTTGCCGCAGAGAAGTTGTTAGCGGCACAAGCATTTATTTTAAATTTTATAAAAATGGAGTGCATAGTTTAGGAGATATTAAGAGGCAAGGAACGCGATTTTGAAAGATGGAGGAGAAGGACGAGGATGGATAGATGGAGGAGGTATGGAGGTAGAGAGAATAAGCATAATTCAAAGCATACCTCTAGGAGACTAAATTTCAAATTTGCTGTCAGGTTAGATTATTAGCTTTTCTATATTTTCCCTTTATATTATATTACATATAAATGGAAAATATAGAAAAATTAAAAGTTCCTAAAAAAATAATTAAATATTTTTTTTTTTTATAATTTTTAATTTTACGAATTCACAGGAACAAAATCTATGAATACAAGTTCACTGATAACTTTGTAATCATTATTTATATGACAAATCTTATAAATTGAGAATTGGTAGATTTCAACCAGGTATAAGTTATAAGTATTACTTATTGGTATTAAGTTTCATAATTAAGTATTTGTTTTGAATATATAATAGAATATAATTTTGTGTTTATGTAAGTGAAAGAATAAAGTCTGGCCGCTGGGACGTTCAAATTTCAAATGCTCTTCCCGCTACCCTGGGAACAACAGTCGCACCACCGCACGCGCAACACACTTGAACGCTCCAGCGGCACATTGCTATCCAAAACCGTGGTTTTAATTCAGTCCTCTATATACAGTATGATGAGATATAGTAGTCCTTTAAACTATACAGTTTTAATTAATGTCTTATAATTAGAAGATATCATAAAATTTATATTCAAGCGCGAAAAATATATATTATCAAGCGGTTTCGCACGTCGCGTCGAGGTGATATGGTGTTTTCTCCCATTGGGTACGAGACCCTAAAATCATTTTCAATATTGTATCCTGAAGTATATTACAGTGAGTAGAGTTATTTACTGAAGAAGTTTTTTCTCCAAGAACACATTCCACGCGGGTGAAACCGCGGACAAAAGCTAGTTTGGAAATATTTATGTAAGTATTAATAGAATAATAAATACAAAATGTCTTCAAAAAAAGGTTTTTGACGTACTTAGATAAGAACGACTGAAATTCTTTTTAACTAGCTATTGCCCGCTGCTTCGCCCGCGTGGGAGTGTTCGTAACAAAAACCTTATTTAGCAAATATACCTATGGCAATATAACTAACACCACAGAGTAAAAATATGTACTTTGTAATAAATTTATACTAAAACCTACCTTTTCTACCTACGTAAGTATAATATATTTTTACTCCGTCATCTGTGCTATTATTATATTGCCGTAAGTATATTTGCTAAAGAAATTTTTTGCCACTCACACTCTCCCACGCGGTCGAAGCTGCGGGCAAAAGCGAACTGTTAGGGGTACCTTCGGATTATGCTTTTAAAATAAAAAGGTATAAACCTTTTTTTTTAAAAGCACTACCACACCACTCCACAACCACTTTTATTAAAATAAAATACAATTTTTGCCGCAGAGAAGTTGTTAGCGGCACAAGCATTTATTTTAAATTTTATAAAAATGGAGTGCATAGTTTAAGAGATATTAAGCGGCAAGGAACGCGATTTTGAAAGATGGAGGAGGAGGACGAGGATGGATAGATGGAGGAGGTATGGAGGTAGAGAGAATAAGCATAATTCAAAGCATACTTCTAGGAGACTAAATTTCAAATTTGCTGTCAGGTTAGGTTATTAGCTTTTCTATATTTACCCTTTATATTATATTACATATAAATGGAAAATATAGAAAAAGTAAAAATTCCTACAGAAATAATTAAATAAAAAAATAATTTTATAATTTTTAATTTTATGCAAACTGATCCCCTTCATATATTAAAATTAGTTTATCCGAAAGTGAAGTGTACCCAGCATAAATTCTAAAGGTAGAGGTGAATAGAGATAATTGAGGGGTAAATAGAAACGTCTTGAGAGGTGAATAGAAACAGGTTAGGCGTGAATAAAAACGACAAAGGGTTCAATAGAAACGCGAAAGGGGTTATCAGAACCGCTTTCGTTAGGGTTGGCAGAACTTTTATGTTATGTTTGATGTTTGTTGGTAGTTTCTAACTTTGTAGCCACACCAACTTTATACTTATGTAAGTAAAATACCTAATATAATAAAATTGAGTATCCTCTGTTTTCAGAGGATACTTACATTTTCATCTTTTATACTTTTTAAAGCGTATTTTTTTAACTTATTTAATTTTTTATTAAATAATAATTAGTATAATATATTGTATTTACACGCAGGTACCTATGGTGATAATATGCCACGCGCCTAGAAACCAGACCGCCGGGGTAAGAGGAATTTAAAATATGACGTAAATTTAATACAACAGGCAGTTAATGAACATCATGCGCATCACTGATTATTTTATAATTAGGTAAGGTTATGGTGATGAATGTAAGAAATATTAATCATTTTTAAAAATTTTATATTTTTTTTATTTCTGCGAGAAATTTATGTTTATTTTTGTATTTCCCCTTCCTCCCAAGGGGATTGGGGAGAACCGTCACGACCGAGGACTGAAGACTAACTGAGTCTTACAACTAGAGTCTAGACCAGACTAAACACGGGATGTGCTGATTCGACGTTACGTCAGCAACAACCCTTACTGGGACGGGACATAACAGAACGTTCAGACAGACAGACCCGGCGGGGGACTTTTAGAGAAAAGTCGAAAAAATGCAATACCATTTCGAAAATTTTAATTTTTCCTAAGTCCGCTGCTCGCCCGGACCCACCACGCTAGATAACACGACCTAAGTATATTGTCCGTAATCCGGTAGACCGGGGAAAGTTCAGAGCATTTCTCCGGCCTTCCGCATTCCGAATCATATAGTGGGAATATGGTGGCAAACCCCAAAGGGAGATCTCCGACCGAGCGAGGTGGTATGCTGGGTCAGGCCGAAGCCCACTTGTATGAATTTCAAATGTTGTATATATACCGCCGATCTTAGAAAACTTTGATAGCGCGATTCAGGATTGTGGCGCTTATTGTTCCGCCACATCACTCCCCCCCGAAGACCTGAGGTCGAATCTTGAGTCGTCTTGCTTGAGTCGCCAGAGTCCCATTGAGTCGGAACTGTGCTGCTGCTGCGTGCAGCTCTGCGGCTCCAGTGAGTCGGAGTGCTGCCGTGCGGGGCCGATGCTACGTGCTGACCAGGAGAGATGTGCTCTGATTGCTGACCGGTCGTTGTAGTGAGTGTGCCCGTTGAAGCCGATGAGGGTTCGACCAGGCCGCGGTGCGTTGAGGCTGGTGGTCGAGGTACCCGATGAGGCTGAAGCTGGCTGGCATGGTTCGGAGGGATGGGGGGTGATGATGATGATGTCCAGAAAGAGACGTGTTCTGTCGAGGGTCACCAATGTGGGAATAGTGGATGCCCCAAAGGGAGATCTCCGACCGAGCGAGAATTTCAGATGTCGTATATATAGTGCCGATATAGTAACGGTATCAGGGCTTGTTTTATATCTTTTTTATTCTTTCTCTTTTTTGATTCTTTTTCTGTTTTCTTTTTTAATATTCTTAATTCTACTTTTACATTTTTCTTATAATTAATTTTTATATTTACACTGATTATATTTCCTTACATATGTCAATATAGAGTACAATGTACTTGTCATGTATTTACTTTTTTACAAAAGTCGGCGAAATATAAAATATAAAAAAAGAGCAATTGTTTAAAATTCAATACATATCCATTATACAGTAAAAATAAAATCAATTAAAATAATAATTCCAATAAAATAAAATAACTCGAATAATAATAATTACAATAAAATTCAACAATAAAACGACGGCACAAGGTAAAAGACTAACCTAATATTACAGCAACACATTATAAATAGAGCCTAACTAAAATCACACTAAAATATCACAGTTTTTCTTACAGACTACACCCACAATCTTCTTACAGTAATCGAGGAAGATATCCCTCTTTCTGCCCCCCAGGATGGAAGACAGGCTCTCATCCGTAATCGATATGCCCAATTTTTGCTCAGTATCATATCTACTGCTAGCAAAAATCGGGCACTCGAGTAACAGGTGAGGAACCGTCTCCTCAACTCCTGGCTGACATGAACACGACGGGTCCTCCTTCAACTTGAATCTGTTCAAGTAGAAGGCGAACCCGCCGTGTCCAGTCAGTATCTGTGTAGTGTGGTGTGTTATGTCTATTTTGTTGACTATCTTGTATGCAGCAGCAGCGCTTGGGAAAAAGAGCTTCGTGGTTCCAGCCGTCCCTCCCACTTCGTATCTCCTGTCCCATTCCTCAACCGAATCCTCTCTTAAGATACGCTTGACGAATGAAACAGGACACAGATCGTACTCAGGCTTCCTTTTCAATCGCAGCGCGGCCTCCTTGGCTAATTCGTCAACCCTCTCATTCCCTCTCAACCCTGCGTGCGCCTTAATCCAAAACAGGGAGACATCCCGCCTCTGCGATGCAGCTTTTCGGAGGGCCTCCCTTGTTTGCACTGCCAGGGGATGAGGGGAACTAAGGGTGGACTGCCTGGAGAGCCGATCTGGAATCGCTAAGGATACCGACCTTCGCCATTCCACTCTTGCAGGCTATACTTACTGCTCTCTGGAGCGCTAGAAGCTCGGCTTGGTAGACGGTACAATACGGCGGCAACGCAAGCTTGACGGCCTTCGTCTCGACCTCACCCTTCCATACAGAAAGTGCGGCTCCGACTCGACCCTCAATCTTGCTGCCGTCCGTATAGATCCTATGGACGTGGCTGTTAACCACGTTTGCATACGAGTCCTCGTCTACCAACCCGAACCTCAGCTCTACCTGCTCTGCCGGATGTGGGTCCTCGATCGCTGGAGCCATTCGCTCCACCTCCCTGTCTTTCAACGCCGGGTGCGGTACTCCCTTCTTGATTTCATAGAGCCTCGAAGCTTCGAGTATCCTGAGATCAAGAGGGAGTATCCCAGCCAACAGCATTGCAGAGTTCAGGGAGACGGTCCGATATTCTCTGCAAATCTTCTGGGCAAAACCCCGTTGGACGGAGTTGAGCCTTTTCTGGACCCCTATCTTTTCCACGGTGGGTGCCCACGCTGCCGATGCATACAAAATAGTCGGCTCTATCACGGCCATATATATAGTCTTAACTATCTGGGGGTTAAGCCCCCATCCTGCTCTTGCAGCCTTTGCGAGCTGCTTATACCTAATAATGGCTTTTTTACAGACATTGCCGACGTGGGCATTAAAGGTGAGGCTGCTGTCTATTGTAAGGCCTAATACCTTAATCTCGTCGTAGTATTGCAAGTAAACACCCCCCATAGCGAGTCGGGGCACGTCATAGTTGAGCTTCCGCGTGCTTAGTAAAGCACAGGTTTTGTGGGGGGCGAATTTCAGCTTGTTCAGCTCCCCCCACTTACTGATTTTTTCCAACACCCCATTTGCCTTTCTCTCGATCTCGAGAGCAGTCTCTCCCTCAAACACTATCACTAAGTCGTCGGCGAAAGCCTGACTAAAAACATCCATCTCCTCTAACATCAATAGCAGGGGGTCCAACAAGAGGTCCCACAGGATTGGTCCACCTATGGATCCACCTATGGATTGGTCCACCCTGCACGCACCCCTTGTTGGTCTCCCTGCTCACTTCCATACCAGCATACCTTACATTCACTCCTCTTTTACTCAGGTAGCTGCTGATCACCCGCCTCAGGCTCCCCGGACATCCAATCTCAGCTAACCTAACCTTTATGGCCGGCCACCAAGCACTATCGAAGGCCCCCTCTATGTCCAGCGACACCACGACAGAAAAAGACACCACGGCAGGAGGCCGATCGGTCGATAGGCTTTTGGTACCCGGTACGATTCCCTGCCCGGCTTCCTTAGCACCACCACGGTCGCCCGCTTCCACTGTTTGGGGAAGCAGGCGACGGTGAGGCACCTATTCAGCAGAGCAAGGAACCATTCCGGGTCACATTCCACAGCATGTTGGCAGATGTCCGACGTGAGTCCATCCGCCCCGGGGGCCTTTTTGGGGCTGAAGGACCTTACGGCTCTCTTCAACTCCTCCATGATGAAAGGAGGGTCGTCCAGACCCGCCGGCGGTTCGGTGTCCAAGGACTCCGCCCGCCGGCGCGTCCGCCGATGTTCCTCGCTTTCATCACGTTCCTGGTCCTCAGGGTAGAAGGTCTCCGCCAGCCATTCCGCGGAGCTTCGGGCGTCGAGGGTTTCACCGTCCCTCGTAAGGGGCAGATCCTCCTCCCTCCCTCTGACTCTGCTCAACACCCTGTAGATGCCCTCCCAGACCCCCTCCCTATCCTGTTTCCGGCAAAACTCCTTCCAGCTGAGACTGAGAAGTCTGTGCATCTTTTACTGCCTTCTCATACTTCTCTTTCGCTTCCAGGTACAGTCCAACTACGCGGTCTCTGCAATCAGGCGCAGCGTTACGGATCCTGCGTTTCCTCGTGGCGACCTCCTTCTTCATCTGCGCGAGCTCATCATTCCACCACGACAAGGTGAATTTCTGTGTGTGTTTTTTGGACGGCATGGTGTCTCTGCATGTCTGTGTTATGACTTCTATGTATCTGTCTATTGCTTCTTCTATTTGTTGTGTGCTGTGTATTGTGTCCATGTTCTGTACAGTCAATTGTCTGTCCGACATCAGCTGGGTCAGTTTCTCACGAAACTTTGCCTTCTGTGTGTTAAACATGCGTGTGGTACGTATTATGTTTGTGCCTGTGGATTTCTGTTGTCTGATGCCAAATGATATGCCGTTGTGGTCCGAGCTCGTCAGACCCTCATCAACTCTCCAGCCGCCCACTCGGTCCAGCAGGTCGTCGGAGCACGCTGTCACTTCCACGTAACTGGAGTACCTTTTTCCCCCTCTGACGGTATGGAAAGTTGGGGTGTCTCCAGTGTTGAACACGTTATATACACGGATATGTAGACCCATTGCTTCCAGTACAGCAGACACATCCCTTCCTCGCGGGTCTTCCGCGTCCCCACCACACCACGGGCTTTTAGCGTTCGCGTTGCCTCCCAGGATCATCTTATCAGATCCCAACTCTCTTCCTATCTACATAAGATGGTCCAGGTAGGGCCCTACAGGCTTATTGGGCTCGAAGTAGAAGGACACTACAACCGTCTCCCAGGCTTTGGTTCGGAGGGTGGTCACAACTATGTTGTTGTTGCTGAGGCGTGTGTGTAGCTCGACGTCCAGAGTGTCGTCGAATACCGCAACACACGCCTTGACAACACCGCCCCCTTCCCCATCGCTCTGGTAGACCCTAACTCCGTTGTATGTCCTCACACTCCGCGCCCCACCTATGTAGGGCTCTTGAAGCAACGCTACGCTAGCCTTACGCTTGGTGGCCTCGAGTAATAACTCCCTTGTGGCGATTTGGCTCCGCTGAAGGTTGGCCTGTAATATTCGGTACTGGAAGTACTCACCGGGGACAACCTCAGCAATACGACACCGCCGATCTGGCAAGAGCGTCCCACCTCTTTTTTTCTGCACACTCTCTATCAAGGGCACTGTGCTCCGTGCTACCTCTCTTGGCCTTAGTGCAATTTATGCACTGAGGCACTTCTCTCTGCAGCCACTTTTCGCAAACAGTCCTCATGTGAGGACCTGCGCAGTGACTGCATCGATCAGTCTCCTCCCTACACATCCTCTTCGTGTGCCCATACCCGAGGCAGCGGAAGTACTGCACCAGCGGACTATGGTTCTCCACTCTCACTCTGCCCATACCTATATGGGCGTATCCCGCATTCACACACCTCTTCCATACCTGTGGGCTAACTCTAGCTATGACGTGGTTCTGTAAGGGGTTCCTTGCTTTCATCACATATACTACTTCCACCTTTCTCTCCTCCCCCTTCAGGCCCCCAAGGATGTTCGCGTTCTGGTTAGAGAACGCGGTGATGAAGTCGGCTGTGTCGTACTTCATCACACCCCTGAAGGCCAGAAGGGGGTTTTTATTCTTCACTTCTTCCACCACTAATCCCTCATTCTTTCCCAGTCTCTCTTTCACCTTATTTCTTTCTTCCTCATTTGTACAGCCGACGACTACTCTTCTATTTTTAACATTTCTAACTCTTTCCACCCTAACCCATCCATCCTTCGCATCTACAGTCTTTCTTATCTTTTCCATCAGTTCCTCTCCCGAATCCTGCGTGTCCCTGGAAGACACCACAACCGAATGCAGCGCCCTTGTCTCGGGGACTCGCTCAGCGACTCCTCCCGAGACAATGCTCGCATAGCTTGCTGTTTTAGCGACGGTTGTGTTGCTTTCCAGGAGCAAGCTCAACTTTTCCATCCTCACTCTTCCCTCTTCCATGCATCCCTTCACCTCATCCATCTTCTTCATCATCTCTATCATTCCCTCATTCATACTTTGCTCTAATAACATATTTCTCTTTTTCAGGTACATCATCGGTGCTTCCTCTACCACTGTCGTCGTGCTCATGGGTGGCTGGGTGGGATGTAAAGGGTCCCTTCCCAGCCCTCCACTGCTCCCGGCTCTGACACTGGTGAGTTCATCCTCTAATTCTTTTATTATGCGGTAGAGCCTCTCTATAGCGGCGAAAGCTTGCTCCTTGTATTCTGTCTTAAAATTCTTTGAGTTGTTAATGCTAGCCTTCGCTAGCTGTAGACAGGCTCTACCTTCTGCCGTCATAGGTCTGTTCTGGATTTGGGGACTTTCGGGCTTCTGTATTATGGCAACTTTTTTGACTTTTGGTTTTTGTCCCGGTGGATCACTCTGTTTAGTTTTTTTGGGGGGATTATAGCTTGTAAGCTTAAGGCTTCAAGTTTTTCAATACTCTTCCTAACTTCGAAAGATTTTGCTGGTTGCGAGAGGGCCTTGCCCTCGCTTACCTTATTTCTTTTTGGCGGGGAAACAATAAACGTGTCACTCTTCTGGGGGGTGCGTATCATGTTGTCGATTTAGGGGGACTCGTCAAATTAAACGTCAATTAAAACACAAAGTAAAATACGGTTGTAAAATAACTAAAGTTAATTAAAATTATAAAATGTCAATAAAATTCAATAAAATAGTTCAATAAAATAATATCAATTAATATTAGTGTCAAATAATAAAATGTCAATAGAATCCTAGCCTAACAGTTCCCCAATAGGGGGTTAACTGACTTACTCTAATTAATAAAATCCAATAATAAATGTCAAATAAAACTCTAAACTAACAGTTTTCCCAAAAGGGGTTCAACTGACCTAATCTAGCTACTATAGATAAGATGTAGTGTGTCTGGAACCCAAGCACACAATATAAAAACTTATACTAACGACTACACTAAAAATAGTGTAGTTGGTCTTAATCTAATTACAATATAACAGCAGCTCCAATAGGAGATTACTGGTCCAGGTCAATGTTAGTTACCTTAGTTAATAATATTATAAATTAGTTAATAATAATATAATGTTAGTATACCTTAGTTATAAGCTTTTTTCAGGTACAAATTTTTTCCGATTTTTGAATCTTTGTCTATTCGGTACTTTAGCCCCACTTCCCAGCTGCCTAGATCCGCGATCCGCGTCTTCCTATGACGTCTGCCTCCGGAGTTATCGCCGTTTTAAAATTTTCAAAATGGCCGACAAACGACAAAGTCGGACTTTATTTGTTGGTAGATATTTGGATTTGTAGATAGCGGATCGTGGTTTCCTTGCACCTAGGGTTATCGTACCTTGGGCTTATTATGGTGAAGGAGTTTGAGGGGGTTCTATTCCCCCTTTTTTTCCGCTGGTTTTGGAGTCTATCGGCTTCTCTTGGTCACGCCCTTTAAAAGGAGCCGTCGCACGTTGTCGTGGCTCTTACGGTTCGGGAGCTATGAACGATTTAAAATTTACCAAAATGGCGGACAAAATGGCCGCCAGTTGTTTTTCGGCAATAACTCCCGTTCCAGTAGTCCGATCAACTCGTGCGAGGTGTCTACTGCTTTGTCCCGTTGCCTGCTATCTGTTTCTTGTGGTGCTATAATTATTATTCCCGTCGTTCCCGGTTTATCCCTGTTTTTTACCTCTTTTTGTATAACTCCGGTTCTAGATGACCTAGAATGACGGGAAAGGTGTCAATTTGTAGGGGGTGGTGTCCTCCTGCTGACCCCGACCTACGTTTTTATATAGGAGCTCGGGGTAGTTTGTGGTAACAGGTTTTCCGAGATACCGAGTTTTCCTTTATTTTGGAAAATTTTCCAGGGGGGGCTTACCGTTTTTTGCTGGGGTTCTTAGGCGCTGCGGTGGAGCTAATTTACAGCTATCTAGAACCCACGCGTCTCCTGATGTTTTTGTGTAATAGCTGTTTTAAGTTTCAGTTTTTATAATTTGATAACTCACCCCCTGATGTCTAAAAATTTTTCTTTTTCCGGTTTTTGTGTTTCCTTATATGTGGCTTCCAAATGCACTTCAATCCTTTCCTCTCAGGTCACTATTTCACTGACCTCGTGGGGACGCTTAAAACTAAAACACAAGGTCAATGGTACTAATTCTTAGTCTATAAACACAAAAATCACAACACTTAAAGAGGTCACTATCCTACACAAAGTCCACTTATTATTTTAAAAATCCGTTAACAAACACTTATTCTATTTCACTTTTTAGTTTATTTAGTTTTTTTTCTTTTTTAGTTTCACTGTTTTAACACTTTTTTCACTGTTTTAAGGTATGCCGTAATCACCCGCGTGTAGAGGGCGCCGAGACGATTCTGGCGATACCTTTTTTGTCAAAATCGGATAACTTTTACCCACTTTTTAGAATTTTTAAGTGCGGAGCGTCGCGAAAAAGCTGTTGCTCGGTCAACGGAAGGCACGGAACATAGCCGATGAGGGTTCGACCAGACCGCGGTGCGTTGAGGCTGGTGGTCGAGGTACCCGATGAGGCTGAGTCTGGCTGGCGTGGTGCGGAGGGGTGGGAAGTGATAATGATGATGTCCAGAAGAAGCCGTGTTTTGTCGAGGGTCACCAATGTGGGAATATGGTGGCAAACCCCAAAGGGAGATCTCCGACCGAGCGAGGTGGTATGCTCGGTCAGGCCGAAGCCCACTTGTATGAATTTCAGATGTTGTATATATACCGCCGATCTTAGAAAACTACGATAGCGCGATTCAGGATTGTGGCGCTTATTGTTCCGCCACAATATAGTCCCAGCCCTCTTTAACAATTAGTCCAAATTATGTGCAGTAAAAAGAAAAGATCTCATGTTGTAAACACTTGAGACGATAAATTATCTTATTTTGATAAAAATGTAAATAATTGTTGATAACCGTAAAACGGGGTTAATAGAAACGATCCTGACTTTCAAACCAACTTTAACAATATAAATCCTATGCTTCTTGCAATAAAGCTGCTTTCATTACGGGAGTCTTGAAATTATATTGAAATGATATTTTACAACCGTGGTATAGTTTTAATTCTAAATTTTTATTTCCTTACGAGAAAAAAACAATTAAATGGTCAATTTCTATTTGCCTGGAATACGGGGTCATTAGATACGACATATGGGGTTAATAGAAAAAAGTGATAGGGTTGTCAAAATATTTTATGTCTTAGATATTAATATGTAGGTAGGTATCTAGATTTTTTGTTATTTAGGTAGGTACACATGTGGTTCGATAATTAAATGATTTGATTGGATATTATTATTTAAGACTATGTAAATAAAATAGTTAATTTTATATTGGATATCAATTAAACTACAAAATAATTATGCTTATTTAATAATTATCAACAGCACTCCATGTAAAACATGAGTTACAAAACATAAATTTCTCGCAGAAAAAAAAAAAATCTTAAAAATGATTAATATTTCTTACATTCATCACCATAACATTACCTAATTATAAAATAATCAGTGATACGCATGATGTTCATTAACTGCCTGTTGTATTAAATTTACGTCATATTTTAAATTCCTCTTACCCCGGTGGTCTGGTTTGTAGGTGCGTGGCATATTATCACCATAGGTGCCTGCATGTAAATACAATATATTATACTAATTATTATTTAATAAAAAATTAAATAAGTAAAAAAAATACGCTTTAAAAAGTATCAAAGATGAAAATGTAAGTATCCTCTGAAAACAGAGGATACTCTATTCTATTATTTTATTTTATATTTTATTAGGTATTTTACTTACATAAGTATAAAGTTGGTGTGGCTACAAAGTTAGAAACTACCAACAAACATCAAACATAACATAAAAGTTCTGCCAAACTTAACGAAAGCGGTTCTAATAACCCCTTTCGCGTTTCTATTAAACCCTTTCTCGTTTTTATTCACCCCTAACCTGTTTCTGTTCTGACGTCTCTATTTACCCCTCAGTTATCTCTATTCACCTCTATATTAAAAAATATTTATAAGTGCTGAAATTTTATTTATTTAACCATAAATAAAAAAAACAAACAAATCAGAAAAACTTACCTTTACAATTTATGCTGGGTACACTTCACTTTCGGATAAACTAATTTTGATAATTAATCAAATGTAAAAAGCCGTTATTGTTGCTGTCCCTGAGCATGTGTCTAAAGTTATACATAGAAATTTGTCACAATATTTTCTTAGCCGGCCATTACCTTGAATCCCTTTATAAAAATGAATTTAAACCTTATTAATATGTCAACAGAAATTATTTACGTTAATCATTTAATGCAATAAACAATGATTTTGTCTGTGTCCCCAACAAAGAACAATTTCGTTACTACCTTACGTTGCTATATGAAAATAAACCTTAAAGTAAGTGAATAGCATCTTTTCGTACTTCATTCGGTTCGACTTGTTGTCGCTCTGTTTATTAGATTATTATAGTATTTTCAGTAATACATAGGGCTCTACTTAATTTAAAGCTAATTAATTTCACACGTACGTACTATTCATCAAAAGCTATAGATAATATGTCGTCAGTTGGCATTCATTTAAAGTTTTTTTGTCACTAATATAATAATTGAACTTTTAAAATTAGGCTTTGGTAACTCAGTAATTTAAATTAATAAGAATATTCTATGAAACTAATTGTTTTTGTGAGTTTTTCTGTGATTTAATTTTATAAGAGGTTAATATTAGTGTTACAGTTTAAAACTGACATGTTAGTGAGTCTTATTGAAGAATTTTAATAAAGAATCTTAAATTTGCAAAAAAGTAACGCTGTTGTCAAATTTTTCGTTACCTTGATATATTATTTGCCACAAATATAGTTAACTCATTAAAACTATCTCTACAGAAGTGTGTATATTATAAATCGAACTACAACGAATCTATATCTACATAAAAAAATATAAAAATTGATTACTTTAATTAAAAGAAAATAAAGAAAATTTTATGCTCGGATTAGGCTTAAATAGTATTTTGGCCCAACTACCTGTAAGATGGCAAAAGTGCATAGATAGCAATGGTATAAACTTTGAATAAATAAATATATTATGTTTAAAAAAAACGACTTTATGTTCCTCCTTTACAAAACGCCAATTTCATGTGTAATGACCTAATATAATATAATAATAAAAAGAATAAATACTTAATATAAATATTAAGTAGGTTAATTTTAAATAAAGAGTGATATTAGTATTTATATGGTAGTATTTATTATTATTATATATTTTACATATACTAAAAATGTCTAAATCTATGTTTCCTTTTAATATTATGCATCTACCTCACACTGTTTCTGCATTACCCATAGGTTGGCTGGTAGAAAATGCCACAAGGCATTAAGCCCGCCTCTATACCATATTGTGTCCATAAAGTATAATAAATAGAAAAAAAATATATATTTGGAAGTATCATAAAATGAATTGTTTTATTTTACTTAATTTTAGGGGAATTGTTTTTTGAAAAAAAAAATATTTTTGCAGTTATTTACTATTGTAAATAGATTAGCACTCTTTTACTAATTTACTTGTTATATTATGTACAAAGCTAGGTGTTAAAATATTGTATTAGGTCCGAGACCCCCTACGCCTAATAATTCCGATTCAACTGATTGATTGACACCACGTTCCTGAACTCCGAACTTTCTTCACTGTTCACTGTTGGCGCTGCCTAAAAATGGATTTGCAGTACAATTCGATATACATAATATATACTACTAATTAAAGGAGGAGCATTATGAAATGAAACTGTTATTATTTGGAGAAACTAGACGAATAGTGCCAGAATTATAATATCACGTACTATGAAATTAATATATAAATATAATATTTCTGGCACTCTATACGAAGTCCCTCCTGTTGGGGATGGATATTAATTGAATATAAATACGCTTCACATAAATTTGAACATCATAAAGTCGATGCAATTCATCCGTTATGGTATCGTCCGGGATCCATGAGATCCTTCAGGGGTCATACGAAGAAAACCTTTGCTCCAGTCCCGATTTACATAATAATTATTTATTATTTTAAGTAAATAACTTAAAATAATAATTATTTAAATATTATTTAAATTTATACTAAGTTAGTCTAGTTTTATGCTCTATGCAATTTAAAATTATATTTTTTTTTATTAAGTTATTTATGATAATTTTATTTGAAAGGGGGCTTACTTTATAAACAGAAATGATTTGTTGGTCTTATTAATAGTTCAGATTTATTTTAATTATTATTTTTTCGTATTTAACAATGTATTACATAACATTTTATTCTTATTAATCTTTTATTAATTATTACATATTTTTGTTTAAGGCTTACGATGCCCAGGGGCATGTTCAGATTTATAAGAACTTCAATTTCAATATAATATGTTAGCTCTTTAAGCCTACATACTGGCATTTTTAATTATTTCAAATTAAGAACTGTAACGTCATCAATTTTCTTTGTAAATTATTTTGTTCAACATTGAACATAGTTATTTTTGTAAATTATTTGAACCTAATATTAAAGCCTTACTACTTAAAAATATTATTGTTTTCTACCCCATAAAGTATTTAAAACCCTAAATATATCTACCGTCCTGAAGAACTGTTAAACCGAAGTTTTACACCAGTCCTCAATGGTATTAACTCAGATTGAGCGCACCGAACCAGATTGAGCGCAGTAGTTCCCAAAAAAAGACGATGGAATATCATTTCACAGTAACTATTGATTATTTTGTTATTTTAAAAAATATTTACTATTTATCTTTGCTGTTCTCTCGGGACACAAAATATCAACATCCATTTTTTAAATTTATTGTGAGCTAGCTGCTAAAGCTGTCAGTGTTGCAAGTTTTTAGGCGATTATTTTTCCCTACATTTGGCAAACTTACTTGTTGGTTCAAAGTTAAAATTAATTTCAATAAATGCTAAATAATAATAATAACAATGACAATAAATGGTTTATATGCTGATAAGGTTAGCAATGTTAGGACCCCACTGTAATTTACTATCTAGTGTTATACCTAGAAACACAGTGGTCTCCACTAAGTTCATTTTCTCATCATTTAATAGTATACCTATAGATTTATACTTGTTATTCTTTCAAAAATTTTACTAATAGTCAGTAGAATCGATATAGGCCTGTAATTTGTCGGATTATATTTATTTCCAGCTTTGAATAAGGGAACCTTGCTATGCTTCATTAAGTCTAGGAAAACACCACTTTTTATACAATCATTGAAAATCATCGCTAAAAGGAGATACGATTTCAATTATTGATTTAATAATTTTTGTAGACATGCCCCAGAGATCAGCAGTATTTTTAATAATCAACAACTTAAATGTGTTAATAATATCTTCGAAGTAAATTTCTTTAAATTTGACATCACATTCCTTTACATTGTCTCTGAGTACTTTTACAGCAGCTGCAGGTAAGGATTTTAAATTTTTTCTAGTTGAGACCGGAATATAAGCAAAAACATTTTCGAAGACCGGCACAACTTCGAGGTCAGTAGTAAACTTTTTATTTTCAAAATAAAGTTCAAAATCGGAGCTACGTAAGGTGACGTTTCCAGTCTCACTTGCTACTACCTTCCATGTACTTTTAATTTTATTGTTGGAATTTTTAATCTTATTCTTTATACATATATAAAGAACCTTAGCAGTTTAGATACCCTTTTGAAAATTTTTGAATAATTTTTAACATATGTTTTAAAGGTTTCACTATTATTAATACATTTTTATATATCATATAATTCATATAATCTTCGCTTGCTTATTTTAATTCCTGCAGTTGCCTATTCAATAAAGTTACTTTTTCTATTATTAAGTCTAACCGTTTTAGAAGTAAATACTGAATTAAATTGGGTTCTTATTATCTTAAATAAAAAATACGTTTTGTATTCACAGGAACAAACACATGCTTCTCCTTGATGTTACTGTCACAAATGACATTAAAAGAAGCTAACTGTCCTCGATGATGAGAGATCAGCTTATTAATATCCTTTTTTTTTAATAAAATAAGTATAGTTTTTTGGTATTTTTTTTTCAAGTAATTACTGCCTTAGAAACTATTGTTGAATAAGAATATTTAAAAATCTTCCTCATTCTTTCACCCGTTCTGTCCCGGGTTAAAACAGATTGCAGTTTTTTTCTGTTTCTGGTATCATTAGATGCACGCAGATATGCGTGTACCAACAGACACACAATATGTCTAAAAGGTGGCATCAATCCATTCGTTACGTACGTTACATCTGGCTGTTATTTATACAGGTGTCCCAGAAAGAATGGATAATCCTGGAGCGCCTAATAGTAAGGCTATCAGGCGCTCAAATAAAAATACACAAAAAAAAATTCGAAGTGGTGCCAAAAATATTAAGTTTTTAAAAAAAATGTTTTTATTGACCTTACTGTACTTTCATGTACACCACTGCTGCAAATTAATGAAATTTGTTGCATATTTGGTGTTATCTCATTCCTCATAGACCATACTATTAGAAATACAGTAAAAAGTATGAATATCTATTGTACTTTTTTGGAAAAACAAATATCAACTTAAATTTTTAGCATGAAATTTGATAAATAAATAATTTTGACAAAGTTTGGGAGCCAAACGTGAAAAAAATAGCATGAAGACCTAAGTGGAAAACTATTTCAAAAATATGAGCAGTTAATACAATTTACAAAATGGTCATAAAATTACGTATTACATAATTTTTTTAACATTAAGATGCAAATAATGCATAATGATTGGCATTATTGAAAGCATTCGAGAAGTCTATCAGAACAAGGACGAAAGGAAGGATATTATATACATTTAGTGAAAAAACTTTTTCATATAAGAAATTATTATTTTTAAATAAAAAATTAAACCGACTTCCAAGGTAAAAATGCACAAAAAGTATGAAATAAAACTTATTTTCTAAATAGTTCATAATTTTGTAGTCGGTACCAGCCCAAACAACATCCTGATATAACAATATTTAAAATAGAACAAAATTTTGAAGATTGAGTAGAGAAATAGTTAAACTTTCAGCCAAATTTAAAAGGGGAATTATTTAGAAAATAAGTTTTATTTCATACTTTTTTGTGCATTGTTACTTTGGAAGTCGGCTTATTTTTTTGTTTAAAAATGATAATAACTTTTCCCTTCTTATTGATATTTGTTAAATTATTATTAACACATTTTAAGAACGTTTAAAATAAACGATCGAATGTATAATTGAATACGCTCCAAGCTTCCATTAGGTATTGTATATAAGATAATGATGATGATTACTGTAAGTTACATGGGCATATGCTTGCAGTTCTTTAAACAATACCGAAATTTCCAAACGCTTATATTTAAAGACTGAGAAGTTCTGTTCAGTGCTTTTGGGTCCAGGGTATACCTTGGTGCAGAATCTTACTTTTTGGTAGGATATGCTTGGGTTTCTTCAGAAAAAGTAAAAATCACTGTACGTGTCCATATAAATTTTGAGGAGTTCCCTCGATTCCTCATGGATCCCATCATCAGGTCACCACTTTTGTTAAAACGCACCAACTTCGAAGTATATATATGTATACATGTATATAGAAGTATACCCTTTACATAAAAAAATATTTTTGAAAATCGGTCAACAGACGGCAGAGTTATCGTTGAACATACAAAAAATAAAATAAAAATACATACTGCCGAACGTATAACCGCCTCCTTTTTTTGGAAGTCGTTAAAAAGTAACGCCATATATTGAGAATCGACCAAACTACGATGTAAGCGATCGATCTAGGCTTGTAGGCTATGTACAAAATAGTATGACTAGCTAGTAAATTTTTCTCGTTTTCTACATTAATAGCAATAATTCACTATTCATGGTAGATACAATGATGAATTGTACCATTATAAAATTTACTTGAAACTGAAATTATTTAAAAAACATTGGTCATCCATGCCCACATACATTTTTTTATACCCAAAATTATTAATAACTTCGATTAAAAAATAAATTATGCAATTTTTTCTAAAATAAATCAACTTGCATAGTTAAAAATAAAAGTGCAATAGCTAGTCATACTATTTACTGTCTATTTATCAGCATAGTTAGTGTATAATATCAATATAATAAAAAACCTATGTAATTCATTCAATTCTGGTCATTGTGTTCAAAAAACTAAAATAAATTAAACAAAATAGACTTTTCTCTAAATAAAACTTATCTTAGATACTTATGATAGATTTTTTTTGTATTTTTTTTAACGACTATAAGTTCTACTATAAGACATTTCAGGGTTATCCATTAATTACCGGACACCCTGTATAAGTCTATGTAATTATGAGACCCCTCTTGATCAGATATCCCATATGTGTTCCAAAAATGTACTTTTAAGATAATTAAGTAATTAGTACCTAAGTATTTATATACAGATACACAGTAGATACACATGCCCTGGAAGATATAACAGTAGCAATTTTATTGTGTATTTAATAAAAATGCATGCTTTAAAGTGGTTGAGACCTAATTTTGTAGCATCTCGTTGATGCCTGTCACTAAACGCACATATTCCAGAAAAAAGAAAAGAAAACACGTCGTCTAATGTAAGTACAGTTACTATAAATTCTATATTTTTCATTTGATTTACCGCCGAATACTGGAACGATTGTTAAATTAAGTGACGCTCAAGTAACATGCTGTCCTTGTCATTTCGGCCAGCAGAGACAGCGACAGACTGTGAATAGGAGGGCTCTTAATTTTGATATTAAGCTTTCCATTATTCGGCCGAAGTGTAGCAGTTATTAGAAACTTTTTTGCAAAAGCGGCGCCGCGCTATGCAGCTCGGTGCAGCATGAAATTCGAACTCTTGCAATTAAACGTGTATCGTCTTATGTAGTGAATAAAGTTTAATTTTGAATCGCGATATAAAAAATACAGCGCAGCGGCACGTCTCAGTGTGAACTAACGCTAATGAGGGATCCTGCCTCTTTTATGTTTTAAAAAAACTTACTTCTCTTCAATTATATCATGAAAGCTACCAGTAACAGACATCTAACCACGCTGACGCATCTTCCAGCTTCGTGTAACTTCTGGCTGAAAATTCCCCAGGACAAGCTCGACGCAGTCACCGAAGTTATGAACTACGTGATGCATGGAATGATTCTGTAAGTAGTAACTAAAGTCTTCTCGCGTTGAGAAGTTAGTGAAGCATGCGTACATAAATGTCAAAATGGCCTAATATTAACGATTATTGTCAATGGGTTAATGTGAACACAGCTATATTAAGTCTACGGACGCATTCACATCAGGTAAATCTGGTCCTGTAGTAATTTCTCGTAGATCTTGTGTTATTGGTACCAGACAACGGAAATATATTTATTACTTTTATACTATACTTTTATTTAAAACTTTAATTTTAAATCAATTCACATCACATGAATGTGGTTTTACAATGATGGTTTACAGTAACTGACGAGAGTTCTTGCACATCCTATCATTACAATGATGATCTATTAGTTCAGTTAAATAACAGTGAAATTATTAAAAAAAATAAAAAACAAAAACAAAAATATATTTAAACGTATCAGTCTATAATTGAAATACAATTAAAATATGATATCATATTCTAGTATAATTAACCTGTTAAATGTCAGCCGTACACCATGTGTACACTAACTTTTGTTGCGGGAAGTGTCGCTTGTACACCATGTGTACATAAGCGATAAGCTCTCATTGGGCGTCGATTTGACCGTCTAAGGTGACCTCTATTTACTTTATGCTCTGTTATTTTGTATCTGTGTACCCTTAACTTTGTAATCGTGATGCCTAAACCTAAACCTCAGAACAAAATTTAAAAAAAAAATAAAGAAATACGAAATTCATTTGTTTTTACACGCCATTTTGAAATATTGCGGATTTTACAGTGCGTACGTCAGTGTTGATGAAGTGTTATAACGTGTTCTAAGGTGCGTAATATTTTATGATTATTATATGAAATTACTGTTTATAAAACGAAGATTATGATTAAATTATTAGATAATAAAATATTTTAACAGAAGATATTGAAAAAAGTATTTAATTTTTAGATCGGGTAAAATTTCTTATGTCAGATGTCGTAATATTCATATAATTCGGTGAAAAAATCAATATAATGGTTGTAATTGCTAAAATATGTTTAAATATAGACCATTACAATATTATGTAATCAGAAAATCCAAGTTTAATTGTAGAAAAAGATTGTTGTAATACCTAAAAGTTTTAACGAAATTTACAGTGCGTACGTCAGTGATTAAAAATGTTTTCTCGTGTTTTAAAGTGCGTAATATTTTATGATTATTATATGAAATTACTGTTTATAAAACAAAGATTATGATTAAATTATTAGATAATAAAATATTTTAACAGAAGATATTGAAAAAAGTATCTAAAGTTCGGGTAAAATTTCTTATGTCAGATGCCGTAATATCCATATAATTCGGTGAAAAAATCAATATAATGGTTATAATTGCTAAAGTATGTTTAAATATAGACCATTACAATATTATGTAATGAGAAAATCCAAGTTTAATTGTAGAAAAAGATTGTTGTAATACCTAAAAATTTTAGCGCGCGTAATAATACTCGTAAGTACATTTCCGCCATTCTATAAATAAATCGAATCATAGTACATTGCGAAAAGTACTGACACCAAAAACATTGTTTTTATTTTACATTATTAATTATTAATTAATAAAATAAAACTAAGTACTAAGTAATATGGTGATTTTGCCGAGTTATTAATATAAATAATTATATTTAAAGACGTTAGTATAACACGTTAATCTGGTCCCGTGGTATGTTCTTTAATAATTAGCGTTACGGATACCAGACTAAGGAAAATATTTTGTATTAATGTAATATTTTTTAAACTAAACACATTTTAAAATAATATATTTGTATGGAATTTGGTTTTTTCTTACATTTTAGCTTAATATGATTATTTACTCAAAAACACTTTTATCTTTATATATATAACTAGCTGTTGCTCGCGGCTCCGCCCGCGTAAGTATATTATCCCTCGGGAACACTACTTTTTCGGGATAAAAAGTAGCCTATGTTTTAATCCAGAGTCTAAACTACTACCATACCGAATTTCATCGAAATCCGTTCAGTAGTTTTTGCGTGAAAGCGTAACAAACATCCACGATTTCACATTTATAATATTAGTAAGGATTCTACTGTACGTGTGTATGTCACTGAACTCCTCCTAAACGGCTGGACCGATTTGAATGAATTTTTTTATATGCGTTTGGGTGGCGCCCTGGATGGTTTTGATTCACAAATCAGCCCGGCAGGACAATGTCTGTCGGGTCCGCTCGTTAAATATATATGTTATTTCTTAGTCTTAGTTTAATAGAAAATTATAATTTAATTAATTTAATAAGCTAAAATTTGTCATTGTCGCAAGATAAAAAAATTGGAAATATGTTTTTTTTAATTATGTGATGTAATTTTTTTTTTCACATTTAAGTAATCTTTAATAATTTTTAGATTAGCACGTCTGAGCACGACGCCGATATCGGGGTCTGGGATCAAGGAAGGCTGGAGCTAATCCCCAGAACTTCAACAGCTGAAAACACGGTATAGTTTTTTTTTCTATAATACAAAATATATATAACTCATACTCCGCTCTAAACTCATCGGCTTACGTGTTGTTTTCTTAAATTATATATTATATAGATTATATAGATTAAATATAATAGATAGATAGAGAATATATAAGATATAATTATATAGATTAAATATAATAAATATTTAATCTACATTTACAGTTGGACTAAATTACTGTAAATGTTGTACGCAGTATAATATAATAATAATAACTTTTTATATACTTTGTGTGTGTGTGCGTGTGCAGGTGTGTTTGTGTGGGCCCTTAGTCCTTACTTCTTCTTACTAAAAGAAACTCAAGCAACTAAAGAAAAATTCCAGAAGTTTTTTTCCGCGATTAGTTACGCGTGTCATATTTTGATTCACAGCTCGACGGCTCCCGGCTCCCGGCTCGTGGTACGGTGGCACACTTATGCAGAGGACCTTGAGATCGCTTCGTTTTTAACCTAACCTAAAAAAGATATATCTTTGATAGAAAATATTGGTTTTTAGCTGACTATTCCTCGTGTAAACTGTCTTATTTTTCAAAGCACTATTCATTTATGTAATAAAAAATAAAGGTAAATAGCATATTCCACTGTTTTTTTTTACCAATAAAATATTATTCACAACTATTTTGTTTTTATTTTACCATGAGCTGGTGTGAAAACCGGCCAGTTTCAATAACCTATATATCTATAAATATTTGTAAAAACGTCATTCAATCATTTGACGGTTTTTTGCGATACAAATTTGACGTTTCTAACAAATACTTTTTGGTAGATAGGTTATTAAAACGGGCTATTAATGTGGTTGGATAAGATTATAATATACGGCCACTTATATAATAATATATAACCACTTATATGATATAATAATAAGCTATGGACCGCGTCAGGGAAATATTTTTAATCTTTTTATACTAACTTATATAAGATTTTTATTATACGTTTTTTTTATATTGCCACTGCATTGCCATTTTTCATATTCCACTTTCCAGCTCTAGCATTATATCAGTTACATATCATATTACGATTTATATTGTAGTGTGGGGACACAATATATTGTATATCGATGTGATCATGTGTCGTTATATTATATCGATGTTCGATGCATGTGGTGAACTAACATGTAAAATATCAGTGGTTCTTGGTGCAGCAACCCGAGTGGTCGCTTGCGTAATAAACGTAATCCAGTAGGCAAAAGGATTTTATTTATGAACACTCATTCTAGTTACCCCAACGTAATAACATAGGGTGTAATATTGGTGATCCCGACATACATCTCCCCACTGCCGTGCGAGCCGTTCTCGCCGTCACAGAAGTCAAAGACATTGATAACCTAGCCACTGTGGCCGACAAAATCATGGAGACTTCACAGCAGCCACAGATCTCCGAATTATCAACATCTCAGCCTGTCAGAGGGGATGATAAAATTTTGGCCGAAATCGCGAAACTGAGCGCCAGGATAGCTGACATGGAGCGATCTCGCAGCAGTTCCCGGAGGAGAGACTCCAGTCGTTTCCGGCAACGTTCCCGGTCTCGCAATCCCAGCCAGCCTCGTCGCAGCCCTCAGAGTGAAGATTAGTTGTGTTTCTACCACTTCCGTTTCAAGGAGCGTGCCAACAAGTGCGTACAGCCCTGTTCCTGGAAGAAGGGAAACTCTTCGGGAAACTAGAATGTGCGCAGGTACGTGAGGCGGACATCTGTGCAGTTTCCCCAACGCATCGCCTTCGTGTTATGGACTACAACAGTGGTTACAATTTTTTGGTGGACACAGGTGCGAACGTTTCTGTTATTCCGGTAAGAAAACGCTATTGTAATAATTATTCTAAGTTATCCGATTACAAACTATATGCAGCTAATGGTACAGAAATTCGGACTTTCGGTATAAAGTCATTAGAGTTAAATTTGCATTTACGTCGTCCGTATCGATGGGATTTTAACTTTTAATATATTATTGTTATATATAGGTTGTAATCATCTCAATGTAATCATCTCTTCTGTCATCCCTTCTGTTTGTAGAACTCCTGAAGGCATCCACTCATCCCACAATATATAAGTATGCAAAATTTCAGGTCAATCGAAAACCGGTCATAGGACAATGGGCATATTGGTGGACAGCTACGAAGTAGATTTTAAATGATGTACTATTACTAAGGAGTAACTTTACTATTGACACAATCCTGTAGCTCATTTAGATCAAAATAATTATAACTTCTAAATAATAAAAATATGATTTGGACATTAGCCAAACAAATCATTTTACACAATAAACAATACATTGTACCTGCTCATTATACAAAAAACCTAACCTGCCAGATGGCAATGTTTATATTTTGTTCTTTGGTGACGCAGATGTGTGCGGATAGGAAGGTCAGAAGCGCACTTAACAAAATCTATTAAATACTTATTTGCTACATACGCTGGTATGTAGCAAATTAGGATAGAAATGTAGGTTTAATGTTGATCTTATATTATATTCTTATATATAATAGGTACAGGTGACAGACAGACAGACAGGTCACATTATTGTAATGATGTATGGTGTGATTATGGTGTTGATGATGATGATTACCGCAATTGACATAGTGGAATATGCTTGCAGTTCTTTAAACAACGCCGAAATCCCCAAACATGTATCTATAAGGCGTAAGGAGTTCTGTTCAGTACTTTTAGATCCAGGGTATACCTTGGTGCAAAATCTTAGCTTTTGGGAAGCATATGCTTGGATCACTTCTGAAAAAATTGAAATCACCATATGTGTCCATATAAATTTCGAGGAGTTCCCTCAATTCCTCATGGATCCCATCATCAGGTCACCACTTTGGTGAAAACGGGATCAACTTGGGATTATACCCTTTACATCAAAAAAAGAATTTTGAAAATCGGTCCACAGGCGGCGGAGTTATCGTTGAACATACAATATATATATATATATATATATATATATATATATATACTGGCACTATATGTAATTACACGGCGAGGAGTAGTTTAAACGCACCTCACTTTGTGGTTCGCAGAACTAGTCTTCACTATTTTATTTGGTCTGAGACTATAGTTTAACATTATAAATTATATACCTATTGCCTATATGCCGAAAGCATTCCGTCCTTCCCATATGAAACGTGTATCTTTTTGTGTAGTGAATAAAGTTACATTTTGGATAGCTATGCTTTAATGCAGCGCCGCGTATCGTCGCGTATCGTCGCGGTGTGACTGACCCTAAGGCGTCAGCATGAGGTGCGCTGTACTGGTAGTATGCCTTTTTTTATTGGAAGTACCGTATATAGTTTCATACGCATTTAGAGAAAAGCAGTTAGTTAAAAATTACAAACGGACACTTCAATTTTATTTATTTGTATATATTTACTAAATAACTATACAATTATAGAGTTCAAAACTCGTTTCAGTTAATTATTTCATACAAACATTTTTATTATTTGAGTCAAATAATCTTACTATAAAATTATGTAATTAAAATTTTTTGTGTTTCTTTGTTATCCATACGACATCACGTGACCTACAGGTGAATGCGCTACCTACCCGATCGGGCCCCACGATCGGGCGACCGGCACAGTACGAATTTCGATGCCGGCGGCGTCCATGTTTGTTTTTTTATACAAGGACACTTGTAGGTTGTTATGTTTATTTTAACTTTGTGAAGTGGGTATTGTGTTTCGAACTGAAAGATTTATGTGATCGTATCTTGATAATATGAGCTTGGTGTTGTAAATATTATTTTAGTGTTAGTGAATGAGTGTATAGTGTAAATATGTGATTAAAGTTCATGTTCGTTGCAAAAATGTGCTAACCTGAGAATTATTTGGAGTCTAGGAATAAAGGTATGTTTTAGTTAGGTATTTAATTAGTAAATAAGACAGGAAATTTAATACAGATTACGGTAATATATGACTCATAAGATATAATTACGTAGTTTTCTTGAAATAAGTCGGTAATAAAATGTCTAACAAAAAAATTTTGGCGGGCTGTCAACAGCAGACGTCCCCCCACAAATGTCAATTTTTGAGGTCTGGCGCTCAACAGGTTAAAGGAAGATAATTCATCACAGTACGAATAAATTAAATTTAACAGTTCATACATAAAAAATAAAATAATAGAAGATAACACGTCAATACAAAAATTTAAGCCAAAATACGTCATTATATGTCAAAAATTCTATATGCTAGCAAAAACAAAAAATTATTATAATAAATTCATCATTTCATCTATAAAATAAAATCTTTAACTAATAATATATAATATAATACTAATATTATATGTGGGAGAATAATATAAAAAACAATATAATATTATAATCAATAATTTATTAAATCCATATTTTTAATTTATAACACTGAACAAATAATTTATTATTAAATATTAGGTATAATATAATTTTATAGTATAGCAAATAATTTAAATACATTTACACCTTAATAAAGTAAGCAAGACCATAACTATTATCTATATAATTATATTACAATAAAGAGTTTTATAATAACATTGTAAAAGCTCACCTGACGAAAAGACAGTTCAGTGTTTCGTGTCCGACGGCTAGACAACGTCTGATCTGTCGACAAGCTTCGTCCGTCTTTTAAATAGTACAGAGTAAACACGTCAGTTGGCGGAGTGGGGTTTGTCAATATGATGGTTGACAGATGACAGTTGACAGATGTCAATTTTTACAACTACTGACATTATTCATTTGACATATCGTTAACAATAATTGTATTATCCCACACGGCCATACTGACGAGCAGCCTTTATGGCTCGCGAAATACTGAATCAATTCTAATCCATTAATCAATTAATTAATTTTATACATAATAGTGAAAATAATAGACAGTAGACTTTAATCATAATTGAGGAGCGTTTTCACAAAGTGAAATATCTACCAAAAGTTGGTACTTTTTTTTTTGACGTTTTTGCATTCTTTCATATGGGATCTATTGTTTGACAAAAGCGAATTTCAACAAAACGTAATATCTTTTCATGTAATCTTACTCGAATATGAAGAAATTTCACAAAGTGAAATATCTACAAGTAAATATTTTTCACAAAACGAAATATCTGCTCAGTTGATTAGCTGTTTGTTTTTAATAAAATGGCAATACTTTGAAATAGGCGGGAAATAACTACCAGTCGTGACTTGTCAATCGTTTGTCGTGCTAGGTCAGTGTTCTAAACTTTCTTATATCGAAAAAATGGCGGAAATTGAATACAATTCACCTGTGATTGAAGTGAATCGTGGAAGAAAAACCAGGAAAAAAGGTGAAGGGAACATATTGTGCCCGTCGTCGACAAGATACACGGATCGGGATACTGGAGATCCTTATATGTCGTGTAATCACGGTCTGGGAGTGACGTCAAATCCAAGAGTAACATGTAAGGCCGCTCTTCTTACATATCATGATTTGTTAAGATTTAAGCGCAAACTGTACGCAAATGTAGGTAAAATTAATCAAGATCTTTTTTTATATAAATACATGCAAATCAAGAGTGTATCTCGAAAAACAGTGCCTGTTCAAAAGAGACGTATGGATAGGTTGTGGACTGTAACATACAACATACCAAACATTGACGGTAATCTTGTTCATGTATGTAAAAAAACTTTTTTAACTGTTACTGGAGTAAATTCCTTACGACTGTGGCGTTTGGTAAAGTCCTGTGGCTTATCAGGCCAGCCACCATCAGAAAAAAGAGGGGGTAGACGAACTGTTTTGAAAGATGCTGAAAAGACAGATATAGTTAAGGAGAATATTTTAAAGTATCGTTGTCGTGAAAGCCACTATTCTCGATCCAAGTGTCAACGTTCTTATTTACCCCCAGATCTTAACTTAAAAAAGATGTGGCAACTTTTTGATGCAGAGAGGAAATCCAAGAATGTAGAAAGTGTTAGTCTATCTAAATATAAAAGTGTTTTTTACAAGTATTTTAACTTGGGATTTGGCAATCCCCATGAAGACACATGCTCTGCATGTAAAGAAATGCTGTTGAAAATTAAAAAGGAAAGAGATCTCGATGCAAAAAATGAGCTGAGGACCCAATATCGACTTCATAATATGAGAGCAAAGGCTTTCTTTCGAGTAATGAATGAAACTGAACCAAATACCATAAAAGTGTGCTTTGACTGTCAACAGAATCAGCCATTACCTAAGCTAAGTGTGGGAGAAGTATTTTATGCCCGACAAGCTTGGCTGTACAACTTGTGTATTATGCAACATAGAGATGATAAAAAGCAACTCAAAGAAGACATATGTTTTTATACATGGTTAGAGACACAAGCTGCCAGAGGGGCCAATGAGGTATCTTCAGCCTTGTTGCATTACGTTCAAGAACTAGATAAATGTCTTTTTGAAAAGGGTGAACAAAACTTGACTTTGAAACTTTTTTCGGACTCCTATAGCAGTCAAAATAAAAATTCAATCGTTCTTGGCGTCTTGTCATATTTTTTACTAAAAAGCAAAGCTTTTATTAGAGTTATTCATTACTTTCCTATTCGTGGTCATAGCTACATGCCACCAGATCGCGTCTTCGGACGAATAGAAAAGGATTTTAGAAAACAGGAGTTCATATTGAGTCCAAACGATTATAGTAAAATCCTGATGAAGCATGGAGTTGAAAAAAGGTGGGGTGATGACTGGAATAGCTATGATTTCAAGTCAACAACAAAGAAGATGTTGAAAACGAGACTTCCATTTAAGATGACTCATGCTCGTATCCTGCAATATGAAAAAAAAAGGAATAAAGTTAAACATTATTTCAGCGAAACTTATTCGGGAAGTCCGATCAATGTTGAAATTTTCAAACCTGGAATTAAATCCATGGAGTTATTGGTCGAAAAATCACAAAAAAAACTGAAAATGAACATGGTGTCTTTAAAGAAAAAAGAAGATATAAAAAAACTGTTAGCTTTTTGTGACCTGGACGATGATGCGCAGAATTTTTATGATGAAATGCTTGCTGCAAATTCAGTTCCTGGAAATGAAAATGAGGATATAAGACGTGAATTTGACGAGTTTGAGCCACTGCTATAAAATTATTACATTAAATAAAAAATAAAAACAAGTTACGCATAAAATATGTTAAGAAAAAAAATGCAGATATTTCGCTTTTGTGAAAATTCGTAATTTTAATTAGTGATTTTAATAAAGAGCCTGGTATAAAAAATGTATTTTATTTCATGTACATATGTAGGTACCTGTATTTTTAAAACAACTATAGAATAAATTTTACCTAAGTCCTACCCGAAAAAGAAATAAACACTAAAAACCTCATACTGAAAAAAAACATTTTGGTAGATATTTCGCTTTGCAAAAACGCTCCTCAATTATATAATTGCTTGCTAAAACTAAATCTCATAGTTAAGCGATAAGTATTATATTACAAATTGCTACAAATCTTGGCAATGATCAAATCACATGATTGCCAAGTGTCAAGACTGTTATGCCAAATCACATGACTATAAATCATGTTCAAATCTCATGATCGTGTAGCCAAATCACGTAGCTTTAATTCGTGGTCAAATCACATGACCAGGTAGCCAAACCACATGGCTTTAATTCGTGGTCAAATCACATGACCGTTAAGCCAAATCACATGGCTTAAAATCGTGGTCAAATCACATGACCTTATGCCAAATCACATGGCTAAAGCCTGACGAAACATTTAATTTATAACAGTCTATCAGCAATCAAATACTCAGATCCACGTTGGCCAGACGTATAGGTCTCTAAGTAGATGGAAACTGACAAAATGTTACTTATTCATCACAATCAGAATTTAAGGAATCTGCCAATTCATGACCTAGTTCAGGAGACATTAAACGTAAATTTTCATGGGATACATACAATTCATGTCCAGTATCATAAACTTTAACATTATATCTATCATTACCTTGTATTTTTGTTACTACACAGGGACCTCGAAACTTGCTGTCAAGTTTATTAATTGAACGCGGGTTTTGCTTAATCAGAACTACATCACCAATATTGAATGGGACAATTTTGGCTTTGATTTGTCAAAAAATCTCTTATTTTCTTGAGCTCGTCCATTCTGAGTTTAGCTTCCGAAAGACAAGTTTCTAGGTCCATACGCTCTACATCCTGTATCAAGGTCGATATGGCTGGAGGTGACTGATTACAACCCATGAGAAGTCGGAAAGGCGTATCGCCTGTACTTTTATTAAACGTACTGTTAATAGCTAATTGTACTTCACCAACCGCATCTTTCCAACTTCTCCTGGACGTATTTTCAACAATAGTAAAACAATTGGTCAGGACTTTCATCATACGTTCCACCTGCCCATTAGCACGACTAACACCACTAGCAATGAAGTGTAATTCTATAGCCCAACGCTCGCAAAAACTTGTAAATTCTTTGCCTGTATAACTAGCAGCCTGATCACATATAATTCTTTTAGGTGTGCCGAAATTATAAATTAATTCTTTTAAACAATTGACAGTAGCTACCGCAGTATGATTATTTACCGCTTTCATAAAACAAAATTTTGTAAAGGCATCGACAAATACTACAGCGTATTGTTTGGTAGGTTTGTTTCCACTCAATTTACCAGTGGTATCCATATGCACTGTGTGAAATGGGATAGGGGGTTTGTCAATAGGATGAAGAGTAATTTGTTTAGAACCCGATTGGCTTTTATTAATTTTACATGTTAAACAATTTTCAACAAATTTGCGAGTATTTTTAACCATATTCGGAAACCAAAATTGCTCGCGAATTTTTTCAACTGTCTTTTCCCAGCCAAAGTGCTTAAGGGAATCGAGAAAAATTTGGATTAAGTGCCAACGATAACTTTTAGGGACATAAAGACATTTTTTTGCTTTTTTATCGCTTGTATTGAAAATACGATATAACAGACCATTTTCAATTTTGTATGTTGATGCTAAATCTTTATCAATAGTTTCATTCTTAATCGATTCTATTATGTTTTTGGTTTCTGAATCGCGATTTTGTTCGGCCTCCAACCAATCACTATAATTATGAACGTTGTTAATGTTTAATGTACTCTTTGTAGGATTGCGACTAAAAAAATCCGCATGTTGTATACGTTCCCCTTTCCTATATTCAATTTCAAAATGAAATAATTGTAAATATGCCCACCACCTATGAACCCGAGGAAGTAGTTCCTTTTTGTTACGCGAGGCTTTCAAAGAATTACAGTCTGTAATTACTTTAAACGGTCTGCCTAGTAAATAGTGGCGGAAATGTTTTATTGCCCTGACTACTGCTAATGTCTCTAGCTCATAAGAGTGATAACGACTTTCAATGTCCGTAGTGCTCATACTAAAATATTCTATAACTTTTAGTTCATTATTATCCCTTTGAAAGAGTATAGCTCCAAGTCCAGTGGAACTGGCATCAGTGTGAAGCTCGATAAATCTTGTTGGGTCAAAAAGTGTTAATATTGGTTCTGAAGATAAATGTCCGAGTATTTTATTACGAGCAGCTTCATGTTCTGACGTCCAGTTCCACTTGACTTTATTACGTGTAAGGTTGTAAAGGGGAATCATTGTAAGGGAAAATCCAGGAATAAATTTTCTGAAATATCCTGCGAGACCACAAAATTGACGTACTTGTTTTTGAGTTTTGGGTACAGGAGAATTTAATAATGCCCTAACTTTTCCAGGATTGGGCTTCACATGGCCATTAGAAACGACTGCCTAAATACTCAATTTCGGTTTGGAGAATTTTACATTTCTTTATATTTAATGAGAATCCAGTTTTTTGAAGCGAATCTATTACTTGATTTAAGTGTTCAAGACCCTTTTCTAGAGTTTCGGAATAAATGACTACATCGTCAATATAAATTATTACAAAATCATCAATATAAGGCTTTAATGCTGAGCTAATGGCTCTTTGAAAAACTGGGGGTGCATTACAAAGGCCAAAGGGCATTCTCAAAAATTCATACTGCCCGTCTGGCGTGACAAAAGCAGTTTTTTCAATAGAATCTTTCGCAACTGGAATTTGGTGAAAACCTGAAGCCATATCTAAAACTGTAAAATATTTTGCTTTTGCTAATTTGCTTATGTAGTCATCAATTAATGGAAGTGGGAAATGATCGCGGACAGTATTCCTATTTAATTCTCTGTAATCGACGCATAATCTATCAGAACCATCCTTTTTACGTACTAGTAGAATAGGGCTAGCAAACGGAGAATTGCTTTCGCGAATAATGTTATTGTCTCGTAATTCCTTAATGATTGCTTTAGTATGTTCACGTTCAGCTGGAGCTAAACGGTACGGCCGTCTTTGAACGATTTTTTCGGGGTTCTTTAAACGTATAACAAGTTCACCAGTGGTGACCTGTGAAACTTTGCTACCGAAGGTAAACATGCTAGAATATGAAGTTAGAATATCTTGAAGTTGCTTTTTGAATGGGGGATCAATGCTACCGTTAATATTTAGAGTTTTGAGATCAAAATTTTGAGCAAAATTAATGTTACAAGAATCGCGGGAAATAAAAGTATCATCTTTTGTAAAGGTCCCTTAATTCCGGGCGTTTCGAATAGAGTCTGGCCTAGTAGTATATCGTATTGAATGTAACTAACGGGTACAATTATAAATTCTAATTCAAGATTTAAGCCATCAATACAGATTTCACAAATCTTTTTCCGTGATGTACTAAAAGAGTTATCTCCAACGCCCTTCAAAATCGTAGATTCGTAAACAACTTTCCCTTTGACAGACTGTCCTACGGTTTCTCGCATTAATGAACATTCGGCCCCACTGTCTAACAAGCATGAGAAACAACGATCATCCACTTGTGCAGTTTTACATCTTTTGTTATCCTTAAATAGGGCATTCACATTAGTCGTTGAAGATTGTGGTTTCTCATCCTTAGCCCTTCTATTAAGACGTTGAAAACAGTTATCAAAACTATGACCCCTCTTTTTACAAAATGTGCAAGTTACAACCGACTTCGCATTATTTGATGTGGTTGCTAAGGGAGCTGGTATTTCATTTTGAGGTCTTTTAGACTTATCAGTAGTTTGACAGTCTTTCTGTAAGTGACCTAGTTTGTGACATTTGTGGCAACGCCTTTGTTTAAAATCGAAATTATTTGGTTTAGAACGTTTGGCAGAAATGTTGTGATCGGCCTCTTTAATTAATCGCTTACGTTTGTAGAATTTAGGCTCTGAATAAGCTGTGGCAAGTTTTTGGGCGTTAATCGTAACAAGTCTGAACGTATACGAAAATCCGACATACCGGAAATAACTGCCTCGACGAGACGTTGCTCAGTCATCTCCACACCAATCGCTTTCCTCGCCAACTCTCATTTTCGTGTAGCATACTCGGCGAGACTGCTGGCTTGATCACTGGTGTATTCCATAAAGAGGGTAAGGTCGTCGTAGTAGCGGGCTTCATCTGCAAACATTTCGACAAGCCTAGTTTTGAGTTCTGTCCAATTAGTCAAAGTGGTGTAATTACGACGTGACCATTCTGCAGCACGTCCCCGTAGGTGTTTACGGGACAAATTAAGTGTTTCCCTGTCAGATAACTCGTACTCTTGTTTTAAATCATCAATATTATCACACCAGACGTTTATTGTGTCGGTGCGATCGTCCGGATCAAAAACTGGTACATAAATATGGTCCAAGCTCCGAACACGAGGACCAGGTGTAGTGTTATTTGTTTTGAAAGCAGTACTACTAGTTTCAATTAGTTTAGACATCATTTCTTGCATCATAGTTTGCATAAAAGAGATTGGAACGAAACCTGTCCCTGAGTCCTGGCCTGGAGCTGTAGCGCTGGTTCCAGGAGTGTGGTGACCGTGATAAGGTTGTACCGGTGTAACATTTTGTGACCTCAAAATAGGGGATTGATCGCCATTTGCCGACTGTACAGAACTTGCGTCATTCTGTTCCAATATTCCATCTGAAGACTGCATATTTAGAGTCAAAACCTGAAATCAAACATTCATGGGCGTAGTTTATGTATGATATAGAATTATCCCACTTCTGATGTGGGAGAATAATATAAAAAACAATATAATATTATAATCAATAATTTATTAAATCCATATTTTTAATTTATAACACTGAACAAATAATTTATTATTAAATATTATGTATAATATAATTTTATAGTATAGCAAATAATTTAAATACATTTACACCTTAATAAAGTAAGCAAGACCAATAACTATTATCTATATAATTATATTACAATAAAGAGTTTTATAATAACATTGTAAAAGCTCACCTGACGAAAAGACAGTTCAGTGTTTCGTGTCCGACGGCTAGACAACGTCTGATCTGTCGTCAAGCTTCGTCCGTCTTTTAAATAGTAACGAGTAAACACGTCAGTTGGCGGAGTGGGGTTTGTCAACATGATGGTTGACAGATGACAGTTGACAGATGTCAATTTTTACAACTACTGACATTATTCATTTGAAATATCGTTAACAATAATTGTATTATCCCACATATACGAGTATATATACTTAACAATAATATCTAAAACTTGGAATTACTTAGAAAATCTTTAACCACATAGTAACATTTTTCCGCCAAATAGTCTTTTGAGACCCTCTTAAATGATTCTAATTCTAATAATTTAATTTCTTTAGGTATTCTATTAAATGTTTGAATAGCCATGCAGAAAAAAAATGGTATTTACTTTTATGCTTCTTAGTCTACAGTTGTCCGTTCGATTGCGTGGTATAGAACTGAAGACCTCACAAAGTTCAGCATTATTTTTTACGAAAACTGCGGTCTCGCAAGTCGTATATATATAAAGTGGGAGTTTTGAGAATTTTATATTTTTTGAACCATGGTAAACAGCTCTCTTTCGTTTTTAATCTGAACATAGCCTTGATGCACCGTTTTTGGGCTTTAAGGCGCGGTGAGTTGAAAATGTTGTATTTGAGGGGGTGTAGGAGATGAGTGGCGGACGTGCCGCCCCCGTAACTGTGGGGTGCATCGCGCGAATTACGTCAAAGTGCAATTTCATAACATTACAAGAGCGTAATTTCGACAGTTCCGCAATGTGCTACATAGCTAAGCGGTTTTTTGCCCATCTGGGGTAAAGCGTAGCGTCTAGTAAACTAATTGTATTTCTATTATATTTCTTAACTTACTTTTTTTTTTAAATAAATAATAATAATATGTCACTGCATATTTTTGCTTTATTGCTCACCGTATTTTTTTTGTCACCCATTTTTTAGAATCTGCACTAATATTTACGACAAAAGTACAACTTCGGGAAACTAATCATAGAGTAAAATAAATACTTAGAAGGGTCGCGCTAGCCGTTTTTGATGTGGTAAATGGAAATAATTCTAAAGTCGCTGAATTTTTACATATGTAGAGTAGTCCCTAGTGAGATTATTATTAAGTTTTATACCATTTCTGCCTCTTGTAATTTGAGCAATTCGATAATATTTGTTTGAATAGTTGAATATTTTTTTAAATAGCCATAAAAGTGGCAAAATCGATTTAAAGTTTAAAATATGAATGGAATCATAATATCTGGGTCAGCCTCCAGAGTATAGAAATTTAATTTGCATCATTTTCGACCAGTACAAAATAAATTACTTAACCAACTTAAATGACCCATTTTTTAAAACAGTACCGGAAAAAATGCTAAAGTGTGATATGACTATTTTCTGTCTAAGACTACTAAAATAGGTCAAATTTTTAATTTTTAGCCAATTTAAGCCATTGCTATTCCAGAAATTAAGCTTTTTAGTTACCCCGAGCTAAAAACGCTAAAAAAACTTATCTATTAAATAAAATTCACGTATTCAATATTATTAAGTCATAAAGAATCTTCATTCCAAATTAGGGCCTTTTTAATAGACGGTTTAAATAATAAAATGAAAAATTGCGGTCGAAGAAGGCAGGGAATATACGCACTACAACAAACACATTACGTTCGCTCGGCGAAATTTCACAAGTTTATATTTCGCATTTTTCAGCGGTTACAAAGTCTAAGCTTGCTTTTACCCGCGACTTCGTTCTATTATACGTTATCCGGCGAGTCTTTTTAAAAAAATGTTTTACTGCTAAACTTATTTATTAGAAAATAGAAAATTTATATTAGACAATTAATTATTACGACCGACCGGAATTGAGACTGAACTGGGACTGATTCCTTTCTAGCGCTCAACAACCGTCCTGCTATCTGTTGCTGACATAGTCAGAGGGATAGTTTCAATTAAGCATTCTTGCTAACAGTGTAGGGTTATAACAACCCCCCGCGGAAGACGGAAATTCGGGGTTGAACCGAATTTCAGGTAAGATATTTCAATGTCGGTTCCTTTATTGAACCAGATTCCATATTTTTCAAACTCCGTCTGAAACCAGAATCTGTCGGTTCAGATTCTGTTTTTATATCGTCCAGTTCAATCTCATTACCTGTTGGGATTTCCATAAACCTATTATTAAATTTCTTAAAGCTAGGTATATTTAAAACGACATTATAAATTTTGAAAATAATTATTATCATGATTATGATAATGGTAAGTAAAAGAATGCCGTTGAATATAAGATAGTGTTTTTCATATTTTACTAAAATGGGTTCCTTATTTATTAATTTATCTAGTTTGGAGAGAATCTTATTATTTTCTTTGTCAAATTTTAATTCGTCTAGATTATTAATGTTTATTCCCTCATATGAAATAACATTGATTTCCTTATCTAGCTTACAGCAAAGGCGATTAGTAATACTAAAATCTAACTTAGGAATTAACACAGTAATGTTTGTTATAATGTCTAAAGTTATTAACTTCGCACCCTTTGTATTCACAACACACTTTTTAGGAGTATTCAATATTCCTATTCCGAATACTTTTAATTCACTGGTTCCCGAAGCACTGCAGTCCATATGTATTTTGCTACGAACAGTTTGTACGTATAACCAACGATTGTTTCTGAGTGGTTGCCATATGTTTAACTCTCCCTTAACTTTTACTATTTACGGTGTCGTCAAAGCATACTATGTTGCATACATAACACAGTAAACATTTTTTTTCTTTTGAAATAAACTTTTATTTCCATGCGCTAAAAAGAATAAAATAATATTTTCCTTAAACATTTACTACGAGGACTGCACTAAAAGTATCGGGAATGGAATATTTCCACTGTTCCTGTCATATTAAAATCTTTTTAATTTAAAACTCCTTGGTTTTAAAAATAGAATACCGTTTATTTATTTAAAAAAAGATTCTCGGTCTTGTCACAAGGTCTTGTCAAACTTGTTTAGTCGTTGAGAAAATGGAATTGACTAGAGAAAATTCTAGAGCGATGATTTATTATGACTTTCGAAGTGGTTTAACACAAAAACAGTGTGTTGACCGGATGATTTCTGCATTTGGTGATGAAGCCCCATCCAAATAGCTGGTTTGCTGAATTTCAACGTGGACGTGTCAAGTTAAGTGATGATCCCCGTCAAGGTCGTCCAAAAACTGCAGTCACCCAAGAAAACGTTGATGCTGTGCGTAAGCTGATTGAGGAAGATCGACATGTGACATACCGCGAAATTCAGGCAACTTTAGACATTGGTATGAGTCAAATACAAATAATCTTGCATGAACAATTAGGTGTAAAAAAGTTGTTTTCCCGATGGATACCGCATTTGCTCTGTGAAGAGCAAAAAGCGGCTCGCGTTACTTGGTGCGTCAGAACTCTCGAAAGATTCCACGCAGGATCCTCAAATGCTGTATACAACATCGTATCAGGTGACGAATCCTGGATATACGCGTACGAACCCGAAACAAAAAACTAGTCACGAGTTTGGGTGTTGGAAAATGAGTTAAGGCCAACAAAAATTGTTCGTTCACGGAGTGTTGCAAAAAAAATGGTGGCCACGTTTGTCTCCAAAACCGGCCATGTTGCGACTATTCCTCTCGAGGGATAAAGAACGGTTAATGCAGAATGGAATGCTAACATTTGTTTGCCACAGGTCGTTTCTGAACTCCGTAAAGAGAACTGCAACCGCCGCATCATCCTCCATCACGACAATGCGAGTTCTCACACCGCGCACAGAACAAAAGAGTTTTTAGAGTAAGAAATCATAGAATTATTAGACCATCCGCCGTACAGCTCCGACCTAAGCCCTAATGATTTCTATACTTTCCCTAAAATAAATAATAAATTGCGTGGTCAGAGATTTTCATCACCTGAAGAAGCTGTGGACGCCTACAAAACGGCCATTTTGGAGACCCCAACTTCCGAATGGAATGGTTGCTTCAATGATTGGTTCTATCGTATGGAAAAATGTGTCAAATTTCGCGGAGAATACTTCGAAAAGCAATAAATACATTTTTAAACAGTAATGTTGTGTCACTTCCTTGATTCCCGATATTTTCTGTGCCGCCCTCGTAGTCTTTTCTCGCATCATCTGAGAGCCCTCATAGATTCGGGTTCGCAAATTGCAGTTATTACAGAGAGAGCAGCGCAGATTTTAGGATTAAAACAACGTAGGTGCAAGGGCACTATTTTCGGCGTCGGCAAGCATGAAAGCAGTAGCAAAGGAATGCTTACTATACAATGCAAATCATTGCATAATAATTTCGCATTTAGCATAGACGTCATCATCATGAGCAATCTTATCAAAAATCTTCCAAATGTAAATTTACCTAAGCCTTCATGGTCATACATCGAAAACATTAATTTAGCAGATCCAAAATATTATATAAAACGTCCGGTAGACTTACTTTTAGGAGCAGATGTCTACTCCAAAATTTTATTGGATGGTATTTTGAGAGTTCCGACTAGCGAGGAACCCAAAGCACAGCAGACTTATCTTGGCTGGATCCTCTGCGGCTCCGTCAAATCATATCAGTGCAACGTCATGTTACATAACAATTATGACGACTTGCAAAGATTCTGGGAATGCGAAGACATTTCCCAAGAAAAGGAGATGACGTCAGAAGATGAATTTTGTCTTCAATATTTTTCTAAAACGACTAGAAGGTAGGAGGATGGAAGATTTGAGGTGCGCTTACCTATCATAGAAGAATTGAAGCATAAATTAGGGTCATCAAAAACTATAGCATTAGCACAGTATCAGAGTTTAGAAAGAAGATTGCATCGAAATACAGCATTAGCAAATGACTATAAAAAGTTCATGCAGGAGTACATGGACTTAGGTCATATGGAACGATCAGCATCTGAAAGAAAAATGGAGTTCTACTTACCTCATCATGGAGTCATCCGAGACAGCTCCACTACAACGAAGCTACGCGTAGTATTCATTGCATTCGCAAAGTCTTCGAGTGTATATAGCTTAAATGATATAATGTACAAGGGGCCCAATCTTCAGCAGGATCTACAGCAGATAATTTTGAAATGGCGTCAGTTTAAATTTGCTTATACAGCAGACATCGAAAAGATGTACAAGCAAATTTGGGTTTTTTCCGAAGATCAAGCATATCAGAAGGTATTTTGGCGGGAGTCTAAAGACCAACCCGTGCAAGCGTATCAATTAAAAACAGTTACTTACGGAGAAAAAGCAGAGAGTTTCTTAGCAATAAATTGTTTAAAGCAGTTAGCAGCAGAAGAGAAGAAGAAGTGTCCAGAGGCAGCGAAAGAAGTAGAAGAAAGCTTCTTCGTAGACGACTTTTGTGGTGGTCATCATACTTTACAGCAGAGCAAGCAATTACAAGCAGATTTAATTGAGCTTCTAAAATTAGGAGGTTTTAATTTACGAAAATGGAAGTCAAATGACCAGCAACTTCTAGCATATTTAGATACAGAGCAGTGTGACAAGCAGACGTACGAATTTAAGCATATAGAGTCGACGATAACCTTAGGTCTAAGCTGGAATCCCCAAGGTGTTTACATTTCAATGCAAAATAGAATATTCTGAAGCAGAACCAACTAAGAGGTCTTTATTGTCCGAAATATCGAGGTTATACGACCCCTTAGGTTGGCTTACGCCCTTGAGCACGACACTGAAATTATTATTTCAAAATGTGTGGTTATCGAAAATAGAATGGGATGATAATCTCCCGCAGAATATTAAAACAAAATGGTTAGATTTACGCCAAGAGTTGCAAAATATAGACACAATATTTAAAATACAACGATGGATCGGGGCTTCTCAAAACGACAAGCTCGAGTTTCATGGATTTTCCGACGCCTCTAGCGAAGCATTTTCGGCAATAATTTACTGTAAGGTCATAAAAAATAGCAAATCATCAGTATCATTATTAGCAGCCAAAGCAAGACTCGCACCATCAAGCAAAGTTCAGACCATCCCTAGGTTGGAATTAATGGGAGCTGAACTATTATCAAAATTGATGAGCAAGGTTCAAAAATGTTTACAAAGTTTTAGGATGGATACAGGGAGACCCATCACGATGGAAAACATTTATATCCAATCGAGTTAGAGCAATAACGCAAGTAATGCCCAAATCATATTGGCACTACGTTAAAACTGACGAAAACCCGTCTAATTCAGCTAGTCGCGGCTTAAACGTGACTCAGCTCAAAAAAGATAAGCTATGGTGGAACGGCCCATCATGGTTGCCGTCATTAACAGTTAAAGAGCCAACATTAGAGCAAAAAAATAAATACAAACAATCTAATACTATAATTCATACGGATCCTCAAGCATTAAACATCATCGAACAATTATTATTAAATAAGCATAGCAACATAACTCGAGCTATTCGCATACTTGCATGGATATTACGAATAACAAAGCGCAAACAACGCCGCGAAGGATATCTCACATTACGAGAATTACAACACGCAAAAATGCTTATTGTAAGGAATGTACAGCTGGAGCAATTTAATGAAGAAATTAAACTGTTATCAAATAAAAGACCGTTATCATCAATAAGCAAAATTTTAAATTTAAATCCAATTTTAAACGACGACAAAATTTTACGAGTTGGTGGCCGTCTCAAGAACGCGAGTGTAAGTACCGAAATAAAAAATCCCATCATCATACCTTACGAAAGTCGACTTACAATTTTACTGATACAGCAAGCAAATGAACTAACATGCCATGGCGATCCACGAATTACATTGGCCACTCTTAGACAAAGGTGGTATATCATTGGTGGTATAAGAGCAACCAAAAAGCATATCAGAAAGTGCGTGACCTGTAGGAAAAACACACCTATTTTAGGCCAGCAGCTCATGGGCGATCTTCCCACAGCACGTGTTAACCCGAGGCCAGCATTTTATAACACCGGTGTAGATTTTACAGGATACATCGATGTAAAAGCAAATAAAGGACGAGGTATCAAAACCATGAAAGGATACATAGCATTATTCATTTAAATGGTCACGAAAGCAGTACATATAGAAATAGTATCAGACCTCACGAGTTCAGCATTTTTGGCGGCTCTCAGTAGAATGGCAGCTCGTCGCGGCACGCCTCGTCACATCTTCAGTTACAATGGCACTAATTTTGTAGGAGCAAACAGATTGATGCAGGATCAATTTCAGAACATTTTCGATGATAACACTTTAGGAGAGGTAGCAAGCATGAACATCACTTGGCTTTTCAATGTAGCGAAATGGTGCCAAGCATCAGGTTTATGGGAAAGAAATATAAGAAGTTTAAAGCATCATTTAAAAAGGGTCGTGGATGACCAAAAACTTACATATGAGGAATACGCTACCCTATTACCAAAGATAGAAGCAATCTTAAACTCTAGGCCCCACTGCGCGCTCACAGAGGACCTAGAGGACTAAGACTATTTGACACCAGCACACTTTCTAGTCGGCAGACCAGAGTTAACTATCATAGAAACAGAGCAGGATGCTAGGTCAAGATGGTATTTAATATCAAAAATATATTTCGATTTGTGGAAGAGATGGAGGATCGAATATATGACTCAGCTCTCAGTAAGATCGAAATGGTTAAGAGCACGAAATAATCTTCAAGTTGGCGATTTAGTCACTATTCAGGACGAGAATATGCCCCCCGGCAAATGGCTCATGGGGAGGGTATTGGAGCAGCATCCCGGAGAGGACGGATTGGTTCGTGCCGTCACTCTGAAAACAAAAAACGGAATTATCAAAAGGCCAGTAGTTAAATTATCATTGTTACCTTTCTCGAACGCAGCAAGCAGCGACCGTGAAGAAGAATCTGAGGCACAAAAAGAAGCGAAAAAACAAAGAAAACCTATCAAGCAGAGTAGTTTCACGTCCATGGCGATAGCATTTATATTATTTATGTCGATTGTGACGACTTCTTATGCAGTTAAAAATTTACCTAGCAACATGTCTCTATATTTTGATTATACCGGAAGTGCAAAGATCATTCGGGATAAGTGGACTCTCATAGCATACTACAATATGTCTCCGTACTGGGAAGGATTCACCGCAGCAAAAAAGTTCGTTAATTATACAGATATAATATGTAGTTATATTCCCGACTATGACTATTGTCTCGTCAGCAAATCAGCATGCAGAGATCAGTGGATTCAGCTGAAGGATGAGTCCCAATATTTTTATTTTGTCTGTAATACATATCAGTTCAAAATCAGCGTGGAACGTATTACCGATTATTTACCGAACGCTAACGTAGACGTGTCTTTGTTAACGCACTTGAAAGCTCTCCCGCTAGCAGATACTGACTTTTCGCGCCCGGGTGATGTGGATATTCTGATCGGGGCTTCAGTATTCCCGCATTTGCTATTGCCTAATATAGTACGTAGTTATCAATATGATTTACCTCCCGCTATTGAGACGGTGTTTGGATTTGTGATTATGGCTTCCGTACCTACGTCGCATACGTCTCATTATACTACGTCTTGTTGCTCTGTGCTTCAAGAAAATAATATTAATTCTCTCGTCCAACGATTTTGGGAGCTTGAGGAATTGACAGCACCGCCCTCGATGATTCATAAGGATCTCGAATCCCGCTCTCGCTACCGCACCCGCTGCCGCTACCGCGCCTACTATCGCTACCACTCACGCTGCCGCTTTCGCGCGCACTCCCGCTATCGCTACCGCGCCCGATATCGCTACCGCACACGCTATCGTACCCGCTGCCGCTACCGCGCGCGCTCCCGCGCTCGCTACCGCTAGTGCACCCGCTACTGCTACTGCACCCGCTACTGCTACTGCACCCGCTACCGCTACCGCACCCGCTACCGCGCGCGCTCCCGCTCTCTCTACCGCTACCGCACCCGCTCTTGTTTCCGTTACCGCTTCTCCTTCCGCTCTATTCATGGATGACATTGTTTGTAGCGTTATAAACGTCCCGCTCGAAGTTTCGCTTTGTGAAGAGCTTATTCAGCTTTTTAAGCGAGGCCAATTTGACCTTGTCAAATGGACAAGTAACTCTCAATACGTTCTAGCACGAATACCTGAGTCGCACAAGGCTTCTACAGATATTGAGTTTGAGAAGTCTTTACCGCATAAGGTTCTTGGCTTACGCTGGAACAGAGCCTGTGATTGTTTTCGGTTCGACGTCGCGACACCTGATGGTAAGTGCGCTAAACGCACTATGTTGTCCACAGTGGCTCGACTATGGGACATAATGGGTTTCGTGGCTCCCACCATTTTATACGCCAAGCTCTTAATAAAAGAGCTGTGGCTATCTAAGTGCGAGTGGGATGACGCACCACCCGATCACATAGTCGCAGCTTGGAAGCAGTTTTGCGTTGAGCTTCCCCTACTCAACCAAATCAATATACCGCGTCATCTAGGATTGGTCGATGGTTGCACTGTCAACTTAATAGGTTACGCTGATGCTAGTGAACGAGCTTACGGAGGAGTCGTGTATGTACAGGTCGGTATTGATTCTAACTACGCTGTTCAGCTAGTTTGTGCTAAGTCTAGAGTCTCGCCGGTTAAAACTATTTCAGTTGCGAGGCTGGAATTATGCGCGGCCCTTCTGTTATCTCGACTACTTCGCAGAGTTCAAGACACATTTTCGTCTCACTATCCCATTAAGGGAATATACGCGTTTACGGACTCCAAGGTGGCCCTCTCTTCGATTCGTTCCTCTTCGCACCGGTGGCATACCTTTGTTGCAAACCGCGTTACTAAGATAATTGAATTCATCGCCCCCGCTTGTTTTAATCACGTCGCAGGTACTGAAAATCCTGCCGATTGCCTGTCTCGCGGTATTACTCCTGGTAAGCTTCTAAATCATTCATTGTGGCTTCATGGACCCACCTGGATTTCCCATGATCCGTCGGAGTGGCCCATTGAACCCTTTGACCACGATACGGGAAACGAAGACGTACTCGAGCGGAAATCTATGTCTCACCCCGTAGTCGTGGAAATTGTGGAATCCCCACTATACACACTCGCACTACGCATGTCATCGTGGTCTAAATTACTACGCGCCATCGTTTATTTCTATATGTTTCTTAGGTTATTACCTAACGGGACTTTTATTTCAAGTTCCGATCTTGAATTACTTGTTCACCCGCGCTTCTTAAACTTAAGCCGTTCCTTGATCGGCACGGTGTAATACGCGTTGGTGGTCGTCTGTCGAATTCGGACGAACCGTACAACTATAAGCATCCTTATCTTCTACCACGTCATGATCATGTAGTAGATCTCCTTTAGTTTGGGATCTAGATAATAAGATTAGTTGTTATTACTTCGCTTTAGTTAATTAATAATACCGCTGTCTTAATCTATGGATAGATTATGCGATAATGGACACACCTAATATAGCTAAATTATTATTATTTTTATATTTTTTAAAGGCAATCCTTTAATTCCGGGGGGAAATGGTAGCGCCATCTAAGAGCGTCGAACGCCACTATGAATGGCATCTCATAATATCAATAGATAAGCAGTATTTCCCCTCCCTTCCCTATCCGACACAAACCGAAGAAATGCGAAGAGACACGACAGCAATACATGGCAAGTCGTCGCCGAGAGTGCGTGTGCGATGGCCGACGCCGCATGTGTTATTGGACTTTTCCGCTAATAATTCCCGCCCTCGAAAGTGAGATATATTCCTATAGGAACGTGATAAGAATTCTAGAAAGACTAAAGTGTTGTGAACAGAATGAAGTGACGAAAACTCCAGCTGCAAGACGCCATTCACCGAAACTAGTACGGTAAGCGTATCCCTTTGTACCTTTCCATTACATCTAATTATTACTGCTTATTCACCTGGCGACGCCAGATACCTTCTGAAATTGTGTCCACAAAAATATCAAAGAGAAATTATTCGCTAAACGCCAGGCAAAGGTGGCCCGCGTGGCCAGCACCTTTTATCCCATTGTTTATACACGACATGGATACTAAGGAATCCGATGAAAATTTCAATACTTGGGGTAATCAATAAAAGCTATTATCATATAGCGTTTTCGGCATCTTAAACTGCTCTGGGATAGGGCAGTCGAATAGATACGGAAATAGTCGAACGAAACCAATTCACGAATCACTACATTTCCATATTCTTCTTATAGATATTTGACAAAATGTCAAAATACTGATTTGGACATTGATATTCGCCTATTTCCGTACACGGAGCCCTGCCCCGGGGCAATTTTAGATGCCGAAAACGCCAATAGGCAATATTACCGTACTGATAGTGTTATCAATTTAATGAGGGTGTTTGATATTTTTTCTGCCGTTAGGGAGCAGACCCAACGCACACAAAGCGTCATCTGGTGGCGTAAGTGGTATCAAAAATGGTTAATAGGAATTTTCGATTCTTTTTCTGTCACCAAGCGGCGCTTGGTCGCCCGACGGTCCTTGTCGTATCAAAAAGCTGTCAGATGTCACGAATTTAAAAACCCTCATTAAATTAATTTTGCTTAAATCACATATTAATGAAAATTACAATTGATCTACAAAGTATGTTCTTTATGTACTCATAAGCAGGTTTGAGCATAATTAATCACAATAATTACATCTTAACAAAAATATTCTTTGAATATATATTTTATGATTTACGCTAGAAATTACAAACATTTTTACAATTATTTGCGAAATTAAGATTTTATTACAAAGCAAGTTATGTGACTGGCCCTGGTTTCCGCTGGGGCCGCGACTAATTTGACACAGGCTATGCAAAAAGTTTCTGATGGTGGCACCAGTAAAATGTGTTACGAGTTAAATGCTAGTTTGCTCACATGGGGTCGCATGATGTAGTCACCAGTTAAAGAACGCCACGGTCATCATTATAAGAAACTCGAATGGCGTCGTTGTACTTTCGAAGTGAGCAAGGCCGGCAAGGGTCGCGGCTTATAACCTTTTAGCTATGCTTAAAATTAATGTCTATTAGACCTATTATGTATAAAAATTGTGTAAAATATTTAAATAACAAGTGATATGTTTTGTATATTTCTTTTTACTTTTTTTTAATAAAATTTAAAAGTACTGATATAGGCTACATCATATTTTCTTAAATGATTTGAATAACACTCATGAAACTGATAAGCCAAGTCGTCGTAATATCAACAAATAAAATCCAAATCACTGAGCAAAAATAAGAGTCCAATGATATAGGCAGGAGTCGTCGTTATAACACTGATTTTAAAATTACAGAAAAGTCTAAAAGGAATGTATACATGCAATACCGAACAAGTCGAGTTACGCACTAAATTGTAAATACTTGCCTTTGGTATGTGCCCCTTCGCGAGAGGAAAGGTACAATGTATTAACATTATACTCTTCTCTCGCTCGCTTACACTCTACCTGTGTCGTAATAAACAAAAGATGGGTAGCATGGGCCAGGTAGTAAATGCCAGGCTCAGGTAGTAAATACTGGTATTACACGATCTTTACTGTAGTAAAAAGGACTCTTTTAGAACGCCTGTCACCGTCTTGGTCACCGTTTAAGACAAGATAAGATTTTTTTAAATTTTCTGTCTGTAGATAAAATTATGTATTATATCATTTTTTAAACTGTATTAATTGCGCATATTTTTGAAACAGATGGCCACTTAGGTCTTCATACTATTTTTTTTTCACGAAAGGCTCCCAAACTTTGTCAAAATTATTTATTTATCAAATTTCATGCTAAAAATTTAAGTTGCTATTTGTTTTTCCAAAAAAGTACAATAGATATTCATACTTTTTACTAGAAATACTATGAGGAATATAATAAATAAAATAACACCAAAAATGCAGCAAATTTCATCAATTTGCAGCAGTGGTGTACATGAAAGTACAGTAAGGTCAATAAAAACGTTTTTTTTATAAAACTTAATATTTTTGCTTGCTGCTTGCATGCTTTAGCCCATTTTCTTACATTTAACTTCATATTAGGCCAAAAATGACGCTGAGCTACCATATTTCTGGTAGCCCTAACACCTGGATGACTCAAACTATGAACACTATTAAAAGCTCATTTTCTAATTTTTTCTGGCAAATGTGGTCTTATAATAATATCATTAGAAATTTCGCAATAAATTCGCTTACTAGAATAAGGTAATAACATTTACTTTAATTTAATATTGATAATGATACTTGGACAATGCATCAATTGCGAAACATACTCGTCTTTCAGTTAAGCGTCAGCGATTTCGTCGAAGTCGAGTACAGTCGGACATAAAATTGTTTCGATTTCTGGCCACGATATTATCTTTTCCCGAAATATGCCGAATATCAACCGTAAATTCGCTAATCAAAAGAAGATGCCGCGCCCTTCGCGGTGTTTCCCTATCCTCTTTACCTATTTTTGAAAAGGCGTGACATAAAGGTTTATGGTCTGTGAACACTGTCAAAGGTCGACCTTCAAATAATTTTCTAAAATATTGGATAGACTTATAAGTAGCAAGCAATTCTCGATCAAACGTAGAATACTTCTGTTCAGTTATCGATAACTTTTTAGAGAAGTACCCTAGAGGTTTCCATGTACCGTTAACACTCTGTTGCAATACTGCTCCTAAGCATGTATTAGAGGCATCTGTCATTGACGCGAGTGGAACATCTGGAAGAGGATGAGATAAAAAAGCGGCTTGTTGAAGGCCGTTTTTACACTTTAAAAACGCTTCCTCAGCTACTTTTGTCCACACAATTTTTGTTTTATCATTTTTATTTGCGTTAACTAAATATTTATTGAGTTCACTCTGATAAAAAGCTAATTTCGGTAAATGAGGTCTATAAAAATTTAACATTCCTAAAAATCGTCTCAAATCGTTAACAGTTTCGGTTTGGGAAAATTTACAATTGCTTCGACTTTTTCATTTAGCGGCTTGATAACTTCATCGCTAACTTCGTGACCTAAGAATTCTATTAGCGACTGTCCAAAACAACATTTGATTGTTTGACAAAACAACTTATGTTGATAGTGATACCTTTCGAAAGGGGGCGGTCGTCTCAATATGATGTATCACGTTATGTGAAGGCGTTTCCGTAAATGACACTGGTTTAGTTAAATCGGGATATTTACTCAACATATCAAAATATGGATGACTCTCAACGATCGATTATGATCTTTATAACAAAGTAGACTGACCAATTTTTACAACAGGCGCTGATCTACTCATATCAGTAATCTGATCTATGAATCTACGACGGTGCATGTCAACTAAAATTTTATGGTGAGCTAAAAAATCTGCACCTGAAATTGGCTGCGTGACTCCAGCTATAATAAAATCCCAGCGATAGGGACGTCTTAAATTAATATCTACTACTAAAGTTTTAACACCATATGTTTCAATTTCGGTGCCGTTAGCGGCGTACAATTTATAATTAGCTGGCTGCAAAGATTTAAAAATATTCTTGCTCACCGGAAGCACGGAGACGTTGGCACCTGTGTCTATAAGAAAACGCAGACCAGAGTTGCGATCGGTGACTGATACGCGGCTGTAGTGGACGATAGTACAGGCCTCCGCCGGGGGCTGCACCTCCTCAGCTAGTTTCCCGACGTGGAGGGGGCGGCCGAACTGCTGTTGCTGCCAGCTTCCCTCGGTCTCCATGCGCATTGCTACTCGCAGTGACAAGAATTTTGGCGAAACTTGTAGTGGTACCTGCAGAGCCACTGCGTCGATCTCGGGTTGCGGCCTCTTGTAGTTGAACGTGGGCGGACAAACTGACGGTTTCTGCTGCTGCTCCGTCGGCCTCTAGATCGGTCGCGCATCATGTTGGCCAAACGTATATTTTATCTTGGCCAATTCGGCCGAGATGCTGTCGATTTCCTGGTCTTCATAGCGTTCCGCAGCTCTTGGTTTGTGTGACACTTCTGTCAAATGTGACGTGCGAGTGGCTTCAGCGACGCTGTCGGTGATGACCGCTAGGTTGTTGAGGTCCTTTGTGTCCGAAACAGCCAACACCGCACGGATCGTTTGTGGCAGAGCACCTTGAGCGTGTGGTCAGGAATCTTGTCGTGAGCTAAATCTTGCATCCGATGCAGTTTTTGGGAGGGTTTTTAGTCTCCCAGCTCCATTTCGCCGATCAATTTCTCTATCTGCCTGGCCATAGAGTCTCCAAAGATGCCGAGTAATTTTGACTTGAGCGCCTCAAACTTTCCAGTGTCTGGCGGCTTTGCCAGGAAATACGATATTTGTATGATTACCTCCTTTGGGAGTTTGGAGACTACCAAATCACTCGTCAAACGTCTCTCATCGCTCAACTTCTTAGGGGCCAATATCGCTTGCACGCGGATGAACCAGATCCTCGGGTAGTTTATCAAGAATTCTGGTATTCTAAATGACACGGTAACGGACAACTTGTCTGCTGGCGGCACTGGGTGACTTACTGTCGGCGCTGGGTGCCGGCTGGCTGTTCGGTAGCCATTCTTACTAATATTATAAAGGTGAAAGCGTGGATGCTTGTTACGCTTTCACGCAAATACTACTAAACGGATTTCGATGAAATTCGGTATGGTAGTAGTTTAGACTCTGGATTAAAACATAGGCTACTTTTTATCCCGGAAAAGTAGTGTTCCCGAGGGATACTATACTTATGCGGGCGGAGCCGCGAGCAACAGCTAGTAGTTTTTAATTATAAGATTTCTAATTTATTATAAATCATTCGTGATACCCCAATAATTACTCGCTTTTTCACCAAAATATTGTTTCTTTATATTCACCAAACTCGTGTTCTCGGGGTCACCGATGTGGGGTATACTTTATGTTGGAGAGATGAATGAAATGTATAGTCCCGATAGTATTATATTGTCTTTTCACTTATTACGTACATACAACGTTTAGCTAAATATACCATTTAGATCGGAGGTTAGGACGAGACTCGCTACTTAACATTGGAAATATAATATTGAAATGACTTGGAACCAAGAGTGCAAGCATGACTTTTGTCCACATAAAAGGGACCACGTCCCTACATCAAACAATAGTTATTAAGTAAGTTCCCTTAAAATGGAGTCAAATTGTGATTTTCCTACCTATGAACAATAAAGGTACGGCCTGTATTATGTTAAAAGTAATTAAATGCATTTTAATTTTTATGATTTTCCTTGTTTATATAATTATTCTACTTCCATTGCTTAAATGTAGTTACAAAGATAAATACAATTTTATCATAAGTTTGTTTCAGGAGGTATCTTTTGGTAATATTCATAATGAACGCCACAAAATTATTACTACCACAACAATTTCGAATGTATTTAAAAAGATACATTAGTACACCGAACAAAAATATTGATAATGTTGTGAAAAAGAGAAATGAAAATGCAAGTTTTAATGTAAGTTTACCTAGTTATATAAATTAATGTTTAAAGAATTTATTCTCATAAACGATACAATATCCACTTATATATGTTATTGATTGTACTGTAGGTTCTTGGTGGAAATTCATGTTTCACAGTAATAACACACAGGACTTCTTGCACTATTTCCACTTTAATAAGTATTTTACATTAATTTTAATATATTACACGACCGGTTTCGACAAAGTCTCCAAATATCCACTTACCTACATGACAACAAGATATTAGTTTTATGCTTAAGATAGTAAAATTCGATCCTATACAAATTACTTTTGCAAAACATTTTTTTTACAAGAACTACGGAGAAATCAAAAGGAAGGGCAATGATTTTGGCAGTCTATGCGTATGTATGTATTTATCTGTGTATATTATGTATGTACGTATGTATGCTGTATGTATGTTGGTGTGTATATTTGTTCCATCGTAGCTAATAAACTACTGATCAGATATTAATGATTAAGGTGTCAGATGTCAATAGATTTGTAATAATGGCCCGGGCAACATAGGCTATACAATTCTCGTAGTCGGGTTGTAGTTTGTAACTTTTGATTACACTAGATTAAAATTAAAAATACTTATGAAAATAGTAATTAACGAGAACAGTATTAGGTTTGTGCGGAACAATTTTGAATAACATAGTTAAATAGTTGGTGTTTATATAACGATTTTATTTTATTAATCGAGTTAATATTTTGAAATTATACGAGTATTAAGCGAGTTAAACGAGTTAAAAACTATTAAACGAGTTAATATTTGTAATATGGTCGGGTAAACTATTATAAAGTTGTGCTCCTTCAAAAGTGATGCTCTTTTTGGAACGTATTTTAGGTAAAACTAATAAATTTGGCCGGCGATTGCTTCGAGTACTTATTTGTGCTTTTTTTGCATTACCCAAAATCTCAGTAAGAAATAGTAGATGTGACTTGACGAGGGAGATACAAATATTGAAGCGTAGTTTTGTTAGTTTATAGAGCCTATTAAAGATGATAGCTTATTAATTTTAGAATCTATTTGGTTATTCCATGTAAGATCTCCAAGATATCCATTCTCATGCCTAGGTATTATTCGTTTTTTTTTATTGGGGTGTTGTCTACAACTAGTGGATCATGTGTTGGGATAATTTTGTTTTTTGAGCTAAAAATTATGTAACACTTTTTGAAGACATTGATTGTTAGAAGATTGTATTTAAACCAATCCAAAAGAATATTTAAATCACTTTGTGCTTGTTTGATGCTATCGTGAATATTAGCTCCAAAGTAAAACAGACAGGTATGGTCTGGAAATAAAGTTAAGTAACCTTGTAGTCCTATTTTATCAATATTTTTTAAATATATTAAGAAAAGAAGTGGTCCCAAAATCGATCCCTGCGGGACACTACAGGTAATAGGGAGAGGTTTACTCCGGCAATTATCAATTTTTACAATTTGTAATCAGTTTTTTAAGTAGGATTCTAACATTCTTAATGCTTTGACTTTAATTCCTATAATTTTAATCTTTTCTATTAGTAATTAATGGCTGACAGCATCAAATGCTTTTTTTTAAATCAATAAAATACAATGTTATATTATTATAAAAATACAATATTTTTCTTACCTATGTTCTCTTTTATTTTAATTACTAGATCAATTATGGCTGCTTTAGTACTACTTTTTGTTCTAAAACCGTATTGTCTTTGTTAAATTAAGTGAAAATACTTCAAATAATTAGTTAGTCGTAAAGTGGAAAAAAATTAAAGAATTTTAATAGGATCGGTAAATTGAAATTGGGCGGTAATTTCCGGAAACTGTTTTGGGACCTGATTTGTATATGGGCGTCTTTTTGGCAATTTTTAAACTGTCTGGAAATTCACCATTTGGCAATAGTTTATTGAAACATTTAGATAGTTTATAACAAATGTAGTCCTGTAAGCATTTTATAGTTTTAGTATTAATTTTATCAACTCCACAGCTTGTATTTGAGTCAAGATTTTTAATGATATTCATAACTTCCTGGCTAGTGCACAAAGGAAAGTTATGAAGTTCAATAGTGGTTACTTTATTGTAATCTGATGATCTAAGACCATCGTGGTACCTTTTTGGTATTTGAACTGCTAGTATGGTAGTAATGAAATGAGTAATGATTAAAATTTTCGAAAATCTCGTCTAAATTAGTAATTGTTTCCGAGTTTATTATGATTTTTAAAGGAACATAACTTTTTACAAATTTATTATTAGTTAAGTTATTCATAGAGGACCACATTTTCTTAGGATTATTAGTACTTTGTATATAGTTTATAATAGTATGAATTCTTATTCTTGATTTAATTTATCTTGTATTTTTTATCTTTATATCTTGGCGAGTTAAGTGATCATAGCCAAGGTGTTGTGGAACAAAATCATTTTTTAAGTCTTGTCTTATGAGTCTCATAGTTTTTTCTAAAGTATTTTATCCGAGGGATCTCGGAGTCATGCTAGATAGTAAATTATCTTTCATTGAGCATCTTGACCAAATAATAAGTAAAGCGTGGATGTTACTCGGTTTTATTAAACGTAACACTAGAGACTTCAGAAAGGCAATTAGCATTATTACCTTATTCAATGCCCTAACCCGTAGTACTTTAGAATATGCTTCTGTAGTCTGGAACCCCCACTACATAACACACATTCAAAGAATCGAGAGGGTCCAACGTTCATTTACACGTTATCTTTCATTCAAAGATAAGACGTGCCCTTACAGAGCAAGCTACGAAAATCGTCTTACGCATTTTAATATCTACTCCCTTGAGTGTCGCAGGTTGGTGTCTGACCTATGCACCTTGCACAAAATAGTTAACAATAACTTTGACTCAACGAGTCTATTAGAAATTATCAACCTATACGTACCTAGATGCCTTCCCAGAAATCCCGTAAAAACTTTTTCAAACAGTCCCGCTAAAACCAACCTAGGAAAATACTCTCCCCTAAACCGACTAACAGACTCCTACAATAAACTTACTTCGTACGATATAGATATTTTCCATGACAATCTAGATAAGTTCAAGAAAAAATTATATTTGTTAATTAAGGATAATAATATAATGAGTAATTGACATATATTTAATATTAATTTAATTTATTGTGTATTGTTTAGGTTTAATTTAGTTTTAGTTCACATTGTAATTTAATTCTTAATTTTTGACATTTCCCCTAAATGCGCGTGATAATCTTTTCATTATAATTAAATTTAAGGACATTTTAATGTATATTATTTAATGGTTTTAAGCAATAACTGAATTCTATTGACATTCCCTTAATTTTGTTACGTTGACGTGTAAAAATAATACTTTTAACAAACTATAATTTAATTAATTGTAAATTATATTAATGTAATTTTGTATTTAATATTAATCAATTAAAATAAAGTTTTGCTATTACATATAATAGGTATTCTGTTAACTGCACGGAGAACTATATTAATTGTAAATGCTGTGTACACCTGTAATTAACTTTTGTTTTAGAATAAGTATACCTGTAAAGAAATGATGTAATTTTGTAACAATAAGTTGTTGGTGTATCAATTTAAATAAATAAAAAATAAAATAAATTGACATATTGAAAATCTTAGACAATCTCTGATTAGACTCTCCCGTGTGAAGTTTAGCAAGCACGGTTGCGAGAGCTCTACCTGCCTTATTTTTATGCCGCTGAGAAATACTAGGTCAACTTTCAAGGATTTCCTGGAATTGGGATTTTGAAAGGCCTATATTATAAAAATGGAAAACAGAATCATTTATTGAAGAACGCCTATCGAAGTCTAAAAAAACTTTTCGAGTTCTTAACATGTCCATCATGTCTTTTAGATGAGACGGGCAAATCAGCTTTGTACCCGACGAGTACGAGATTAATTTAAAAAAAAATAAAGAGATATTTTGCCACATTGGATCTTCTACCTTATACTCTTCACATACGCGAGTGCCACGTGGTATATACCTCGTCTTGCCATAAATACTGAAACACAGAAAAAATATTTTTTTTATTGCAAATAACATTTATTACTTTTACAGTGTCTTAGTTTAATACATAAATATACAACAATTTAAAATATAAAATGCTTATTCGAAGTAGTCTCCATTGGCTGCAATACAGTCCTTTAAACGTTGAGGCCAGTTATCAATAGAAGCACGCACTCTTTCCATGGAAAAATTCTTCACTGCCAATCGTACGGATTGTTTTAGGGACTCCAATTTATCATGGCGTTTAGAGCAAGCCGTACTCTCTAAAACTGACCATAAATCATAATCCAGCGGATTAAGATCTGGACTAGACGACGGCCAGTCTTCAGCTCTGATGAAGTCCGAAACGTTCGTTTCCAACCAAGACGGCGTAGACCGAACTTTATGACCCGGCGCCGAGTCTTGCTGGAAGGACCATTCTTGGTTATTGAATATGGTGTTGTTAAGGGGCTTCACTACATTTTCAAGAATGGTATCTTAATACACTTGTGGCGATGTTTTGATACCTTTTTCACAAAAGTAAGGCTCAGTCACTCCTTTATAGCTAAAACCCCCCAAAGTCGGATAGTGCCCACGTTGCACTCTGTCGACTAATTGAGAAGCTTCCTTAGAGCTTTGAGCATAAATACGGGCATTATGTTTGTTAAAATGTTGCTCAATTGTAAAAAAATCTCATCCATAAACAAATTTTTACTGTGATCTCTCTTTGCGTACCGCTTCAGTAGTTGTTTCGATTTTACCACCCTATTCTTTTTTAAATTATCAGTTAAGAAATGACCAGTACATAGTATGCGACATGGTTCTAGGTGCTATCTTCATCTCCCAAGATAAAAACTTTTGCTTTCGGACAGGATTTCTTCGAATTCTTTCCCTTACTGCTTTGACCACCATTTTCGTTTTCGTTCGAACACTACGTGGACGGCCAGATCTTTTTATGTCACAAACAGAGGAAGTCTTATTGTTCCTATTAATAACCCGGTACACAAACATTTTACTAATACCAAGCGTATGGAGAGTTTTAAAAATTGCATTTGGCTCCATACCTACATTGTGTAATGCAATCACAGCGATTCGGTTCTCTTTATCTCCCCACTCCATTTTAATATCGCAAAATAATGTACAATGTATTGGCGCCAAAATGAGAAAACCCAATGAACAATCATATAAAAATTATAGATTCCAAATACAAATGTAATATTTTGTTTATTTTTAATTGTAACAGTATTTATGGCCAGACTAAGTAAAAGCAGCAGAGCGGGACAGAGGATGACGCCTCCTCTGGCTCTGCCGACGTAGGACAGATTTTTAACATGATATACCTACTTTGCAGAAAAACTCGTTGATTTACAACTATATCAATAAATCGAAAAGTAATAAACATTACCTCTCCTTGCCCGATGCTTTAAACTTTTGGCTGAAAATACCTCAAGATAAACTTCAAGCAATCAAGGCAATTTTGGACTATGTATTGCAAGCAGTCATTTTGTAAGTACTTTATTGTGTTTGTTAAGCGTACATACTAAAGGGATAAATCACAAGGCTGTAACTATATTGTTCGGAATCCGGAAGGCCGGAGAAAATTCAGAGCATTGAAAATAGAACTCTGGACTAATACAATAGGGATGTTGCCTAGTGTGGATTGACATATGCTTACAAATTAAGTTTTATATTTTATTAAGTTGAATAGAGAAATATAAATCTAAAAGAAATAGTTATTTAGTTTGACGATTAAAAATTCTAAGCAAAAAAATATTGCCTCGCAAATCGATTTGTTACGTCACAACTGCTACCGCCATACATTTTTAATGACTTAATGTATGTAATTTTTAATGTATGGCGAGAGCAACTCGTGACGTCACAGGCCGATATATCGCTCTCTTTCATAATGTAAATTTAAATTGTTTATTCGTTACTTTTTAAGACATACGAAAATTGGCTCTATATTGTTTACTAGCTGTCCCGACACACGTTGTTCTGTCTTAAATATGAACTGGAATGAATAAATAACTACATCTACAATGCAACCTACGTCCTAGTCCTACACCTACACCTATAACCTACAGCTTTTCCAATATTCTCACCGTTTAAACCATCCCTGAACTTCCACAATTATTTCAAGACCAAAATTAGCCAAATCGTTCCAGCCGTTCCCGAGTTTCAGCGAGAAATTGGAATTGCAATCCATTTTTACGTCCCTCGAGAACGGGTTAAAAAGTATCCTATCTCCGTCTCCGGGTTCTAAGCTATCACTGTTTGTGAAATTGCGGATTCTACCTTTGATATGCTTATATATTAGAGATATTTGTGTTTTTGTAAAGCAACATCGCACTACTATCCAAAAAATGCTGATGTTAATAATAGAAGTACTAAACCAAGACATTTATATAAATTGTATCTGCCACAGTGCCGCTTTGATGTCTATAAGAAAAATGTGTACATCAACGCCATTATAATTTTTAATAAGTTACCCGACCATTTTAGAACTTTAAATGGAAATAATTTTAAAAGAGAAATAACAAATTGGCTCTTAAATAATTGCTTTTACACATTAAATGAATATATGACATTTAAATAATTAATTATAATGTAATGAATTTGATTTATATTAAAAAATCTGACATGACATTACAGCAATAAATACCAATTTAATAACACAAATTATTATAAAAAATTATATGACATTAATAAAGTTGATACTCTGCTAAGCTATATTGTAAAAATTTCAAATAATTCATAATTACTTGAGTTTTAATTTCATTTTTAGTTTTATTTTGTAGTAATATTGCATATTGCACGCCATTGTGATGGCAGAATATTAGAATAATAAGTAATTTTGTAAGACCACTGTACCTACAACATTCTTGCAATAAAGGGATTTGATTTGATACCTCCTCACCAATTTTTAGCCAAATCGGTTCAGCCATTCTTGAGTTATAAATAGTGTAACTAACACGACTTTATTTTATATATAGAGATTAACAAATTGTCTAACATCGAATAGACGAAAAAATATTTGTTGGCAACATACCTATAGAGTTGAAAATCGAATATGTGTGTCGAGTTGTCAGATTTGACATTAACATTTGACTTGACACTCGTGTGTTCGATTTTCAGCTCTATTGTATTAGCGCAGAGTTCTATTTTCAGTGCTTTGAATTTTCCCCGACCTTACTAATGCGGACAAAATAGTCCCGGCCTAAATGTTTAAAAATCGCCTTTCGGCGATTCGCTCACTAAGATTGCGCCCACATGCGTTGTTTAGATTAGATGACGTGCAAGATGGCACCCAGTTCCGCCGCAACCTGCCGTCGGCTCATAGGATCTATGGCGTGCCGTGGACAGTGAACTCCTCCCTGTTCTGTCTCATCGCCGGGCTCAAAAATACTGTAGACCTAAACAATCCGGCGGTACGTAGGTTACTTACGGTAGTTATTATGTTGTATTTCAAGTCAAGCAAGGTACCTAATTAGAAAATCAAAAACTTGTTCAAACTACAAAGCAGGTACTAACTAGGTACAGTCGCTGACAGATGCGGTGTACGACTTTTAAACCTTATTGCAAAAAATAAGTTCGAAAAGTAACGGCCTGCCGGCCGTTTAGTACACAAACTCATACACACCTACCTGCCTACTTAATGAAAAAGTGAAATACTCATAAAACTCTATCGCTGATTTCAGGCTCTGGATGTATTTTGCGAGGAAATAATGTCTACTCTAGATGGAATTGCATTAGATCTTTACTGGAGAGACGCCTTTGTTTGTCCAACTGAAGACGAATACAAGGCAATGTCTTCGAAAAGTAAGTTATAATTGCGAACATTTCATCTTACCTAAATAATAATAATGTGTTCTTGAGTGGAAATGATTATTTTTAAACAAAAAATGAAAACCGACTTCCAAAGTAAAAATGAACAAAAAAGTATGAAATAATTCTTAATTTCTTAATAATTTAAAAAATTATAAAGATTGAGTAAGAAATAGTTAACATTTTACCCGAATTTAAAAGGGAAATTATTTAGATAATAAGAATTATTTCATACTTTTTTGTGCTTTTTTACTTTGGAAGTCGTTTTTCCTTTTTTGTTCAAAGATATATGTGTCGTTGTAAAAGACTATAAAAAGTACCTAGCATCATAATGTGATGATGATGATGATTACTGTAATTGACATAGTGGCATATGCTTGCAGTTCTTAACAACGCCGAAATCCCCAAATATGTATCTATAAGGACTCCGGAGTTATGTTCAGTAATTTTTGATCCAGGATGTACCTTGGTAAAAAATCTTATTTTCTGGTAGCATATGCTTGGGTTACTTCAGAAAAAGTCAAAATCACTAGATGTGTCCATATAAATTTCGAGGAGTTCCCTCGATTCCTCATGGGCCCATCATCAGGTATCATATCTTGGTATCAGAAGGACCAAATTGGGATTATACCCTATACAAATAAAATTATTTTGAAAATCGGTCTACAGACGGCGGAGTAATCGTTGAACATAGAAAAAATATACAGCCGAACGTATAACCGCCTCCTTTTCTGGAAGTCGGTTAAAACTAGCCCGTTGTCTCCCACTATTTGTCACCTCTGGTAGACAAATATTGGTAGACATCGAGAATAGACAGAAAAGATTACTTTTTCAGAAACTGCATCACTCTATTTGTTACAATACGGCCTGATGCAGGTGTTCAGCCAAGACAGAAGAGACTATCGGGAGCTTCTGGTCACCCTTGGCCTTTATTACCAAATAAGAGACGAGTATACCAACCTCGTTAAGCTAGAGGTAATAGAAATAAAATACAAAGAAGTGTTGTGGCGGGATGCCATTTAATAGGCTATTTAATTTTTGACCAACAAATTCAATGCTTAATATCCAATATAATTTTCCAGGGCGTGGATACAAAATCACAGGAGGAAGATTTTAAGGTAAGTTGCAAGAGTACTCTACCTGAGTGTACCCTAAGTAGGTATAAGGTATACCTAACACAATTTATTATTCATAAAATTGACGTCATTAACTTCTTAACGAGCCTGGCAGCTTTTTGCCTGGCAGCAGCGATTGTTTGCTTAATTATTTCTGTTGTTTAAGAATTTAAAAAGCTTAATGTTCTGCGAGGACATCACGGAAGGCCAGTTTACCTGGACCATGATTCACGGCCTGAACTCCAGCGAGGGACCGACTATTCGAAGTATCCTTTTTTAAATGCCAACTAATGATATCACGATTCACAATCCACTCTGTTCTTAAGAAAATAAAATTGTTTCTCGAGTACTTGACATAATTGATAACACTATCTTATACTTTAAACGAGACAATCTTGTATATATATCACCGTAAAATTGTAAATACCGTTAGATTGTAAGATAACTAGCTGACTTATAAAATGTCGACAGATTGTCAAATAAATATTCTGCTTACAATTTTACGCATTCTTTTTTGTCAATTATAATATAACGAACTGAAACTCGTTAAATTGCAACTCGCGCGTTGATTGGATAAACGTCATATGCCCAGCGCCGCGATATTAGTTTGTTTCTTTGTTAACGAATGTAAACAAACAGTGTCTTGGTGATTTTTAATTGATTTCGTGTTTAAAATAACTCACAGTTTTAGAATTAGGTATATAAAATTATCGTGGAAGTAAATGAAATCTGTGATTAGCCAAAGAAGTGCAGTTTGAATGATAAATTAGTTAGTGTTAGTCACATACATACATACATAGTAATATTTTTACAATTGGCTATGTTCAGTGGAACATAGCCAATTGTAAAAATATTAGAACACAGGAAATATATTCCCGTGTTCTAATATTTTTCTGTGATTTAACCTATGTGATTGTTATGTTATAATAGTAACAACATTCGATAACAAATGAAAAAGCAATCAAATTTGGCGGCGCGCGGCAGTTATTTTAAGGTCGGTGAAATCGGTCTGTCGTTCTCGAGATTTAGCGACACATTGGAATCGCAATCCATTTTTAGGGCTCCGTATTTCATGTCGGAACCCTGATGGTTTCGTCATGTCCGTCCGTATGTCCGTCCGTCTTTGACTTACCGTCCAAACGGTTAGTGCTAGAAAGATGAAACTTTGCACGGATTGTATTTATCACGTCGACAAAGTGCCCTATACGTAAAGTCGGGATGATTTTTAGGAACCCCATAAGGAGAGATAGAATTTGCTTAGATGATTTTTGATTTAAGTATCCTTTGCAAGATAATGAACTATAAAGGCTTATATAACTTTGTTAGTTCAGGAGTTATAGAGACTTAACTTGTTAAATGCGCTTACTTAGAAAACTTCGTATAAAAATAATAAATAAACATGTAAAATATTGGTATAATGGTCCGGAACCCTACGTGCGCGAGCCCGTCTCGCACTTGGCCTATTTTATATAATATAAGAAGATTTCATAACACATATTTTAATAATATGTAGAGGATATAATAAAAAAAATATCGGTGAGTTCTTAACAACTAATCAGGTATTTTAGTTCAACGCACTACTGATGTGAGAATTAAGCAGCACTGCCTTTCCCTGTTGAAAAAGGTTGGAAGCTTGGACTACACGCGGCAGACTCTACAGCACCTGGATGCTGACTTGAGAGACCAGGTATGACTGTATAAGCGGCACTGCCTCTCCCTGATGGAAAGTTTGGTAGCTTGGACTACATGCGGTAGACTCTACAGCACCTGGATACTGACTTGAGAGACCAGGTATGACTGTATAAGCGACACTGCCTCTCCCTGTTGGAAAGTTTGGTAGCTTGGACTACATGCGGTAGACTCTACAGTACCTGGATGCTGACTTGAGAGACCAGGTATGACTGTATAAGCGGCACTGCCTCTCCCTGTTGGAAAGGTTGGTAGCTTGGACTACATGCGGTAGACTCTACTGCACCTGGATGCTGACTTGAGAGAACAGGTATGACTGTATAAGCGGCACAGCCTCTCCCTGTTGGAAAGTTTGGTAGCTTGGACTACACGCGGTAGACTCTACAGCACCTGGATGCTGACTTGAGAGACCAGGTATGACTGTATAAGTGGCACTACCTCCCCCTGCTGGAGAAGGTCGGGAGCTTGGAGTATACACGGCATACTCTACAGCACCTAGATGCTGACTGAAGAGACCAGGTATGACTTTATAAGCAGCACTGCCTTTCCCTGCTGGAGAAGGTCCGTAGATTTAAGTACACGCGGCAGACTCCATATCACCTGGATGCTTACTTGAGAGACTAGGTATGACTATATAAGCAGCACTACATTCCCCTGTTGGAAAGGTATCTACATGTCTACCGTCTCCACTTAAATGGCTCCAATTTTGCAGTTTTGGGGCCATTTTGACATTTGAAGTATGGTGAAATCAAGATGGCTGACATTTGAGGTATGGTGAAAACCAAGATAGCGTATCTTTCTTTTCATCTTGTATGAAGAATGAAGATTTGTTCTGTCAAATGTACTGTCGCGGTCAGATCCGGCTTACCACCCTTATAAGGCGAGATTCCTTTGCGTTTACTGTGGTCGATTTCAGTTAGCCCCGCGCCGTCCACGGTTCACACAAACTCACTCGTAATGTCTCGATTCTTGAATGATTAAGTATACGTGCGCTTAAATTAGAATAGTAATTGTATTTATATGATCATAATATTTGTAATTCATAGCACAAAATATTTCTTATAATATCCGAACTCCGATAAATAATAAATAATTATTGAAATAATTTAAATTTGAAAATTTGAAAGCAGTAGATTTAATTATATATTTCGGAAGTATTAAGAAGATAATACTACCGTGGGAGAGCCATGCTTCGGCACGAATGTCCAGGCTCGTTTGCCTGTGGCATCGTAGCTTTTAAATGAATGGACAGATTTTGATGCGATTTTTTTTATTAAAAGCTGATATATTCCAGATAAATCTTAGCTATATCTCATCATCTTCAGCTCGCTTACTGCTTGACAAAAGACACACGCGAAGAAAAACGCGTATAAAACTTTGTGTCAACGAGTAGGACATTAAAAATATATAAATTTTATATGTTTTTATCGAGAAAATTTACAGAAAACGTAGGTCCCATCCCCTTACAAATATTAATCTTGATCATATTTGTAAGGGGATGGGACCTATGGGACGATACGATTTAGCATCCGTTCATGCCGAACTGAAGGTAAACCGGAACGTATATGGGGCCCTTTAAAAAACAGCGGTATTGGAATGATGCACTAGCGTGCTTTACCTACGATCATTAACACGTTAAACGCCGATTCAAATTCAGTGGTTATTTCGTTTGGGCCGTGGGGCTCACCGGTGAGCGACACCAATACTACCCGTGCAGGCGTGGGGCTCACCGGTAACCGCGACCGGTGTCCCCCAGCGACAAAATTAAGTTCAAATATGAGTCCGTCACTCATATTTGAACTTAATTTTGTGGAGGACACGTTGTCGATAGGAAACTATATTGGGTGTGCCCGGCGCGGCCCTGGAGAACAGATTACGCATAATAGCTCGTTTCGATCTTAGAAAATTTCGATAGCGCGATTCAGGATTGTGGCGCTAATTGGTCCGTCACATCACTCCCCCCCCGAAGACCGGAGGTCAAATCATGAGTGTTCTTGCTTGAGTTGCCAGTGGCAGAGAGTCCCAGTGAGACGGAAATGTGCTGCTGCTGCACGGGCTCCAGTGAGTCGGTGTGCTGCCGTGCGGGGCCGATGCTACCTACGTGCTAACTAGGAGAGATGTGCTCTGCTTTCTAACCGGTCGTTGTAGTGAGAGTGCCCGTTGAAGCCGATGAGGGTTCGACCAGGCTGCGGTGCGTTGAGGCTGGTGGTCGAGGTACCCGATGAGGCTGAAGCTGGCTGGCGTGGTGCGGAGGGGTGGGGAGTGAGGATGATGATGTCCAGAAGATGTTCTGTCGAGGGTCAGTAATGTAGCAACCCCAAAGGACTTGTGGAAGCCCCAAAGGGAGATCTCCGATCGAGCGAGATGGTATGCTCGGTCAGGCCGAAATCTATTTGTATGCATTTCGGATGTTGTATAATATAATATACCGCTGATCTTAGAAAACTTCGATAGCTCGATTCAGGATTGTGGCGCTAATTGGTCCGCCACAAATAAAAGAATGTGTACAAAATATGTGTTTTATTATAAAATATTTGAAAATATCTTATAACACGTCAAGTCACGTCACGTTATAACACGCCAATCGCTTTCTGGAATATTTGATCGCGCGCATTTATTCGGGATGCACTGGAGAGGCGCGGGGGCGTGACCGGCACGGTGACCCCGCGGCCCCGCGGGAAAGAAATGAAGATTTTAAACGGGGTGCGCCGTGCTGGTCACCGGTGAACGACAACAATTATTTTGTTGTCTCTTGATAATAATAAAAAATATCAATTTAGATCGGGTTTCTGACTATTCTGAATCTTATGAGCCAACAAAATATAAAGTGTAAATATTGCCGAAATCGCGAATGTGTTAAAAATATTATAGTGTTATTCGTCAGTAGATCACTCACTTCTACAGTCAAAAGATTGTAATTCAAAACTCATTCACTTTATGTGCTGTTTCAGATACATCACTTGGGTGGCAATCAAGTATTTTTGGCTTATTTGGATGAGCTCTACAATTGGAAATGATTATTATGAATGAATAACTACTAGAAAATTCTTGTTTTATTTTCATATCAACTCATTAGCTATACCTAATGTAGAAGGACTCGCTACCGAGTAATAATATTAAATAGGTAGATATCGAACGATGGCTAAAAGGTAGGGTATAAGTGCCAAGAACCCAAATAGCTGAGGAAAGCAGTTTATAGTTTGTAATTTCAGAAAAATGTACATAACTTTTTATTTATTGCCCTAAAGCCAAACTCTAAACAGATCTGAAAAGAGATAAACCAAAGGCACAAATTGGCATTTTTTTTTTTATTTATTCCTGGTTTTATGTCTTAGAATCTATGATATGATCTAAGACTTAGATCATAATAACACCAAATATAATATTATTATTTTTAAACAAAAAATTAAAGCCGACTTCCAAAGTAAAAAATTAAACCGACTTCCAAAGTAAAAATGCACAAAAAAGTAAGAAATAAAACTTATTTTCTAAATAATTCCTCTTTTAAAATTGGCTGAAATTTTAACTATTGAATAATTAATGAGAATAATTATAAATATATTATTATTATTTTTAATAATTATTAATTAATTATTATTATTTTCAATTATTAATATAATTTTATACTTCTTTACTTTCTCTAATCAATGTTCATAATTTTGAAGTCGGTACCAGCCCGAACAAAATCCTGATAAAACAATATTTAAAATAGAACACACGTTCAAGTTGGCTTACCCAAGTTGGTATACCTTGGTCATTCTGCACCAAGGTATACCCGAGATCCAAAAGCACTGAACAGTTTTAGTAGTTGTACGTCATCTATGCTGAACAGAACTCCTCAGTCTTTAAAGATACGAGTTTGGAAATTACGACATTGTTTACAAAACTGCAAGCATATTCCATTATGTAACTTACAGTTATAATCATCATTATCTTATATACAATACCTAATGGAAGCTTGGCGCGTATTCAATTATACATTCGATCGTTAACTTTAAACGTTCTTAAAATGTGTTAATAATAATTTAACAAATATCACTAAAAAGGGAAAAATTATTATTATTTTGAAACAAAAAATTAAACCGACTTCCAAAGTAAAAATGCACAAAAAAGTATAAAATAAAACTTACGTTCTAAATAATTCCCCTTTTAAATTCGGCTAAAATTTTAACTATAATAACAATAATACTAATAATAATAATAATAATAATAATAACAATAATAACAACTACAACAACAACAACAACAGCAACAATAATAATAATAATAATAATAATAATAATAATAATAATAATAATAATAATAAGGGGGTGAAGCCGGTCCCTCCTAGTTGGTGTCCCCGGGTAACACTTGGGTGCGCCACCCCACTCTCTTCGGGGTGAGGTACTCACGTGGCTGATCGTCGGCTCTTTCTTTCTTTCTTTCTTTCTTTCTCATCACTATCTTTTCATCACCTTTTTGGTTTGTCTAATTTTCACCACCTTTATTTCTTCTCTTCCTATATTTCCTTTTTCGTTAACTCTTCCTATTTTTGTTCAAATATATTTAAAGAAAAATGCGACTACGTAATAGAAATATACTACCCCAGGCGGGTACCGGCGCGAAAAGCAATGGAGAATCCCGCCCCGGGCTTTCGGGCCCGGGCTGTCCCTCGTATTCTGGGGGGGGCACCGTATCGCATCCTACTGCCCAGTCTAGTACTGCTGCAGAGTATACTAATATCCAAACAATAAGCAACACATACTCATATCCTTCATCACCCACCTCATCCGTCAGCTTGTTTCCATCGCTTCACTCTTCACCGCAGTCATTCATCCTCAATAACTCATTCTCATCGCGATCTACCACATTATCACCATTGTCAGACGATGTTACACAGGAAGCAATAGCTACTAATACGGTGCCCATTCCTGACACCAGTCCGTCTACGAGAAATTCTGAATACATTAATCCGAATATCGTAGATCATAATACTACTCATACGCAGCCTCATCTCACAAACACTCCAGTAAGAAGTGTTTTGCAGGAAATGCTTCCTCCAACCACTCTCGCTGGAAAAAGTAGACAACGGATGAAATGGACTGATCAAATAAACAGAGAACTTCTCCGTTGCTACTACATTATAACATCATGCGAATCTAACCTCACAGCATTCAGACCATCACTCCATAAAAAATTCACAGAGTCCTACCCCGCACTAAGCCACATATCTGAGCAACGATTGGCAGATCAAATCCGAGTTATACATCGCAATAACAGAATACCAAGTCATGAAAGAGACAAGATAAAAAATACAGTAGCGCATACGTTCGATTATTCCAACGACCAGAACAATACAATATGTAGCATAGACACACAGCTTAGCCCCTGCGATATTCTTACCATCCCACATAATGCAACGAACGACCCGAATCTACAACATTCTACAATTCAACCCACAAATAATAATCAACCCATAACTCTATCAAACTCTTCTGAAACTGTAGAAAATCTAATAGCACTAGAGACAAACAACGCTAAAATACTCACAACTGATGCCGATCAAACACAGAATCACAAAATTAGACAAGTATTTACAGAAATGTTAGTCAAATACGCCGATACAGATCCAACACTTAGACCGGTAATACCAAAACTCCACATTACACGCAACATAATAAAGACGGTAAATTCACTTAACAAGTTAATAGGAGAACATCTAGAAGCGAAAGAAACGCCAGATTTAACGGAAATCCACAGTGCTATTTATTGCGCTGCAATATCAACTACAACTCTACACACTAAACTAAATAACCCCCTTGAAAAAGATATATCAAATAAAACAGGAGACCCGAAAATGCCAAAATGGCAACTACGAATTGAAAATAGAGTCAAGAAACTACGAAAAGAAATTGGACAACTTACACAGTACCTTAAAGGAAATCTTAGCCACACAAAACAACGAAAATTAAACCCCAACAATCTCACTGAAAATCAAATAGTAGAATTATTAGATACTCTGAAACAAAAACTGCAAGCACAATCAAAAAGACTCCGCCGACTTAAAATCAGTAACTCTAGAAGAACGGATAATTTATTTTTTACTAACAATCAAAAACTCTTTTATCAAAATTTAAACTCAGAAAATATTAAAATCATACAACCGCCTAGTACAGATACAATTAAGGACTATTGGGAAAACCTATGGACCAAACCAGCCCATCACAACGTACACGCTTCATGGCTTGATACCGAAATAAGTGAATGTCACAATATTAATCCAATGCCTGAAGTTATAATAGATGATAACGATGTCACATACGCCATAAAGAAGACTTTGAACTGGAAGGCACCAGGGCCAGATAAAATTCAAAATTATTGGATAAAATATTTTACTTCAACACATCACTACATCGCCAAAGCATTCAATTCAGCCCTTAAGGATCCCAAATTAGTGCCACTATTTATGATGCAAGGAATAACATATCTAAAGCCTAAAGATAAAAACGATACTAAAAATCCGACTAAATACCGTCCAATCACCTGCCTTCCAACTCTTTACAAACTACTTACGTCAATAATCACACAAAAACTAAATACTCACATTACTGATAATAAAATAATCCCTGAAGAACAAAAAGGCTGCGCTAAAGGATCAATGGGCTGTAAAGAACAACTTATCATTGACGCCCAAATACATAATCAAACTAAAAAAGATCATAAGAACCTTTATTACTCATACATAGATTACCAAAAAGCCTTTGATAGTGTCCCGCATTCTTGGTTGATACATGTACTAAAAATATATAAGATTCATAATACTTTAATTCAATTTCTACAATATATAATGCATAACTGGTCTACTAAACTCAATCTAAGAACAGTCAGTACCACCGTCAGTACCTCACCAATCAAAATTAAGCGTGGCATTTTCCAAGGCGACTCACTTAGCCCCTTATGGTTTTGCTTAGCTTTAAACCCTCTATCTAAAACTCTTAATAGGTCAAACTTAGGATATATTATAGATAAAGTCAATAAAATCAAAATCACTCACCTTCTTTACATGGACGACATAAAACTCTTCGCACCTGACAGGCAACAACTGGAACAACTATTAAAATTAACGGAAAAATTTAGCGCTGATATTTACATGACATTCGGAACTGATAAATGTAAAATTAATTGCATTCTTAAGGGCAAACATACACATACAGAACCACTCAACTTAGAACTACAAGAAGGAACAATAGACAGCATGCAAGCGAAAGACACATATAAGTACCTAGGTTATATACAAAATACAGCTATAGATCATAAAGAAATAAAAAATACATTAAAAAATAAATACAAACAGAGACTAAATAAAATTTTAAAAACGCAATTGTCAGGCCAAAACAAAATTAAAGCTGTAAATACCTATGCGATCCCTATATTAACGTATTCATTTGGAATTATCAGGTGGTCTGACACTGATTTGGAAACCCTCAACACCGCAACCCGAACCGCTTGTTACAAACACAATATTCACCACATCCATTCAGCAGTTGAAAGATTTACAATAAAGAGGAAGCAGGGAGGGCGTGGTTTTATAGACATAAAAAATCTACATTACACCCAAATAGATAACCTCCGAAATTATTTCAAGACAAAAGCTAACACAAGCCCACTTCATAAAGCCATTGTAAATTTACCTCATTCTGGAACACCGCTACAGTTAAATAATGACAAATTTAACCCTAAAAATAAAATAATTAATGATGGAAACAAAATAGAAAAATGGAAAAGTAAGGCTCTACATGGTAAATTTCCGTACCGGTTAAGTCAGGACCATATCGATCAAGCCGCGTCATTCAGTTGGTTAACTAAGGGCAACATTTATAGTGAAACAGAAGGGTTCTTAATAGCTATACAGGACCAAATTATCAAAACTCGCAATTACTCAAAATTTATCCTCAAAGAAGCCATAGAAACTGATAAGTGTAGATTATGCCACCAAACCACTGAGACAATAGACCATATTACCGGAGGATGCAGTGCACTAGCAAATAAAGAATATACTCACCGTCACGATAACGTAGCCAAACATATACATCAATTAATAGCAATCAAGTTTAACCTTATAGATACACATACACCGTACTACAAATACAAACCATCTAACGTTCTAGAAAATGACTCCGTAAAACTCTACTGGGATCGCGATATCGTCACAGACCGTACCATCCTAAGCAATAGACCAGACATAACCCTCACAATTAAATCTGAAAAAACCACTTACCTTATAGACATCGCCGTTCCAAACACCAACAACCTGAAACAGAAACACACAGAAAAAATCCAAAAATACATACCGCTTGCAGATGAGATCAAACAAATGTGGCATCAAAACACAGTAAAAATAATCCCGATAGTCATCTCCTCAACGGGCGTTATTCCAAAAACGCTTGCCGTTGCACTTAAATCCCTTAACCTTCACAAAAACACATATATACAGTTACAAAAGTCAATCGTTATAGATACCTGCTCTATAGTCCGCCGCTTCCTTAATTCATCTTCATCATTCCCTACAACTCACACCAATTAAACTTCTTTCACGCTACATGAACAGGATATTTGGCAATCGCCCGTACCTGATTCATTCTACCGGTTAAGCCGAGACAAATATATGTTAAATAATAATAATAATAATAATAATAATAATAATAATAATAATAATAATAATAATAATAATAATAATAATAATAATAATAATAATAATAATATCTATGGACGCTTCACACCACGTCAATCTGGCCTCGTGATAAGTATCCGAAGAACTTGTGTTACAGGTACCAGAAAACGGGAAGTATATTTAATACTTTTTTACTATACATATATTTAAGATTTTTATTATATTATACACATATTTAATACACATCCATGACCCAGGAACATAGAAAAACTTTTTGTTCCTTCGGCGGGATTCGAACCCGCGACCCCCGGCTTGAGCACCAACGCGCTGAACCACTGAGCCATAGAGGTCAGAATACTATTTCTCTATTTAATCTTCTTAATTTTGAAGTCGGTACCAGCCTAAACAATATCCTACAATATTTTATAATTCAAATTTGCTACTTCAAAATTAAAAAGATTGAGTAGAGAAATAGTTAAAATTTTAGCCGAATTTAAAAGGGGAATTATTTAGAAAATAAGTTTTATTTCATACTTTCTTGTGCATTTTTACGCTGGAAGTCGGTTTTAATTTTTTGTTTGTTAATAACATTTTTTACCTTTATATTTAAATTTATTATCAAGTTACATTATTATGAACACATTTAAAGAAAGTTATAAATATAAAAAGGCTCCGTTATAGGCTACTTGACTCATATTTTAATTTCATATTTTGAAGGAGTATTTCTTATAGTACTTGGCTTAGGAAAACCTCTTCTAGCGATATCAAAAATTAAAATCTTAGCTAAGGTTCCTTCGATTCCTCCTGGATGCCATCATCAGGTCACCAGTTTGGTGACAACGGGACCAATTTGGGATTATATCCTTAACATGAACAAAATAATTTTGCAAATAGGTTCACAAATGGCAAAGTAATGTTCAAAGATATCCGTGTCGGTGTCAAACACTATGAGTAGTAACTATTATATCATCATAATGTGATGATGTATGGTGTGATGATGGTGGTGGTGATATTAATTACTGTAATTGACATAGTGGCTTAAGCTTGAAGTTCTTTAAACAACGCCGAAATTCTCAAACATGTATCTATAAGGAGTCATGAGTCGTGTTCAGTACTTTTGGATCAAGGTTATACCTTGGAACAAAAGCATACTTTCTGGTCGCATATGCTTAGGTTACTTCAGAAAAAGTCAAAATCACTGTATGTGTCCATATAAATTTCGAGGAGCTTATATTAAATTGACGTTTAGTAAAGGAAGAACATAAAGTCGATTTTATTTAAACATAATACATTTATTTAATCAAAGTATATACCATTGCTATCTATGCACTTTTGCCATCTCATAGGTAGTTCATTGATTCCTTTAGTAAAAAAAGCATCCGGACAGGAATCAATAAAATCTTTGACGGCGCTTTGGACTGCCCCATCGGAGTTAATTTTTTCCCTTGCAAGAAGTTACCTAAATTTCGAAAAAATGGTAATCTGTTGGAGCCAGGTCCGGGGAGTAAGATGGATGTCTTATTCATTCCAATTGAAGCTCCTCTAATTTGGTAGCCGTCTGTTGTGTAGTGTGTGGTCTAGCGTTGTCCTGAAGCAGCAGTCGCCTAGAGCGAATGGCCAACCTCAGTTCTTTAGCAGCTAGCTTTTCCATCATGATTTGCAGTTAGTGGCAATAGACATCTGCTGTAATAGTCTGGCCAGATTTAAGAAAGCTGTAGTGAACGACACCGGCACTATTCAACCAAACGCTTACAAGTAACTTTTTTTTGAGTCAATTTTCGCTTGGGGCAGGCTTTGGCTGGTTCGCCAGGGTTCAGCCATTGCGATGAGCGTTTCCGATTATCGTACAGGATCCACTTTTCATCACAGGTGATGATTCGATTTAAAATCCCTTAATTATTGTGCCGGTTGAGTAATGTAACGCAGCAGTCGACGCGCGTTTATCGGTTTGCTGCACGCAATTCATGAGAACCTTTCAAGTTTTTTCACGTTCCCAATTTGCTTCAAGTTGATTAAAACAGTTTTGTCACTAACACCGCAGCCTGCAGCTAACTCGGATGTGGTTTGCGATGGATCCGCTTCCACAATAGCCTTCAATTCTTCATTTTCAACTTTGGTCTCCGGCCATCCACTGGGCTTGTTCTGTAGGTCCAAATTTCCAGAGCGCAAACGTTGGAACTAAAAACGCACTGTGTTTTCTTTTGCGAAACCGCCGCCATACATCATTAATCCTTCGAGCCGTTTCTGCAGCACTGGTGTCACGGTTTCCACCGTGCTCATACTCGAAAATAATCGATATTTCAAGTTTTCCATTTTGTTAACAGAGTAACGCAAAGAAAAACAAAAAGAGGAAAAAACAAATTAATTACGGTTTTTGACACACAAATGCATGAGTAAATAGCGGTATAAATTTGAAATTGGACTTCCTAACCAAAGAAGATATATTTGAAATCAAAGTGGCCAGTACGACAAAACGCCAATTTCATATGTAAGGACCTAATATTACATATAAAGTGAAAATATAGAAAAATTAAATATTCTGAAAAAAAAAACAATGATTTTGCAATTTTTCATTTTACGAATTCACAGGAACAAAATGTATGAATATAAGTTCACTGATAACTTTGTAATCGTTATTTATGTTACAAATCTCATAAATTGAGAATTGGCAGGTTATTTTAGGTTACAGTAGATGATTCGGGATGAATGGGCCCACTCGACCGGATAAATAAGACGGCCTCGCAGAAAACCGATGAGAAATAGCACTTGCGTTGTGTCTCACTGCATGAGGAAGGTACCGTTGTCCCACTTTGGGACAAAGCTCCCAAACGCACTTATAACTCTTCTGGTATTCTTTCATCATTCATCCTTCTTGCGGATGTCCATGAGCGGCGTGTACATGAACGAAATGTACATGAACAATGTAAACATTGTTTTGAAAACCGTGATTCATTTATTTTTTCCTCTTTTGGTTTTTTCTTTGCGTCACGATGTGTATGGTGGCGGTGTTGCAGAAGAAAACACAGTGCCTTTTTGGTTCCAACGTTTTCGTTTTGGAAATTTCGACCTGCAGAACAAGCCCCGTGGACGGCCGGAGACCAAAGTTGATAATGAAGAATTGAAGGCTATTGTGGAAGCGGATCCATCGCGAACCACGTCCGAGTTAGCTGCAGGCTGCGGTGTTAATGATAAAACAGTTTTAATCCACTTGAAGCAAATTGGGAAGGTGAAAAAGCTTGAAAGGTGGGTACCTCACGAATTGAGTGCAGCAAATCGAATCATTACCTGTGATGAAAAATGGGGTTCAAGCCAAAGCCTGCCCGAAGCAAAAATTGACTCAAAAAAGTTATTTGTGAGCGTTTGGTGGACTAGTGCCGGTGTCGTTCACTACAGCTTTCTTAAATCTGGCCAGACGATTACGGGAAATATCTATTGCCAGCAACTGCAAATCATGATGGAAACCTAGCTGCTAAACAACCGAGGTTGGTCATTCGCTCTAGGCCACTGCTGCTTCAGGACGACGCTAGACCACACACTGCACATCAGACGGCTACCAAATTAGAGGAGCTTAAATTGAAATGTCTAAGACATCCACCGTACTACCCGGACCTTGCTCCAACAGATTACTAATTCTTTCGAAATTTGGATAACTTCTTGCATGGGAAAAAATTCAACTCCGATGGGGCAGTCCAAAGCGCCTTCAAAGATTTTATTGATTTCTGCCCGAATGGTTTTTTTTTTAGTAAAGAATCAATAAACTACCTATGTGATGGCAAAAGTGCATAGATAACAATGGTATGTACTTTGATTATATAAATATATTATGTTTACCTATCTTAGATCCAGGGTATACCTTGGTACAACATTTCACTTTTTGGTAGCGGTGAATGCACAAAGAAATTTATATTGGTGTAAAAGAATATAAGAAATACCTATATCGATATAATATCATGATGTATGGTGTGATGATGGTGGTGGTGGTGATGAATATTTATAGTGACATATTATGCTTGCAGCTCTTTAAGCAATGCTGAAATTTTCAAACGTGTATCTGTAAAAACTGAATAGTTCTGTTCAGTTCTTTTGGATCCAGGGTATACCTTGGCTCAACATTTCACTTTTTGGTAGCTGTGAATGTTCACAGAAATCGATGTCGGTGTAAAAAACTATGAGATATACCTATATCAACATAATATCAATATGATGTATGGTGTGATGATCGTGATGGTGATGATGATTATTCAATTGTGACATATTATGCTTGCAGTTTTATAAACAACTCTGAAATTTCCAAACGTGTATCTTCAGAGACTGAGGAGTGCCGTTCAGTGCGTTTGAATCCAGGGTATACCTTGCCACAACATTTCACTGTTTGGTAGCATATCCTCGAGTTTTACAAAAAAAGTCAAAATCACTATAAGTGTCCCTATAAATTTTGAGGACTTCCCTAGACTCCTCATGTATTCCAACACCAGGTCTACCATTTGATGACAATGGGACCAATTTGGGAGTCAACCCGTTAAAATAAGAAAGAATTTCTAAAATCGGTCCACAAGTGACGGAATAATCGCGTAACATACATACATACATAATAGGTTGACAACTTACAAAAATCTGATAGCGCTATTGCCAAGTATTAAGCGGCCGTAACTATCCTTTCTCGAAGCTTTTCGCGGCTTTTTTGTGCCCCCATATTTTCGTTTGTAATAAAGCTAGCGGTCTAAATTTTTGCCGCAGAGAAGTCGTTAGCGGCACAAGCATTTATTTTAAATTTTATAAAAATGGAGTGCATAGTTTAGGAGATATTAAGAGGCAAGGAACGCGATTTTGAAAGATGGAGGAGAAGGACGAGGATGGATAGATGGAGGAGGTATGGAGGTAGAGAGAATAAGCATAATTCAAAGCATACCTCTAGGAGACTAAATTTCAAATTTGCTGTCAGGTTAGATTATTAGCTTTTCTATATTTTCCCTTTATATTATATTACATATAAATGGAAAATATAGAAAAATTAAAAGTTCCTAAAAAAATAATTAAATTTTTTTTTTTTTTATAATTTTTAATTTTACGAATTCACAGGAACAAAATCTATGAATACAAGTTCACTGATAACTTTGTAATCATTATTTATATGACAAATCTTATAAATTGAGAATTGGTAGATTTCAACCAGGTATAAGTTATAAGTATTACTTATTGGTATTAAGTTTCATAATTAAGTATTTGTTTTGAATATATAATAGAATATAATTTTGTGTTTATGTAAGTGAAAGAATAAAGTCTGGCCGCTGGGACGTTCAAATTTCAAATGCTCTTCCCGCTACCCTGGGAACAACAGTCGCACCACCGCACGCGCAACACACTTGAACGCTCCAGCGGCACATTGCTATCCAAAACCGTGGTTTTAATTCAGTCCTCTATATACAGTATGATGAGATATAGTAGTCCTTTAAACTATACAGTTTTAATTAATGTCTTATAATTAGAAGATATCATAAAATTTATATTCAAGCGCGAAAAATATATATTATCAAGCGGTTTCGCACGTCGCGTCGAGGTGATATGGTGTTTTCTCCCATTGGGTACGAGACCCTAAAATCATTTTCAATATTGTATCCTGAAGTATATTACAGTGAGTAGAGTTATTTACTGAAGAAGTTTTTTCTCCAAGAACACATTCCACTCGGGTGAAACCGCGGACAAAAGCTAGTTTGGAAATATTTATGTAAGTATTAATAGAATAATAAATACAAAATGTCTTCAAAAAAAGGTTTTTGACGTACTTAGATAAGAACGACTGAAATTCTTTTTAACTAGCTATTGCCCGCTGCTTCGCCCGCGTGGGAGTGTTCGTGACAAAAACCTTATTTAGCAAATATACCTATGGCAATATAACTAACACCACAGAGTAAAAATATGTACTTTGTAATAAATTTATACTAAAACCTACCTTTTCTACCTACGTAAGTATAATATATTTTTACTCCGTCATCTGTGCTATTATTATATTGCCGTAAGTATATTTGCTAAAGAAATTTTTTGCCACTCACACTCTCCCACGCGGTCGAAGCTGCGGGCAAAAGCGAACTGTTAGGGGTACCTTCGGATTATGCTTTTAAAATAAAAAGGTATAAACCTTTTTTTTTAAAAGCACTACCACACCACTCCACAACCACTTTTATTAAAATAAAATACAATTTTTGCCGCAGAGAAGTTGTTAGCGGCACAAGCATTTATTTTAAATTTTATAAAAATGGAGTGCATAGTTTAGGAGATATTAAGCGGCAAGAAACGCGATTTTGAAAGATGGAGGAGGAGGACGAGGATGGATAGATGGAGGAGGTATGGAGGTAGAGAGAATAAGCATAATTCAAAGCATACTTCTAGGAGACTAAATTTCAAATTTGCTGTCAGGTTAGGTTATTAGCTTTTCTATATTTACCCTTTATATTATATTACATATAAATGGAAAATATAGAAAAAGTAAAAATTCCTACAGAAATAATTAAATAAAAAAATAATTTTATAATTTTTAATTTTATGCAAACTGATCCCCTTCATATATTAAAATTAGTTTATCCGAAAGTGAAGTGTACCCAGCATAAATTCTAAAGGTAGAGGTGAATAGAGATAATTGAGGGGTAAATAGAAACGTCTTGAGAGGTGAATAGAAACGTCTTGAGAGGTGAATAGAAACAGGTTAGGCGTGAATAAAAACGACAAAGGGTTCAATAGAAACGCGAAAGGGGTTATCAGAACCGCTTTCGTTAGGGTTGGCAGAACTTTTATGTTATGATTGATGTTTGTTGGTAGTTTCTAACTTTGTAGCCACACCAACTTTATACTTATGTAAGTAAAATACCTAATATAATAAAATTGAGTATCCTCTGTTTTCAGAGGATACTTACATTTTCATCTTTTATACTTTTTAAAGCGTATTTTTTTAACTTATTTAATTTTTTATTAAATAATAATTAGTATAATATATTGTATTTACACGCAGGTACCTATGGTGATAATATGCCACGCGCCTAGAAACCAGACCGCCGGGGTAAGAGGAATTTAAAATATGACGTAAATTTAATACAACAGGCAGTTAATGAACATCATGCGTATCACTGATTATTTTATAATTAGGTAAGGTTATGGTGATGAATGTAAGAAATATTAATCATTTTTAAGAATTTTATATTTTTTTTATTTCTGCGAGAAATTTATGTTTATTTTTGTATTTCCCCTTCCTCCCAAGGGGATTGGGGAGAACCGTCACGACCGAGGACTGAAGACTAACTGAGTCTTACAACTAGAGTCTAGACCAGACTAAACACGGGATGTGCTGATTCGACGTTACGTCAGCAACAACCCTTACTGGGACGGGACATAACAGAACGTTCAGACAGACAGACCCGGCGGGGGACTTTTAGAGAAAAGTCGAAAAAATGCAATACCATTTCGAAAATTTTAATTTTTCCTAAGTCCGCTGCTCGCCCGGACCCACCACGCTAGATAACACGACCTAAGTATATTGTCCGTAATCCGCTAGACCGGGGAAAGTTCAGAGCATTTCTCCGGCCTTCCGCATTCCGGATCATATAGTGGGAATATGGTGGCAAACCACAAAGGGAGATCTCCGACCGAGCGAGGTGGTATGCTGGGTCAGGCCGAAGCCCACTTGTATGAATTTCAAATGTTGTATATATACCGCCGATCTTAGAAAACTTTGATAGCGCGATTCAGGATTGTGGCGCTTATTGTTCCGCCACATCACTCCCCCCCGAAGACCTGAGGTCGAATCTTGAGTCGTCTTGCTTGAGTCGCCAGAGTCCCATTGAGTCGGAACTGTGCTGCTGCTGCGTGCAGCTCTGCGGCTCCAGTGAGTCGGAGTGCTGCCGTGCGGGGCCGATGCTACGTGCTGACCAGGAGAGATGTGCTCTGATTGCTGACCGGTCGTTGTAGTGAGTGTGCCCGTTGAAGCCGATGAGGGTTCGACCAGGCCGCGGTGCGTTGAGGCTGGTGGTCGAGGTACCCGATGAGGCTGAAGCTGGCTGGCATGGTTCGGAGGGATGGGGGGTGATGATGATGATGTCCAGAAAGAGACGTGTTCTGTCGAGGGTCACCAATGTGGGAATAGTGGATGCCCCAAAGGGAGATCTCCGACCGAGCGAGAATTTCAGATGTCGTATATATAGTGCCGATATAGTAACGGTATCAGGGCTTGTTTTATATCTTTTTTATTCTTTCTCTTTTTTGATTCTTTTTCTGTTTTCTTTTTTAATATTCTTAATTCTACTTTTACATTTTTCTTATAATTAATTTTTATATTTACACTGATTATATTTCCTTACATATGTCAATATAGAGTACAATGTACTTGTCATGTATTTACTTTTTTACAAAAGTCGGCGAAATATAAAATATAAAAAAAGAGCAATTGTTTAAAATTCAATACATATCCATTATACAGTAAAAATAAAATCAATTAAAATAATAATTCCAATAAAATAAAATAACTCGAATAATAATAATTACAATAAAATTCAACAAAAATACAATTAAAACCATTTAAAATGTCAACAATAAAACGACGGCACAAGGTAAAAGACTAACCTAATATTACAGCAACACATTATAAATAGAGCCTAACTAAAATCACACTAAAATATCACAGTTTTTCTTACAGACTACACCCACAATCTTCTTACAGTAATCGAGGAAGATATCCCTCTTTCTGCCCCCCAGGATGGAAGACAGGCTCTCATCCGTAATCGATATGCCCATTTTTGCTCAGTATCATATCTACTGCTAGCAAAAATCGGGCACTCGAGTAACAGGTGAGGAACCGTCTCCTCAACTCCTGGCTGACATGAACACGACGGGTCCTCCTTCAACTTGAATCTGTTCAAGTAGAAGGCGAACCCGCCGTGTCCAGTCAGTATCTGTGTAGTGTGGTGTGTTATGTCTATTTTGTTGACTATCTTGTATGCAGCAGCAGCGCTTGGGAAAAAGAGCTTCGTGGTTCCAGCCGTCCCTCCCACTTCGTATCTCCTGTCCCATTCCTCAACCGAATCCTCTCTTAAGATACGCTTGACGAATGAAACAGGACACAGATCGTACTCAGGCTTCCTTTTCAATCGCAGCGCGGCCTCCTTGGCTAATTCGTCAACCCTCTCATTCCCTCTCAACCCTGCGTGCGCCTTAATCCAAAACAGGGAGACCTCCCGCCTCTGCGATGCAGCTTTTCGGAGGGCCTCCCTTGTTTGCACTGCCAGGGGATGAGGGGAACTAAGGGTGGACTGCCTGGAGAGCCGATCTGGAATCGCTAAGGATACCGACCTTCGCCATTCCACTCTTGCAGGCTATACTTACTGCTCTCTGGAGCGCTAGAAGCTCGGCTTGGTAGACGGTACAATACGGCGGCAACGCAAGCTTGACGGCCTTCGTCTCGACCTCACCCTTCCATACAGAGAGTGCGGCTCCGACTCGACCCTCAATCTTGCTGCCGTCCGTATAGATCCTATGGACGTGGCTGTTAACCACGTTTGCATACGAGTCCTCGTCTACCAACCCGAACCTCAGCTCTACCTGCTCTGCCGGATGTGGGTCCTCGATCGCTGGAGCCATTCGCTCCACCTCCCTGTCTTTCAACGCCGGGTGCGGTACTCCCTTCTTGATTTCATAGAGCCTCGAAGCTTCGAGTATCCTGAGATCAAGAGGGAGTATCCCAGCCAACAGCATTGCAGAGTTCAGGGAGACGGTCCGATATTCTCTGCAAATCTTCTGGGCAAAACCCCGTTGGACGGAGTTGAGCCTTTTCTGGACCCCTATCTTTTCCACGGTGGGTGCCCACGCTGCCGATGCATACAAAATAGTCGGCTCTATCACGGCCATATATATAGTCTTAACTATCTGGGGGTTAAGCCCCCATCCTGCTCTTGCAGCCTTTGCGAGCTGCTTATACCTAATAATGGCTTTTTTACAGACATTGCCGACGTGGGCATTAAAGGTGAGGCTGCTGTCTATTGTAAGGCCTAATACCTTAATCTCGTCGTAGTATTGCAAGTAAACACCCCCCATAGCGAGTCGGGGCACGTCATAGTTGAGCTTCCGCGTGCTTAGTAAAGCACAGGTTTTGTGGGGGGCGAATTTCAGCTTGTTCAGCTCCCCCCACTTACTGATTTTTTCCAACACCCCATTTGCCTTTCTCTCGATCTCGAGAGCAGTCTCTCCCTCAAACACTATCACTAAGTCGTCGGCGAAAGCCTGACTAAAAACATCCATCTCCTCTAACATCAATAGCAGGGGGTCCAATAAGAGGTCCCACAGGATTGGTCCACCTATGGATCCACCTATGGATTGGTCCACCCTGCACGCACCCCTTGTTGGTCTCCCTGCTCACTTCCATACCAGCATACCTTACATTCACTCCTCTTTTACTCAGGTAGCTGCTGATCACCCGCCTCGGGCTCCCCGGACATCCAATCTCAGCTAACCTAACCTTTATGGCCGGCCACCAAGCACTATCGAAGGCCCCCTCTATGTCCAGCGACACCACGACAGAAAAAGACACCACGGCAGGAGGCCGATCGGTCGATAGGCTTTTGGTACCCGGTACGATTCCCTGCCCGGATTCCTTAGCACCACCACGGTCGCCCGCTTCCACTGTTTGGGGAAGCAGGCGACGGTGAGGCACCTATTCAGCAGAGCAAGGAACCATTCCGGGTCACATTCCACAGCATGTTGGCAGATGTCCGACGTGAGTCCATCCGCCCCGGGGGCCTTTTTGGGGCTGAAGGACCTTACGGCTCTCTTCAACTCCTCCATGATGAAAGGAGGGTCGTCCAGACCCGCCGGCGGTTCGGTGTCCAAGGACTCCGCCCGCCGGCGCGTCCGCCGATGTTCCTCGCTTTCATCACGTTCCTGGTCCTCAGGGTAGAAGGTCTCCGCCAGCCATTCCGCGGAGCTTCGGGCGTCGAGGGTTTCACCGTCCCTCGTAAGGGGCAGATCCTCCTCCCTCCCTCTGACTCTGCTCAACACCCTGTAGATGCCCTCCCAGACCCCCTCCCTATCCTGTTTCCGGCAAAACTCCTTCCAGCTGAGACTGAGAAGTCTGTGCATCTTTTACTGCCTACTCATAATTCTCTTTCGCTTCCAGGTACAGTCCAACTACGCGGTCTCTGCAATCAGGCGCAGCGTTACGGATCCTGCGTTTCCTCGTGGCGACCTCCTTCTTCATCTGCGCGAGCTCATCATTCCACCACGACAAGGTGAATTTCTGTGTGTGTTTTTTGGACGGCATGGTGTCTCTGCATGTCTGTGTTATGACTTCTATGTATCTGTCTATTGTTTCTTCTATTTGTTGTGTGCTGTGTATTGTGTCCATGTTCTGTACAGTCAATTGTCTGTCCGACATCAGCTGGGTCAGTTTCTCACGAAACTGAGTCCAGTTTGCCTTCTGTGTGTTAAACATGCGTGTGGTACGTATTATGTTTGTGCCTGTGGATTTCTGTTGTCTGATGCCAAATGATATGCCGTTGTGGTCCGAGCTCGTCAGACCCTCATCAATTCTCCAGCCGCCCACTCGGTCCAGCAGGTCGTCGGAGCACGCTGTCACATCCACGTAACTGGAGTACCTTTTTCCCCCTCTGACGGTATCGAAAGTTGGGGTGTCTCTAGTGTTGAGACACGTTATATACACGGATATGTAGACCCATTGCTTCCAGTACAGCAGACACATCCCTTCCTCGCGGGTCTTCCGCGTCCCCACCCCACCACGGGCTTTTAGCGTTCGCGTTGCCTCCCAGGATCATCTTATCAGATCCCAACTCTCTTCCTATCTACATAAGATGGTCCAGGTAGGGCCCTACAGGCTTATTGGGCTCGAAGTAGAAGGACACTACAACCGTCTCCCAGGCTTTGGTTCGGAGGGTGGTCACAACTATGTTGTTGTTGCTGAGGCGTGTGTGTAGCTCGACGTCCAGAGTGTCGTCGAATACCGCAACACACGCCTTGACAACACCGCCCCCTTCCCCATCGCTCTGGTAGACCCTAACTCCGTTGTATGTCCTCACACTCCGCGCCCCACCTATGTAGGGCTCTTGAAGCAACGCTACGCTAGCCTTACGCTTGGTGGCCTCGAGTAATAACTCCCTTGTGGCGATTTGGCTCCGCTGAAGGTTGGCCTGTAATATTCGGTACTGGAAGTACTCACCGGGGACAACCTCAGCAATACGACACCGCCGATCTGGCAAGAGCGTCCCACCTCTTTTTTTCTGCACACTCTCTATCAAGGGCACTGTGCTCCGTGCTACCTCTCTTGGCCTTAGTGCAATTTATGCACTGAGGCACTTCTCTCTGCAGCCACTTTTCGCAAACAGTCCTCATGTGAGGACCTGCGCAGTGACTGCATCGATCAGTCTCCTCCCTACACATCCTCTTCGTGTGCCCATACCCGAGGCAGCGGAAGTACTGCACCAGCGGACTATGGTTCTCCACTCTCACTCTGCCCATACCTATATGGGCGTATCCCGCATTCACACACCTCTTCCATACCTGTGGGCTAACTCTAGCTATGACGTGGTTCTGTAAGGGGTTCCTTGCTTTCATCACATATACTACTTCCACCTTTCTCTCCTCCCCCTTCAGGCCCCCAAGGATGTTCGCGTTCTGGTTAGAGAACGCGGTGATGAAGTCGGCTGTGTCGTACTTCATCACACCCCTGAAGGCCAGAAGGGGGTTTTTATTCTTCACTTCTTCCACCACTAATCCCTCATTCTTTCCCAGTCTCTCTTTCACCTTATTTCTTTCTTCCTCATTTGTACAGCCGACGACTACTCTTCTATTTTTAACATTTCTAACTCTTTCCACCCTAACCCATCCATCCTTCGCATCTACAGTCTTTCTAATCTTTTCCATCAGTTCCTCTCCCGAATCCTGCGTGTCCCTGGAAGACACCACAACCGAATGCAGCGCCCTTGTCTCGGGGACTCGCTCAGCGACTCCTCCCGAGACAATGCTCGCATAGCTTGCTGTTTTAGCGACGGTTGTGTTGCTTTCCAGGAGCAAGCTCAACTTTTCCATCCTCACTCTTCCCTCTTCCATGCATCCCTTCACCTCATCCATCTTCTTCATCATCTCTATCATTCCCTCATTCATACTTTGCTCTAATAACATATTTATCTTTTTCAGGTACATCATCGGTGCTTCCTCTACCACTGTCGTCGTGCTCATGGGTGGCTGGGTGGGATGTAAAGGGTCCCTTCCCAGCCCTCCACTGCTCCCGGCTCTGACACTGGTGAGTTCATCCTCTAATTCTTTTATTATGCGGTAGAGCCTCTCTATAGCGGCGAAAGCTTGCTCCTTGTACTCTGTCTTAAAATTCTTTGAGTTGTTAATGCTAGCCTTCGCTAGCTGTAGACAGGCTCTACCTTCTGCCGTCATAGGTCTGTTCTGGGTTTGGGGACTTTCGGGCTTCTGTATTATGGCAACTTTTTTGACTTTTGGTTTTTGTCCCGGTGGATCACTCTGTTTAGTTTTTTTGGGGGGGTTATAGCTTGTAAGCTTAAGGCTTCAAGTTTTTCAATACTCTTCCTAACTTCGAAAGATTTTGCTGGTTGCGAGAGGGCCTTGCCCTCGCTTACCTTATTTCTTTTTGGCGGGGAAACAATAAACGTGTCACTCTTCTGGGGGGTGCGTATCATGTTGTCGATTTAGGGGGACTCGTCAAATTAAACGTCAATTAAAACACAAAATAAAATACGGTTGTAAAATAACTAAAGTTAATTAAAATTATAAAATGTCAATAAAATTCAATAAAATAGTTCAATAAAATAATATCAATTAATATAAGTGTCAAATAATAAAATGTCAATAGAATCCTAGCCTAACAGTTCCCCAATAGGGGGTTAACTGACTTACTCTAAATAATAAAATCCAATAATAAATGTCAAATAAAACTCTAAACTAACAGTTTTCCCAAAAGGGGTTCAACTGACCTAATCTAGCTACTATAGATAAGATGTAGTGTGTCTGGAACCCAAGCACACAATATAAAAACTTATACTAACGACTACACTAAAAATAGTGTAGTTGGTCTTAATCTAATTACAATATAACAGCAGCTCCAATAGGAGATTACTGGTCCAGGTCAATGTTAGTTACCTTAGTTAATAATATTATAAATTAGTTAATAATAATATAATGTTAGTATACCTTAGTTATAAGCTTTTTTCAGGTACAAATTTGTTCCGATTTTTGAATCTTTGTCTATTCGGTACTTTAGCCCCACTTCCCAGCTGCCTAGATCCGCGATCCGCGTCTTCCTATGACGTCTGCCTCCGGAGTTATCGCCGTTTTAAAATTTTCAAAACGGCCGACAAACGACAAAGTCGGACTTTATTTGTTGGTAGATATTTGGATTTGTAGATAGCGGATCGTGGTTTCCTTGCACCTAGGGTTATCGTACCTTGGGCTTATTATGGTGAAGGAGTTTGAGGGGGTTCTATTCCCCCTTTTTTTCCGCTGGTTTTGGAGTCTATCGGCTTCTCTTGGTCACGCCCTTTAAAAGGAGCCGTCGCACGTTGTCGTGGCTCTTACGGTTCGGGAGCTATGAACGATTTAAAATTTACCAAAATGGCGGACAAAATGGCCGCCAGTTGTTTTTCGGCAATAACTCCCGTTCCAGTAGTCCGATCAACTCGTACGAGGTGTCTACTGCTTTGTCCCGTTGCCTGCTATCTGTTTCTTGTGGTGCTATAATTATTATTCCCGTCGTTCCCGGTTTATCCCTGTTTTTTACCTCTTTTTGTATAACTCCGGTTCTAGATGACCTAGAATGACGGGAAAGGTGTCAATTTGTAGGGGGTGGTGTCCTCCTGCTGACCCCGACCTACGTTTTTATATAGGAGCTCGGGGTAGTTTGTGGTAACAGGTTTTCCGAGATACCGAGTTTTCCTTTATTTTGGAAAATTTTCCAGGGGGGGCTTACCGTTTTTTGCTGGGGTTCTTAGGCGCTGCGGTGGAGCTAATTTACAGCTATCTAGAACCCACGCGTCTCCAGATGTTTTTGTGTAATAGCTGTTTTAAGTTTCAGTTTTTATAATTTGATAACTCACCCCCTGATGTCTAAAAATTTTTCTTTTCCCGGTTTTTGTGTTTCCTTATATGTGGCTTCCAAATGCACTTCAATCCTTTCCTCTCAGGTCACTATTTCACTGACCTCGTGGGGACGCTTAAAACTAAAACACAAGGTCAATGGTACTAATTCTTAGTCTATAAACACAAAAATCACAACACTTAAAGAGGTCACTATCCTACACAAAGTCCACTTATTATTTTAAAAATCCGTTAACAAACACTTATTCTATTTCACTTTTTAGTTTATTTAGTTTTTTTTCTTTTTTAGTTTCACTGTTTTAACACTTTTTTCACTGTTTTAAGGTATGCCGTAATCACCCGCGTGTAGAGGGCGCCGAGACGATTCTGGCGATACCTTTTTTGTCAAAATCGGATAACTTTTACCCACTTTTTAGAATTTTTAAGTGCGGAGCGTCGCGAAAAAGCTGTTGCTCGGTCAACGGAAGGCACGGAACATAGCCGATGAGGGTTCGACCAGACCGCGGTGCGTTGAGGCTGGTGGTCGAGGTACCCGATGAGGCTGAGTCTGGCTGGCGTGGTGCGGAGGGGTGGGAAGTGATAATGATGATGTCCAGAAGAAGCCGTGTTTTGTCGAGGGTCACCAATGTGGGAATATGGTGGCAAACCCCAAAGGGAGATCTCCGACCGAGCGAGGTGGTATGCTCGGTCAGGCCGAAGCCCACTTGTATGAATTTCAGATGTTGTATATATACCGCCGATCTTAGAAAACTACGATAGCGCGATTCAGGATTGTGGCGCTTATTGTTCCGCCACAATATAGTCCCAGCCCTCTTTAACAATTAGTCCAAATTATGTGCAGTAAAAAGAAAAGATCTCATGTTGTAAACACTTGAGACGATAAATTATCTTATTTTGATAAAAATGTAAATAATTGTTGATAACCGTAAAACGGGGTTAATAGAAACGATCCTGACTTTCAAACCAACTTTAACAATATAAATCCTATGCTTCTTGCAATAAAGCTGCTTTCATTACGGGAGTCTTGAAATTATATTGAAATGATATTTTACAACCGTGGTATAGTTTTAATTCTAAATTTTTATTTCCTTACGAGAAAAAAACAATTAAATGGTCAATTTCTATTTGCCTGGAATACGGGGTCATTAGATACGACATATGGGGTTAATAGAAAAAAGTGATAGGGTTGTCAAAATATTTTATGTCTTAGATATTAATATGTAGGTAGGTATCTAGATTTTTTGTTATTTAGGTAGGTACACATGTGGTTCGATAATTAAATGATTTGATTGGATATTATTATTTAAGACTATGTAAATAAAATAGTTAATTTTATATTGGATATCAATTAAACTACAAAATAATTATGCTTATTTAATAATTATCAACAGCACTCCATGTAAAACATGAGTTACAAAACATAAATTTCTCGCAGAAAAAAAAAAATCTTAAAAATTATTAATATTTCTTACATTCATCACCATAACATTACCTAATTATAAAATAATCAGTGATACGCATGATGTTCATTAACTGCCTGTTGTATTAAATTTACGTCATATTTTAAATTCCTCTTACCCCGGTGGTCTGGTTTGTAGGTGCGTGGCATATTATCACCATAGGTGCCTGCATGTAAATACAATATATTATACTAATTATTATTTAATAAAAAATTAAATAAGTAAAAAAAATACGCTTTAAAAAGTATCAAAGATGAAAATGTAAGTATCCTCTGAAAACAGAGGATACTCTATTCTATTATTTTATTTTATATTTTATTAGGTATTTTACTTACATAAGTATAAAGTTGGTGTGGCTACAAAGTTAGAAACTACCAACAAACATCAAACATAACATAAAAGTTCTGCCAAACTTAACGAAAGCGGTTCTAATAACCCCTTTCGCGTTTCTATTAAACCCTTTCTCGTTTTTATTCACCCCTAACCTGTTTCTGTTTTGACGTCTCTATTTACCCCTCAGTTATCTCTATTCACCTCTATATTAAAAAATATTTATAAGTGCTGAAATTTTATTTATTTAACCATAAATAAAAAAAACAAACAAATCAGAAAAACTTACCTTTACAATTTATGCTGGGTACACTTCACTTTCGGATAAACTAATTTTGATAATTAATCAAATGTAAAAAGCCGTTGTTGTTGCTGTCCCTGAGCATGTGTCTAAAGTTATACATAGAAATTTGTCACAATATTTTCTTAGCCGGCCATTACCTTGAATCCCTTTATAAAAATGAATTTAAACCTTATTAATATGTCAACAGAAATTATTTACGTTAATCATTTAATGCAATAAACAATGATTTTGTCTGTGTCCCCAACAAAGAACAATTTCGTTACTACCTTACGTTGCTATATGAAAATAAACCTTAAAGTAAGTGAATAGCATCTTTTCGTACTTCATTCGGTTCGACTTGTTGTCGCTCTGTTTATTAGATTATTATAGTATTTTCAGTAATACATAGGGCTCTACTTAATTTAAAGCTAATTAATTTCACACGTACGTACTATTCATCAAAAGCTATAGATAATATGTCGTCAGTTGGCATTCATTTAAAGTTTTTTTGTCACTAATATAATAATTGAACTTTTAAAATTAGGCTTTGGTAACTCAGTAATTTAAATTAATAAGAATATTCTATGAAACTAATTGTTTTTGTGAGTTTTTCTGTGATTTAATTTTATAAGAGGTTAATATTAGTGTTACAGTTTAAAACTGACATGTTAGTGAGTCTTATTGAAGAATTTTAATAAAGAATCTTAAATTTGCAAAAAAGTAACGCTGTTGTCAAATTTTTCGTTACCTTGATATATTATTTGCCACAAATATAGTTAACTCATTAAAACTATCTCTACAGAAGTGTGTATATTATAAATCGAACTACAACGAATCTATATCTACATAAAAAAATATAAAAATTGATTACTTTAATTAAAAGAAAATAAAGAAAATTTTATGCTCGGATTAGGCTTAAATAGTATTTTGGCCCAACTACCTGTAAGATGGCAAAAGTGCATAGATAGCAATGGTATAAACTTTGAATAAATAAATATATTATGTTTAAAAAAAACGACTTTATGTTCCTCCTTTACAAAACGCCAATTTCATGTGTAATGACCTAATATAATATAATAATAAAAAGAATAAATACTTAATATAAATATTAAGTAGGTTAATTTTAAATAAAGAGTGATATTAGTATTTATATGGTAGTATTTATTATTATTATATATTTTACATATACTAAAAATGTCTAAATCTATGTTTCCTTTTAATATTATGCATCTACCTCACACTGTTTCTGCATTACCCATAGGTTGGCTGGTAGAAAATGCCACAAGGCATTAAGCCCGCCTCTATACCATATTGTGTCCATAAAGTATAATAAATAGAAAAAAAATATATATTTGGAAGTATCATAAAATGAATTGTTTTATTTTACTTAATTTTAGGGGAATTGTTTTTTGAAAAAAAAATATTTTTGCAGTTATTTACTATTGTAAATAGATTAGCACTCTTACTAATTTACTTGTTATATTATGTACAAAGCTAGGTGTTAAAATATTGTATTAGGTCCGAGACCCCCTACGCCTAATAATTCCGATTCAACTGATTGATTGACACCACGTTCCTGAACTCCGAACTTTCTTCACTGTTCACTGTTGGCGCTACCTAAAAATGGATTTGCAGTACAATTCGATATACATAATATATACTACTAATTAAAGGAGGAGCATTATGAAATGAAACTGTTATTATTTGGAGAAACTAGACGAATAGTGCCAGAATTATAATATCACGTACTATGAAATTAATATATAAATATAATATTTCTGGCACTCTATACGAAGTCCCTCCTGTTGGGGATGGATATTAATTGAATATAAATACGCTTCACATAAATTTGAACATCATAAAGTCGATGCAATTCATCCGTTATGGTATCGTCCGGGATCCATGAGATCCTTCAGGGGTCATACGAAGAAAACCTTTGCTCCAGTCCCGATTTACATAATAATTATTTATTATTTTAAGTAAATAACTTAAAATAATAATTATTTAAATATTATTTAAATTTATACTAAGTTAGTCTAGTTTTATGCTCTATGCAATTTAAAATTATATTTTTTTTTATTAAGTTATTTATGATAATTTTATTTGAAAGGGGGCTTACTTTATAAACAGAAATGATTTGTTGGTCTTATTAATAGTTCAGATTTATTTTAATTATTATTTTTTCGTATTTAACAATGTATTACATAACATTTTATTCTTATTAATCTTTTATTAATTATTACATATTTTTGTTTAAGGCTTACGATGCCCAGGGGCATGTTCAGATTTATAAGAACTTCAATTTCAATATAATATGTTAGCTCTTTAAGCCTACATACTGGCATTTTTAATTATTTCAAATTAAGAACTGTAACGTCATCAATTTTCTTTGTAAATTATTTTGTTCAACATTGAACATAGTTATTTTTGTAAATTATTTGAACCTAATATTAAAGCCTTACTACTTAAAAATATTATTGTTTTCTACCCCATAAAGTATTTAAAACCCTAAATATATCTATCGTCCTGAAGAACTGTTAAACCGAAGTTTTACACCAGTCCTCAATGGTATTAACTCAGATTGAGCGCACCGAACCAGATTGAGCGCAGTAGTTCCCAAAAAAAGACGATGGAATATCATTTCACAGTAACTATTGATTATTTTGTTATTTTAAAAAATATTTACTATTTATCTTTGCTGTTCTCTCGGGACACAAAATATCAACATCCATTTTTTAAATTTATTGTGAGCTAGCTGCTAAAGCTGTCAGTGTTGCAAGTTTTTAGGCGATTATTTTTCCCTACATTTGGCAAACTTACTTGTTGGTTCAAAGTTAAAATTAATTTCAATAAATGCTAAATAATAATAATAACAATGACAATAAATGGTTTATATGCTGATAAGGTTAGCAATGTTAGGACCCCACTGTAATTTACTATCTAGTGTTATACCTAGAAACATAGTGGTCTCCACTAAGTTCATTTTCTCATCATTTAATAGTATACCTATAGATTTATACTTGTTATTCTTTCAAAAATTTTACTAATAGTCAGTAGAATCGATATAGGCCTGTAATTTGTCGGATTATATTTATTTCCAGCTTTGAATAAGGGAACCTTGCTATGCTTCATTAAGTCTAGGAAAACACCACTTTTTATACAATCATTGAAAATCATCGCTAAAAGGAGATACGATTTCAATTATTGATTTAATAATTTTTGTAGACATGCCCCAGAGATCAGCAGTATTTTTAATAATCAACAACTTAAATGTGTTAATAATATCTTCGAAGTAAATTTCTTTAAATTTGACATCACATTCCTTTACATTGTCTCTGAGTACTTTTACAGCAGCTGCAGGTAAGGATTTTAAATTTTTTCTAGTTGAGACCGGAATATAAGCAAAAACATTTTCGAAGACCGGCACAACTTCGAGGTCAGTAGTAAACTTTTTATTTTCAAAATAAAGTTCAAAATCGGAGCTACGTAAGGTGACGTTTCCAGTCTCACTTGCTACCACCTTCCATGTACTTTTAATTTTATTGTTGGAATTTTTAATCTTATTCTTTATACATATATAAAGAACCTTAGCAGTTTAGATACCCTTTTGAAAATTTTTGAATAATTTTTAACATATGTTTTAAAGGTTTCACTATTATTAATACATTTTTATATATCATATAATTCATATAATCTTCGCTTGCTTATTTTAATTCCTGCAGTTGCCTATTCAATATAGTTACTTTTTCTATTATTAAGTCTAACCGTTTTAGAAGTAAATACTGAATTAAATTGGGTTCTTATTATCTTAAATAAAAAATTAAATTTGTTTAAAGCTTCATCTGAGCTATTTGACCCATCTAACTATTTATTATTTGAATTTAAATTATTTCTAAATTTATCAATACGTTTTGTATTCACAGGAACAAACACATGCTTCTCCTTGATGTTACTGTCACAAATGACATTAAAAGAAGCTAACTGTCCTCGATGATGAGAGATCAGCTTATTAATATCCTTTTTTTTTTAATAAAATAAGTATAGTTTTTTGGTATTTTTTTTTCAAGTAATTACTGCCTTAGAAACTATTGTTGAATAAGAATATTTAAAAATCTTCCTCATTCTTTCACCCGTTCTGTCCCGGGTAAAAACAGATTGCAGTTTTTTTCTGTTTCTGGTATCATTAGATGCACGCAGATATGCGTGTACCAACAGACACACAATATGTCTAAAAGGTGGCATCAATCCATTCGTTACGTACGTTACATCTGGCTGTTATTTATACAGGTGTCCCAGAAAGAATGGATAATCCTGGAGCGCCTAATAGTAAGGCTATCAGGCACTCAAATAAAAATACACAAAAAAAAATTCGAAGTGGTGCCAAAAATATTAAGTTTTTAAAAAAAATGTTTTTATTGACCTTACTGTACTTTCATGTACACCACTGCTGCAAATTAATGAAATTTGTTGCATATTTGGTGTTATCTCATTCCTCATAGACCATACTATTAGAAATACAGTAAAAAGTATGAATATCTATTGTACTTTTTTGGAAAAACAAATATCAACTTAAATTTTTAGCATGAAATTTGATAAATAAATAATTTTGACAAAGTTTGGGAGCCAAACGTGAAAAAAATAGCATGAAGACCTAAGTGGAAAACTATTTCAAAAATATGAGCAGTTAATACAATTTACAAAATGGTCATAAAATTACGTATTACATAATTTTTTTAACATTAAGATGCAAATAATGCATAATGATTGGCATTATTGAAAGCATTCGAGAAGTCTATCAGAACAAGGACGAAAGGAAGGATATTATATACATTTAGTGAAAAAACTTTTTCATATAAGAAATTATTATTTTTAAATAAAAAATTAAACCGACTTCCAAGGTAAAAATGCACAAAAAGTATGAAATAAAACTTATTTTCTAAATAATTCATAATTTTGTAGTCGGTACCAGCCCAAACAACATCCTGATATAACAATATTTAAAATAGAACAAAATTTTGAAGATTGAGTAGAGAAATAGTTAAACTTTCAGCCAAATTTAAAAGGGGAATTATTTAGAAAATAAGTTTTATTTCATACTTTTTTGTGCATTGTTACTACTTACGTCATTATATGTCAAAAATTCTATATGCTAGCAAAAACAAAAAATTATTATAATAAATTCATCATTTCATCTATAAAATAAAATCTTAAACTAATAATATATAATATAATACTAATATTATATGTGGGAGAATAATATAAAAAACAATATAATATTATAATCAATAATTTATTAAATCCATATTTTTAATTTATAACACTGAACAAATAATTTATTATTAAATATTAGGTATAATATAATTTTATAGTATAGCAAATAATTTAAATACATTTACACCTTAATAAAGTAAGCAAGACCATAACTATTATCTATATAATTATATTACAATAAAGAGTTTTATAATAACATTGTAAAAGCTCACCTGACGAAAAGACAGTTCAGTGTTTCGTGTCCGACGGCTAGACAACGTCTGATCTGTCGACAAGCTTCGTCCGTCTTTTAAATAGTACAGAGTAAACACGTCAGTTGGCGGAGTGGGGTTTGTCAACATGATGGTTGACAGATGACAGTTGACAGATGTCAATTTTTACAACTACTGACATTATTCATTTGACATATCGTTAACAATAATTGTATTATCCCACACGGCCATACTGACGAGCAGCCTTTATGGCTCGCGAAATACTGAATCAATTCTAATCCATTAATCAATTAATTAATTTTATACATAATAGTGAAAATAATAGACAGTAGACTTTAATCATAATTATATAATTGCTTGCTAAAACTAAATCTCATAGTTAAGCGATAAGTATTATATTACAAATTGCTACAAATCTTGGCAATGATCAAATCACATGATTGCCAAGTGTCAAGACTGTTATGCCAAATCACATGACTATAAATCATGTTCAAATCTCATGATCGTGTAGCCAAATCACGTAGCTTTAATTCGTGGTCAAATCACATGACCAGGTAGCCAAACCACATGGCTTTAATTCGTGGTCAAATCACATGACCGTTAAGCCAAATCACATGGCTTAAAATCGTGGTCAAATCACATGACCTTATGCCAAATCACATGGCTAAAGCCTGACGAAACATTTAATTTATAACAGTCTATCAGCAATCAAATACTCAGATCCACGTTGGCCAGACGTATAGGTCTCTAAGTAGATGGAAACTGACAAAATGTTACTTATTCATCACAATCAGAATTTAAGGAATCTGCCAATTCATGACCTAGTTCAGGAGACATTAAACGTAAATTTTCATGGGATACATACAATTCATGTCCAGTATCATAAACTTTAACATTATATCTATCATTACCTTGTATTTTTGTTACTACACAGGGACCTCGAAACTTGCTGTCAAGTTTATTAATTGAACGCGGGTTTTGCTTAATCAGAACTACATCACCAATATTGAATGGGACAATTTTGGCTTTGATTTGTCAAAAAATCTCTTATTTTCTTGAGCTCGTCCATTCTGAGTTTAGCTTCCGAAAGACAAGTTTCTAGGTCCATACGCTCTACATCCTGTATCAAGGTCGATATGGCTGGAGGTGACTGATTACAACCCATGAGAAGTCGGAAAGGCGTATCGCCTGTACTTTTATTAAACGTACTGTTAATAGCTAATTGTACTTCACCAACCGCATCTTTCCAACTTCTCCTGGACGTATTTTCAACAATAGTAAAACAATTGGTCAGGACTTTCATCATACGTTCCACCTGCCCATTAGCACGACTAACACCACTAGCAATGAAATGTAATTCTATAGCCCAACGCTCGCAAAAACTTGTAAATTCTTTGCCTGTATAACTAGCAGCCTGATCACATACAATTCTTTTAGGTGTGCCGAAATTATAAATTAATTCTTTTAAACAATTGACAGTAGCTACCGCAGTATGATTATTTACCGCTTTCATAAAACAAAATTTTGTAAAGGCATCGACAAATACTACAGCGTATTGTTTGGTAGGTTTGTTTCCACTCAATTTACCAGTGGTATCCATATGCACTGTGTGAAATGGGATAGGGGGTTTGTCAATAGGATGAAGAGTATTTTGTTTAGAACCCGATTGGCTTTTATTAATTTTACATGTTAAACAATTTTCAACAAATTTGCGAGTATTTTTAACCATATTCGGAAACCAAAATTGCTCGCGAATTTTTTCAACTGTCTTTTCCCAGCCAAAGTGCTTAAGGGAATCGAGAAAAATTTGGATTAAGTGCCAACGATAACTTTTAGGGACATAAAGACATTTTTTTGCTTTTTTATCGCTTGTATTGAAAATACGATATAACAGACCATTTTCAATTTTGTATGTTGATGCTAAATCTTTATCAATAGTTTCATTCTTAATCGATTCTATTATGTTTTTGGTTTCTGAATCGCGATTTTGTTCGGCCTCCAACCAATCACTATAATTATGAACGTTGTTAATGTTTAATGTACTCTTTGTAGGATTGCGACTAAAAAAATCCGCATGTTGTATACGTTCCCCTTTCCTATATTCAATTTCAAAATTAAATAATTGTAAATATGCCCACCACCTATGAACCCGAGGAAGTAGTTCCTTTTTGTTACGCGAGGCTTTCAAAGAACTACAGTCTGTAATTACTTTAAACGGTCTGCCTAGTAAATAGTGGCGGAAATGTTTTATTGCCCTGACTACTGCTAATGTCTCTAGCTCATAAGAGTGATAACGACTTTCAATGTCCGTAGTGCTCATACTAAAATATTCTATAACTTTTAGTTCATTATTATCCCTTTGAAAGAGTATAGCTCCAAGTCCAGTGGAACTGGCATCAGTGTGAAGCTCGATAAATCTTGTTGGGTCAAAAAGTGTTAATATTGGTTCTGAAGATAAATGTCCGAGTATTTTATTACGAGCAGCTTCATGTTCTGACGTCCAGTTCCACTTGACTTTATTACGTGTAAGGTTGTAAAGGGGAATCATTGTAAGGGAAAATCCAGGAATAAATTTTCTGAAATATCCTGCGAGACCACAAAATTGACGTACTTGTTTTTGAGTTTTGGGTACAGGAGAATTTAATAATGCCCTAACTTTTCCAGGATTGGGCTTCACATGGCCATTAGAAACGACTGCCTAAATACTCAATTTCGGTTTGGAGAATTTTACATTTCTTTATATTTAATGAGAATCCAGTTTTTTGAAGCGAATCTATTACTTGATTTAAGTGTTCAAGACCCTTTTCTAGAGTTTCGGAATAAATGACTACATCGTCAATATAAATTATTACAAAATCATCAATATAAGGCTTTAATGCTGAGCTAATGGCTCTTTGAAAAACTGGGGGTGCATTACAAAGGCCAAAGGGCATTCTCAAAAATTCATACTGCCCGTCTGGCGTGACAAAAGCAGTTTTTTCAATAGAATCTTTCGCAACTGGAATTTGGTGAAAACCTGAAGCCATATCTAAAACTGTAAAATATTTTGCTTTTGCTAATTTGCTTATGTAGTCATCAATTAATGGAAGTGGGAAATGATCGCGGACAGTATTCCTATTTAATTCTCTGTAATCGACGCATAATCTATCAGAACCATCCTTTTTACGTACTAGTAGAATAGGGCTAGCAAACGGAGAATTGCTTTCGCGAATAATGTTATTGTCTCGTAATTCCTTAATGATTGCTTTAGTATGTTCACGTTCAGCTGGAGCTAAACGGTACGGCCGTCTTTGAACGATTTTTTCGGGGTTCTTTAAACGTATAACAAGTTCACCAGTGGTGACCTGTGAAACTTTGCTACCGAAGGTAAACATGCTAGAATATGAAGTTAGAATATCTTGAAGTTGCTTTTTGAATGGGGGATCAATGCTACCGTTAATATTTAGAGTTTTGAGATCAAAATTTTGAGCAAAATTAATGTTACAAGAATCGCGGGAAATAAAAGTATCATCTTTTGTAAAGGTCCCTTAATTCCGGGCGTTTCGAATAGAGTCTGGCCTAGTAGTATATCGTATTGAATGTAACTAACGGGTACAATTATAAATTCTAATTCAAGATTTAAGCCATCAATACAGATTTCACAAATCTTTTTCCGTGATGTACTAAAGGAGTTATCTCCAACGCCCTTCAAAATCGTAGATTCGTAAACAACTTTCCCTTTGACAGACTGTCCTACGGTTTCTCGCATTAATGAACATTCGGCCCCACTGTCTAACAAGCATGAGAAACAACGATCATCCACTTGTGCAGTTTTACATCTTTTGTTATCCTTAAATAGGGCATTCACATTAGTCGTTGAAGATTGTGGTTTCTCATCCTTAGCCCTTCTATTAAGACGTTGAAAACAGTTATCAAAACTATGACCCCTCTTTTTACAAAATGTGCAAGTTACAACCGACTTCGCATTATTTGATGTGGTTGCTAAGGGAGCTGGTATTTCATTTTGAGGTCTTTTAGACTTATCAGTAGTTTGACAGTCTTTCTGTAAGTGACCTAGTTTGTGACATTTGTGGCAACGCCTTTGTTTAAAATCGAAATTATTTGGTTTAGAACGTTTGGCAGAAATGTTGTGATCGGCCTCTTTAATTAATCGCTTACGTTTGTAAAATTTAGGCTCTGAATAAGCTGTGGCAAGTTTTTGGGCGTTAATCGTAACAAGTCTGAACGTATACGAAAATCCGACATACCGGAAATAACTGCCTCGACGAGACGTTGCTCAGTCATCTCCACACCAATCGCTTTCCTCGCCAACTCTCATTTTCGTGTAGCATACTCGGCGAGACTGCTGGCTTGATCACTGGTGTATTCCATAAAGAGGGTAAGGTCGTCGTAGTAGCGGGCTTCATCTGCAAACATTTCGACAAGCCTAGTTTTGAGTTCTGTCCAATTAGTCAAAGTGGTGTAATTACGACGTGACCATTCTGCAGCACGTCCCCGTAGGTGTTTACGGGACAAATTAAGAGTTTCCCTGTCAGATAACTCGTACTCTTGTTTTAAATCATCAATATTATCACACCAGACGTTTATTGTGTCGGTGCGATCGTCCGGATCAAAAACTGGTACATAAATATGGTCCAAGCTCCGAACACGAGGACCAGGTGTAGTGTTATTTGTTTTGAAAGCAGTACTACTAGTTTCAATTAGTTTAGACATCATTTCTTGCATCATAGTTTGCATAAAAGAGATTGGAACGAAACCTGTCCCTGAGTCCTGGCCTGGAGCTGTAGCGCTGGTTCCAGGAGTGTGGTGACCGTGATAAGGTTGTACCGGTGTAACATTTTGTGACCTCAAAATAGGGGATTGATCGCCATTTGCCGACTGTACAGAACTTGCGTCATTCTGTTCCAATATTCCATCTGAAGACTGCATATTTAGAGTCAAAACCTGAAATCAAACATTCATGGGCGTAGTTTATGTATGATATAGAATTATCCCACTTCTGATGTGGGAGAATAATATAAAAAACAATATAATATTATAATCAATAATTTATTAAATCCATATTTTTAATTTATAACACTGAACAAATAATTTATTATTAAATATTATGTATAATATAATTTTATAGTATAGCAAATAATTTAAATACATTTACACCTTAATAAAGTAAGCAAGACCAATAACTATTATCTATATAATTATATTACAATAAAGAGTTTTATAATAACATTGTAAAAGCTCACCTGACGAAAAGACAGTTCAGTGTTTCGTGACCGACGGCTAGACAACGTCTGATCTGTCGTCAAGCTTCGTCCGTCTTTTAAATAGTAACGAGTAAACACGTCAGTTGGCGGAGTGGGGTTTGTCAACATGATGGTTGACAGATGACAGTTGACAGATGTCAATTTTTACAACTACTGACATTATTCATTTGAAATATCGTTAACAATAATTGTATTATCCCACATATACGAGTATATATACTTAACAATAATATCTAAAACTTGGAATTACTTAGAAAATCTTTAACCACATAGTAACATTTTTCCGCCAAATAGTCTTTTGAGACCCTCTTAAATGATTCTAATTCTAATAATTTAATTTCTTTAGGTATTCTATTAAATGTTTGAATAGCCATGCAGAAAAAAAATGGTATTTACTTTTATGCTTCTTAGTCTAGAGTTGTCCGTTCGATTGCGTGGTATAGAACTGAAGACCTCACAAAGTTCAGCATTATTTTTTACGAAAACTGCGGTCTCGCAAGTCGTATATATATAAAGTGGGAGTTTTGAGAATTTTATATTTTTTGAACCATGGTAAACAGCTCTCTTTCGTTTTTAATCTGAACATAGCCTTGATGCACCGTTTTTGGGCTTTAAGGCGCGGTGAGTTGAAAATGTTGTATTTGAGGGGGTGTAGGAGATGAGTGGCGGACGTGCCGCCCCCGTAACTGTGGGGTGCATCGCGCGAATTACGTCAAAGTGCAATTTCATAACATTACAAGAGCGTAATTTCGACAGTTCCGCAATGTGCTACATAGCTAAGCGGTTTTTTGCCCATCTGGGGTAAAGCGTAGCGTCTAGTAAACTAATTGTATTTCTATTATATTTCTTAACTTACTTTTTTTTTTAAATAAATAATAATAATATGTCACTGCATATTTTTGCTTTATTGCTCACCGAATTTTTTTTGTCACCCATTTTTTAGAATCTGCACTAATATTTACGACAAAAGTACAACTTCGGGAAACTAATCATAGAGTAAAATAAATACTTAGAAGGGTCGCGCTAGCCGTTTTTGAGGTGGTAAATGGAAATAATTCTAAAGTCGCTGAATTTTTACATATGTAGAGTAGTCCCTAGTGAGATTATTATTAAGTTTTATACCATTTCTGCCTCTTGTAATTTGAGCAATTCGATAATATTTGTTTGAATAGTTGAATATTTTTTTAAATAGCCATAAAAGTGGCAAAATCGATTTAAAGTTTAAAATATGAATGGAATCATAATATCTGGGTCAGCCTCCAGAGTATAGAAATTTAATTTGCATCATTTTCGACCAGTACAAAATAAATTACTTAACCAACTTAAATGACCCATTTTTTAAAACAGTACCGGAAAAAATGCTAAAGTGTGATATGACTATTTTCTGTCTAAGACTACTAAAATAGGTCAAATTTTGAATTTTTAGCCAATTTAAGCCATTGCTATTCCAGAAATTAAGCTTTTTAGTTACCCCGAGCTAAAAACGCTAAAAAAACTTATCTATTAAATAAAATTCACGTATTCAATATTATTAAGTCATAAAGAATCTTCATTCCAAATTAGGGCCTTTTTAATAGACGGTTTAAATAATAAAATGAAAAATTGCGGTCGAAGTAGGCAGGGAATATACGCACTACAACAAACACATTACGTTCGCTCGGCGAAATTTCACAAGTTTATATTTCGCATTTTTCAGCGGTTACAAAGTCTAAGCTTGCTTTTACCCGCGACTTCGTTCTATTATACGTTATCCGGCGAGTCTTTTTAAAAAAATGTTTTACTGCTAAACTTATTTATTAGAAAATAGAAAATTTATATTAGACAATTAATTATTACGACCGACCGGAATTGAGACTGAACTGGGACTGATTCCTTTCTAGCGCTCAACAACCGTCCTGCTATCTGTTGCTGACATAGTCAGAGGGATAGTTTCAATTAAGCATTCTTGTTAACAGTGTAGGGTTATAACAACCCCCCGCGGAAGACGGAAATTCGGGGTTGAACCGAATTTCAGGTAAGATATTTCAATGTCGGTTCCTTTATTGAACCAGATTCCATATTTTTCAAACTCCGTCTGAAACCAGAATCTGTCGGTTCAGATTCTGTTTTTATATCGTCCAGTTCAATCTCATTACCTGTTGGGATTTCCATAAACCTATTATTAAATTTCTTAAAGCTAGGTATATTTAAAACGACATTATAAATTTTGAAAATAATTATTATCATGATTATGATAATGGTAAGTAAAAGAATGCCGTTGAATATAAGATAGTGTTTTTCATATTTTACTAAAATGGGTTCCTTATTTATTAATTTATCTAGTTTGGAGAGAATCTTATTATTTTCTTTGTCAAATTTTAATTCGTCTAGATTATTAATGTTTATTCCCTCATATGAAATAACATTGATTTCCTTATCTAGCTTACAGCAAAGGCGATTAGTAATACTAAAATCTAACTTAGGAATTAACACAGTAATGTTTGTTATAATGTCTGAAGTTATTAACTTCGCACCCTTTGTATTCACAACACACTTTTTAGGAGTATTCAATATTCCTATTCCGAATACTTTTAATTCACTGGTTCCCGAAGCACTGCAGTCCATATGTATTTTGCTACGAACAGTTTGTACGTATAGCCAACGATTGTTTCTGAGTGGTTGCCATATGTTTAACTCTCCCTTAACTTTTACTATTTACGGTGTCGTCAAAGCATACTATGTTGCATACATAACACAGTAAACATTTTTTTTCTTTTGAAATAAACTTTTATTTCCATGCGCTAAAAAGAATAAAATAATATTTTCCTTAAACATTTACTACGAGGACTGCACTAAAAGTATCGGGAATGGAATATTTCCACTGTTCCTGTCATATTAAAATCTTTTTAATTTAAAACTCCTTGGTTTTAAAAATAGAATACCGTTTATTTATTTAAAAAAAGATTCTCGGTCTTGTCACAAGGTCTTGTCAAACTTGTTTAGTCGTTGAGAAAATGGAATTGACTAGAGAAAATTCTAGAGCGATGATTTATTATGACTTTCGAAGTGGTTTAACACAAAAACAGTGTGTTGACCGGATGATTTCTGCATTTGGTGATGAAGCCCCATCCAAATAGCTGGTTTGCTGAATTTCAACGTGGACGTGTCAAGTTAAGTGATGATCCCCGTCAAGGTCGTCCAAAAACTGCAGTCACCCAAGAAAACGTTGATGCTGTGCGTAAGCTGATTGAGGAAGATCGACATGTGACATACCGCGAAATTCAGGCAACTTTAGACATTGGTATGAGTCAAATACAAATAATCTTGCATGAACAATTAGGTGTAAAAAAGTTGTTTTCCCGATGGATACCGCATTTGCTCTGTGAAGAGCAAAAAGCGGCTCGCGTTACTTGGTGCGTCAGAACTCTCGAAAGATTCCACGCAGGATCCTCAAATGCTGTATACAACATCGTATCAGGTGACGAATCCTGGATATACGCGTACGAACCCGAAACAAAAAACTAGTCACGAGTTTGGGTGTTGGAAAATGAGTTAAGGCCAACAAAAATTGTTCGTTCACGGAGTGTTGCAAAAAAAATGGTGGCCACGTTTGTCTCCAAAACCGGCCATGTTGCGACTATTCCTCTCGAGGGATAAAGAACGGTTAATGCAGAATGGAATGCTAACATTTGTTTGCCACAGGTCGTTTCTGAACTCCGTAAAGAGAACTGCAACCGCCGCATCATCCTCCATCACGACAATGCGAGTTCTCACACCGCGCACAGAACAAAAGAGTTTTTAGAGTAAGAAATCATAGAATTATTAGACCATCCGCCGTACAGCTCCGACCTAAGCCCTAATGATTTCTATACTTTCCCTAAAATAAATAATAAATTGCGTGGTCAGAGATTTTCATCACCTGAAGAAGCTGTGGACGCCTACAAAACGGCCATTTTGGAGACCCCAACTTCCGAATGGAATGGTTGCTTCAATGATTGGTTCTATCGTATGGAAAAATGTGTCAAATTTCGCGGAGAATACTTCGAAAAGCAATAAATACATTTTTAAACAGTAATGTTGTGTCACTTCCTTGATTCCCGATATTTTCTGTGCCGCCCTCGTAGTCTTTTCTCGCATCATCTGAGAGCCCTCATAGATTCGGGTTCGCAAATTGCAGTTATTACAGAGAGAGCAGCGCAGATTTTAGGATTAAAACAACGTAGGTGCAAGGGCACTATTTTCGGCGTCGGCAAGCATGAAAGCAGTAGCAAAGGAATGCTTACTATACAATGCAAATCATTGCATAATAATTTCGCATTTAGCATAGACGTCATCATCATGAGCAATCTTATCAAAAATCTTCCAAATGTAAATTTACCTAAGCCTTCATGGTCATACATCGAAAACATTAATTTAGCAGATCCAAAATATTATATAAAACGTCCGGTAGACTTACTTTTAGGAGCAGATGTCTACTCCAAAATTTTATTGGATGGTATTTTGAGAGTTCCGACTAGCGAGGAACCCAAAGCACAGCAGACTTATCTTGGCTGGATCCTCTGCGGCTCCGTCAAATCATATCAGTGCAACGTCATGTTACATAACAATTATGACGACTTGCAAAGATTCTGGGAATGCGAAGACATTTCCCAAGAAAAGGAGATGACGTCAGAAGATGAATTTTGTCTTCAATATTTTTCTAAAACGACTAGAAGGTAGGAGGATGGAAGATTTGAGGTGCGCTTACCTATCATAGAAGAATTGAAGCATAAATTAGGGTCATCAAAAACTATAGCATTAGCACAGTATCAGAGTTTAGAAAGAAGATTGCATCGAAATACAGCATTAGCAAATGACTATAAAAAGTTCATGCAGGAGTACATGGACTTAGGTCATATGGAACGATCAGCATCTGAAAGAAAAATGGAGTTCTACTTACCTCATCATGGAGTCATCCGAGACAGCTCCACTACAACGAAGCTACGCGTAGTATTCATTGCATTCGCAAAGTCTTCGAGTGTATATAGCTTAAATGATATAATGTACAAGGGGCCCAATCTTCAGCAGGATCTACAGCAGATAATTTTGAAATGGCGTCAGTTTAAATTTGCTTATACAGCAGACATCAAAAAGATGTACAAGCAAATTTGGGTTTTTTCCGAAGATCAAGCATATCAGAAGGTATTTTGGCGGGAGTCTAAAGACCAACCCGTGCAAGCGTATCAATTAAAATCAGTTACTTACGGAGAAAAAGCAGAGAGTTTCTTAGCAATAAATTGTTTAAAGCAGTTAGCAGCAGAAGAGAAGAAGAAGTGTCCAGAGGCAGCGAAAGAAGTAGAAGAAAGCTTCTTCGTAGACGACTTTTGTGGTGGTCATCATACTTTACAGCAGAGCAAGCAATTACAAGCAGATTTAATTGAGCTTCTAAAATTAGGAGGTTTTAATTTACGAAAATGGAAGTCAAATGACCAGCAACTTCTAGCATATTTAGATACAGAGCAGTGTGACAAGCAGACGTACGAATTTAAGCATATAGAGTCGACGATAACCTTAGGTCTAAGCTGGAATCCCCAAGGTGTTTACATTTCAATGCAAAATAGAATATTCTGAAGCAGAACCAACTAAGAGGTCTTTATTGTCCGAAATATCGAGGTTATACGACCCCTTAGGTTGGCTTACGCCCTTGAGCACGACACTGAAATTATTATTTCAAAATGTGTGGTTATCGAAAATAGAATGGGATGATAATCTCCCGCAGAATATTAAAACAAAATGGTTAGATTTACGCCAAGAGTTGCAAAATATAGACACAATATTTAAAATACAACGGTGGATCGGGGCTTCTCAAAACGACAAGCTCGAGTTTCATGGATTTTCCGACGCCTCTAGCGAAGCATTTTCGGCAATAATTTACTGTAAGGTCATAAAAAATAGCAAATCATCAGTATCATTATTAGCAGCCAAAGCAAGACTCGCACCATCAAGCAAAGTTCAGACCATCCCTAGGTTGGAATTAATGGGAGCTGAACTATTATCAAAATTGATGAGCAAGGTTCAAAAATGTTTACAAAGTTTTAGGATGGATACAGGGAGACCCATCACGATGGACAACATTTATATCCAATCGAGTTAGAGCAATAACGCAAGTAATGCCCAAATCATATTGGCACTACGTTAAAACTGACGAAAACCCGTCTAATTCAGCTAGTCGCGGCTTAAACGTGACTCAGCTCAAAAAAGATAAGCTATGGTGGAACGGCCCATCATGGTTGCCGTCATTAACAGTTAAAGAGCCAACATTAGAGCAAAAAAATAAATACAAACAATCTAATACTATAATTCATACGGATCCTCAAGCATTAAACATCATCGAACAATTATTATTAAATAAGCATAGCAACATAACTCGAGCTATTCGCATACTTGCATGGATATTACGAATAACAAAGCGCAAACAACGCCGCGAAGGATATCTCACATTACGAGAATTACAACACGCAAAAATGCTTATTGTAAGGAATGTACAGCTGGAGCAATTTAATGAAGAAATTAAACTGTTATCAAATAAAAGACCGTTATCATCAATAAGCAAAATTTTAAATTTAAATCCAATTTTAAACGACGACAAAATTTTACGAGTTGGTGGCCGTCTCAAGAACGCGAGTGTAAGTACCGAAATAAAAAATCCCATCATCATACCTTACGAAAGTCGACTTACAATTTTACTGATACAGCAAGCACATGAACTAACATGCCATGGCGATCCACGAATTACATTGGCCACTCTTAGACAAAGGTGGTATATCATTGGTGGTATAAGAGCAACCAAAAAACATATCAGAAAGTGCGTGACCTGTAGGAAAAACACACCTATTTTAGATCAGCAGCTCATGGGCGATCTTCCCACAGCACGTGTTAACCCGAGGCCAGCATTTTATAACACCGGTGTAGATTTTACAGGATACATCGATGTAAAAGCAAATAAAGGACGAGGTATCAAAACCATGAAAGGATACATAGCATTATTCATTTAAATGGTCACGAAAGCAGTACATATAGAAATAGTATCAGACCTCACGAGTTCAGCATTTTTGGCGGCTCTCAGTAGAATGGCAGCTCGTCGCGGCACGCCTCGTCACATCTTCAGTTACAATGGCACTAATTTTGTAGGAGCAAACAGATTGATGCAGGATCAATTTCAGAACATTTTCGATGATAACACTTTAGGAGAGGTAGCAAGCATGAACATCACTTGGCTTTTCAATGTAGCGAAATGGTGCCAAGCATCAGGTTTATGGGAAAGAAATATAAGAAGTTTAAAGCATCATTTAAAAAGGGTCGTGGATGACCAAAAACTTACATATGAGGAATACGCTACCCTATTAGCAAAGATAGAAGCAATCTTAAACTCTAGGCCCCACTGCGCGCTCACATAGGACCTAGAGGACTAAGACTATTTGACACCAGCACACTTTCTAGTCGGCAGACCAGAGTTAACTATCATAGAAACAGAGCAGGATGCTAGGTCAAGATGGTATTTAATATCAAAAATATATTTCGATTTGTGGAAGAGATGGAGGATCGAATATATGACTCAGCTCTCAGTAAGATCGAAATGGTTAAGAGCACGAAGTAATCTTTAAGTTGGCGATTTAGTCACTATTCAGGACGAGAATATGCCCCCCGGCAAATGGCTCATGGGGAGGGTATTGGAGCAGTATCCCGGAGAGGACGGATTGGTTCGTGCCGTCACTCTGAAAACAAAAAACGGAATTATCAAAAGGCCAGTAGTTAAATTATCATTGTTACCTTTCTCGAACGCAGCAAGCAACGACCGTGAAGAAGAATCTGAGGCACAAAAAGAAGCGAAAAAACAAAGAAAACCTATCAAGCAGAGTAGTTTCACGTCCATGGCGATAGCATTTATATTATTTATGTCGATTGTGACGACTTCTTATGCAGTTAAAAATTTACCTAGCAACATGTCTCTATATTTTGATTATACCGGAAGTGCAAAGATCATTCGGGATAAGTGGACTCTCATAGCATACTACAATATGTCTCCGTACTGGGAAGGATTCACCGCAGCAAAAAAGTTCGTTAATTATACAGATATAATATGTAGTTATATTCCCGACTATGACTATTGTCTCGTCAGCAAATCAGCATGCAGAGATCAGTGGATTCAGCTGAAGGATGAGTCCCAATATTTTTATTTTGTCTGTAATACATATCAGTTCAAAATCAGCGTGGAACGTATTACCGATTATTTACCGAACGCTAACGTAGACGTGTCTTTGTTAACGCACTTGAAAGCTCTCCCGCTAGCAGATACTGACTTTTCGCGCCCGGGTGATGTGGATATTCTGATCGGGGCTTCAGTATTCCCGCATTTGCTATTGCCTAATATAGTACGTAGTTATCAATATGATTTACCTCCCGCTATTGAGACGGTGTTTGGATTTGTGATTATGGCTTCCGTACCTACGTCGCATACGTCTCATTATACTACGTCTTGTTGCTCTGTGCTTCAAGAAAATAATATTAATTCTCTCGTCCAACGATTTTGGGAGCTTGAGGAATTGACAGCACCGCCCTCGATGATTCATAAGGATCTCGAATCCCGCTCTCGCTACCGCACCCGCTGCCGCTACCGCGCCTACTATCGCTACCACTCACGCTGCCGCTTTCGCGCGCACTCCCGCTATCGCTACCGCGCCCGATATCGCTACCGCACACGCTATCGTACCCGCTGCCGCTACCGCGCGCGCTCCCGCGCTCGCTACCGCTAGTGCACCCGCTACTGCTACTGCACCCGCTACTGCTACTGCACCCGCTACCGCTACCGCACCCGCTACCGCGCGCGCTCCCGCTCTCTCTACCGCTACCGCACCCGCTCTTGTTTCCGTTACCGCTTCTCCTTCCGCTCTATTCATGGATGACATTGTTTGTAGCGTTATAAACGTCCCGCTCGAAGTTTCGCTTTGTGAAGAGCTTATTCAGCTTTTTAAGCGAGGCCAATTTGACCTTGTCAAATGGACAAGTAACTCTCAATACGTTCTAGCACGAATACCTGAGTCGCACAAGGCTTCTACAGATATTGAGTTTGAGAAGTCTTTACCGCATAAGGTTCTTGGCTTACGCTGGAACAGAGCCTGTGATTGTTTTCGGTTCGACGTCGCGACACCTGATGGTAAGTGCGCTAAACGCACTATGTTGTCCACAGTGGCTCGACTATGGGACATAATGGGTTTCGTGGCTCCCACCATTTTATACGCCAAGCTCTTAATAAAAGAGCTGTGGCTATCTAAGTGCGAGTGGGATGACGCACCACCCGATCACATAGTCGCAGCTTGGAAGCAGTTTTGCGTTGAGCTTCCCCTACTCAACCAAATCAATATACCGCGTCATCTAGGATTGGTCGATGGTTGCACTGTCAACTTAATAGGTTACGCTGATGCTAGTGAACGAGCTTACGGAGGAGTCGTGTATGTACAGGTCGGTATTGATTCTAACTACGCTGTTCAGCTAGTTTGTGCTAAGTCTAGAGTCTCGCCGGTTAAAACTATTTCAGTTGCGAGGCTGGAATTATGCGCGGCCCTTCTGTTATCTCGACTACTTCGCAGAGTTCAAGACACATTTTCGTCTCACTATCCCATTAAGGGAATATACGCGTTTACGGACTCCAAGGTGGCCCTCTCTTCGATTCGTTCCTCTTCGCACCGGTGGCATACCTTTGTCGCAAACCGCGTTACTAAGATAATTGAATTCATCGCCCCCGCTTGTTTTAATCACGTCGCAGGTACTGAAAATCCTGCCGATTGCCTGTCTCGCGGTATTACTCCTGGTAAGCTTCTAAATCATTCATTGTGGCTTCATGGACCCACCTGGATTTCCCATGATCCGTCGGAGTGGCCCATTGAACCCTTTGACCACGATACGGGAAACGAAGACGTACTCGAGCGGAAATCTATGTCTCACCCCGTAGTCGTGGAAATTGTGGAATCCCCACTATACACACTCGCACTACGCATGTCATCGTGGTCTAAATTACTACGCGCCATCGTTTATTTCTATATGTTTCTTAGGTTATTACCTAACGGGACTTTTATTTCAAGTTCCGATCTTGAATTACTTGTTCACCCGCGCTTCTTAAACTTAAGCCGTTCCTTGATCGGCACGGTGTAATACGCGTTGGTGGTCGTCTGTCGAATTCGGACGAACCGTACAACTATAAGCATCCTTATCTTCTACCACGTCATGATCATGTAGTAGATCTCCTTTAGTTTGGGATCTAGATAATAAGATTAGTTGTTATTACTTCGCTTTAGTTAATTAATAATACCGCTGTCTTAATCTATGGATAGATTATGCGATAATGGACACACCTAATATAGCTAAATTATTATTATTTTTATATTTTTTAAAGGCAATCCTTTAATTCCGGGGGGAAATGGTAGCGCCATCTAAGAGCGTCGAACGCCAATATGAATGGCATCTCATAATATCAATAGATAAGCAGTATTTCCCCTCCCTTCCCTATCCGACGCAAACCGAAGAAATGCGAAGAGACACGACAGCAATACATGGCAAGTCGTCGCCGAGAGTGCGTGTGCGATGGCCGACGCCGCATGTGTTATTGGACTTTTCCGCTAATAATTCCCGCCCTCGAAAGTGAGATATATTCCTATAGGAACGTGATAAGAATTCTAGAAAGACTAAAGTGTTGTGAACAGAATGAAGTGACGAAAACTCCAGCTGCAAGACGCCATTCACCGAAACTAGTACGGTAAGCGTATCCCTTTGTACCTTTCCATTACATCTAATTATTACTGCTTATTCACCTGGCGACGCCAGATACCTTCTGAAATTGTGTCCACAAAAATATCAAAGAGAAATTATTCGCTAAACGCCAGGCAAAGGTGGCCCGCGTGGCCAGCACCTTTTATCCCATTGTTTATACACGACATGGGTACTAAGGAATCCGATGAAAATTTCAATACTTGGGGTAATCAATAAAAGCTATTATCATATAGCGTTTTCGGCATCTTAAACTGCTCTGGGATAGGGCAGTCGAATAGATACGGAAATAGTCGAAAGAAACCAATTCACGAATCACTACATTTCCATATTCTTCTTATAGATATTTGACAAAATGTCAAAATACTGATTTGGACATTGATATTCGCCTATTTCCGTACACGGAGCCCTGCCCCGGGGCAATTTTAGATGCCGAAAACGCCAATAGGCAATATTACCGTACTGATAGTGTTATCAATTTAATGAGGGTGTTTGATATTTTTTCTGCCGTTAGGGAGCAGACCCAACGCACACAAAGCGTCATCTGGTGGCGTAAGTGGTATCAAAAATGGTTAATAGGAATTTTCGATTCTTTTTCTGTCACCAAGCGGCGCTTGGTCGCCCGACGGTCCTTGTCGTATCAAAAAGCTGTCAGATGTCACGAATTTAAAAACCCTCATTAAATTAATTTTGCTTAAATCACATATTAATGAAAATTACAATTGATCTACAAAGTATGTTCTTTATGTACTCATAAGCAGGTTTGAGCATAATTAATCACAATAATTACATCTTAACAAAAATATTCTTTGAATATATATTTTATGATTTACGCTAGAAATTACAAACATTTTTACAATTATTTGCGAAATTAAGATTTTATTACAAAGCAAGTTATGTGACTGGCCCTGGTTTCCGCTGGGGCCGCGACTAATTTGACACAGGCTATGCAAAAAGTTTCTGATGGTGGCACCAGTAAAATGTGTTACGAGTTAAATGCTAGTTTGCTCACATGGGGTCGCATGATGTAGTCACCAGTTAAAGAACGCCACGGTCATCATTATAAGAAACTCGAATGGCGTCGTTGTACTTTCGAAGTGAGCAAGGCCGGCAAGGGTCGCGGCTTATAACCTTTTAGCTATGCTTAAAATTAATGTCTATTAGACCTATTATGTATAAAAATTGTGTAAAATATTTAAATAACAAGTGATATGTTTTGTATATTTCTTTTTACTTTTTTTTAATAAAATTTAAAAGTACTGATATAGGCTACATCATATTTTCTTAAATGATTTGAATAACACTCATGAAACTGATAAGCCAAGTCGTCGTAATATCAACAAATAAAATCCAAATCACTGAGCAAAAATAAGAGTCCAATGATATAGGCAGGAGTCGTCGTTATAACACTGATTTTAAAATTACAGAAAAGTCTAAAAGGAATGTATACATGCAATACCGAACAAGTCGAGTTACGCACTAAATTGTAAATACTTGCCTTTGGTATGTGCCCCGTCGCGAGAGGAAAGGTACAATGTATTAACATTATACTCTTCTCTCGCTCGCTTACACTCTACCTGTGTCGTAATAAACAAAAGATGGGTAGCATGGGCCAGGTAGTAAATGCCAGGCTCAGGTAGTAAATACTGGTATTACACGATCTTTACTGTAGTAAAAAGGACTCTTTTAGAACGCCTGTCACCGTCTTGGTCACCGTTTAAGACAAGATAAGATTTTTTTAAATTTTCTGTCTGTAGATAAAATTATGTATTATATCATTTTTTAAACTGTATTAATTGCGCATATTTTTGAAACAGATGGCCACTTAGGTCTTCATACTATTTTTTTTTCACGAAAGGCTCCCAAACTTTGTCAAAATTATTTATTTATCAAATTTCATGCTAAAAATTTAAGTTGCTATTTGTTTTTCCAAAAAAGTACAATAGATATTCATACTTTTTACTAGAAATACTATGAGGAATATAATAAATAAAATAACACCAAAAATGCAGCAAATTTCATCAATTTGCAGCAGTGGTGTACATGAAAGTACAGTAAGGTCAATAAAAACGTTTTTTTTATAAAACTTAATATTTTTGCTTGCTGCTTGCATGCTTTAGCCCATTTTCTTACATTTAACTTCATATTAGGCCAAAAATGACGCTGAGCTACCATATTTCTGGTAGCCCTAACACCTGGATGACTCAAACTATGAACACTATTAAAAGCTCATTTTCTAATTTTTTCTGGCAAATGTGGTCTTATAATAATATCATTAGAAATTTCGCAATAAATTCGCTTACTAGAATAAGGTAATAACATTTACTTTAATTTAATATTGATAATGATACTTGGACAATGCATCAATTGCGAAACATACTCGTCTTTCAGTTAAGCGTCAGCGATTTCGTCGAAGTCGAGTACAGTCGGACATAAAATTGTTTCGATTTCTGGCCACGATATTATCTTTTCCCGAAATATGCCGAATATCAACCGTAAATTCGCTAATCAAAAGAAGATGCCGCGCCCTTCGCGGTGTTTCCCTATCCTCTTTACCTATTTTTGAAAAGGCGTGACATAAAGGTTTATGGTCTGTGAACACTGTCAAAGGTCGACCTTCAAATAATTTTCTAAAATATTGGATAGACTTATAAGTAGCAAGCAATTCTCGATCAAACGTAGAATACTTCTGTTCAGTTATCGATAACTTTTTAGAGAAGTACCCTAGAGGTTTCCATGTACCGTTAACACTCTGTTGCAATACTGCTCCTAAGCATGTATTAGAGGCATCTGTCATTGACGCGAGTGGAACATCTGGAAGAGGATGAGATAAAAAAGCGGCTTGTTGAAGGCCGTTTTTACACTTTAAAAACGCTTCCTCAGCTACTTTTGTCCACACAATTTTTGTTTTATCATTTTTATTTGCGTTAACTAAATATTTATTGAGTTCACTCTGATAAAAAGCTAATTTCGGTAAATGAGGTCTATAAAAATTTAACATTCCTAAAAATCGTCTCAAATCGTTAACAGTTTCGGTTTGGGAAAATTTACAATTGCTTCGACTTTTTCATTTAGCGGCTTGATAACTTCATCGCTAACTTCGTGACCTAAGAATTCTATTAGCGACTGTCCAAAACAACATTTGATTGTTTGACAAAACAACTTATGTTGATAGTGATACCTTTCGAAAGGGGGCGGTCGTCTCAATATGATGTATCACGTTATGTGAAGGCGTTTCCGTAAATGACACTGGTTTAGTTAAATCGGGATATTTACTCAACATATCAAAATATGGATGACTCTCAACGATCGATTATGATCTTTATAACAAAGTAGACTGACCAATTTTTACAACAGGCGCTGATCTACTCATATCAGTAATCTGATCTATGAATCTACGACGGTGCATGTCAACTAAAATTTTATGGTGAGCTAAAAAATCTGCACCTGAAATTGGCTGCGTGACTCCAGCTATAATAAAATCCCAGCGATAGGGACGTCTTAAATTAATATCTACTACTAAAGTTTTAACACCATATGTTTCAATTTCGGTGCCGTTAGCGGCGTACAATTTATAATTAGCTGGCTGCAAAGATTTAAAAATATTCTTGCTCACCGGAAGCACGGAGACGTTGGCACCTGTGTCTATAAGAAAACGCAGACCAGAGTTGCGATCGGTGACTGATACGCGGCTGTAGTGGACGATAGTACAGGCCTCCGCCGGGGGCTGCACCTCCTCAGCTAGTTTCCCGACGTGGAGGGGGCGGCCGAACTGCTGTTGCTGCCAGCTTCCCTCGGTCTCCATGCGCATTGCTACTCGCAGTGACAAGAATTTTGGCGAAACTTGTAGTGGTACCTGCAGAGCCACTGCGTCGATCTCGGGTTGCGGCCTCTTGTAGTTGAACGTGGGCGGACAAACTGACGGTTTCTGCTGCTGCTCCGTCGGCCTCTAGATCGGTCGCGCATCATGTTGGCCAAACGTATATTTATCTTGGCCAATTCGGCCGAGATGCTGTCGATTTCCTGGTCTTCATAGCGTTCCGCAGCTCTTGGTTTGTGTGACACTTCTGTCAAATGTGACGTGCGAGTGGCTTCAGCGACGCTGTCGGTGATGACCGCTAGGTTGTTGAGGTCCTTTGTGTCCGAAACAGCCAACACCGCACGGATCGTTTGTGGCAGAGCACCTTGAGCGTGTGGTCAGGAATCTTGTCGTGAGCTAAATCTTGCATGCGATGCAGTTTTTGGGAGGGTTTTTAGTCTCCCAGCTCCATTTCGCCGATCAATTTCTCTATCTGCCTGGCCATAGAGTCTCCAAAGATGCGGAGTAATTTTGACTTGAGCGCCTCAAACTTTCCAGTGTCTGGCGGCTTTGCCAGGAAATACGATATTTGTATGATTACCTCCTTTGGGAGTTTGGAGACTACCAAATCACTCGTCAAACGTCTCTCATCGCTCAACTTCTTAGGGGCCAATATCGCTTGCACGCGGATGAACCAGATCCTCGGGTAGTTTATCAAGAATTCTGGTATTCTAAATGACACGGTAACGGACAACTTGTCTGCTGGCGGCACTGGGTGACTTACTGTCGGCGCTGGGTGCCGGCTGGCTGTTCGGTAGCCATTCTTACTAATATTATAAAGGTGAAAGCGTGGATGCTTGTTACGCTTTCACGCAAATACTACTAAACGGATTTCGATGAAATTCGGTATGGTAGAGTTTAGACTCTGGATTAAAACATAGGCTACTTTTTATCCCGGAAAAGTAGTGTTCCCGAGGGATACTATACTTATGCGGGCGGAGCCGCGAGCAACAGCTAGTAGTTTTTAATTATAAGATTTCTAATTTATTATAAATCATTCGTGATACCCCAATAATTACTCGCTTTTTCACCAAAATATTGTAATTCTTTATATTCACCAAACTCGTGTTCTCGGGGTCACCAATGTGGGGTATACTTTATGTTGGAGAGATGAATGAAATGTATAGTCCCGATAGTATTATATTGTCTTATCACTTATTACGTACATACAACGTTTAGCTAAATATACCATTTAGATCGGAGGTTAGGACGAGACTCGCTACTTAACATTGGAAATATAATATTGAAATGACTTGGAACCAAGAGTGCAAGCATGACTTTTGTCCACATAAAAGGGACCACGTCCCTACATCAAACAATAGTTATTAAGTAAGTTCCCTTAAAATGGAGTCAAATTGTGATTTTCCTACCTATGAACAATAAAGGTACGGCCTGTATTATGTTAAAAGTAATTAAATGCATTTTAATTTTTATGATTTTCCTTGTTTATATAATTATTCTACTTCCATTGCTTAAATGTAGTTACAAAGATAAATACAATTTTATCATAAGTTTGTTTCAGGAGGTATCTTTTGGTAATATTCATAATGAACGCCACAAAATTATTACTACCACAACAATTTCGAATGTATTTAAAAAGATACATTAGTACACCGAACAAAAATATTGATAATGTTGTGAAAAAGAGAAATGAAAATGCAAGTTTTAATGTAAGTTTACCTAGTTATATAAATTAATGTTTAAAGAATTTATTCTCATAAACGATACAATATCCACTTATATATGTTATTGATTGTACTGTAGGTTCTTGGTGGAAATTCATGTTTCACAGTAATAACACACAGGACTTCTTGCACTATTTCCACTTTAATAAGTATTTTACATTAATTTTAATATATTACACGACCGGTTTCGACAAAGTCTCCAAATATCCACTTACCTACATGACAACAAGATATTAGTTTTATGCTTAAGATAGTAAAATTCGATCCTATACAAATGACTTTTGCAAAACATTTTTTTTACAAGAACTACGGAGAAATCAAAAGGAAGGGCAATGATTTTGGCAGTCTATGCGTATGTATGTATTTATCTGTGTATATTATGTATGTGCGTATGTATGCTGTATGTATGTTGGTGTGTATATTTGTTCCATCGTAGCTAATAAACTACTGATCAGATATTAATGATTAAGGTGTCAGATGTCAATAGATTTGTAATAATGGCCCGGGCAACATAGGCTATACAATTCTCGTAGTCGGGTTGTAGTTTGTAACTTTTGATTACACTAGATTAAAATTAAAAATACTTATGAAAATAGTAATTAACGAGAACAGTATTAGGTTTGTGCGGAACAATTTTGAATAACATAGTTAAATAGTTGGTGTTTATATAACGATTTTATTTTATTAATCGAGTTAATATTTTGAAATTATACGAGTATTAAGCGAGTTAAACGAGTTAAAAACTATTAAACGAGTTAATATTTGTAATATGGTCGGGTAAACTATTATAAAGTTGTGCTCCTTCAAAAGTGATGCTCTTTTTGGAACGTATTTTAGGTAAAACTAATAAATTTGGCCGGCGATTGCTTCGAGTACTTATTTGTGCTTTTTTTGCATTACCCAAAATCTCAGTAAGAAATAGTAGATGTGACTTGACGAGGGAGATACAAATATTGAAGCGTAGTTTTGTTAGTTTATAGAGCCTATTAAAGATGATAGCTTATTAATTTTAGAATCTATTTGGTTATTCCATGTAAGATCTCCAAGATATCCATTCTCATGCCTAGGTATTATTCGTTTTTTTTTATTGGGGTGTTGTCTACAACTAGTGGATCATGTGTTGGGATAATTTTGTTTTTTGAGCTAAAAATTATGTAACACTTTTTGAAGACATTGATTGTTAGAAGATTGTATTTAAACCAATCCAAAAGAATATTTAAATCACTTTGTGCTTGTTTGATGCTATCGTGAATATTAGCTCCAAAGTAAAACAGACAGGTATGGTCTGGAAATAAAGTTAAGTAACCTTGTAGTCCTATTTTATCAATATTTTTTAAATATATTAAGAAAAGAAGTGGTCCCAAAATCGATCCCTGCGGGACACTACAGGTAATAGGGAGAGGTTTACTCCGGCAATTATCAATTTTTACAATTTGTAATCAGTTTTTTAAGTAGGATTCTAACATTCTTAATGCTTTGACTTTAATTCCTATAATTTTAATCTTTTCTATTAGTAATTAATGGCTGACAGCATCAAATGCTTTTTTTTAAATCAATAAAATACAATGTTATATTATTATAAAAATACAATATTTTTCTTACCTATGTTCTCTTTTATTTTAATTACTAGATCAATTATGGCTGCTTTAGTACTACTTTTTGTTCTAAAACCGTATTGTCTTTGTTAAATTAAGTGAAAATACTTCAAATAATTAGTTAGTCGTAAAGTGGAAAAAAATTAAAGAATTTTAATAGGATCGGTAAATTGAAATTGGGCGGTAATTTCCGGAAACTGTTTTGGGACCTGATTTGTATATGGGCGTCTTTTTGGCAATTTTTAAACTGTCTGGAAATTCACCATTTGGCAATAGTTTATTGAAACATTTAGATAGTTTATAACAAATGTAGTCCTGTAAGCATTTTATAGTTTTAGTATTAATTTTATCAACTCCACAGCTTGTATTTGAGTCAAGATTTTTAATGATATTCATAACTTCCTGGCTAGTGCACAAAGGAAAGTTATGAAGTTCAATAGTGGTTACTTTATTGTAATCTGATGATCTAAGACCATCGTGGTACCTTTTTGGTATTTGAACTGCTAGTATGGTAGTAATGAAATGAGTAATGATTAAAATTTTCGAAAATCTCGTCTAAATTAGTAATTGTTTCCGAGTTTATTATGATTTTTAAAGGAACATAACTTTTTACAAATTTATTATTAGTTAAGTTATTCATAGAGGACCACATTTTCTTAGGATTATTAGTACTTTGTATATAGTTTATAATAGTATGAATTCTTATTCTTGATTTAATTTATCTTGTATTTTTTATCTTTATATCTTGGCGAGTTAAGTGATCATAGCCAAGGTGTTGTGGAACAAAATCATTTTTTAAGTCTTGTCTTATGAGTCTCATAGTTTTTTCTAAAGTATTTTATCCGAGGAATCTCGGAGTCATGCTAGATAGTAAATTATCTTTCATTGAGCATCTTGACCAAATAATAAGTAAAGCGTGGATGTTACTCGGTTTTATTAAACGTAACACTAGAGACTTCAGAAAGGCAATTAGCATTATTACCTTATTCAATGCCCTAACCCGTAGTACTTTAGAATATGCTTCTGTAGTCTGGAACCCCCACTACATAACACACATTCAAAGAATCGAGAGGGTCCAACGTTCATTTACACGTTATCTTTCATTCAAAGATAAGACGTGCCCTTACAGAGCAAGCTACGAAAATCGTCTTACGCATTTTAATATCTACTCCCTTGAGTGTCGCAGGTTGGTGTCTGACCTATGCACCTTGCACAAAATAGTTAACAATAACTTTGACTCAACGAGTCTATTAGAAATTATCAACCTATACGTACCTAGATGCCTTCCCAGAAATCCCGTAAAAACTTTTTCAAACAGTCCCGCTAAAACCAACCTAGGAAAATACTCTCCCCTAAACCGACTAACAGACTCCTACAATAAACTTACTTCGTACGATATAGATATTTTCCATGACAATCTAGATAAGTTCAAGAAAAAATTATATTTGTTAATTAAGGATAATAATATAATGAGTAATTGACATATATTTAATATTAATTTAATTTATTGTGTATTGTTTAGGTTTAATTTAGTTTTAGTTCACATTGTAATTTAATTCTTAATTTTTGACATTTCCCCTAAATGCGCGTGATAATCTTTTCATTATAATTAAATTTAAGGACATTTTAATGTATATTATTTAATGGTTTTAAGCAATAACTGAATTCTATTGACATTCCCTTAATTTTGTTACGTTGACGTGTAAAAATAATACTTTTAACAAACTATAATTTAATTAATTGTAAATGATATTAATGTAATTTTGTATTTAATATTAATCAATTAAAATAAAGTTTTGCTATTACATATAATAGGTATTCTGTTAACTGCACGGAGAACTATATTAATTGTAAATGCTGTGTACACCTGTAATTAACTTTTGTTTTAGAATAAGTATACCTGTAAAGAAATGATGTAATTTTGTAACAATAAGTTGTTGGTGTATCAATTTAAATAAATAAAAAATAAAATAAATTGACATATTGAAAATCTTAGACAATCTCTGATTAGACTCTCCCGTGTGAAGTTTAGCAAGCACGGTTGCGAGAGCTCTACCTGCCTTATTTTTATGCCGCTGAGAAATACTAGGTCAACTTTCAAGGATTTCCTGGAATTGGGATTTTGAAAGGCCTATATTATAAAAATGGAAAACAGAATCATTTATTGAAGAACGCCTATCGAAGTCTAAAAAAACCTTTCGAGTTCTTAACATGTCCATCATGTCTTTTAGATGAGACGGGCAAATCAGCTTTGTACCCGACGAGTACGAGATTAATTTAAAAAAAAATAAAGAGATATTTTGCCACATTGGATCTTCTACCTTATACTCTTCACATACGCGAGTGCCACGTGGTATATACCTCGTCTTGCCATAAATACTGAAACACAGAAAAAATATTTTTTTTATTGCAAATAACATTTATTACTTTTACAGTGTCTTAGTTTAATACATAAATATACAACAATTTAAAATATAAAATGCTTATTCGAAGTAGTCTCCATTGGCTGCAATACAGTCCTTTAAACGTTGAGGCCAGTTATCAATAGAAGCACGCACTCTTTCCATGGAAAAATTCTTCACTGCCAATCGTACGGATTGTTTTAGGGACTCCAATTTATCATGGCGTTTAGAGCAAGCCGTACTCTCTAAAACTGACCATAAATCATAATCCAGCGGATTAAGATCTGGACTAGACGACGGCCAGTCTTCAGCTCTGATGAAGTCCGAAACGTTCGTTTCCAACCAAGACGGCGTAGACCGAACTTTATGACCCGGCGCCGAGTCTTGCTGGAAGGACCATTCTTGGTTATTGAATATGGTGTTGTTAAGGGGCTTCACTACATTTTCAAGAATGGTATCTTAATACACTTGTGGCGATGTTTTGATACCTTTTTCACAAAAGTAAGGCTCAGTCACTCCTTTATAGCTAAAACCCCCCAAAGTCGGATAGTGCCCACGTTGCACTCTGTCGACTAATTGAGAAGCTTCCTTAGAGCTTTGAGCATAAATACGGGCATTATGTTTGTTAAAATGTTGCTCAATTGTAAAAAAATCTCATCCATAAACAAATTTTTTCTGTGATCTCTCTTTGCGTACCGCTTCAGTAGTTGTTTCGATTTTACCACCCTATTCTTTTTTAAATTATCAGTTAAGAAATGACCAGTACATAGTATGCGACATGGTTCTAGGTGCTATCTTCATCTCCCAAGATAAAAACTTTTGCTTTCGGACAGGATTTCTTCGAATTCTTTCCCTTACTGCTTTGACCACCATTTTCGTTTTCGTTCGAACACTACGTGGACGGCCAGATCTTTTTATGTCACAAACAGAGGAAGTCTTATTGTTCCTATTAATAACCCGGTACACAAACATTTTACTAATACCAAGCGTATGGAGAGTTTTAAAAATTGCATTTGGCTCCATACCTACATTGTGTAATGCAATCACAGCGATTCGGTTCTCTTTATCTCCCCACTCCATTTTAATATCGCAAAATAATGTACAATGTATTGGCGCCAAAATGAGAAAACCCAATGAACAATCATATAAAAATTATAGATTCCAAATACAAATGTAATATTTTGTTTATTTTTAATTGTAACAGTATTTATGGCCAGACTAAGTAAAAGCAGCAGAGCGGGACAGAGGATGACGCCTCCTCTGGCTCTGCCGACGTAGGACAGATTTTTAACATGATATACCTACTTTGCAGAAAAACTCGTTGATTTACAACTATATCAATAAATCGAAAAGTAATAAACATTACCTCTCCTTGCCCGATGCTTTAAACTTTTGGCTGAAAATACCTCAAGATAAACTTCAAGCAATCAAGGCAATTTTGGACTATGTATTGCAAGCAGTCATTTTGTAAGTACTTTATTGTGTTTGTTAAGCGTACATACTTAAAGGGATAAATCACAAGGCTGTAACTATATTGTTCGGAATCCGGAAGGCCGGAGAAAATTCAGAGCATTGAAAATAGAACTCTGGACTAATACAATAGGGATGTTGCCTAGTGTGGATTGACATATGCTTACAAATTAAGTTTTATATTTTATTAAGTTGAATAGAGAAATATAAATCTAAAAGAAATAGTTATTTAGTTTGACGATTAAAAATTCTAAGCAAAAAAATATTGCCTCGCAAATCGATTTGTTACGTCACAACTGCTACCGCCATACATTTTTAATGACTTAATGTATGTAATTTTTAATGTATGGCGAGAGCAACTCGTAACGTCACAGGCCGATATATCGCTCTCTTTCATAATGTAAATTTAAATTGTTTATTCGTTACTTTTTAAGACATACGAAAATTGGCTCTATATTGTTTACTAGCTGTCCCGACACACGTTGTTCTGTCTTAAATATGAACTGGAATGAATAAATAACTACATCTACAATGCAACCTACGTCCTAGTCCTACACCTACACCTATAACCTACAGCTTTTCCAATATTCTCACCGTTTAAACCATCCCTGAACTTCCACAATTATTTCAAGACCAAAATTAGCCAAATCGTTCCAGCCGTTCCCGAGTTTCAGCGAGAAATTGGAATTGCAATCCATTTTTACGTCCCTCGAGAACGGGTTAAAAAGTATCCTATCTCCGTCTCCGGGTTCTAAGCTATCACTGTTTGTGAAATTGCGGATTCTACCTTTGATATGCTTATATATTAGAGATATTTGTGTTTTTGTAAAGCAACATCGCACTACTATCCAAAAAATGCTGATGTTAATAATAGAAGTACTAAACCAAGACATTTATATAAATTGTATCTGCCACAGTGCCGCTTTGATGTCTATAAGAAAAATGTGTACATCAACGCCATTATAATTTTTAATAAGTTACCCGACCATTTTAGAACTTTAAATGGAAATAATTTTAAAAGAGAAATAACAAAATTGGCTCTTAAATAATTGCTTTTACACATTAAATGAATATATGACATTTAAATAATTAATTATAATGTAATGAATTTGATTTATATTAAAAAATCTGACATGACATTACAGCAATAAATACCAATTTAATAACACAAATTATTATAAAAAATTATATGACATTAATAAAGTTGATACTCTGCTAAGCTATATTGTAAAAATTTCAAATAATTCATAATTACTTGAGTTTTAATTTCATTTTTAGTTTTATTTTGTAGTAATATTGCATATTGCACGCCATTGTGATGGCAGAATATTAGAATAATAAGTAATTTTGTAAGACCACTGTACCTACAACATTCTTGCAATAAAGGGATTTGATTTGATACCTCCTCACCAATTTTTAGCCAAATCGGTTCAGCCATTCTTGAGTTATAAATAGTGTAACTAACACGACTTTATTTTATATATAGAGATTAACAAATTGTCTAACATCGAATAGACGAAAAAATATTTGTTGGCAACATACCTATAGAGTTGAAAATCGAATATGTGTGTCGAGTTGTCAGATTTGACATTAACATTTGACTTGACACTCGTGTGTTCGATTTTCAGCTCTATTGTATTAGCGCAGAGTTCTATTTTCAGTGCTTTGAATTTTCCCCGACCTTACTAATGCGGACAAAATAGTCCCGGCCTAAATGTTTAAAAATCGCCTTTCGGCGATTCGCTCACTAAGATTGCGCCCACATGCGTTGTTTAGATTAGATGACGTGCAAGATGGCACCCAGTTCCGCCGCAACCTGCCGTCGGCTCATAGGATCTATGGCGTGCCGTGGACAGTGAACTCCTCCCTGTTCTGTCTCATCGCCGGGCTCAAAAATACTGTAGACCTAAACAATCCGGCGGTACGTAGGTTACTTACGGTAGTTATTATGTTGTATTTCAAGTCAAGCAAGGTACCTAATTAGAAAATCAAAAACTTGTTCAAACTACAAAGCAGGTACTAACTAGGTACAGTCGCTGACAGATGCGGTGTACGACTTTTAAACCTTATTGCAAAAAATAAGTTCGAAAAGTAACGGCCTGCCGGCCGTTTAGTACACAAACTCATACACACCTACCTGCCTACTTAATGAAAAAGTGAAATACTCATAAAACTCTATCGCTGATTTCAGGCTCTGGATGTATTTTGCGAGGAAATAATGTCTACTCTAGATGGAATTGCATTAGATCTTTACTGGAGAGACGCCTTTGTTTGTCCAACTGAAGACGAATACAAGGCAATGTCTTCGAAAAGTAAGTTATAATTGCGAACATTTCATCTTACCTAAATAATAATAATGTGTTCTTGAGTGGAAATGATTATTTTTAAACAAAAAATGAAAACCGACTTCCAAAGTAAAAATGAACAAAAAAGTATGAAATAATTCTTAATTTCTTAATAATTTAAAAAATTATAAAGATTGAGTAAGAAATAGTTAACATTTTACCCGAATTTAAAAGGGAAATTATTTAGATAATAAGAATTATTTCATACTTTTTTGTGCTTTTTTACTTTGGAAGTCGTTTTTCCTTTTTTGTTCAAAGATATATGTGTCGTTGTAAAAGACTATAAAAAGTACCTAGCATCATAATGTGATGATGATGATGATTACTGTAATTGACATAGTGGCATATGCTTGCAGTTCTTAACAACGCCGAAATCCCCAAATATGTATCTATAAGGACTCCGGAGTTATGTTCAGTAATTTTTGATCCAGGATGTACCTTGGTAAAAAATCTTATTTTCTGGTAGCATATGCTTGGGTTACTTCAGAAAAAGTCAAAATCACTAGATGTGTCCATATAAATTTCGAGGAGTTCCCTCGATTCCTCATGGGCCCATCATCAGGTATCATATCTTGGTATCAGAAGGACCAAATTGGGATTATACCCTATACAAATAAAATTATTTTGAAAATCGGTCTACAGACGGCGGAGTAATCGTTGAACATAGAAAAAATATACAGCCGAACGTATAACCGCCTCCTTTTCTGGAAGTCGGTTAAAACTAGCCCGTTGTCTCCCACTATTTGTCACCTCTGGTAGACAAATATTGGTAGACATCGAGAATAGACAGAAAAGATTACTTTTTCAGAAACTGCATCACTCTATTTGTTACAATACGGCCTGATGCAGGTGTTCAGCCAAGACAGAAGAGACTATCGGGAGCTTCTGGTCACCCTTGGCCTTTATTACCAAATAAGAGACGAGTATACCAACCTCGTTAAGCTAGAGGTAATAGAAATAAAATACAAAGAAGTGTTGTGGCGGGATGCCATTTAATAGGCTATTTAATTTTTGACCAACAAATTCAATGCTTAATATCCAATATAATTTTCCAGGGCGTGGATACAAAATCACAGGAGGAAGATTTTAAGGTAAGTTGCAAGAGTACTCTACCTGAGTGTACCCTAAGTAGGTATAAGGTATACCTAACACAATTTATTATTCATAAAATTGACGTCATTAACTTCTTAACGAGCCTGGCAGCTTTTTGCCTGGCAGCAGCGATTGTTTGCTTAATTATTTCTGTTGTTTAAGAATTTAAAAAGCTTAATGTTCTGCGAGGACATCACGGAAGGCCAGTTTACCTGGACCATGATTCACGGCCTGAACTCCAGCGAGGGACCGACTATTCGAAGTATCCTTTTTTAAATGCCAACTAATGATATCACGATTCACAATCCACTCTGTTCTTAAGAAAATAAAATTGTTTCTCGAGTACTTGACATAATTGATAACACTATCTTATACTTTAAACGAGACAATCTTGTATATATATCACCGTAAAATTGTAAATACCGTTAGATTGTAAGATAACTAGCTGACTTATAAAATGTCGACAGATTGTCAAATAAATATTCTGCTTACAATTTTACGCATTCTTTTTTGTCAATTATAATATAACGAACTGAAACTCGTTAAATTGCAACTCGCGCGTTGATTGGATAAACGTCATATGCCCAGCGCCGCGATATTAGTTTGTTTCTTTGTTAACGAATGTAAACAAACAGTGTCTTGGTGATTTTTAATTGATTTCGTGTTTAAAATAACTCACAGTTTTAGAATTAGGTATATAAAATTATCGTGGAAGTAAATGAAATCTGTGATTAGCCAAAGAAGTGCAGTTTGAATGATAAATTAGTTAGTGTTAGTCACATACATACATACATAGTAATATTTTTACAATTGGCTATGTTCAGTGGAACATAGCCAATTGTAAAAATATTAGAACACAGGAAATATATTCCCGTGTTCTAATATTTTTCTGTGATTTAACCTATGTGATTGTTATGTTATAATAGTAACAACATTCGATAACAAATGAAAAAGCAATCAAATTTGGCGGCGCGCGGCAGTTATTTTAAGGTCGGTGAAATCGGTCTGTCGTTCTCGAGATTTAGCGACACATTGGAATCGCAATCCATTTTTAGGGCTCCGTATTTCATGTCGGAACCCTGATGGTTTCGTCATGTCCGTCCGTATGTCCGTCCGTCTTTGACTTACCGTCCAAACGGTTAGTGCTAGAAAGATGAAACTTTGCACGGATTGTATTTATCACGTCGACAAAGTGCCCTATACGTAAAGTCGGGATGATTTTTAGGAACCCCATAAGGAGAGATAGAATTTGCTTAGATGATTTTTGATTTAAGTATCCTTTGCAAGATAATGAACTATAAAGGCTTATATAACTTTGTTAGTTCAGGAGTTATAGAGACTTAACTTGTTAAATGCGCTTACTTAGAAAACTTCGTATAAAAATAATAAATAAACATGTAAAATATTGGTATAATGGTCCGGAACCCTACGTGCGCGAGCCCGTCTCGCACTTGGCCTATTTTATATAATATAAGAAGATTTCATAACACATATTTTAATAATATGTAGAGGATATAATAAAAAAAATATCGGTGAGTTCTTAACAACTAATCAGGTATTTTAGTTCAACGCACTACTGATGTGAGAATTAAGCAGCACTGCCTTTCCCTGTTGAAAAAGGTTGGAAGCTTGGACTACACGCGGCAGACTCTACAGCACCTGGATGCTGACTTGAGAGACCAGGTATGACTGTATAAGCGGCACTGCCTCTCCCTGATGGATATATTTTTTATTCTTCTTTAAATTATTTTTATTTTTATTCTATTCTTTTTTAAATTATCAGTTAAGAAATGACCAGTACATAGTATGCGACATGGTTCTAGGTGCTATCTTCATCTCCCAAGATAAAAACTTTTGCTTTCGGACAGGATTTCTTCGAATTCTTTCCCTTACTGCTTTGACCACCATTTTCGTTTTCGTTCGAACACTACGTGGACGGCCAGATCTTTTTATGTCACAAACAGAGGAAGTCTTATTGTTCCTATTAATAACCCGGTACACAAACATTTTACTAATACCAAGCGTATGGAGAGTTTTAAAAATTGCATTTGGCTCCATACCTACATTGTGTAATGCAATCACAGCGATTCGGTTCTCTTTATCTCCCCACTCCATTTTAATATCGCAAAATAATGTACAATGTATTGGCGCCAAAATGAGAAAACCCAATGAACAATCATATAAAAATTATAGATTCCAAATACAAATGTAATATTTTGTTTATTTTTAATTGTAACAGTATTTATGGCCAGACTAAGTAAAAGCAGCAGAGCGGGACAGAGGATGACGCCTCCTCTGGCTCTGCCGACGTAGGACAGATTTTTAACATGATATACCTACTTTGCAGAAAAACTCGTTGATTTACAACTATATCAATAAATCGAAAAGTAATAAACATTACCTCTCCTTGCCCGATGCTTTAAACTTTTGGCTGAAAATACCTCAAGATAAACTTCAAGCAATCAAGGCAATTTTGGACTATGTATTGCAAGCAGTCATTTTGTAAGTACTTTATTGTGTTTGTTAAGCGTACATACTTAAAGGGATAAATCACAAGGCTGTAACTATATTGTTCGGAATCCGGAAGGCCGGAGAAAATTCAGAGCATTGAAAATAGAACTCTGGACTAATACAATAGGGATGTTGCCTAGTGTGGATTGACATATGCTTACAAATTAAGTTTTATATTTTATTAAGTTGAATAGAGAAATATAAATCTAAAAGAAATAGTTATTTAGTTTGACGATTAAAAATTCTAAGCAAAAAAATATTGCCTCGCAAATCGATTTGTTACGTCACAACTGCTACCGCCATACATTTTTAATGACTTAATGTATGTAATTTTTAATGTATGGCGAGAGCAACTCGTAACGTCACAGGCCGATATATCGCTCTCTTTCATAATGTAAATTTAAATTGTTTATTCGTTACTTTTTAAGACATACGAAAATTGGCTCTATATTGTTTACTAGCTGTCCCGACACACGTTGTTCTGTCTTAAATATGAACTGGAATGAATAAATAACTACATCTACAATGCAACCTACGTCCTAGTCCTACACCTACACCTATAACCTACAGCTTTTCCAATATTCTCACCGTTTAAACCATCCCTGAACTTCCACAATTATTTCAAGACCAAAATTAGCCAAATCGTTCCAGCCGTTCCCGAGTTTCAGCGAGAAATTGGAATTGCAATCCATTTTTACGTCCCTCGAGAACGGGTTAAAAAGTATCCTATCTCCGTCTCCGGGTTCTAAGCTATCACTGTTTGTGAAATTGCGGATTCTACCTTTGATATGCTTATATATTAGAGATATTTGTGTTTTTGTAAAGCAACATCGCACTACTATCCAAAAAATGCTGATGTTAATAATAGAAGTACTAAACCAAGACATTTATATAAATTGTATCTGCCACAGTGCCGCTTTGATGTCTATAAGAAAAATGTGTACATCAACGCCATTATAATTTTTAATAAGTTACCCGACCATTTTAGAACTTTAAATGGAAATAATTTTAAAAGAGAAATAACAAAATTGGCTCTTAAATAATTGCTTTTACACATTAAATGAATATATGACATTTAAATAATTAATTATAATGTAATGAATTTGATTTATATTAAAAAATCTGACATGACATTACAGCAATAAATACCAATTTAATAACACAAATTATTATAAAAAATTATATGACATTAATAAAGTTGATACTCTGCTAAGCTATATTGTAAAAATTTCAAATAATTCATAATTACTTGAGTTTTAATTTCATTTTTAGTTTTATTTTGTAGTAATATTGCATATTGCACGCCATTGTGATGGCAGAATATTAGAATAATAAGTAATTTTGTAAGACCACTGTACCTACAACATTCTTGCAATAAAGGGATTTGATTTGATACCTCCTCACCAATTTTTAGCCAAATCGGTTCAGCCATTCTTGAGTTATAAATAGTGTAACTAACACGACTTTATTTTATATATAGAGATTAACAAATTGTCTAACATCGAATAGACGAAAAAATATTTGTTGGCAACATACCTATAGAGTTGAAAATCGAATATGTGTGTCGAGTTGTCAGATTTGACATTAACATTTGACTTGACACTCGTGTGTTCGATTTTCAGCTCTATTGTATTAGCGCAGAGTTCTATTTTCAGTGCTTTGAATTTTCCCCGACCTTACTAATGCGGACAAAATAGTCCCGGCCTAAATGTTTAAAAATCGCCTTTCGGCGATTCGCTCACTAAGATTGCGCCCACATGCGTTGTTTAGATTAGATGACGTGCAAGATGGCACCCAGTTCCGCCGCAACCTGCCGTCGGCTCATAGGATCTATGGCGTGCCGTGGACAGTGAACTCCTCCCTGTTCTGTCTCATCGCCGGGCTCAAAAATACTGTAGACCTAAACAATCCGGCGGTACGTAGGTTACTTACGGTAGTTATTATGTTGTATTTCAAGTCAAGCAAGGTACCTAATTAGAAAATCAAAAACTTGTTCAAACTACAAAGCAGGTACTAACTAGGTACAGTCGCTGACAGATGCGGTGTACGACTTTTAAACCTTATTGCAAAAAATAAGTTCGAAAAGTAACGGCCTGCCGGCCGTTTAGTACACAAACTCATACACACCTACCTGCCTACTTAATGAAAAAGTGAAATACTCATAAAACTCTATCGCTGATTTCAGGCTCTGGATGTATTTTGCGAGGAAATAATGTCTACTCTAGATGGAATTGCATTAGATCTTTACTGGAGAGACGCCTTTGTTTGTCCAACTGAAGACGAATACAAGGCAATGTCTTCGAAAAGTAAGTTATAATTGCGAACATTTCATCTTACCTAAATAATAATAATGTGTTCTTGAGTGGAAATGATTATTTTTAAACAAAAAATGAAAACCGACTTCCAAAGTAAAAATGAACAAAAAAGTATGAAATAATTCTTAATTTCTTAATAATTTAAAAAATTATAAAGATTGAGTAAGAAATAGTTAACATTTTACCCGAATTTAAAAGGGAAATTATTTAGATAATAAGAATTATTTCATACTTTTTTGTGCTTTTTTACTTTGGAAGTCGTTTTTCCTTTTTTGTTCAAAGATATATGTGTCGTTGTAAAAGACTATAAAAAGTACCTAGCATCATAATGTGATGATGATGATGATTACTGTAATTGACATAGTGGCATATGCTTGCAGTTCTTAACAACGCCGAAATCCCCAAATATGTATCTATAAGGACTCCGGAGTTATGTTCAGTAATTTTTGATCCAGGATGTACCTTGGTAAAAAATCTTATTTTCTGGTAGCATATGCTTGGGTTACTTCAGAAAAAGTCAAAATCACTAGATGTGTCCATATAAATTTCGAGGAGTTCCCTCGATTCCTCATGGGCCCATCATCAGGTATCATATCTTGGTATCAGAAGGACCAAATTGGGATTATACCCTATACAAATAAAATTATTTTGAAAATCGGTCTACAGACGGCGGAGTAATCGTTGAACATAGAAAAAATATACAGCCGAACGTATAACCGCCTCCTTTTCTGGAAGTCGGTTAAAACTAGCCCGTTGTCTCCCACTATTTGTCACCTCTGGTAGACAAATATTGGTAGACATCGAGAATAGACAGAAAAGATTACTTTTTCAGAAACTGCATCACTCTATTTGTTACAATACGGCCTGATGCAGGTGTTCAGCCAAGACAGAAGAGACTATCGGGAGCTTCTGGTCACCCTTGGCCTTTATTACCAAATAAGAGACGAGTATACCAACCTCGTTAAGCTAGAGGTAATAGAAATAAAATACAAAGAAGTGTTGTGGCGGGATGCCATTTAATAGGCTATTTAATTTTTGACCAACAAATTCAATGCTTAATATCCAATATAATTTTCCAGGGCGTGGATACAAAATCACAGGAGGAAGATTTTAAGGTAAGTTGCAAGAGTACTCTACCTGAGTGTACCCTAAGTAGGTATAAGGTATACCTAACACAATTTATTATTCATAAAATTGACGTCATTAACTTCTTAACGAGCCTGGCAGCTTTTTGCCTGGCAGCAGCGATTGTTTGCTTAATTATTTCTGTTGTTTAAGAATTTAAAAAGCTTAATGTTCTGCGAGGACATCACGGAAGGCCAGTTTACCTGGACCATGATTCACGGCCTGAACTCCAGCGAGGGACCGACTATTCGAAGTATCCTTTTTTAAATGCCAACTAATGATATCACGATTCACAATCCACTCTGTTCTTAAGAAAATAAAATTGTTTCTCGAGTACTTGACATAATTGATAACACTATCTTATACTTTAAACGAGACAATCTTGTATATATATCACCGTAAAATTGTAAATACCGTTAGATTGTAAGATAACTAGCTGACTTATAAAATGTCGACAGATTGTCAAATAAATATTCTGCTTACAATTTTACGCATTCTTTTTTGTCAATTATAATATAACGAACTGAAACTCGTTAAATTGCAACTCGCGCGTTGATTGGATAAACGTCATATGCCCAGCGCCGCGATATTAGTTTGTTTCTTTGTTAACGAATGTAAACAAACAGTGTCTTGGTGATTTTTAATTGATTTCGTGTTTAAAATAACTCACAGTTTTAGAATTAGGTATATAAAATTATCGTGGAAGTAAATGAAATCTGTGATTAGCCAAAGAAGTGCAGTTTGAATGATAAATTAGTTAGTGTTAGTCACATACATACATACATAGTAATATTTTTACAATTGGCTATGTTCAGTGGAACATAGCCAATTGTAAAAATATTAGAACACAGGAAATATATTCCCGTGTTCTAATATTTTTCTGTGATTTAACCTATGTGATTGTTATGTTATAATAGTAACAACATTCGATAACAAATGAAAAAGCAATCAAATTTGGCGGCGCGCGGCAGTTATTTTAAGGTCGGTGAAATCGGTCTGTCGTTCTCGAGATTTAGCGACACATTGGAATCGCAATCCATTTTTAGGGCTCCGTATTTCATGTCGGAACCCTGATGGTTTCGTCATGTCCGTCCGTATGTCCGTCCGTCTTTGACTTACCGTCCAAACGGTTAGTGCTAGAAAGATGAAACTTTGCACGGATTGTATTTATCACGTCGACAAAGTGCCCTATACGTAAAGTCGGGATGATTTTTAGGAACCCCATAAGGAGAGATAGAATTTGCTTAGATGATTTTTGATTTAAGTATCCTTTGCAAGATAATGAACTATAAAGGCTTATATAACTTTGTTAGTTCAGGAGTTATAGAGACTTAACTTGTTAAATGCGCTTACTTAGAAAACTTCGTATAAAAATAATAAATAAACATGTAAAATATTGGTATAATGGTCCGGAACCCTACGTGCGCGAGCCCGTCTCGCACTTGGCCTATTTTATATAATATAAGAAGATTTCATAACACATATTTTAATAATATGTAGAGGATATAATAAAAAAAATATCGGTGAGTTCTTAACAACTAATCAGGTATTTTAGTTCAACGCACTACTGATGTGAGAATTAAGCAGCACTGCCTTTCCCTGTTGAAAAAGGTTGGAAGCTTGGACTACACGCGGCAGACTCTACAGCACCTGGATGCTGACTTGAGAGACCAGGTATGACTGTATAAGCGGCACTGCCTCTCCCTGATGGAAAGTTTGGTAGCTTGGACTACATGCGGTAGACTCTACAGCACCTGGATACTGACTTGAGAGACCAGGTATGACTGTATAAGCGACACTGCCTCTCCCTGTTGGAAAGTTTGGTAGCTTGGACTACATGCGGTAGACTCTACAGTACCTGGATGCTGACTTGAGAGACCAGGTATGACTGTATAAGCGGCACTGCCTCTCCCTGTTGGAAAGGTTGGTAGCTTGGACTACATGCGGTAGACTCTACTGCACCTGGATGCTGACTTGAGAGAACAGGTATGACTGTATAAGCGGCACAGCCTCTCCCTGTTGGAAAGTTTGGTAGCTTGGACTACACGCGGTAGACTCTACAGCACCTGGATGCTGACTTGAGAGACCAGGTATGACTGTATAAGTGGCACTACCTCCCCCTGCTGGAGAAGGTCGGGAGCTTGGAGTATACACGGCATACTCTACAGCACCTAGATGCTGACTGAAGAGACCAGGTATGACTTTATAAGCAGCACTGCCTTTCCCTGCTGGAGAAGGTCCGTAGATTTAAGTACACGCGGCAGACTCCATATCACCTGGATGCTTACTTGAGAGACTAGGTATGACTATATAAGCAGCACTACATTCCCCTGTTGGAAAGGTATCTACATGTCTACCGTCTCCACTTAAATGGCTCCAATTTTGCAGTTTTGGGGCCATTTTGACATTTGAAGTATGGTGAAATCAAGATGGCTGACATTTGAGGTATGGTGAAAACCAAGATAGCGTATCTTTCTTTTCATCTTGTATGAAGAATGAAGATTTGTTCTGTCAAATGTACTGTCGCGGTCAGATCCGGCTTACCACCCTTATAAGGCGAGATTCCTTTGCGTTTACTGTGGTCGATTTCAGTTAGCCCCGCGCCGTCCACGGTTCACACAAACTCACTCGTAATGTCTCGATTCTTGAATGATTAAGTATACGTGCGCTTAAATTAGAATAGTAATTGTATTTATATGATCATAATATTTGTAATTCATAGCACAAAATATTTCTTATAATATCCGAACTCCGATAAATAATAAATAATTATTGAAATAATTTAAATTTGAAAATTTGAAAGCAGTAGATTTAATTATATATTTCGGAAGTATTAAGAAGATAATACTACCGTGGGAGAGCCATGCTTCGGCACGAATGTCCAGGCTCGTTTGCCTGTGGCATCGTAGCTTTTAAATGAATGGACAGATTTTGATGCGATTTTTTTTATTAAAAGCTGATATATTCCAGATAAATCTTAGCTATATCTCATCATCTTCAGCTCGCTTACTGCTTGACAAAAGACACACGCGAAGAAAAACGCGTATAAAACTTTGTGTCAACGAGTAGGACATTAAAAATATATAAATTTTATATGTTTTTATCGAGAAAATTTACAGAAAACGTAGGTCCCATCCCCTTACAAATATTAATCTTGATCATATTTGTAAGGGGATGGGACCTATGGGACGATACGATTTAGCATCCGTTCATGCCGAACTGAAGGTAAACCGGAACGTATATGGGGCCCTTTAAAAAACAGCGGTATTGGAATGATGCACTAGCGTGCTTTACCTACGATCATTAACACGTTAAACGCCGATTCAAATTCAGTGGTTATTTCGTTTGGGCCGTGGGGCTCACCGGTGAGCGACACCAATACTACCCGTGCAGGCGTGGGGCTCACCGGTAACCGCGACCGGTGTCCCCCAGCGACAAAATTAAGTTCAAATATGAGTCCGTCACTCATATTTGAACTTAATTTTGTGGAGGACACGTTGTCGATAGGAAACTATATTGGGTGTGCCCGGCGCGGCCCTGGAGAACAGATTACGCATAATAGCTCGTTTCGATCTTAGAAAATTTTGATAGCGCGATTCAGGATTGTGGCGCTAATTGGTCCGTCACATCACTCCCCCCCGAAGACCGGAGGTCAAATCATGAGTGTTCTTGCTTGAGTTGCCAGTGGCAGAGAGTCCCAGTGAGACGGAAATGTGCTGCTGCTGCACGGGCTCCAGTGAGTCGGTGTGCTGCCGTGCGGGGCCGATGCTACCTACGTGCTAACTAGGAGAGATGTGCTCTGCTTTCTAACCGGTCGTTGTAGTGAGAGTGCCCGTTGAAGCCGATGAGGGTTCGACCAGGCTGCGGTGCGTTGAGGCTGGTGGTCGAGGTACCCGATGAGGCTGAAGCTGGCTGGCGTGGTGCGGAGGGGTGGGGAGTGAGGATGATGATGTCCAGAAGATGTTCTGTCGAGGGTCAGTAATGTAGCAACCCCAAAGGACTTGTGGAAGCCCCAAAGGGAGATCTCCGATCGAGCGAGATGGTATGCTCGGTCAGGCCGAAACCTATTTGTATGCATTTCGGATGTTGTATAATATAATATACCGCTGATCTTAGAAAACTTCGATAGCTCGATTCAGGATTGTGGCGCTAATTGGTCCGCCACAAATAAAAGAATGTGTACAAAATATGTGTTTTATTATAAAATATTTGAAAATATCTTATAACACGTCAAGTCACGTCACGTTATAACACGCCAATCGCTTTCTGGAATATTTGATCGCGCGCATTTATTCGGGATGCACTGGAGAGGCGCGGGGGCGTGACCGGCACGGTGACCCCGCGGCCCCGCGGGAAAGAAATGAAGATTTTAAACGGGGTGCGCCGTGCTGGTCACCGGTGAACGACAACAATTATTTTGTTGTCTCTTGATAATAATAAAAAATATCAATTTAGATCGGGTTTCTGACTATTCTGAATCTTATGAGCCAACAAAATATAAAGTGTAAATATTGCCGAAATCGCGAATGTGTTAAAAATATTATAGTGTTATTCGTCAGTAGATCACTCACTTCTACAGTCAAAAGATTGTAATTCAAAACTCATTCACTTTATGTGCTGTTTCAGATACATCACTTGGGTGGCAATCAAGTATTTTTGGCTTATTTGGATGAGCTCTACAATTGGAAATGATTATTATGAATGAATAACTACTAGAAAATTCTTGTTTTATTTTCATATCAACTCATTAGCTATACCTAATGTAGAAGGACTCGCTACCGAGTAATAATATTAAATAGGTAGATATCGAACGATGGCTAAAAGGTAGGGTATAAGTGCCAAGAACCCAAATAGCTGAGGAAAGCAGTTTATAGTTTGTAATTTCAGAAAAATGTACATAACTTTTTATTTATTGCCCTAAAGCCAAACTCTAAACAGATCTGAAAAGAGATAAACCAAAGGCACAAATTGGCATTTTTTTTTTTATTTATTCCTGGTTTTATGTCTTAGAATCTATGATATGATCTAAGACTTAGATCATAATAACACCAAATATAATATTATTATTTTTAAACAAAAAATTAAAGCCGACTTCCAAAGTAAAAAATTAAACCGACTTCCAAAGTAAAAATGCACAAAAAAGTAAGAAATAAAACTTATTTTCTAAATAATTCCTCTTTTAAAATTGGCTGAAATTTTAACTATTGAATAATTAATGAGAATAATTATAAATATATTATTATTATTTTTAATAATTATTAATTAATTATTATTATTTTCAATTATTAATATAATTTTATACTTCTTTACTTTCTCTAATCAATGTTCATAATTTTGAAGTCGGTACCAGCCCGAACAAAATCCTGATAAAACAATATTTAAAATAGAACACACGTTCAAGTTGGCTTACCCAAGTTGGTATACCTTGGTCATTCTGCACCAAGGTATACCCGAGATCCAAAAGCACTGAACAGTTTTAGTAGTTGTACGTCATCTATGCTGAACAGAACTCCTCAGTCTTTAAAGATACGAGTTTGGAAATTACGACATTGTTTACAAAACTGCAAGCATATTCCATTATGTAACTTACAGTTATAATCATCATTATCTTATATACAATACCTAATGGAAGCTTAGCGCGTATTCAATTATACATTCGATCGTTAACTTTAAACGTTCTTAAAATGTGTTAATAATAATTTAACAAATATCACTAAAAAGGGAAAAATTATTATTATTTTGAAACAAAAAATTAAACCGACTTCCAAAGTAAAAATGCACAAAAAAGTATAAAATAAAACTTACGTTCTAAATAATTCCCCTTTTAAATTCGGCTAAAATTTTAACTATAATAACAATAATACTAATAATAATAATAATAATAATAATAACAATAATAACAACTACAACAACAACAACAACAGCAACAATAATAATAATAATAATAATAATAATAATAATAATAATAATAATAAGGGGGTGAAGCCGGTCCCTCCTAGTTGGTGTCCCCGGGTAACACTTGGGTGCGCCACCCCACTCTCTTCGGGGTGAGGTACTCACGTGGCTGATCGTCGGCTCTTTCTTTCTTTCTTTCTTTCTTTCTCATCACTATCTTTTCATCACCTTTTTGGTTTGTCTAATTTTCACCACCTTTATTTCTTCTCTTCCTATATTTCCTTTTTCGTTAACTCTTCCTATTTTTGTTCAAATATATTTAAAGAAAAATGCGACTACGTAATAGAAATATACTACCCCAGGCGGGTACCGGCGCGAAAAGCAATGGAGAATCCCGCCCCGGGCTTTCGGGCCCGGGCTGTCCCTCGTATTCTGGGGGGGGCACCGTATCGCATCCTACTGCCCAGTCTAGTACTGCTGCAGAGTATACTAATATCCAAACAATAAGCAACACATACTCATATCCTTCATCACCCACCTCATCCGTCAGCTTGTTTCCATCGCTTCACTCTTCACCGCAGTCATTCATCCTCAATAACTCATTCTCATCGCGATCTACCACATTATCACCATTGTCAGACGATGTTACACAGGAAGCAATAGCTACTAATACGGTGCCCATTCCTGACACCAGTCCGTCTACGAGAAATTCTGAATACATTAATCCGAATATCGTAGATCATAATACTACTCATACGCAGCCTCATCTCACAAACACTCCAGTAAGAAGTGTTTTGCAGGAAATGCTTCCTCCAACCACTCTCGCTGGAAAAAGTAGACAACGGATGAAATGGACTGATCAAATAAACAGAGAACTTCTCCGTTGCTACTACATTATAACATCATGCGAATCTAACCTCACAGCATTCAGACCATCACTCCATAAAAAATTCACAGAGTCCTACCCCGCACTAAGCCACATATCTGAGCAACGATTGGCAGATCAAATCCGAGTTATACATCGCAATAACAGAATACCAAGTCATGAAAGAGACAAGATAAAAAATACAGTAGCGCATACGTTCGATTATTCCAACGACCAGAACAATACAATATGTAGCATAGACACACAGCTTAGCCCCTGCGATATTCTTACCATCCCACATAATGCAACGAACGACCCGAATCTACAACATTCTACAATTCAACCCACAAATAATAATCAACCCATAACTCTATCAAACTCTTCTGAAACTGTAGAAAATCTAATAGCACTAGAGACAAACAACGCTAAAATACTCACAACTGATGCCGATCAAACACAGAATCACAAAATTAGACAAGTATTTACAGAAATGTTAGTCAAATACGCCGATACAGATCCAACACTTAGACCGGTAATACCAAAACTCCACATTACACGCAACATAATAAAGACGGTAAATTCACTTAACAAGTTAATAGGAGAACATCTAGAAGCGAAAGAAACGCCAGATTTAACGGAAATCCACAGTGCTATTTATTGCGCTGCAATATCAACTACAACTCTACACACTAAACTAAATAACCCCCTTGAAAAAGATATATCAAATAAAACAGGAGACCCGAAAATGCCAAAATGGCAACTACGAATTGAAAATAGAGTCAAGAAACTACGAAAAGAAATTGGACAACTTACACAGTACCTTAAAGGAAATCTTAGCCACACAAAACAACGAAAATTAAACCCCAACAATCTCACTGAAAATCAAATAGTAGAATTATTAGATACTCTGAAACAAAAACTGCAAGCACAATCAAAAAGACTCCGCCGACTTAAAATCAGTAACTCTAGAAGAACGGATAATTTATTTTTTACTAACAATCAAAAACTCTTTTATCAAAATTTAAACTCAGAAAATATTAAAATCATACAACCGCCTAGTACAGATACAATTAAGGACTATTGGGAAAACCTATGGACCAAACCAGCCCATCACAACGTACACGCTTCATGGCTTGATACCGAAATAAGTGAATGTCACAATATTAATCCAATGCCTGAAGTTATAATAGATGATAACGATGTCACATACGCCATAAAGAAGACTTTGAACTGGAAGGCACCAGGGCCAGATAAAATTCAAAATTATTGGATAAAATATTTTACTTCAACACATCACTACATCGCCAAAGCATTCAATTCAGCCCTTAAGGATCCCAAATTAGTGCCACTATTTATGATGCAAGGAATAACATATCTAAAGCCTAAAGATAAAAACGATACTAAAAATCCGACTAAATACCGTCCAATCACCTGCCTTCCAACTCTTTACAAACTACTTACGTCAATAATCACACAAAAACTAAATACTCACATTACTGATAATAAAATAATCCCTGAAGAACAAAAAGGCTGCGCTAAAGGATCAATGGGCTGTAAAGAACAACTTATCATTGACGCCCAAATACATAATCAAACTAAAAAAGATCATAAGAACCTTTATTACTCATACATAGATTACCAAAAAGCCTTTGATAGTGTCCCGCATTCTTGGTTGATACATGTACTAAAAATATATAAGATTCATAATACTTTAATTCAATTTCTACAATATATAATGCATAACTGGTCTACTAAACTCAATCTAAGAACAGTCAGTACCACCGTCAGTACCTCACCAATCAAAATTAAGCGTGGCATTTTCCAAGGCGACTCACTTAGCCCCTTATGGTTTTGCTTAGCTTTAAACCCTCTATCTAAAACTCTTAATAGGTCAAACTTAGGATATATTATAGATAAAGTCAATAAAATCAAAATCACTCACCTTCTTTACATGGACGACATAAAACTCTTCGCACCTGACAGGCAACAACTGGAACAACTATTAAAATTAACGGAAAAATTTAGCGCTGATATTTACATGACATTCGGAACTGATAAATGTAAAATTAATTGCATTCTTAAGGGCAAACATACACATACAGAACCACTCAACTTAGAACTACAAGAAGGAACAATAGACAGCATGCAAGCGAAAGACACATATAAGTACCTAGGTTATATACAAAATACAGCTATAGATCATAAAGAAATAAAAAATACATTAAAAAATAAATACAAACAGAGACTAAATAAAATTTTAAAAACGCAATTGTCAGGCCAAAACAAAATTAAAGCTGTAAATACCTATGCGATCCCTATATTAACGTATTCATTTGGAATTATCAGGTGGTCTGACACTGATTTGGAAACCCTCAACACCGCAACCCGAACCGCTTGTTACAAACACAATATTCACCACATCCATTCAGCAGTTGAAAGATTTACAATAAAGAGGAAGCAGGGAGGGCGTGGTTTTATAGACATAAAAAATCTACATTACACCCAAATAGATAACCTCCGAAATTATTTCAAGACAAAAGCTAACACAAGCCCACTTCATAAAGCCATTGTAAATTTACCTCATTCTGGAACACCGCTACAGTTAAATAATGACAAATTTAACCCTAAAAATAAAATAATTAATGATGGAAACAAAATAGAAAAATGGAAAAGTAAGGCTCTACATGGTAAATTTCCGTACCGGTTAAGTCAGGACCATATCGATCAAGCCGCGTCATTCAGTTGGTTAACTAAGGGCAACATTTATAGTGAAACAGAAGGGTTCTTAATAGCTATACAGGACCAAATTATCAAAACTCGCAATTACTCAAAATTTATCCTCAAAGAAGCCATAGAAACTGATAAGTGTAGATTATGCCACCAAACCACTGAGACAATAGACCATATTACCGGAGGATGCAGTGCACTAGCAAATAAAGAATATACTCACCGTCACGATAACGTAGCCAAACATATACATCAATTAATAGCAATCAAGTTTAACCTTATAGATACACATACACCGTACTACAAATACAAACCATCTAACGTTCTAGAAAATGACTCCGTAAAACTCTACTGGGATCGCGATATCGTCACAGACCGTACCATCCTAAGCAATAGACCAGACATAACCCTCACAATTAAATCTGAAAAAACCACTTACCTTATAGACATCGCCGTTCCAAACACCAACAACCTGAAACAGAAACACACAGAAAAAATCCAAAAATACATACCGCTTGCAGATGAGATCAAACAAATGTGGCATCAAAACACAGTAAAAATAATCCCGATAGTCATCTCCTCAACGGGCGTTATTCCAAAAACGCTTGCCGTTGCACTTAAATCCCTTAACCTTCACAAAAACACATATATACAGTTACAAAAGTCAATCGTTATAGATACCTGCTCTATAGTCCGCCGCTTCCTTAATTCATCTTCATCATTCCCTACAACTCACACCAATTAAACTTCTTTCACGCTACATGAACAGGATATTTGGCAATCGCCCGTACCTGATTCATTCTACCGGTTAAGCCGAGACAAATATATGTTAAATAATAATAATAATAATAATAATAATAATAATAATAATAATAATAATAATAATAATAATAATAATAATAATAATAATAATAATAATAATAATAATAATAATAATAATAATAATAATAATAATATCTATGGACGCTTCACACCACGTCAATCTGGCCTCGTGATAAGTATCCGAAGAACTTGTGTTACAGGTACCAGAAAACGGGAAGTATATTTAATACTTTTTTACTATACATATATTTAAGATTTTTATTATATTATACACATATTTAATACACATCCATGACCCAGGAACATAGAAAAACTTTTTGTTCCTTCGGCGGGATTCGAACCCGCGACCCCCGGCTTGAGCACCAACGCGCTGAACCACTGAGCCATAGAGGTCAGAATACTATTTCTCTATTTAATCTTCTTAATTTTGAAGTCGGTACCAGCCTAAACAATATCCTACAATATTTTATAATTCAAATTTGCTACTTCAAAATTAAAAAGATTGAGTAGAGAAATAGTTAAAATTTTAGCCGAATTTAAAAGGGGAATTATTTAGAAAATAAGTTTTATTTCATACTTTCTTGTGCATTTTTACGCTGGAAGTCGGTTTTAATTTTTTGTTTGTTAATAACATTTTTTACCTTTATATTTAAATTTATTATCAAGTTACATTATTATGAACACATTTAAAGAAAGTTATAAATATAAAAAGGCTCCGTTATAGGCTACTTGACTCATATTTTAATTTCATATTTTGAAGGAGTATTTCTTATAGTACTTGGCTTAGGAAAACCTCTTCTAGCGATATCAAAAATTAAAATCTTAGCTAAGGTTCCTTCGATTCCTCCTGGATGCCATCATCAGGTCACCAGTTTGGTGACAACGGGACCAATTTGGGATTATATCCTTAACATGAACAAAATAATTTTGCAAATAGGTTCACAAATGGCAAAGTAATGTTCAAAGATATCCGTGTCGGTGTCAAACACTATGAGTAGTAACTATTATATCATCATAATGTGATGATGTATGGTGTGATGATGGTGGTGGTGATAATAATTACTGTAATTGACATAGTGGCTTAAGCTTGAAGTTCTTTAAACAACGCCGAAATTCTCAAACATGTATCTATAAGGAGTCATGAGTCGTGTTCAGTACTTTTGGATCAAGGTTATACCTTGGAACAAAAGCATACTTTCTGGTCGCATATGCTTAGGTTACTTCAGAAAAAGTCAAAATCACTGTATGTGTCCATATAAATTTCGAGGAGCTTATATTAAATTGACGTTTAGTAAAGGAAGAACATAAAGTCGATTTTATTTAAACATAATACATTTATTTAATCAAAGTATATACCATTGCTATCTATGCACTTTTGCCATCTCATAGGTAGTTCATTGATTCCTTTAGTAAAAAAAGCATCCGGGCAGGAATCAATAAAATCTTTGACGGCGCTTTGGACTGCCCCATCGGAGTTAATTTTTTCCCTTGCAAGAAGTTACCTAAATTTCGAAAAAATGGTAATCTGTTGGAGCCAGGTCCGGGGAGTAAGATGGATGTCTTATTCATTCCAATTGAAGCTCCTCTAATTTGGTAGCCGTCTGTTGTGTAGTGTGTGGTCTAGCGTTGTCCTGAAGCAGCAGTCGCCTAGAGCGAATGGCCAACCTCAGTTCTTTAGCAGCTAGCTTTTCCATCATGATTTGCAGTTAGTGGCAATAGACATCTGCTGTAATAGTCTGGCCAGATTTAAGAAAGCTGTAGTGAACGACACCGGCACTATTCAACCAAACGCTTACAAGTAACTTTTTTTTGAGTCAATTTTCGCTTGGGGCAGGCTTTGGCTGGTTCGCCAGGGTTCAGCCATTGCGATGAGCGTTTCCGATTATCGTACAGGATCCACTTTTCATCACAGGTGATGATTCGATTTAAAATCCCTTAATTATTGTGCCGGTTGAGTAATGTAACGCAGCAGTCGACGCGCGTTTATCGGTTTGCTGCACGCAATTCATGAGAACCTTTCAAGTTTTTTCACGTTCCCAATTTGCTTCAAGTTGATTAAAACAGTTTTGTCACTAACACCGCAGCCTGCAGCTAACTCGGATGTGGTTTGCGATGGATCCGCTTCCACAATAGCCTTCAATTCTTCATTTTCAACTTTGGTCTCCGGCCATCCACTGGGCTTGTTCTGTAGGTCCAAATTTCCAGAGCGCAAACGTTGGAACTAAAAACGCACTGTGTTTTCTTTTGCGAAACCGCCGCCATACATCATTAATCCTTCGAGCCGTTTCTGCAGCACTGGTGTCACGGTTTCCACCGTGCTCATACTCGAAAATAATCGATATTTCAAGTTTTCCATTTTGTTAACAGAGTAACGCAAAGAAAAACAAAAAGAGGAAAAAACAAATTAATTACGGTTTTTGACACACAAATGCATGAGTAAATAGCGGTATAAATTTGAAATTGGACTTCCTAACCAAAGAAGATATATTTGAAATCAAAGTGGCCAGTACGACAAAACGCCAATTTCATATGTAAGGACCTAATATTACATATAAAGTGAAAATATAGAAAAATTAAATATTCTGAAAAAAAAAACAATGATTTTGCAATTTTTCATTTTACGAATTCACAGGAACAAAATGTATGAATATAAGTTCACTGATAACTTTGTAATCGTTATTTATGTTACAAATCTCATAAATTGAGAATTGGCAGGTTATTTTAGGTTACAGTAGATGATTCGGGATGAATGGGCCCACTCGACCGGATAAATAAGACGGCCTCGCAGAAAACCGATGAGAAATAGCACTTGCGTTGTGTCTCACTGCATGAGGAAGGTACCGTTGTCCCACTTTGGGACAAAGCTCCCAAACGCACTTATAACTCTTCTGGTATTCTTTCATCCTTCATCCTTCTTGCGGATGTCCATGAGCGGCGTGTACATGAACGAAATGTACATGAACAATGTAAACATTGTTTTGAAAACCGTGATTCATTTATTTTTTCCTCTTTTGGTTTTTTCTTTGCGTCACGATGTGTATGGTGGCGGTGTTGCAGAAGAAAACACAGTGCCTTTTTGGTTCCAACGTTTTCGTTTTGGAAATTTCGACCTGCAGAACAAGCCCCGTGGACGGCCGGAGACCAAAGTTGATAATGAAGAATTGAAGGCTATTGTGGAAGCGGATCCATCGCGAACCACGTCCGAGTTAGCTGCAGGCTGCGGTGTTAATGATAAAACAGTTTTAATCCACTTGAAGCAAATTGGGAAGGTGAAAAAGCTTGAAAGGTGAGTACCTCACGAATTGAGTGCAGCAAATCGAATCATTACCTGTGATGAAAAATGGGGTTCAAGCCAAAGCCTGCCCGAAGCAAAAATTGACTCAAAAAAGTTATTTGTGAGCGTTTGGTGGACTAGTGCCGGTGTCGTTCACTACAGCTTTCTTAAATCTGGCCAGACGATTACGGGAAATATCTATTGCCAGCAACTGCAAATCATGATGGAAACCTAGCTGCTAAACAACCGAGGTTGGTCATTCGCTCTAGGCCACTGCTGCTTCAGGACGACGCTAGACCACACACTGCACATCAGACGGCTACCAAATTAGAGGAGCTTAAATTGAAATGTCTAAGACATCCACCGTACTACCCGGACCTTGCTCCAACAGATTACTAATTCTTTCGAAATTTGGATAACTTCTTGCATGGGAAAAAATTCAACTCCGATGGGGCAGTCCAAAGCGCCTTCAAAGATTTTATTGATTTCTGCCCGAATGGTTTTTTTTTAGTAAAGAATCAATAAACTACCTATGTGATGGCAAAAGTGCATAGATAACAATGGTATGTACTTTGATTATATAAATATATTATGTTTACCTATCTTAGATCCAGGGTATACCTTGGTACAACATTTCACTTTTTGGTAGCGGTGAATGCACAAAGAAATTTATATTGGTGTAAAAGAATATAAGAAATACCTATATCGATATAATATCATGATGTATGGTGTGATGATGGTGGTGGTGGTGATGAATATTTATAGTGACATATTATGCTTGCAGCTCTTTAAGCAATGCTGAAATTTTCAAACGTGTATCTGTAAAAACTGAATAGTTCTGTTCAGTTCTTTTGGATCCAGGGTATACCTTGGCTCAACATTTCACTTTTTGGTAGCTGTGAATGTTCACAGAAATCGATGTCGGTGTAAAAAACTATGAGATATACCTATATCAACATAATATCAATATGATGTATGGTGTGATGATCGTGATGGTGATGATGATTATTCAATTGTGACATATTATGCTTGCAGTTTTATAAACAACTCTGAAATTTCCAAACGTGTATCTTCAGAGACTGAGGAGTGCCGTTCAGTGCGTTTGAATCCAGGGTATACCTTGCCACAACATTTCACTGTTTGGTAGCATATCCTCGAGTTTTACAAAAAAAGTCAAAATCACTATAAGTGTCCCTATAAATTTTGAGGACTTCCCTAGACTCCTCATGTATTCCAACACCAGGTCTACCATTTGATGACAATGGGACCAATTTGGGAGTCAACCCGTTAAAATAAGAAAGAATTTCTAAAATCGGTCCACAAGTGACGGAATAATCGCGTAACATACATACATACATAATAGGTTGACAACTTACAAAAATCTGATAGCGCTATTGCCAAGTATTAAGCGGCCGTAACTATCCTTTCTCGAAGCATTTCGCGGCTTTTTCGTGCCCCCATATTTTCGTTTGTAATAAAGCTAGCGGTCTAAATTTTTGCCGCAGAGAAGTTGTTAGCGGCACAAGCATTTATTTTAAATTTTATAAAAATGGAGTGCATAGTTTAGGAGATATTAAGAGGCAAGGAACGCGATTTTGAAAGATGGAGGAGAAGGACGAGGATGGATAGATGGAGGAGGTATGGAGGTAGAGAGAATAAGCATAATTCAAAGCATACCTCTAGGAGACTAAATTTCAAATTTGCTGTCAGGTTAGATTATTAGCTTTTCTATATTTTCCCTTTATATTATATTACATATAAATGGAAAATATAGAAAAATTAAAAGTTCCTAAAAAAATAATTAAATTTTTTTTTTTTTTATAATTTTTAATTTTACGAATTCACAGGAACAAAATCTATGAATACAAGTTCACTGATAACTTTGTAATCATTATTTATATGACAAATCTTATAAATTGAGAATTGGTAGATTTCAACCAGGTATAAGTTATAAGTATTACTTATTGGTATTAAGTTTCATAATTAAGTATTTGTTTTGAATATATAATAGAATATAATTTTGTGTTTATGTAAGTGAAAGAATAAAGTCTGGCCGCTGGGACGTTCAAATTTCAAATGCTCTTCCCGCTACCCTGGGAACAACAGTCGCACCACCGCACGCGCAACACACTTGAACGCTCCAGCGGCACATTGCTATCCAAAACCGTGGTTTTAATTCAGTCCTCTATATACAGTATGATGAGATATAGTAGTCCTTTAAACTATACAGTTTTAATTAATGTCTTATAATTAGAAGATATCATAAAATTTATATTCAAGCGCGAAAAATATATATTATCAAGCGGTTTCGCACGTCGCGTCGAGGTGATATGGTGTTTTCTCCCATTGGGTACGAGACCCTAAAATCATTTTCAATATTGTATCCTGAAGTATATTACAGTGAGTAGAGTTATTTACTGAAGAAGTTTTTTCTCCAAGAACACATTCCACGCGGGTGAAACCGCGGACAAAAGCTAGTTTGGAAATATTTATGTAAGTATTAATAGAATAATAAATACAAAATGTCTTCAAAAAAAGGTTTTTGACGTACTTAGATAAGAACGACTGAAATTCTTTTTAACTAGCTATTGCCCGCTGCTTCGCCCGCGTGGGAGTGTTCGTGACAAAAACCTTATTTAGCAAATATACCTATGGCAATATAACTAACACCACAGAGTAAAAATATGTACTTTGTAATAAATTTATACTAAAACCTACCTTTTCTACCTACGTAAGTATAATATATTTTACTCCGTCATCTGTGCTATTATTATATTGCCGTAAGTATATTTGCTAAAGAAATTTTTTGCCACTCACACTCTCCCACGCGGTCGAAGCTGCGGGCAAAAGCGAACTGTTAGGGGTTCCTTCGGATTATGCTTTTAAAATAAAAAGGTATAAACCTTTTTTTTTAAAAGCACTACCACACCACTCCACAACCACTTTTATTAAAATAAAATACAATTTTTGCCGCAGAGAAGTTGTTAGCGGCACAAGCATTTATTTTAAATTTTATAAAAATGGAGTGCATAGTTTAGGAGATATTAAGCGGCAAGGAACGCGATTTTGAAAGATGGAGGAGGAGGACGAGGATGGATAGATGGAGGAGGTATGGAGGTAGAGAGAATAAACATAATTCAAAGCATACTTCTAGGAGACTAAATTTCAAATTTGCTGTCAGGTTAGGTTATTAGCTTTTCTATATTTACCCTTTATATTATATTACATATAAATGGAAAATATAGAAAAAGTAAAAATTCCTACAGAAATAATTAAATAAAAAAATAATTTTATAATTTTTAATTTTATGCAAACTGATCCCCTTCATATATTAAAATTAGTTTATCCGAAAGTGAAGTGTACCCAGCATAAATTCTAAAGGTAGAGGTGAATAGAGATAATTGAGGGGTAAATAGAAACGTTTTGAGAGGTGAATAGAAACGTCTTGAGAGGTGAATAGAAACAGGTTAGGCGTGAATAAAAACGACAAAGGGTTCAATAGAAACGCGAAAGGGGTTATCAGAACCGCTTTCGTTAGGGTTGGCAGAACTTTTATGTTATGTTTGATGTTTGTTGGTAGTTTCTAACTTTGTAGCCACACCAACTTTATACTTATGTAAGTAAAATACCTAATATAATAAAATTGAGTATCCTCTGTTTTCAGAGGATACTTACATTTTCATCTTTTATACTTTTTAAAGCGTATTTTTTTAACTTATTTAATTTTTTATTAAATAATAATTAGTATAATATATTGTATTTACACGCAGGTACCTATGGTGATAATATGCCACGCGCCTAGAAACCAGACCGCCGGGGTAAGAGGAATTTAAAATATGACGTAAATTTAATACAACAGGCAGTTAATGAACATCATGCGTATCACTGATTATTTTATAATTAGGTAAGGTTATGGTGATGAATGTAAGAAATATTAATCATTTTTAAGAATTTTATATTTTTTTTATTTCTGCGAGAAATTTATGTTTATTTTTGTATTTCCCCTTCCTCCCAAGGGGATTGGGGAGAACCGTCACGACCGAGGACTGAAGACTAACTGAGTCTTACAACTAGAGTCTAGACCAGACTAAACACGGGATGTGCTGATTCGACGTTACGTCAGCAACAACCCTTACTGGGACGGGACATAACAGAACGTTCAGACAGACAGACCCGGCGGGGGACTTTTAGAGAAAAGTCGAAAAAATGCAATACCATTTCGAAAATTTTAATTTTTCCTAAGTCCGCTGCTCGCCCGGACCCACCACGCTAGATAACACGACCTAAGTATATTGTCCGTAATCCGGTAGACCGGGGAAAGTTCAGAGCATTTCTCCGGCCTTCCGCATTCCGGATCATATAGTGGGAATATGGTGGCAAACCCCAAAGGGAGATCTCCGACCGAGCGAGGTGGTATGCTGGGTCAGGCCGAAGCCCACTTGTATGAATTTCAAATGTTGTATATATACCGCCGATCTTAGAAAACTTTGATAGCGCGATTCAGGATTGTGGCGCTTATTGTTCCGCCACATCACTCCCCCCCGAAGACCTGAGGTCGAATCTTGAGTCGTCTTGCTTGAGTCGCCAGAGTCCCATTGAGTCGGAACTGTGCTGCTGCTGCGTGCAGCTCTGCGGCTCCAGTGAGTCGGAGTGCTGCCGTGCGGGGCCGATGCTACGTGCTGACCAGGAGAGATGTGCTCTGATTGCTGACCGGTCGTTGTAGTGAGTGTGCCCGTTGAAGCCGATGAGGGTTCGACCAGGCCGCGGTGCGTTGAGGCTGGTGGTCGAGGTACCCGATGAGGCTGAAGCTGGCTGGCATGGTTCGGAGGGATAGGGGGTGATGATGATGATGTCCAGAAAGAGACGTGTTCTGTCGAGGGTCACCAATGTGGGAATAGTGGATGCCCCAAAGGGAGATCTCCGACCGAGCGAGAATTTCAGATGTCGTATATATAGTGCCGATATAGTAACGGTATCAGGGCTTGTTTTATATCTTTTTTATTCTTTCTCTTTTTTGATTCTTTTTCTGTTTTCTTTTTTAATATTCTTAATTCTACTTTTACATTTTTCTTATAATTAATTTTTATATTTACACTGATTATATTTCCTTACATATGTCAATATAGAGTACAATGTACTTGTCATGTATTTACTTTTTTACAAAAGTCGGCGAAATATAAAATATAAAAAAAGAGCAATTGTTTAAAATTCAATACATATCCATTATACAGTAAAAATAAAATCAATTAAAATAATAATTCCAATAAAATAAAATAACTCGAATAATAATAATTACAATAAAATTCAACAAAAATACAATTAAAACCATTTAAAATGTCAACAATAAAACGACGGCACAAGGTAAAAGACTAACCTAATATTACAGCAACACATTATAAATAGAGCCTAACTAAAATCACACTAAAATATCACAGTTTTTCTTACAGACTACACCCACAATCTTCTTACAGTAATCGAGGAAGATATCCCTCTTTCTGCCCCCCAGGATGGAAGACAGGCTCTCATCCGTAATCGATATGCCCATTTTTGCTCAGTATCATATCTACTGCTAGCAAAAATCGGGCACTCGAGTAACAGGTGAGGAACCGTCTCCTCAACTCCTGGCTGACATGAACACGACGGGTCCTCCTTCAACTTGAATCTGTTCAAGTAGAAGGCGAACCCGCCGTGTCCAGTCAGTATCTGTGTAGTGTGGTGTGTTATGTCTATTTTGTTGACTATCTTGTATGCAGCAGCAGCGCTTGGGAAAAAGAGCTTCGTGGTTCCAGCCGTCCCTCCCACTTCGTATCTCCTGTCCCATTCCTCAACCGAATCCTCTCTTAAGATACGCTTGACGAATGAAACAGGACACAGATCGTACTCAGGCTTCCTTTTCAATCGCAGCGCGGCCTCCTTGGCTAATTCGTCAACCCTCTCATTCCCTCTCAACCCTGCGTGCGCCTTAATCCAAAACAGGGAGACCTCCCGCCTCTGCGATGCAGCTTTTCGGAGGGCCTCCCTTGTTTGCACTGCCAGGGGATGAGGGGAACTAAGGGTGGACTGCCTGGAGAGCCGATCTGGAATCGCTAAGGATACCGACCTTCGCCATTCCACTCTTGCAGGCTATACTTACTGCTCTCTGGAGCGCTAGAAGCTCGGCTTGGTAGACGGTACAATACGGCGGCAACGCAAGCTTGACGGCCTTCGTCTCGACCTCACCCTTCCATACAGAGAGTGCGGCTCCGACTCGACCCTCAATCTTGCTGCCGTCCGTATAGATCCTATGGACGTGGCTGTTAACCACGTTTGCATACGAGTCCTCGTCTACCAACCCGAACCTCAGCTCTACCTGCTCTGCCGGATGTGGGTCCTCGATCGCTGGAGCCATTCGCTCCACCTCCCTGTCTTTCAACGCCGGGTGCGGTACTCCCTTCTTGATTTCATAGAGCCTCGAAGCTTCGAGTATCCTGAGATCAAGAGGGAGTATCCCAGCCAACAGCATTGCAGAGTTCAGGGAGACGGTCCGATATTCTCTGCAAATCTTCTGGGCAAAACCCCGTTGGACGGAGTTGAGCCTTTTCTGGACCCCTATCTTTTCCACGGTGGGTGCCCACGCTGCCGATGCATACAAAATAGTCGGCTCTATCACGGCCATATATATAGTCTTAACTATCTGGGGGTTAAGCCCCCATCCTGCTCTTGCAGCCTTTGCGAGCTGCTTATACCTAATAATGGCTTTTTTACAGACATTGCCGACGTGGGCATTAAAGGTGAGGCTGCTGTCTATTGTAAGGCCTAATACCTTAATCTCGTCGTAGTATTGCAAGTAAACACCCCCCATAGCGAGTCGGGGCACGTCATAGTTGAGCTTCCGCGTGCTTAGTAAAGCACAGGTTTTGTGGGGGGCGAATTTCAGCTTGTTCAGCTCCCCCCACTTACTGATTTTTTCCAACACCCCATTTGCCTTTCTCTCGATCTCGAGAGCAGTCTCTCCCTCAAACACTATCACTAAGTCGTCGGCGAAAGCCTGACTAAAAACATCCATCTCCTCTAACATCAATAGCAGGGGGTCCAACAAGAGGTCCCACAGGATTGGTCCACCTATGGATCCACCTATGGATTGGTCCACCCTGCACGCACCCCTTGTTGGTCTCCCTGCTCACTTCCATACCAGCATACCTTACATTCACTCCTCTTTTACTCAGGTAGCTGCTGATCACCCGCCTCGGGCTCCCCGGACATCCAATCTCAGCTAACCTAACCTTTATGGCCGGCCACCAAGCACTATCGAAGGCCCCCTCTATGTCCAGCGACACCACGACAGAAAAAGACACCACGGCAGGAGGCCGATCGGTCGATAGGCTTTTGGTACCCGGTACGATTCCCTGCCCGGCTTCCTTAGCACCACCACGGTCGCCCGCTTCCACTGTTTGGGGAAGCAGGCGACGGTGAGGCACCTATTCAGCAGAGCAAGGAACCATTCCGGGTCACATTCCACAGCATGTTGGCAGATGTCCGACGTGAGTCCATCCGCCCCGGGGGCCTTTTTGGGGCTGAAGGACCTTACGGCTCTCTTCAACTCCTCCATGATGAAAGGAGGGTCGTCCAGACCCGCCGGCGGTTCGGTGTCCAAGGACTCCGCCCGCCGGCGCGTCCGCCGATGTTCCTCGCTTTCATCACGTTCCTGGTCCTCAGGGTAGAAGGTCTCCGCCAGCCATTCCGCGGAGCTTCGGGCGTCGAGGGTTTCACCGTCCCTCGTAAGGGGCAGATCCTCCTCCCTCCCTCTGACTCTGCTCAACACCCTGTAGATGCCCTCCCAGACCCCCTCCCTATCCTGTTTCCGGCAAAACTCCTTCCAGCTGAGACTGAGAAGTCTGTGCATCTTTTACTGCCTACTCATAATTCTCTTTCGCTTCCAGGTACAGTCCAACTACGCGGTCTCTGCAATCAGGCGCAGCGTTACGGATCCTGCGTTTCCTCGTGGCGACCTCCTTCTTCATCTGCGCGAGCTCATCATTCCACCACGACAAGGTGAATTTCTGTGTGTGTTTTTGGACGGCATGGTGTCTCTGCATGTCTGTGTTATGACTTCTATGTATCTGTCTATTGTTTCTTCTATTTGTTGTGTGCTGTGTATTGTGTCCATGTTCTGTACAGTCAATTGTCTGTCCGACATCAGCTGGGTCAGTTTCTCACGAAACTGAGTCCAGTTTGCCTTCTGTGTGTTAAACATGCGTGTGGTACGTATTATGTTTGTGCCTGTGGATTTCTGTTGTCTGATGCCAAATGATATGCCGTTGTGGTCCGAGCTCGTCAGACCCTCATCAACTCTCCAGCCGCCCACTCGGTCCAGCAGGTCGTCGGAGCACGCTGTCACATCCACGTAACTGGAGTACCTTTTTCCCCCTCTGACGGTATCGAAAGTTGGGGTGTCTCCAGTGTTGAGACACGTTATATACACGGATATGTAGACCCATTGCTTCCAGTACAGCAGACACATCCCTTCCTCGCGGGTCTTCCGCGTCCCCACCCCACCACGGGCTTTTAGCGTTCGCGTTGCCTCCCAGGATCATCTTATCAGATCCCAACTCTCTTCCTATCTACATAAGATGGTCCAGGTAGGGCCCTACAGGCTTATTGGGCTCGAAGTAGAAGGACACTACAACCGTCTCCCAGGCTTTGGTTCGGAGGGTGGTCACAACTATGTTGTTGTTGCTGAGGCGTGTGTGTAGCTCGACGTCCAGAGTGTCGTCGAATACCGCAACACACGCCTTGACAACACCGCCCCCTTCCCCATCGCTCTGGTAGACCCTAACTCCGTTGTATGTCCTCACACTCCGCGCCCCACCTATGTAGGGCTCTTGAAGCAACGCTACGCTAGCCTTACGCTTGGTGGCCTCGAGTAATAACTCCCTTGTGGCGATTTGGCTCCGCTGAAGGTTGGCCTGTAATATTCGGTACTGGAAGTACTCACCGGGGACAACCTCAGCAATACGACACCGCCGATCTGGCAAGAGCGTCCCACCTCTTTTTTTCTGCACACTCTCTATCAAGGGCACTGTGCTCCGTGCTACCTCTCTTGGCCTTAGTGCAATTTATGCACTGAGGCACTTCTCTCTGCAGCCACTTTTCGCAAACAGTCCTCATGTGAGGACCTGCGCAGTGACTGCATCGATCAGTCTCCTCCCTACACATCCTCTTCGTGTGCCCATACCCGAGGCAGCGGAAGTACTGCACCAGCGGACTATGGTTCTCCACTCTCACTCTGCCCATACCTATATGGGCGTATCCCGCATTCACACACCTCTTCCATACCTGTGGGCTAACTCTAGCTATGACGTGGTTCTGTAAGGGGTTCCTTGCTTTCATCACATATACTACTTCCACCTTTCTCTCCTCCCCCTTCAGGCCCCCAAGGATGTTCGCGTTCTGGTTAGAGAACGCGGTGATGAAGTCGGCTGTGTCGTACTTCATCACACCCCTGAAGGCCAGAAGGGGGTTTTTATTCTTCACTTCTTCCACCACTAATCCCTCATTCTTTCCCAGTCTCTCTTTCACCTTATTTCTTTCTTCCTCATTTGTACAGCCGACGACTACTCTTCTATTTTTAACATTTCTAACTCTTTCCACCCTAACCCATCCATCCTTCGCATCTACAGTCTTTCTAATCTTTTCCATCAGTTCCTATCCCGAATCCTGCGTGTCCCTGGAAGACACCACAACCGAATGCAGCGCCCTTGTCTCGGGGACTCGCTCAGCGACTCCTCCCGAGACAATGCTCGCATAGCTTGCTGTTTTAGCGACGGTTGTGTTGCTTTCCAGGAGCAAGCTCAACTTTTCCATCCTCACTCTTCCCTCTTCCATGCATCCCTTCACCTCATCCATCTTCTTCATCATCTCTATCATTCCCTCATTCATACTTTGCTCTAATAACATATTTCTCTTTTTCAGGTACATCATCGGTGCTTCCTCTACCACTGTCGTCGTGCTCATGGGTGGCTGGGTGGGATGTAAAGGGTCCCTTCCCAGCCCTCCACTGCTCCCGGCTCTGACACTGGTGAGTTCATCCTCTAATTCTTTTATTATGCGGTAGAGCCTCTCTATAGCGGCGAAAGCTTGCTCCTTGTATTCTGTCTTAAAATTCTTTGAGTTGTTAATGCTAGCCTTCGCTAGCTGTAGACAGGCTCTACCTTCTGCCGTCATAGGTCTGTTCTGGGTTTGGGGACTTTCGGGCTTCTGTATTATGGCAACTTTTTTGACTTTTGGTTTTTGTCCCGGTGGATCACTCTGTTTAGTTTTTTTGGGGGGGTTATAGCTTGTAAGCTTAAGGCTTCAAGTTTTTCAATACTCTTCCTAACTTCGAAAGATTTTGCTGGTTGCGAGAGGGCCTTGCCCTCGCTTACCTTATTTCTTTTTGGCGGGGAAACAATAAACGTGTCACTCTTCTGGGGGGTGCGTATCATGTTGTCGATTTAGGGGGACTCGTCAAATTAAACGTCAATTAAAACACAAAATAAAATACGGTTGTAAAATAACTAAAGTTAATTAAAATTATAAAATGTCAATAAAATTCAATAAAATAGTTCAATAAAATAATATCAATTAATATAAGTGTCAAATAATAAAATGTCAATAGAATCCTAGCCTAACAGTTCCCCAATAGGGGGTTAACTGACTTACTCTAAATAATAAAATCCAATAATAAATGTCAAATAAAACTCTAAACTAACAGTTTTCCCAAAAGGGGTTCAACTGACCTAATCTAGCTACTATAGATAAGATGTAGTGTGTCTGGAACCCAAGCACACAATATAAAAACTTATACTAACGACTACACTAAAAATAGTGTAGTTGGTCTTAATCTAATTACAATATAACAGCAGCTCCAATAGGAGATTACTGGTCCAGGTCAATGTTAGTTACCTTAGTTAATAATATTATAAATTAGTTAATAATAATATAATGTTAGTATACCTTAGTTATAAGCTTTTTTCAGGTACAAATTTGTTCCGATTTTTGAATCTTTGTCTATTCGGTACTTTAGCCCCACTTCCCAGCTGCCTAGATCCGCGATCCGCGTCTTCCTATGACGTCTGCCTCCGGAGTTATCGCCGTTTTAAAATTTTCAAAACGGCCGACAAACGACAAAGTCGGACTTTATTTGTTGGTAGATATTTGGATTTGTAGATAGCGGATCGTGGTTTCCTTGCACCTAGGGTTATCGTACCTTGGGCTTATTATGGTGAAGGAGTTTGAGGGGGTTCTATTCCCCCTTTTTTTCCGCTGGTTTTGGAGTCTATCGGCTTCTCTTGGTCACGCCCTTTAAAAGGAGCCGTCGCACGTTGTCGTGGCTCTTACGGTTCGGGAGCTATGAACGATTTAAAATTTACCAAAATGGCGGACAAAATGGCCGCCAGTTGTTTTTCGGCAATAACTCCCGTTCCAGTAGTCCGATCAACTCGTGCGAGGTGTCTACTGCTTTGTCCCGTTGCCTGCTATCTGTTTCTTGTGGTGCTATAATTATTATTCCCGTCGTTCCCGGTTTATCCCTGTTTTTTACCTCTTTTTGTATAACTCCGGTTCTAGATGACCTAGAATGACGGGAAAGGTGTCAATTTGTAGGGGGTGGTGTCCTCCTGCTGACCCCGACCTACGTTTTTATATAGGAGCTCGGGGTAGTTTGTGGTAACAGGTTTTCCGAGATACCGAGTTTTCCTTTATTTTGGAAAATTTTCCAGGGGGGGCTTACCGTTTTTTGCTGGGGTTCTTAGGCGCTGCGGTGGAGCTAATTTACAGCTATCTAGAACCCACGCGTCTCCTGATGTTTTTGTGTAATAGCTGTTTTAAGTTTCAGTTTTTATAATTTGATAACTCACCCCCTGATGTCTAAAAATTTTTCTTTTTCCGGTTTTTGTGTTTCCTTATATGTGGCTTCCAAATGCACTTCAATCCTTTCCTCTCAGGTCACTATTTCACTGACCTCGTGGGGACGCTTAAAACTAAAACACAAGGTCAATGGTACTAATTCTTAGTCTATAAACACAAAAATCACAACACTTAAAGAGGTCACTATCCTACACAAAGTCCACTTATTATTTTAAAAATCCGTTAACAAACACTTATTCTATTTCACTTTTTAGTTTATTTAGTTTTTTTTCTTTTTTAGTTTCACTGTTTTAACACTTTTTTCACTGTTTTAAGGTATGCCGTAATCACCCGCGTGTAGAGGGCGCCGAGACGATTCTGGCGATACCTTTTTTGTCAAAATCGGATAACTTTTACCCACTTTTTAGAATTTTTAAGTGCGGAGCGTCGCGAAAAAGCTGTTGCTCGGTCAACGGAAGGCACGGAACATAGCCGATGAGGGTTCGACCAGACCGCGGTGCGTTGAGGCTGGTGGTCGAGGTACCCGATGAGGCTGAGTCTGGCTGGCGTGGTGCGGAGGGGTGGGAAGTGATAATGATGATGTCCAGAAGAAGCCGTGTTTTGTCGAGGGTCACCAATGTGGGAATATGGTGGCAAACCCCAAAGGGAGATCTCCGACCGAGCGAGGTGGTATGCTCGGTCAGGCCGAAGCCCACTTGTATGAATTTCAGATGTTGTATATATACCGCCGATCTTAGAAAACAACGATAGCGCGATCCAGGATTGTGGCGCTTATTGTTCCGCCACAATATAGTCCCAGCCCTCTTTAACAATTAGTCCAAATTATGTGCAGTAAAAAGAAAAGATCTCATGTTGTAAACACTTGAGACGATAAATTATCTTATTTTGATAAAAATGTAAATAATTGTTGATAACCGTAAAACGGGGTTAATAGAAACGATCCTGACTTTCAAACCAACTTTAACAATATAAATCCTATGCTTCTTGCAATAAAGCTGCTTTCATTACGGGAGTCTTGAAATTATATTGAAATGATATTTTACAACCGTGGTATAGTTTTAATTCTAAATTTTTATTTCCTTACGAGAAAAAAACAATTAAATGGTCAATTTCTATTTGCCTGGAATACGGGGTCATTAGATACGACATATGGGGTTAATAGAAAAAAGTGATAGGGTTGTCAAAATATTTTATGTCTTAGATATTAATATGTAGGTAGGTATCTAGATTTTTTGTTATTTAGGTAGGTACACATGTGGTTCGATAATTAAATGATTTGATTGGATATTATTATTTAAGACTATGTAAATAAAATAGTTAATTTTATATTGGATATCAATTAAACTACAAAATAATTATGCTTATTTAATAATTATCAACAGCACTCCATGTAAAACATGAGTTACAAAACATAAATTTCTCGCAGAAAAAAAAAAATCTTAAAAATTATTAATATTTCTTACATTCATCACCATAACATTACCTAATTATAAAATAATCAGTGATACGCATGATGTTCATTAACTGCCTGTTGTATTAAATTTACGTCATATTTTAAATTCCTCTTACCCCGGTGGTCTGGTTTGTAGGTGCGTGGCATATTATCACCATAGGTGCCTGCATGTAAATACAATATATTATACTAATTATTATTTAATAAAAAATTAAATAAGTAAAAAAAATACGCTTTAAAAAGTATCAAAGATGAAAATGTAAGTATCCTCTGAAAACAGAGAATACTCTATTCTATTATTTTATTTTATATTTTATTAGGTATTTTACTTACATAAGTATAAAGTTGGTGTGGCTACAAAGTTAGAAACTACCAACAAACATCAAACATAACATAAAAGTTCTGCCAAACTTAACGAAAGCGGTTCTAATAACCCCTTTCGCGTTTCTATTAAACCCTTTCTCGTTTTTATTCACCCCTAACCTGTTTCTGTTCTGACGTCTCTATTTACCCCTCAGTTATCTCTATTCACCTCTATATTAAAAAATATTTATAAGTGCTGAAATTTTATTTATTTAACCATAAATAAAAAAAAACAAACAAATCAGAAAAACTTACCTTTACAATTTATGCTGGGTACACTTCACTTTCGGATAAACTAATTTTGATAATTAATCAAATGTAAAAAGCCGTTATTGTTGCTGTCCCTGAGCATGTGTCTAAAGTTATACATAGAAATTTGTCACAATATTTTCTTAGCCGGCCATTACCTTGAATCCCTTTATAAAAATGAATTTAAACCTTATTAATATGTCAACAGAAATTATTTACGTTAATCATTTAATGCAATAAACAATGATTTTGTCTGTGTCCCCAACAAAGAACAATTTCGTTACTACCTTACGTTGCTATATGAAAATAAACCTTAAAGTAAGTGAATAGCATCTTTTCGTACTTCATTCGGTTCGACTTGTTGTCGCTCTGTTTATTAGATTATTATAGTATTTTCAGTAATACATAGGGCTCTACTTAATTTAAAGCTAATTAATTTCACACGTACGTACTATTCATCAAAAGCTATAGATAATATGTCGTCAGTTGGCATTCATTTAAAGTTTTTTTGTCACTAATATAATAATTGAACTTTTAAAATTAGGCTTTGGTAACTCAGTAATTTAAATTAATAAGAATATTCTATGAAACTAATTGTTTTTGTGAGTTTTTCTGTGATTTAATTTTATAAGAGGTTAATATTAGTGTTACAGTTTAAAACTGACATGTTAGTGAGTCTTATTGAAGAATTTTAATAAAGAATCTTAAATTTGCAAAAAAGTAACGCTGTTGTCAAATTTTTCGTTACCTTGATATATTATTTGCCACAAATATAGTTAACTCATTAAAACTATCTCTACAGAAGTGTGTATATTATAAATCGAACTACAACGAATCTATATCTACATAAAAAAATATAAAAATTGATTACTTTAATTAAAAGAAAATAAAGAAAATTTTATGCTCGGATTAGGCTTAAATAGTATTTTGGCCCAACTACCTGCAAGATGGCAAAAGTGCATAGATAGCAATGGTATAAACTTTGAATAAATAAATATATTATGTTTAAAAAAAACGACTTTATGTTCCTCCTTTACAAAACGCCAATTTCATGTGTAATGACCTAATATAATATAATAATAAAAAGAATAAATACTTAATATAAATATTAAGTAGGTTAATTTTAAATAAAGAGTGATATTAGTATTTATATGGTAGTATTTATTATTATTATATATTTTACATATACTAAAAATGTCTAAATCTATGTTTCCTTTTAATATTATGCATCTACCTCACACTGTTTCTGCATTACCCATAGGTTGGCTGGTAGAAAATGCCACAAGGCATTAAGCCCGCCTCTATACCATATTGTGTCCATAAAGTATAATAAATAGAAAAAAAATATATATTTGGAAGTATCATAAAATGAATTGTTTTATTTTACTTAATTTTAGGGGAATTGTTTTTTGAAAAAAAAATATTTTTGCAGTTATTTACTATTGTAAATAGATTAGCACTCTTACTAATTTACTTGTTATATTATGTACAAAGCTAGGTGTTAAAATATTGTATTAGGTCCGAGACCCCCTACGCCTAATAATTCCGATTCAACTGATTGATTGACACCACGTTCCTGAACTCCGAACTTTCTTCACTGTTCACTGTTGGCGCTGCCTAAAAATGGATTTGCAGTACAATTCGATATACATAATATATACTACTAATTAAAGGAGGAGCATTATGAAATGAAACTGTTATTATTTGGAGAAACTAGACGAATAGTGCCAGAATTATAATATCACGTACTATGAAATTAATATATAAATATAATATTTCTGGCACTCTATACGAAGTCCCTCCTGTTGGGGATGGATATTAATTGAATATAAATACGCTTCACATAAATTTGAACATCATAAAGTCGATGCAATTCATCCGTTATGGTATCGTCCGGGATCCATGAGATCCTTCAGGGGTCATACGAAGAAAACCTTTGCTCCAGTCCCGATTTACATAATAATTATTTATTATTTTAAGTAAATAACTTAAAATAATAATTATTTAAATATTATTTAAATTTATACTAAGTTAATAGTTTTATGCTCTATGCAATTTAAAATTATATTTTTTTTTATTAAGTTATTTATGATAATTTTATTTGAAAGGGGGCTTACTTTATAAACAGAAATGATTTGTTGGTCTTATTAATAGTTCAGATTTATTTTAATTATTATTTTTTCGTATTTAACAATGTATTACATAACATTTTATTCTTATTAATCTTTTATTAATTATTACATATTTTTGTTTAAGGCTTACGATGCCCAGGGGCATGTTCAGATTTATAAGAACTTCAATTTCAATATAATATGTTAGCTCTTTAAGCCTACATACTGGCATTTTTAATTATTTCAAATTAAGAACTGTAACGTCATCAATTTTCTTTGTAAATTATTTTGTTCAACATTGAACATAGTTATTTTTGTAAATTATTTGAACCTAATATTAAAGCCTTACTACTTAAAAATATTATTGTTTTCTACCCCATAAAGTATTTAAAACCCTAAATATATCTACCGTCCTGAAGAACTGTTAAACCGAAGTTTTACACCAGTCCTCAATGGTATTAACTCAGATTGAGCGCACCGAACCAGATTGAGCGCAGTAGTTCCCAAAAAAAGACGATGGAATATCATTTCACAGTAACTATTGATTATTTTGTTATTTTAAAAAATATTTACTATTTATCTTTGCTGTTCTCTCGGGACACAAAATATCAACATCCATTTTTTAAATTTATTGTGAGCTAGCTGCTAAAGCTGTCAGTGTTGCAAGTTTTTAGGCGATTATTTTTCCCTACATTTGGCAAACTTACTTGTTGGTTCAAAGTTAAAATTAATTTCAATAAATGCTAAATAATAATAATAACAATGACAATAAATGGTTTATATGCTGATAAGGTTAGCAATGTTAGGACCCCACTGTAATTTACTATCTAGTGTTATACCTAGAAACATAGTGGTCTCCACTAAGTTCATTTTCTCATCATTTAATAGTATACCTATAGATTTATACTTGTTATTCTTTCAAAAATTTTACTAATAGTCAGTAGAATCGATATAGGCCTGTAATTTGTCGGATTATATTTATTTCCAGCTTTGAATAAGGGAACCTTGCTATGCTTCATTAAGTCTAGGAAAACACCACTTTTTATACAATCATTGAAAATCATCGCTAAAAGGAGATACGATTTCAATTATTGATTTAATAATTTTTGTAGACATGCCCCAGAGATCAGCAGTATTTTTAATAATCAACAACTTAAATGTGTTAATAATATCTTCGAAGTAAATTTCTTTAAATTTGACATCACATTCCTTTACATTGTCTCTGAGTACTTTTACAGCAGCTGCAGGTAAGGATTTTAAATTTTTTCTAGTTGAGACCGGAATATAAGCAAAAACATTTTCGAAGACCGGCACAACTTCGAGGTCAGTAGTAAACTTTTTATTTTCAAAATAAAGTTCAAAATCGGAGCTACGTAAGGTGACGTTTCCAGTCTCACTTGCTACCACCTTCCATGTACTTTTAATTTTATTGTTGGAATTTTTAATCTTATTCTTTATACATATATAAAGAACCTTAGCAGTTTAGATACCCTTTTGAAAATTTTTGAATAATTTTTAACATATGTTTTAAAGGTTTCACTATTATTAATACATTTTTATATATCATATAATTCATATAATCTTCGCTTGCTTATTTTAATTCCTGCAGTTGCCTATTCAATATAGTTACTTTTTCTATTATTAAGTCTAACCGTTTTAGAAGTAAATACTGAATTAAATTGGGTTCTTATTATCTTAAATAAAAAATTAAATTTGTTTAAAGCTTCATCTGAGCTATTTGACCCATCTAACTATTTATTATTTGAATTTAAATTATTTCTAAATTTATCAATACGTTTTGTATTCACAGGAACAAACACATGCTTCTCCTTGATGTTACTGTCACAAATGACATTAAAAGAAGCTAACTGTCCTCGATGATGAGAGATCAGCTTATTAATATCCTTTTTTTTTTAATAAAATAAGTATAGTTTTTTGGTATTTTTTTTTCAAGTAATTACTGCCTTAGAAACTATTGTTGAATAAGAATATTTAAAAATCTTCCTCATTCTTTCACCCGTTCTGTCCCGGGTAAAAACAGATTGCAGTTTTTTTCTGTTTCTGGTATCATTAGATGCACGCAGATATGCGTGTACCAACAGACACACAATATGTCTAAAAGGTGGCATCAATCCATTCGTTACGTACGTTACATCTGGCTGTTATTTATACAGGTGTCCCAGAAAGAATGGATAATCCTGGAGCGCCTAATAGTAAGGCTATCAGGCACTCAAATAAAAATACACAAAAAAAAATTCGAAGTGGTGCCAAAAATATTAAGTTTTAAAAAAAAATGTTTTTATTGACCTTACTGTACTTTCATGTACACCACTGCTGCAAATTAATGAAATTTGTTGCATATTTGGTGTTATCTCATTCCTCATAGACCATACTATTAGAAATACAGTAAAAAGTATGAATATCTATTGTACTTTTTTGGAAAAACAAATATCAACTTAAATTTTTAGCATGAAATTTGATAAATAAATAATTTTGACAAAGTTTGGGAGCCAAACGTGAAAAAAATAGCATGAAGACCTAAGTGGAAAACTATTTCAAAAATATGAGCAGTTAATACAATTTACAAAATGGTCATAAAATTACGTATTACATAATTTTTTTAACATTAAGATGCAAATAATACATAATGATTGGCATTATTGAAAGCATTCCAGAAGTCTATCAGAACAAGGACGAAAGGAAGGATATTATATACATTTAGTGAAAAAACTTTTTCATATAAGAAATTATTATTTTTAAATAAAAAATTAAACCGACTTCCAAGGTAAAAATGCACAAAAAGTATGAAATAAAACTTATTTTCTAAATAATTCATAATTTTGTAGTCGGTACCAGCCCAAACAACATCCTGATATAACAATATTTAAAATAGAACAAAATTTTGAAGATTGAGTAGAGAAATAGTTAAACTTTCAGCCAAATTTAAAAGGGGAATTATTTAGAAAATAAGTTTTATTTCATACTTTTTTGTGCATTGTTACTTTGGAAGTCGGCTTATTTTTTTGTTTAAAAATGATAATAACTTTTCCCTTCTTATTGATATTTGTTAAATTATTATTAACACATTTTAAGAACGTTTAAAATAAACGATCGAATGTATAATTGAATACGCTCCAAGCTTCCATTAGGTATTGTATATAAGATAATGATGATGATTACTGTAAGTTACATGGGCATATGCTTGCAGTTCTTTAAACAATACCGAAATTTCCAAACGCTTATATTTAAAGACTGAGAAGTTCTGTTCAGTGCTTTTGGGTCCAGGGTATACCTTGGTGCAGAATCTTACTTTTTGGTAGGATATGCTTGGGTTTCTTCAGAAAAAGTAAAAATCACTGTACGTGTCCATATAAATTTTGAGGAGTTCCCTCGATTCCTCATGGATCCCATCATCAGGTCACCACTTTTGTTAAAACGCACCAACTTCGAAGTATATATATGTATACATGTATATAGAAGTATACCCTTTACATAAAAAAATATTTTTGAAAATCGGTCAACAGACGGCAGAGTTATCGTTGAACATACAAAAAATAAAATAAAAATACATACTGCCGAACGTATAACCGCCTCCTTTTTTTGGAAGTCGTTAAAAAGTAACGCCATATATTGAGAATCGACCAAACTACGATGTAAGCGATCGATCTAGGCTTGTAGGCTATATACAAAATAGTATGACTAGCTAGTAAATTTTTCTCGTTTTCTACATTAATAGCAATAATTCACTATTCATGGTAGATACAATGATGAATTGTACCATTATAAAATTTACTTGAAACTGAAATTAATTAAAAAACATTGGTCATCCATGCCCACATACATTTTTTTATACCCAAAATTATTAATAACTTCGATTAAAAAATAAATTATGCAATTTTTTCTAAAATAAATCAACTTGCATAGTTAAAAATAAAAGTGCAATAGCTAGTCATACTATTTACTGTCTATTTATCAGCATAGTTAGTGTATAATATCAATATAATAAAAAACCTATGTAATTCATTCAATTCTGGTCATTGTGTTCAAAAAACTAAAATAAATTAAACAAAATAGACTTTTCTCTAAATAAAACTTATCTTAGATACTTATGATAGATTTTTTTTGTATTTTTTTTTAACGACTATAAGTTCTACTATAAGACATTTCAGGGTTATCCATTAATTACCGGACACCCTGTATAAGTCTATGTAATTATGAGACACCTCTTGATCAGATATCCCATATGTGTTCCAAAAATGTACTTTTAAGATAATTAAGTAATTAGTACCTAAGTATTTATATACAGATACACAGTAGATACACATGCCCTGGAAGATATAACAGTAGCAATTTTATTGTGTATTTAATAAAAATGCATGCTTTAAAGTGGTTGAGACCTAATTTTGTAGCATCTCGTTGATGCCTGTCACTAAACGCACATATTCCAGAAAAAAGAAAAGAAAACACGTCGTCTAATGTAAGTACAGTTACTATAAATTCTATATTTTTCATTTGATTTACCGCCGAATACTGGAACGATTGTTAAATTAAGTGACGCTCAAGTAACATGCTGTCCTTGTCATTTCGGCCAGCAGAGACAGCGACAGACTGTGAATAGGAGGGCTCTTAATTTTGATATTAAGCTTTCCATTATTCGGCCGAAGTGTAGCAGTTATTAGAAACTTTTTTGCAAAAGCGGCGCCGCGCTATGCAGCTCGGTGCAGCATGAAATTCGAACTCTTGCAATTAAACGTGTATCGTCTTATGTAGTGAATAAAGTTTAATTTTGAATCGCGATATAAAAAATACAGCGCAGCGGCACGTCTCAGTGTGAACTAACGCTAATGAGGGATCCTGCCTCTTTTATGTTTTAAAAAAACTTACTTCTCTTCAATTATATCATGAAAGCTACCAGTAACAGACATCTAACCACGCTGACGCATCTTCCAGCTTCGTGTAACTTCTGGCTGAAAATTCCCCAGGACAAGCTCGACGCAGTCACCGAAGTTATGAACTACGTGATGCATGGAATGATTCTGTAAGTAGTAACTAAAGTCTTCTCGCGTTAAGAAGTTAGTGAATCATGCGTACATAAATGTCAAAATGGCCTAATATTAACGATTATTGTCAATGGGTTAATGTGAACACAGCTATATTAAGTCTACGGACGCATTCACATCAGGTAAATCTGATCCTGTAGTAATTTCTCGTAGATCTTGTGTTATTGGTACCAGACAACGGAAATATATTTATTACTTTTATACTATACTTTTATTTAAAACTTTAATTTTAAATCAATTCACATCACATGAATGTGGTTTTACAATGATGGTTTACAGTAACTGACGAGAGTTCTTGCACATCCTATCATTACAATGATGATCTATTAGTTCAGTTAAATAACAGTGAAATTATTAAAAAAAATAAAAAACAAAAACAAAAATATATTTAAACGTATCAGTCTATAATTGAAATACAATTAAAATATGATATCATATTCTAGAATATTTTAAACAATTATACTAGATAATTAAAGGAAGATAATTCATCACAGTACGAATAAATTAAATTTAACAGTTCATACATAAAAAATAAAATAATAGAAGATAACACGTCAATACAAAAATTTAAGCCAAAATACGTCATTATATGTCAAAAATTCTATATGCTAGCAAAAACAAAAAATTATTATAATAAATTCATCATTTCATCTATAAAATAAAATCTTAAACTAATAATATATAATATAATACTAATATTATATGTGGGAGAATAATATAAAAAACAATATAATATTATAATCAATAATTTATTAAATCCATATTTTTAATTTATAACACTGAACAAATAATTTATTATTAAATATTAGGTATAATATAATTTTATAGTATAGCAAATAATTTAAATACATTTACACCTTAATAAAGTAAGCAAGACCATAACTATTATCTATATAATTATATTACAATAAAGAGTTTTATAATAACATTGTAAAAGCTCACCTGACGAAAAGACAGTTCAGTGTTTCGTGTCCGACGGCTAGACAACGTCTGATCTGTCGACAAGCTTCGTCCGTCTTTTAAATAGTACAGAGTAAACACGTCAGTTGGCGGAGTGGGGTTTGTCAACATGATGGTGAACAGATGACAGTTGACAGATGTCAATTTTTACAACTACTGACATTATTCATTTGACATATCGTTAACAATAATTGTATTATCCCACACGGCCATACTGACGAGCAGCCTTTATGGCTCGCGAAATACTGAATCAATTCTAATCCATTAATCAATTAATTAATTTTATACATAATAGTGAAAATAATAGACAGTAGACTTTAATCATAATTATATAATTGCTTGCTAAAACTAAATCTCATAGTTAAGCGATAAGTATTATATTACAAATTGCTACAAATCTTGGCAATGATCAAATCACATGATTGCCAAGTGTCAAGACTGTTATGCCAAATCACATGACTATAAATCATGTTCAAATCTCATGATCGTGTAGCCAAATCACGTAGCTTTAATTCGTGGTCAAATTACATGACCAGGTAGCCAAACCACATGGCTTTAATTCGTGGTCAAATCACATGACCGTTAAGCCAAATCACATGGCTTAAAATCGTGGTCAAATCACATGACCTTATGCCAAATCACATGGCTAAAGCCTGACGAAACATTTAATTTATAACAGTCTATCAGCAATCAAATACTCAGATCCACGTTGGCCAGACGTATAGGTCTCTAAGTAGATGGAAACTGACAAAATGTTACTTATTCATCACAATCAGAATTTAAGGAATCTGCCAATTCATGACCTAGTTCAGGAGACATTAAACGTAAATTTTCATGGGATACATACAATTCATGTCCAGTATCATAAACTTTAACATTATATCTATCATTACCTTGTATTTTTGTTACTACACAGGGACCTCGAAACTTGCTGTCAAGTTTATTAATTGAACGCGGGTTTTGCTTAATCAGAACTACATCACCAATATTGAATGGGACAATTTTGGCTTTGATTTGTCAAAAAATCTCTTATTTTCTTGAGCTCGTCCATTCTGAGTTTAGCTTCCGAAAGACAAGTTTCTAGGTCCATACGCTCTACATCCTGTATCAAGGTCGATATGGCTGGAGGTGACTGATTACAACCCATGAGAAGTCGGAAAGGCGTATCGCCTGTACTTTTATTAAACGTACTGTTAATAGCTAATTGTACTTCACCAACCGCATCTTTCCAACTTCTCCTGGACGTATTTTCAACAATAGTAAAACAATTGGTCAGGACTTTCATCATACGTTCCACCTGCCCATTAGCACGACTAACACCACTAGCAATGAAATGTAATTCTATAGCCCAACGCTCGCAAAAACTTGTAAATTCTTTGCCTGTATAACTAGCAGCCTGATCACATACAATTCTTTTAGGTGTGCCGAAATTATAAATTAATTCTTTTAAACAATTGACAGTAGCTACCGCAGTATGATTATTTACCGCTTTCATAAAACAAAATTTTGTAAAGGCATCGACAAATACTACAGCGTATTGTTTGGTAGGTTTGTTTCCACTCAATTTACCAGTGGTATCCATATGCACTGTGTGAAATGGGATAGGGGGTTTGTCAATAGGATGAAGAGTAATTTGTTTAGAACCCGATTGGCTTTTATTAATTTTACATGTTAAACAATTTTCAACAAATTTGCGATTATTTTTAACCATATTCGGAAACCAAAATTGCTCGTGAATTTTTTCAACTGTCTTTTCCCAGCCAAAGTGCTTAAGGGAATCGAGAAAAATTTGGATTAAGTGCCAACGATAACTTTTAGGGACATAAAGACATTTTTTTGCTTTTTTATCGCTTGTATTGAAAATACGATATAACAGACCATTTTCAATTTTGTATGTTGATGCTAAATCTTTATCAATAGTTTCATTCTTAATCGATTCTATTATGTTTTTGGTTTCTGAATCGCGATTTTGTTCGGCCTCCAACCAATCACTATAATTATGAACGTTGTTAATGTTTAATGTACTCTTTGTAGGATTGCGACTAAAAAAATCCGCATGTTGTATACGTTCCCCTTTCCTATATTCAATTTCAAAATTAAATAATTGTAAATATGCCCACCACCTATGAACCCGAGGAAGTAGTTCCTTTTTGTTACGCGAGGCTTTCAAAGAATTACAGTCTGTAATTACTTTAAACGGTCTGCCTAGTAAATAGTGGCGGAAATGTTTTATTGCCCTGACTACTGCTAATGTCTCTAGCTCATAAGAGTGATAACGACTTTCAATGTCCGTAGTGCTCATACTAAAATATTCTATAACTTTTAGTTCATTATTATCCCTTTGAAAGAGTATAGCTCCAAGTCCAGTGGAACTGGCATCAGTGTGAAGCTCGATAAATCTTGTTGGGTCAAAAAGTGTTAATATTGGTTCTGAAGATAAATGTCCGAGTATTTTATTACGAGCAGCTTCATGTTCTGACGTCCAGTTCCACTTGACTTTATTACGTGTAAGGTTGTAAAGGGGAATCATTGTAAGGGAAAATCCAGGAATAAATTTTCTGAAATATCCTGCGAGACCACAAAATTGACGTACTTGTTTTTGAGTTTTGGGTACAGGAGAATTTAATAATGCCCTAACTTTTCCAGGATTGGGCTTCACATGGCCATTAGAAACGACTGCCTAAATACTCAATTTCGGTTTGGAGAATTTTACATTTCTTTATATTTAATGTGAATCCAGTTTTTTGAAGCGAATCTATTACTTGATTTAAGTGTTCAAGACCCTTTTCTAGAGTTTCGGAATAAATGACTACATCGTCAATATAAATTATTACAAAATCATCAATATAAGGCTTTAATGCTGAGCTAATGGCTCTTTGAAAAACTGGGGGTGCATTACAAAGGCCAAAGGGCATTCTCAAAAATTCATACTGCCCGTCTGGCGTGACAAAAGCAGTTTTTTCAATAGAATCTTTCGCAACTGGAATTTGGTGAAAACCTGAAGCCATATCTAAAACTGTAAAATATTTTGCTTTTGCTAATTTGCTTATGTAGTCATCAATTAATGGAAGTGGGAAATGATCGCGGACAGTATTCCTATTTAATTCTCTGTAATCGACGCATAATCTATCAGAACCATCCTTTTTACGTACTAGTAGAATAGGGCTAGCAAACGGAGAATTGCTTTCGCGAATAATGTTATTGTCTCGTAATTCCTTAATGATTGCTTTAGTATGTTCACGTTCAGCTGGAGCTAAACGGTACGGCCGTCTTTGAACGATTTTTTCGGGGTTCTTTAAACGTATAACAAGTTCACCAGTGGTGACCTGTGAAACTTTGCTACCGAAGGTAAACATGCTAGAATATGAAGTTAGAATATCTTGAAGTTGCTTTTTGAATGGGGGATCAATGCTACCGTTAATATTTAGAGTTTTGAGATCAAAATTTTGAGCAAAATTAATGTTACAAGAATCGCGGGAAATAAAAGTATCATCTTTTGTAAAGGTCCCTTAATTCCGGGCGTTTCGAATAGAGTCTGGCCTAGTAGTATATCGTATTGAATGTAACTAACGGGTACAATTATAAATTCTAATTCAAGATTTAAGCCATCAATACAGATTTCACAAATCTTTTTCCGTGATGTACTAAAGGAGTTATCTCCAACGCCCTTCAAAATCGTAGATTCGTAAACAACTTTCCCTTTGACAGACTGTCCTACGGTTTCTCGCATTAATGAACATTCGGCCCCACTGTCTAACAAGCATGAGAAACAACGATCATCCACTTGTGCAGTTTTACATCTTTTGTTATCCTTAAATAGGGCATTCACATTAGTCGTTGAAGATTGTGGTTTCTCATCCTTAGCCCTTCTATTAAGACGTTGAAAACAGTTATCAAAACTATGACCCCTCTTTTTACAAAATGTGCAAGTTACAACCGACTTCGCATTATTTGATGTGGTTGCTAAGGGAGCTGGTATTTCATTTTGAGGTCTTTTAGACTTATCAGTAGTTTGACAGTCTTTCTGTAAGTGACCTAGTTTGTGACATTTGTGGCAACGCCTTTGTTTAAAATCGAAATTATTTGGTTTAGAACGTTTGGCAGAAATGTTGTGATCGGCCTCTTTAATTAATCGCTTACGTTTGTAGAATTTAGGCTCTGAATAAGCTGTGGCAAGTTTTTGGGCGTTAATCGTAACAAGTCTGAACGTATACGAAAATCCGACATACCGGAAATAACTGCCTCGACGAGACGTTGCTCAGTCATCTCCACACCAATCGCTTTCCTCGCCAACTCTCATTTTCGTGTAGCATACTCGGCGAGACTGCTGGCTTGATCACTGGTGTATTCCATAAAGAGGGTAAGGTCGTCGTAGTAGCGGGCTTCATCTGCAAACATTTCGACAAGCCTAGTTTTGAGTTCTGTCCAATTAGTCAAAGTGGTGTAATTACGACGTGACCATTCTGCAGCACGTCCCCGTAGGTGTTTACGGGACAAATTAAGAGTTTCCCTGTCAGATAACTCGTACTCTTGTTTTAAATCATCAATATTATCACACCAGACGTTTATTGTGTCGGTGCGATCGTCCGGATCAAAAACTGGTACATAAATATGGTCCAAGCTCCGAACACGAGGACCAGGTGTAGTGTTATTTGTTTTGAAAGCAGTACTACTAGTTTCAATTAGTTTAGACATCATTTCTTGCATCATAGTTTGCATAAAAGAGATTGGAACGAAACCTGTCCCTGAGTCCTGGCCTGGAGCTGTAGCGCTGGTTCCAGGAGTGTGGTGACCGTGATAAGGTTGTACCGGTGTAACATTTTGTGACCTCAAAATAGGGGATTGATCGCCATTTGCCGACTGTACAGAACTTGCGTCATTCTGTTCCAATATTCCATCTGAAGACTGCATATTTAGAGTCAAAACCTGAAATCAAACATTCATGGGCGTAGTTTATGTATGATATAGAATTATCCCACTTCTGATGTGGGAGAATAATATAAAAAACAATATAATATTATAATCAATAATTTATTAAATCCATATTTTTAATTTATAACACTGAACAAATAATTTATTATTAAATATTATGTATAATATAATTTTATAGTATAGCAAATAATTTAAATACATTTACACCTTAATAAAGTAAGCAAGACCAATAACTATTATCTATATAATTATATTACAATAAAGAGTTTTATAATAACATTGTAAAAGCTCACCTGACGAAAAGACAGTTCAGTGTTTCGTGACCGACGGCTAGACAACGTCTGATCTGTCGTCAAGCTTCGTCCGTCTTTTAAATAGTAACGAGTAAACACGTCAGTTGGCGGAGTGGGGTTTGTCAACATGATGGTTGACAGATGACAGTTGACAGATGTCAATTTTTACAACTACTGACATTATTCATTTGAAATATCGTTAACAATAATTGTATTATCCCACATATACGAGTATATATACTTAACAATAATATCTAAAACTTGGAATTACTTAGAAAATCTTTAACCACATAGTAACATTTTTCCGCCAAATAGTCTTTTGAGACCCTCTTAAATGATTCTAATTCTAATAATTTAATTTCTTTAGGTATTCTATTAAATGTTTGAATAGCCATGCAGAAAAAAAATGGTATTTACTTTTATGCTTCTTAGTCTACAGTTGTCCGTTCGATTGCGTGGTATAGAACTGAAGACCTCACAAAGTTCAGCATTATTTTTTACGAAAACTGCGGTCTCGCAAGTCGTATATATATAAAGTGGGAGTTTTGAGAATTTTATATTTTTTGAACCATGGTAAACAGCTCTCTTTCGTTTTTAATCTGAACATAGCCTTGATGCACCGTTTTTGGGCTTTAAGGCGCGGTGAGTTGAAAATGTTGTATTTGAGGGGGTGTAGGAGATGAGTGGCGGACGTGCCGCCCCCGTAACTGTGGGGTGCATCGCGCGAATTACGTCAAAGTGCAATTTCATAACATTACAAGAGCGTAATTTCGACAGTTCCGCAATGTGCTACATAGCTAAGCGGTTTTTTGCCCATCTGGGGTAAAGCGTAGCGTCTAGTAAACTAATTGTATTTCTATTATATTTCTTAACTTACTTTTTTTTTTAAATAAATAATAATAATATGTCACTGCATATTTTTGCTTTATTGCTCACCGAATTTTTTTTGTCACCCATTTTTTAGAATCTGCACTAATATTTACGACAAAAGTACAACTTCGGGAAACTAATCATAGAGTAAAATAAATACTTAGAAGGGTCGCGCTAGCCGTTTTTGAGGTGGTAAATGGAAATAATTCTAAAGTCGCTGAATTTTTACATATGTAGAGTAGTCCCTAGTGAGATTATTATTAAGTTTTATACCATTTCTGCCTCTTGTAATTTGAGCAATTCGATAATATTTGTTTGAATAGTTGAATATTTTTTTAAATAGCCATAAAAGTGGCAAAATCGATTTAAAGTTTAAAATATGAATGGAATCATAATATCTGGGCCAGCCTCCAGAGTATAGAAATTTAATTTGCATCATTTTCGACCAGTACAAAATAAATTACTTAACCAACTTAAATGACCCATTTTTTAAAACAGTACCGGAAAAAATGCTAAAGTGTGATATGACTATTTTCTGTCTAAGACTACTAAAATAGGTCAAATTTTTAATTTTTAGCCAATTTAAGCCATTGCTATTCCAGAAATTAAGCTTTTTAGTTACCCCGAGCTAAAAACGCTAAAAAAACTTATCTATTAAATAAAATTCACGTATTCAATATTATTAAGTCATAAAGAATCTTCATTCCAAATTAGGGCCTTTTTAATAGACGGTTTAAATAATAAAATGAAAAATTGCGGTCGAAGTAGGCAGGGAATATACGCACTACAACAAACACATTACGTTCGCTCGGCGAAATTTCACAAGTTTATATTTCGCATTTTTCAGCGGTTACAAAGTCTAAGCTTGCTTTTACCCGCGACTTCGTTCTATTATACGTTATCCGGCGAGTCTTTTTAAAAAAATGTTTTACTGCTAAACTTATTTATTAGAAAATAGAAAATTTATATTAGACAATTAATTATTACGACCGACCGGAATTGAGACTGAACTGGGACTGATTCCTTTCTAGCGCTCAACAACCGTCCTGCTATCTGTTGCTGACATAGTCAGAGGGATAGTTTCAATTAAGCATTCTTGTTAACAGTGTAGGGTTATAACAACCCCCCGCGGAAGACGGAAATTCGGGGTTGAACCGAATTTCAGGTAAGATATTTCAATGTCGGTTCCTTTATTGAACCAGATTCCATATTTTTCAAACTCCGTCTGAAACCAGAATCTGTCGGTTCAGATTCTGTTTTTATATCGTCCAGTTCAATCTCATTACCTGTTGGGATTTCCATAAACCTATTATTAAATTTCTTAAAGCTAGGTATATTTAAAACGACATTATAAATTTTGAAAATAATTATTATCATGATTATGATAATGGTAAGTAAAAGAATGCCGTTGAATATAAGATAGTGTTTTTCATATTTTACTAAAATGGGTTCCTTATTTATTAATTTATCTAGTTTGGAGAGAATCTTATTATTTTCTTTGTCAAATTTTAATTCGTCTAGATTATTAATGTTTATTCCCTCATATGAAATAACATTGATTTCCTTATCTAGCTTACAGCAAAGGCGATTAGTAATACTAAAATCTAACTTAGGAATTAACACAGTAATGTTTGTTATAATGTCTGAAGTTATTAACTTCGCACCCTTTGTATTCACAACACACTTTTTAGGAGTATTCAATATTCCTATTCCGAATACTTTTAATTCACTGGTTCCCGAAGCACTGCAGTCCATATGTATTTTGCTACGAACAGTTTGTACGTATAGCCAACGATTGTTTCTGAGTGGTTGCCATATGTTTAACTCTCCCTTAACTTTTACTATTTACGGTGTCGTCAAAGCATACTATGTTGCATACATAACACAGTAAACATTTTTTTTCTTTTGAAATAAACTTTTATTTCCATGCGCTAAAAAGAATAAAATAATATTTTCCTTAAACATTTACTACGAGGACTGCACTAAAAGTATCGGGAATGGAATATTTCCACTGTTCCTGTCATATTAAAATCTTTTTAATTTAAAACTCCTTGGTTTTAAAAATAGAATACCGTTTATTTATTTAAAAAAAGATTCTCGGTCTTGTCACAAGGTCTTGTCAAACTTGTTTAGTCGTTGAGAAAATGGAATTGACTAGAGAAAATTCTAGAGCGATGATTTATTATGACTTTCGAAGTGGTTTAACACAAAAACAGTGTGTTGACCGGATGATTTCTGCATTTGGTGATGAAGCCCCATCCAAATAGCTGGTTTGCTGAATTTCAACGTGGACGTGTCAAGTTAAGTGATGATCCCCGTCAAGGTCGTCCAAAAACTGCAGTCACCCAAGAAAACGTTGATGCTGTGCGTAAGCTGATTGAGGAAGATCGACATGTGACATACCGCGAAATTCAGGCAACTTTAGACATTGGTATGAGTCAAATACAAATAATCTTGCATGAACAATTAGGTGTAAAAAAGTTGTTTTCCCGATGGATACCGCATTTGCTCTGTGAAGAGCAAAAAGCGGCTCGCGTTACTTGGTGCGTCAGAACTCTCGAAAGATTCCACGCAGGATCCTCAAATGCTGTATACAACATCGTATCAGGTGACGAATCCTGGATATACGCGTACGAACCCGAAACAAAAAACTAGTCACGAGTTTGGGTGTTGGAAAATGAGTTAAGGCCAACAAAAATTGTTCGTTCACGGAGTGTTGCAAAAAAAATGGTGGCCACGTTTGTCTCCAAAACCGGCCATGTTGCGACTATTCCTCTCGAGGGATAAAGAACGGTTAATGCAGAATGGAATGCTAACATTTGTTTGCCACAGGTCGTTTCTGAACTCCGTAAAGAGAACTGCAACCGCCGCATCATCCTCCATCACGACAATGCGAGTTCTCACACCGCGCACAGAACAAAAGAGTTTTTAGAGTAAGAAATCATAGAATTATTAGACCATCCGCCGTACAGCTCCGACCTAAGCCCTAATGATTTCTATACTTTCCCTAAAATAAATAATAAATTGCATGGTCAGAGATTTTCATCACCTGAAGAAGCTGTGGACGCCTACAAAACGGCCATTTTGGAGACCCCAACTTCCGAATGGAATGGTTGCTTCAATGATTGGTTCTATCGTATGGAAAAATGTGTCAAATTTTGCGGAGAATACTTCGAAAAGCAATAAATACATTTTTAAACAGTAATGTTGTGTCACTTCCTTGATTCCCGATATTTTCTGTGCCGCCCTCGTAGTCTTTTCTCGCATCATCTGAGAGCCCTCATAGATTCGGGTTCGCAAATTGCAGTTATTACAGAGAGAGCAGCGCAGATTTTAGGATTAAAACAACGTAGGTGCAAGGGCACTATTTTCGGCGTCGGCAAGCATGAAAGCAGTAGCAAAGGAATGCTTACTATACAATGCAAATCATTGCATAATAATTTCGCATTTAGCATAGACGTCATCATCATGAGCAATCTTATCAAAAATCTTCCAAATGTAAATTTACCTAAGCCTTCATGGTCATACATCGAAAACATTAATTTAGCAGATCCAAAATATTATATAAAACGTCCGGTAGACTTACTTTTAGGAGCAGATGTCTACTCCAAAATTTTATTGGATGGTATTTTGAGAGTTCCGACTAGCGAGGAACCCAAAGCACAGCAGACTTATCTTGGCTGGATCCTCTGCGGCTCCGTCAAATCATATCAGTGCAACGTCATGTTACATAACAATTATGACGACTTGCAAAGATTCTGGGAATGCGAAGACATTTCCCAAGAAAAGGAGATGACGTCAGAAGATGAATTTTGTCTTCAATATTTTTCTAAAACGACTAGAAGGTAGGAGGATGGAAGATTTGAGGTGCGCTTACCTATCATAGAAGAATTGAAGCATAAATTAGGGTCATCAAAAACTATAGCATTAGCACAGTATCAGAGTTTAGAAAGAAGATTGCATCGAAATACAGCATTAGCAAATGACTATAAAAAGTTCATGCAGGAGTACATGGACTTAGGTCATATGGAACGATCAGCATCTGAAAGAAAAATGGAGTTCTACTTACCTCATCATGGAGTCATCCGAGACAGCTCCACTACAACGAAGCTACGCGTAGTATTCATTGCATTCGCAAAGTCTTCGAGTGTATATAGCTTAAATGATATAATGTACAAGGGGCCCAATCTTCAGCAGGATCTACAGCAGATAATTTTGAAATGGCGTCAGTTTAAATTTGCTTATACAGCAGACATCGAAAAGATGTACAAGCAAATTTGGGTTTTTTCCGAAGATCAAGCATATCAGAAGGTATTTTGGCGGGAGTCTAAAGACCAACCCGTGCAAGCGTATCAATTAAAAACAGTTACTTACGGAGAAAAAGCAGAGAGTTTCTTAGCAATAAATTGTTTAAAGCAGTTAGCAGCAGAAGAGAAGAAGAAGTGTCCAGAGGCAGCGAAAGAAGTAGAAGAAAGCTTCTTCGTAGACGACTTTTGTGGTGGTCATCATACTTTACAGCAGAGCAAGCAATTACAAGCAGATTTAATTGAGCTTCTAAAATTAGGAGGTTTTAATTTACGAAAATGGAAGTCAAATGACCAGCAACTTCTAGCATATTTAGATACAGAGCAGTGTGACAAGCAGACGTACGAATTTAAGCATATAGAGTCGACGATAACCTTAGGTCTAAGCTGGAATCCTCAAGGTGTTTACATTTCAATGCAAAATAGAATATTCTGAAGCAGAACCAACTAAGAGGTCTTTATTGTCCGAAATATCGAGGTTATACGACCCCTTAGGTTGGCTTACGCCCTTGAGCACGACACTGAAATTATTATTTCAAAATGTGTGGTTATCGAAAATAGAATGGGATGATAATCTCCCGCAGAATATTAAAACAAAATGGTTAGATTTACGCCAAGAGTTGCAAAATATAGACACAATATTTAAAATACAACGGTGGATCGGGGCTTCTCAAAACGACAAGCTCGAGTTTCATGGATTTTCCGACGCCTCTAGCGAAGCATTTTCGGCAATAATTTACTGTAAGGTCATAAAAAATAGTAAATCATCAGTATCATTATTAGCAGCCAAAGCAAGACTCGCACCATCAAGCAAAGTTCAGACCATCCCTAGGTTGGAATTAATGGGAGCTGAACTATTATCAAAATTGATGAGCAAGGTTCAAAAATGTTTACAAAGTTTTAGGATGGATACAGGGAGACCCATCACGATGGACAACATTTATATCCAATCGAGTTAGAGCAATAACGCAAGTAATGCCCAAATCATATTGGCACTACGTTAAAACTGACGAAAACCCGTCTAATTCAGCTAGTCGCGGCTTAAACGTGACTCAGCTCAAAAAAGATAAGCTATGGTGGAACGGCCCATCATGGTTGCCGTCATTAACAGTTAAAGAGCCAACATTAGAGCAAAAAAATAAATACAAACAATCTAATACTATAATTCATACGGATCCTCAAGCATTAAACATCATCGAACAATTATTATTAAATAAGCATAGCAACATAACTCGAGCTATTCGCATACTTGCATGGATATTACGAATAACAAAGCGCAAACAACGCCGCGAAGGATATCTCACATTACGAGAATTACAACACGCAAAAATGCTTATTGTAAGGAATGTACAGCTGGAGCAATTTAATGAAGAAATTAAACTGTTATCAAATAAAAGACCGTTATCATCAATAAGCAAAATTTTAAATTTAAATCCAATTTTAAACGACGACAAAATTTTACGAGTTGGTGGCCGTCTCAAGAACGCGAGTGTAAGTACCGAAATAAAAAATCCCATCATCATACCTTACGAAAGTCGACTTACAATTTTACTGATACAGCAAGCACATGAACTAACATGCCATGGCGATCCACGAATTACATTGGCCACTCTTAGACAAAGGTGGTATATCATTGGTGGTATAAGAGCAACCAAAAAACATATCAGAAAGTGCGTGACCTGTAGGAAAAACACACCTATTTTAGATCAGCAGCTCATGGGCGATCTTCCCACAGCACGTGTTAACCCGAGGCCAGCATTTTATAACACCGGTGTAGATTTTACAGGATACATCGATGTAAAAGCAAATAAAGGACGAGGTATCAAAACCATGAAAGGATACATAGCATTATTCATTTAAATGGTCACGAAAGCAGTACATATAGAAATAGTATCAGACCTCACGAGTTCAGCATTTTTGGCGGCTCTCAGTAGAATGGCAGCTCGTCGCGGCACGCCTCATCACATCTTCAGTTACAATGGCACTAATTTTGTAGGAGCAAACAGATTGATGCAGGATCAATTTCAGAACATTTTCGATGATAACACTTTAGGAGAGGTAGCAAGCATGAACATCACTTGGCTTTTCAATGTAGCGAAATGGTGCCAAGCATCAGGTTTATGGGAAAGAAATATAAGAAGTTTAAAGCATCATTTAAAAAGGGTCGTGGATGACCAAAAACTTACATATGAGGAATACGCTACCCTATTAGCAAAGATAGAAGCAATCTTAAACTCTAGGCCCCACTGCGCGCTCACAGAGGACCTAGAGGACTAAGACTATTTGACACCAGCACACTTTCTAGTCGGCAGACCAGAGTTAACTATCATAGAAACAGAGCAGGATGCTAGGTCAAGATGGTATTTAATATCAAAAATATATTTCGATTTATGGAAGAGATGGAGGATCGAATATATGACTCAGCTCTCAGTAAGATCGAAATAGTTAAGAGCACGAAATAATCTTCAAGTTGGCGATTTAGTCACTATTCAGGACGAGAATATGCCCCCCGGCAAATGGCTCATGGGGAGGGTATTGGAGCAGCATCCCGGAGAGGACGGATTGGTTCGTGCCGTCACTCTGAAAACAAAAAACGGAATTATCAAAAGGCCAGTAGTTAAATTATCATTGTTACCTTTCTCGAACGCAGCAAGCAGCGACCGTGAAGAAGAATCTGAGGCACAAAAAGAAGCGAAAAAACAAAGAAAACCTATCAAGCAGAGTAGTTTCACGTCCATGGCGATAGCATTTATATTATTTATGTCGATTGTGACGACTTCTTATGCAGTTAAAAATTTACCTAGCAACATGTCTCTATATTTTGATTATACCGGAAGTTCAAAGATCATTCGGGATAAGTGAACTCTCATAGCATACTACAATATGTCTCCGTACTGGGAAGGATTCACCGCAGCAAAAAAGTTCGTTAATTATACAGATATAATATGTAGTTATATTCCCGACTATGACTATTGTCTCGTCAGCAAATCAGCATGCAGAGATCAGTGGATTCAGCTGAAGGATGAGTCCCAATATTTTTATTTTGGCTGTAATACATATCAGGTCAAAATCAGCGTGGAACGTATTACCGATTATTTACCGAACGCTAACGTAGACGTGTCTTTGTTAACGCACTTGAAAGCTCTCCCGCTAGCAGATACTGACTTTTCGCGCCCGGGTGATGTGGATATTCTGATCGGGTCTTCAGTATTCCCGCATTTGCTATTGCCTAATATAGTACGTAGTTATCAATATGATTTACCTCCCGCTATTGAGACGGTGTTTGGATTTGTGATTATGGCTTCCGTACCTACGTCGCATACGTCTCATTATACTACGTCTTGTTGCTCTGTGCTTCAAGAAAATAATATTAATTCTCTCGTCCAACGATTTTGGGAGCTTGAGGAATTGACAGCACCGCCCTCGATGATTCATAAGGATCTCGAATCCCGCTCTCGCTACCGCACCCGCTGCCGCTACCGCGCCTACTATCGCTACCACTCACGCTGCCGCTTTCGCGCGCACTCCCGCTATCGCTACCGCGCCCGATATCGCTACCGCACACGCTATCGTACCCGCTGCCGCTACCGCGCGCGCTCCCGCGCTCGCTACCGCTAGTGCACCCGCTACTGCTACTGCACCCGCTACTGCTACTGCACCCGCTACCGCTACCGCACCCGCTACCGCGCGCGCTCCCGCTCTCTCTACCGCTACCGCACCCGCTCTTGTTTCCGTTACCGCTTCTCCTTCCGCTCTATTCATGGATGACATTGTTTGTAGCGTTATAAACGTCCCGCTCGAAGTTTCGCTTTGTGAAGAGCTTATTCAGCTTTTTAAGCGAGGCCAATTTGACCTTGTCAAATGGACAAGTAACTCTCAATACGTTCTAGCACGAATACCTGAGTCGCACAAGGCTTCTACAGATATTGAGTTTGAGAAGTCTTTACCGCATAAGGTTCTTGGCTTACGCTGGAACAGAGCCTGTGATTGTTTTCGGTTCGACGTCGCGACACCTGATGGTAAGTGCGCTAAACGCACTATGTTGTCCACAGTGGCTCGACTATGGGACATAATGGGTTTCGTGGCTCCCACCATTTTATACGCCAAGCTCTTAATAAAAGAGCTGTGGTTATCTAAGTGCGAGTGGGATGACGCACCACCCGATCACATAGTCGCAGCTTGGAAGCAGTTTTGCGTTGAGCTTCCCCTACTCAACCAAATCAATATACCGCGTCATCTAGGATTGGTCGATGGTTGCACTGTCAACTTAATAGGTTTCGCTGATGCTAGTGAACGAGCTTACGGAGTAGTCGTGTATGTACAGGTCGGTATTGATTCTAACTACGCTGTTCAGCTAGTTTGTGCTAAGTCTAGAGTCTCGCCGGTTAAAACTATTTCAGTTGCGAGGCTGGAATTATGCGCGGCCCTTCTGTTATCTCGACTACTTCGCAGAGTTCAAGACACATTTTCGTCTCACTATCCCATTAAGGGAATATACGCGTTTACGGACTCCAAGGTGGCCCTCTCTTCGATTCGTTCCTCTTCGCACCGGTGGCATACCTTTGTCGCAAACCGCATTACTAAGATAATTGAATTCATCGCCCCCGCTTGTTTTAATCACGTCGCAGGTACTGAAAATCCTGCCGATTGCCTGTCTCGCGGTATTACTCCTGGTAAGCTTCTAAATCATTCATTGTGGCTTCATGGACCCACCTGGATTTCCCATGATCCGTCGGAGTGGCCCATTGAACCCTTTGACCACGATACGGGAAACGAAGACGTACTCGAGCGGAAATCTATGTCTCACCCCGTAGTCGTGGAAATTGTGGAATCCCCACTATACACACTCGCACTACGCATGTCATCGTGGTCTAAATTACTACGCGCCATCGTTTATTTCTATATGTTTCTTAGGTTATTACCTAACGGGACTTTTATTTCAAGTTCCGATCTTGAATTACTTGTTCACCCGCGCTTCTTAAACTTAAGCCGTTCCTTGATCGGCACGGTGTAATACGCGTTGGTGGTCGTCTGTCGAATTCGGACGAACCGTATAACTATAAGCATCCTTATCTTCTACCGCGTCATGATCATGTAGTAGATCTCCTTTAGTTTGGGATCTAGATAATAAGATTAGTTGTTATTACTTCGCTTTAGTTAATTAATAATACCGCTGTCTTAATCTATGGATAGATTATGCGATAATGGACACACCTAATATAGCTAAATTATTATTATTTTTATATTTTTTAAAGGCAATCCTTTAATTCCGGGGGGAAATGGTAGCGCCATCTAAGAGCGTCGAACGCCACTATGAATGGCATCTCATAATATCAATATTTCTGTTGTGACAGTACCATATTTAAATTTGATTTTGTTTTTGTGTTTATAAACCAGCCTTAATTTTCCAATAGCAATAAATGTAAAAAGTTTGCATATGTCGTAATAAAATTTTATTGTGTGTGTTCTTGCACATAGTGCATCATAGATGCAGTTTATGTGTCCGCCAGTGTAGTTTTACACTAGTACATACTTCAATTATACATAGTAGTTTTTTATTCAGAATTAATCAACGCATTAGAAGTAAGTGTTTGTGGGGTTTACTTATGTTGGAGAGGTAAATTAAATGTATAGTCCCGATAATATTATATTACCTTTTCACTTTTCACTATCGAAACCAAATTTATTTTCATGCACCCCTGCTTACGATTGTAGACCCCCATTTTTGTCACGTCCAACGTAGACCCCCGTCGAGTCTCCCGTGGACCTCAGGGGGTCCACCTGGACCACTTTGGGTATTACTGACCTATGCCGTCGCTCGACCGCACCGTTGCTATGAGGGTGTTACGGAGTAGTACGACTTTTACAAATACCCGAAAATTTCATTAAACTTAAATCAGACTAGACTCAAACTGTCGTCCTTGATCCGATGTAATCCTACTGGGGCAACCGTATCCAACCTTCATGTAATGACTGTAATTTCATGTAACGGAAAAGCTTCGGGACAACGGGAAAACCTATCTATAATCGTAACTAAATATCTAAATCCTTGTGGAGATGTTGGTAACGAACCAACGATGTCCACATAAATATGCTCGAAACGATTAGCTTTTGGAAATTCCCCTAAATGAAAATCTGAAAATCTGAAATTACATGGCGGCAGATCTTTGACATGGTTTAGCCCATTCTCTTACATTTAAATTCATATTAGGGCAAAAAATAACGCTGAGCTACCATATTTCTGGTAGCCCTAACACCTGGATGACTCAAACTATGAACACTATTAAAAGCTAATTTTCAAAATTTTTCTGGCAAATATGGTCTTATAATAATATCATTAGAAATTTCGCAATAAATTGGCTTACTAGAATAAGGTAATAACATTTACTTTAATTTAATATTGATAATGATACTTGGACAATGCATCAATTGCGAAACATACACGTCATTCAGTTGAGCCTCAGCGATTTCGTCGAATTCGAATACAGTCGGACATAAAATTGTTTCGATTTCTGGCCACGATATTATCTTTTCCCGAAATATGCCGAATATCAACCGTAAATTCGCTAATCAAAAGAAGATGCCGCGCCCTTCGCGGTGTTTCCCTATCTTCCCCTCTTTACCTATTTTTGAAAAGGCGTGACATAAAGGTTTATGGTCTGTGAACACTGTCAAAGGTCGACCTTCAAATAATTTTCTAAAATATTGGATAGACTTATAAATAGCTAGTAATTCTCGATCAAACGTAGAATACTTCTGTTCAGTTGTCGATAACTTTTCAGAGAAGTACCCTAGAGGTTTCCATGTACCGTTAACGCTCTGTTGCAATACTGCTCCTAAGCATGTATTAGAGGTATCTGTCATTAACGCGAGTGGAATATCTGGAAAAGAATGAGATAAAATAGCGGCTTGTTGAAGGCCGTTTTTACACTTTAAAAACGCTTCCTCAGCTACTTTTGTCCACACAATTTTTGTTTTATCATTTTCTTTGCGTTAACTAAATATTTATTGAGTTCACTCTGATCTTCTCAAATCGTTAACAGTTTCGAGTTTGGGAAAATTTACAATTGCTTCGACTTTTTCATTCAGCCTTCTTCCTTCTTCGCTAACTTCGTGTCATAAGAATTCTATTCGCGACTGTCCAAAACAACATTTACTTATGTTGATAGTAATACCATAAGTATTGAACCTTTCGAAATTACCCTTAAATGTTCATTATGTTAGGTTCCATTCTCGCTGGCAATAATAACGTCATACAAATAATTAAACGGAAAATCTAAACCTTGTAAAATGGTATTATTCATAAATATTCAAAAAGTTGGAATGTCTGTGCTGCATTTCTTAACTGGCGGTAGTCACCACACGGTCGTAGTTCACCGGGTTAGTATCTATCTATCGGGTGGCAATGAATGGGCCCGCGCATAAATTTTCCGTAAATGACACTGGTTCAGTTAAATCGGGATATTTACACAACGTATGGATGACTCTCAACGATCGATATTATAAAGCAGGCTGACTAATTTTTACAACAGGCGCTGATCTACTCATATCAGTAATCTGATCTATGAGTCTACGACGGTGCATGTCAACTAAAATTTTATGGTGAGCTAAAAAATCTGCACCTAAAATTGGCTGCTTGACTCCAGCTGTAATAAAATTCCAGCAGAGTTGCGATCGGTGACTGATAGGCGTCTGTAGTCGGCGCTAAGGTTTCAAGAAATGCCATGCGATCAGAAATTGATAACCGTAAGCCGGTTGCGTTATTGTGTGAATTGTTTATACGAACATGATACTAAATAATGTTTTTCCAGTAAAAGGTGTCGCTTATACGCATGATTTCACAATAGTTTATTGCACGATGCATGCACAAAACCCAAGCTCAGCACTTCTTCGAACCATGTGGCGAAGGCTCACCACGTGCTCAACCCAACACGTGTGAGGTCTAACTAGCAACGGCAATGGTTGGTGTGAAATCAGCAAATGGAGATCAGCATCATCTTAGAGCCCTCATAGATTCGGGTTCTCAAATTTCAGTTATTACGAGACTTGTACAGAGAGAGCAGCGCAGATTTTAGGATTAAAACGACGTAAGTGCAAGAGCACTATTTTCGGCGTCGGCGAGCATGAAAGCAGTAGCAAAGGAATGCTTACTATACAATGCAAATCATTGCATAATAATTTCACATTTAGCATAGACAAAGCTCATTTCATCATGAGCAATCTTATCAAAAATCTTCCAAATGTAAATTTACCTAAGCCTTCATGGTCATACATCGAAAACATTAATTTAGCAGATCCAAAATATTATATAAAACGTCCGGTAGACTTACTTTTAGGAGCAGATGTCTACTCCACAAAATTATTGGATGGTATTTTGAGAGGTCCGACTAGCGAGGAACCCATAGCACAGCAGACTTATCTTGGCTGGATCCTCTGCGGCTCCGTCAAATCATATCAGTGCAACGTCATGTTACATAACAATTATTACGACTTGCAAAGATTCTGGGAATGCGAAGACATTTCCCAAGAAAAGGAGATGACGTCAGAAGATGAATTTTGTCTTTAATATTTTTCTAAAACGACTAGAAGGTCGGAGGATGGAAGATTTGAGGTGCGCTTACCTATCGTAGAAGAATTGAAGCATAAATTAGGGTCATCAAAAACTACAGCATTAGCACAGTATCAGAGTTTAGAAAGAAGATTGCATCGAAATACAGCATTAGGAAATAACTATAAAAAGTTCATGCAGGAGTACATGGACTTAGGTCATATGGAACGTTCAGCATCTGAAATAAAAATGGAGTTCTACTTATCTCATTCACCTCATCATGGAGTCATCCGAGACAGCTCCACTACAACGAAGCTACGTGTAGTATTCAATACATCAGCAAAGTCTTCGAGTGGATATAGCTTAAATGATATAATGTACAAGGGGCCCAATCTTCAGCAGGATCTACAGCAGATAATTTTGAAATGGCGTCAGTTTAAATTTGCTTATACAGCAGACATCGAAAAGATGTACAAGCAAATTTGGGTTTTTCCCGAAGATCAAGCATATCAGAAGATATTTTGGCGGGAGTCTAAAGACCAACCCGTGCAAGCGTATCAATTAAAAACAGTTACTTACGGAGAAAAAGCAGCAAGTTTCTTAGCAATAAATTGTTTAAAGCAGTTAGCAGTAGAAGAGAAGAAGAAGTGTCCAGAGGCAGCGAAAGAAGTAGAAGAAAGCTTCTTCGTAGACGACTTTTGTGGTGGTCATCATACTTTACAGCAGAGCAAGCAATTACAAGCAGATTTAATTGAGCTTCTAAAATTAGGTTTAAATTTACGAAAATGGAAGTCAAATGACCAGCAACTTCTAGCATATTTAGATACAGAGCAGTGTAACAAGCAGACGCACGAATTTAAGCATATAGAGTCGACGAAAACCTTAGGTCTAAGCTGGGACCCTCAAGGTGACGTGTTTACATTTCAATGCAAAATAGAATATTCTGAAGCAGAACCAACTAAGAGGTCTTTATTGTCCGAAATATCGAGGTTATACGACCCCTTAAGTTGGCTTACGCCATTGAGCACGACACTGAAATTATTATTTCAAAATGTGTGGTTATTGAAAATAGAATGGGATGATAATCTCCCGCAGAATATGAAAACAAAATGGTTAGATTTACGCCAAGAGTTGCAAAATATAGACACATTTAAAATACAACGGTGGATCGGGACTTCTGAAAACGACAAGCTCGAGTTTCATGCATTTTCCGACGCCTCTAGCAAAGCATTTTCGGCAGTAATTTACTGTAAGGTCATAAAAAATAGCAAATCATCAGTATCATTATTAGCAGCCAAAGCAAGACTCGCACCATCAAGCAAAGTTCAGACCATCCCTAGGTTGGAATTAATGGGAGCTGAACTATTTATTATCAAAATTGATGAGCAAGGTTCAAAAATGTTTACATCAATACAAAGCAGAAGTGTATGGCTGGACAGATTCTACAGCAGTTTTAGGATGGATACAGGGAGACCCATCACGATGGAAAACATTTATATCCAATCGAGTCAGAGCAATAACGCAAGTAATGCCAAAATCATGTTGGCACTACGTTAAAACTGACGAAAACCCGTCTGATTCAGCTAGTCGCGGCTTAAACGTGACTCAGCTCAAAAAAGATAAGCTATGGTGGAACGGCCCATCATGGTTGCCGTCATTAACAGTTAAAGAGCCAACATTATACGAGACTACATTAGAGCTAAAAAATCAATACAAACAATCTAATACTATAATTTATACGGATCCTCAAGCATTAAACATCATCGAACAATTAATAAATAAGCATAGCAACATAACTCGATACTTGCATACTTAGTATGTATATAGCATAGTTATTCACATACTTGCATGGATATTACGAATAACAAAGCGCAAACAACGCCGCGAAGGATATCTCACATTACGAGAATTACAATACGCAAAAATGCTTATTGTAAGAAATGTACAGCTAGAGCACTTTAATGAAGAAATTAAACTGTTATCAAATAAAAGACCGTTATCATCAAAAAGCAAAATTTTCAATTTAAATCCGATTTTAAACGATGACAAAATTTTACGAGTTGGTGGCCGTCTCAAGAACGCGAGTGTAAGTACCGAAATAAAAAATCCTATCATCATACCTTACGAAAGTCGACTTACAATTTTACTGATACAGCAAGCACATGAACTAACATTCCATGGCGGTCCACGAATTACATTGGCCAATCTTAGACAAAGGTATTGGATCATTGGTGGTATAAGAGCAACCAAAAAGCATATCAGAAAGTGCGTGACCTGTAGGAAAAACACACCTATTTTAGGTCAGCAGCTCATGGGCGATCTTCCCACAGCACGTGTTAACCCGAGGCCAGCATTTTATAACACCGGTGTAGATTTTACAGGATACATCGATGTAAAAGCAAATAAAGGACGAGGTATTAAAACCATGAAAGGCTACATAGATTTATTCATTTGCATAGTCACGAAAACAGTATATATAGAAATAGTATCAGACCTCACGATTCCGCATTTTTGGTGGCTCTCAGTAGAATGGCAGCTCGTTGCGGCACGCCTCGTCACATCTTCAGTGACAATGGCACTAATTTTGTAGGAGCAAACAGATTGAACTCGGATCTGCAGCGCATAGCGGTCTGGGCTAGATCTTTTGGTCTACTGGTTAACCCGAAAAAATTACAGGCCATGATCATAGGCATTAAATATATGACCCAACGTCTATATAATGTGCCTAAGATTATATATGATGGTACCATTATTGATTACTCAGAATCGGCTAAAAATTTAGGATTAATTTTAGATAGTAATCTTTGTTGGAATCCTCAGGTTAATGAAGTGAGCAAAAAGATACACCATTCGTTGCACATGTTGAAGAGGCTCCAAAACTTTTTCCCTTTGCACACCAAAATTTTCCTTGTCCAAACACTCATTTTCCCTATCCTCGACATTGCTGACTCCTGCTACTTAGATGTTACCGAAGAGCTGTTTACAAAACTAGAACGCTTGCAGAATCTCTGTATCGTTTTGTTTTTGGTTTAAGAAAGTTCGACCACATATCAGCTTTTCGATTAAAACTCAAGTGGCTCCCTATTCGTTTCCGTCGCAACTCCCATATCTTTTGTTTATTATATAATATCTTATATAATCCCCTGTCTCCTTCCTATCTTCTCGAACGATTTAACTTCTCTCGACCCCTCGATACCCCTTGTAGGTCCAATGTTAGAACTAATCTTTCCCTTCTATCCCATCGCTCCAACTTCTACTCCTACTCCTTTACCGTTCACGCAGTCAGATTGTGGAACTCGCTCCCCCACACCGTACGAGATAGTCCCACCGTTACTATTTTTAAAAGACGTTTGAAAGAGCACTACCTCGAATCTCTATCCATGTAAATACTGTTATTATATATACATATAGTATTTATATATTATAGGCATATTATTATATTACTCTCATACTCATAGTATTTAGGTATTGTATTTTATATTAATTATTTTAATAGTGTATATATTATTACATATTATAATATTTTATTTATGTTTTAGTATAGACATAATATGTAAATGTATTTGTAATTGTGCACGTTCTATCTGCTTTCTTTTATCCCTTTTCTCTCCGTAGGGCTGCTGGAAGATATTTCTTTTTAGAAATAAGCAGAACCTTTGTGTCATTTTTCCATGGATAGTGTAATGTTTTAAATGTTTCTTGTGTACAATAAATTGTTAAATTAAATTAAAATTAAAAATTGATGCAGGAGCAATTTCAGAACATTTTCGATGATAACACTTTAGGAGAGATAGCAAGCATGAATATCACTTGGCATTTCAATGTAGCGAAATGGTGCCAAGCATCAGGTTTATGGGAAAGAAATATAAGAAATTTAAAGCATCATTTAAAAAGGGTCGTGGGTGAGCAAAGACTTACATATGAGAAATACGCTACCCTATTAGCAAAGATAGAAGCAATCTTAAACCCTAGGCCCCTCTGCGCGCTCACAGAGGACCCAGAGGACTTAGACTATTTGACACCAGCACACTTTCTAGTCGGCAGAGCAGAGTTAACTATCATAGAAACAGAGCAGGATGCTAGGTCAAGATGGTATTTAATATCAAAAATATATTTCGATTTGTGGAAGAGATGTAGGATCGAATATATGACTCAGCTCTCAGTAAGATCGAAATGGTTAAGAGCACGAAATAATCTTCAAGTTGGCGATTTAGTCACTATTCAGGACGAGAATATGCCCCCGGGCAAATGGCTCATGGGGAGGGTATTGGAGCAGCATACCGGAGAGAACGGATTGGTTCGTGCCGTCACTCTGAAAACAAAAAACGGAATTATCAGAAGGCCAGTAGTTAAATTATCATTGTTACCTATCTCGAACGCAGCAAGCAGCGACCGTGAAGAAGAATCTGAGGCACAAAAAGAAGAGAAAAAACAAAGAAAACCTATCAAGCAGAGTAGTTTCACGTCCATGGCGATAGCATTTATATTATTTATGTCGATTGTGACGACTTCTTATGCAGCTAAAAATTTACCTAGCAACATGTCTCTATATTTTGATTATACCGGAAGTGCAAAGATCATTGGGGATAAGTGGACTCTCATAGCATACTACAATATGTCTCCGTACTGGGAAGGATTCACCGCAGCAAAAAAGTTCATTAATTATACAGATATAATAATATGTAGTTATATTCCCGACTATGACTATTTTTCAACAATTAAGCTACAATTATAGCACGAGTTCGAGGAACTGGATCACTACAATCGTTTGTTATTAAATCAGCGTTTTAAGGCGCGTGCGAGGTAGCGCCGGGCGCTTATCAATGGTGTCGGTTACGCCGCCAACTATCTGTTCGGAGTATTAGACGAGAGATTTGCGGAACAGTATAGGAACGACATCGAGCTTATCAGACAGAATGAGCATCACCTTAACAACTTGATACAGAATCAAACATCAGTCGTCGAGGCATAATACAATTTACTGAAACGCACAGAACAATCGATTCAACTTCAGCATAAATCGATAAATAACCATCTTGAAGATTTGTATAATTTTACTAATTCTCTCAAGTCGGAACATATTCAGATTTCGGACGTTCAACATTTTTTACTGTCGTCATTCACGGCGATGAACTTATTTCAAAACCTGAAAAGAATTCAGGACACGATTTTAAATACCATCACAGATATTTCACATGGCAAGTTTAATATGCATTTATTAACTCCGGAACAAATTAAAAGCTAATTACAATTCATAGGTAGTCAGTTGACAAAGGATATCACGTTACCCATTGACAACATACAATCAGACTTACGGAACGTTTACAGTTTACCTAGAATTAAAGCAAGAATGTTAAAGGATTATTTTATATTCGAAATATCGTTTCCATTAACTAATAGAGAAGCATACAACGTTTACAAAATTATTTCGATTCCTAAGCAGATAGCAAGAAAGGCGATCACTGTCCTCCCAGTAGATGATTAGTAGATGATTAACAATTTGAAAATAGGAAACCTTTCCTAAATTGAAATCAATTTAGGAAAGGATTCCTATTTTACCCTTTCCACATTTGAGCTTCAACTATGTTTCAATAATGAGCAAACTTACTTATGTCATCTCAGCAAGCCCATACATTATCTCCCACCAGATGAGAGGTTCTGTAAGATCGACGTAAGAATTAAGCAATGTCTCGTCAGCAAATCAGCATGCAGAGATCAGTGGATTCAGCTGAAGGATGAGTCCCAATATTTTTATTTTTGCTGTAATACATATCAGGTCAGAAACATATGTTCAGATCGTGTTAGCACAGATCAGCTGAATGGGGCTGGTATATTGAGTATCGAGCCTAACTGCATGATAAAGGGCCGAGACTTTACTATGTACCTACTCTCAGACCAATTCCAGGAATGAGATCTATTCGGATTTGGGCGTTATAGCTCCCAAATTTCATAATATTAATCATATGATCAACCAATCACACTTGCAATATTCGGACATCCTTGATAACAGCGAAATTGATATAAACAACTCCATCAATGATTTAGGCAAGCAAGTAGAAGAGTTGAAAGTCGCCACTAAAGATTTAAAGACATCAGATAGTCAAATATCGGGTCACGACGTTCATCAATACTGTATCTCATACAGCCTGCTCGCTCTCGTGGTTATAGCAGCGTCATTCATACTGTGGAAGAAGTATAGGAAAAGATTCACCAGTGTCTCTCCGCAAGCAGAACCTAGTGTAGTGTTTAGTGCGAAAGCAGAGTACGGCTGACCGTCAGCCGAGTGAAGTGTGTAGTGTAAATATCACGAGGGACATAGCAACCTCCCCTATATTTACCAAATGTAATTTCCCCCCAAAATCAACCTAATTTTTTGTATCTTTTCGGCTCGGGAGTATGTACGGTGTTTATGACATCACACCGTAACATTTTTCACATCACAATGCATTTTACCGTCAGTACGCGTTCATAATTAGCAAGCACCGCGCGTGCTCCCCTAGCACTTTTATAGCATATATCAATCTTATGTGGGACAATTAATAAAATATTTATGTTCGGGAACACATTTGGTTTTATTATCCAAATCCCCACACTACTTAACATGGGAAATATAATATTGAAATGACTTGGAACCAAGAGTGCAAGCATCATAAAAATTAAAATGCATTTAATTAAATGCATTTTAATTTTTATGATTTTTCTTAACATAATACAGGCCGTACCTTTATTGTTCATAGGTAGGTAAACCACTATTTGAATCCATTTTAAGGGAACTTACTTAACTTACTATTGTTTGATGTAGGGACGTATTCCCTTTTGTGTGGACAAAAGTGCATGCTTGCACTCTTGGTTCCAAGTCATTTCAATATTATATTTCCAATGTTAAGTAGTGAGTCTCGTCCTAAACTCCGGTCTAAATGGTATATTTAGCTAAACGTTGTATGTACGCAATAAGTGAAATGACAATATAATATTATCGGGACTATACGTTTCATTTATCTCTCCAACACAAAGTAAAACCCACATTGGTGACCCCGAGAATACGAGTTTGGTGAATATAAAGTAAACAATATTTTGGTGAAATGACCCGAGGATCTGGTTCATCCGCGTGCAAGCGATATTGGCACCTCAGAAGTTGAGCGATGAGAGCCGTTTTGATCTGGTACTCTCCACACTCCCAAAGGAGGTAATCATACAAATATCGTATTTCCTGGCAAAGCCGCCAGACACTGGAAAGTTTGAGGCACTGAAGTCAAAATTACTCGGCATCTTTGAAGACCCTATGGCCAGGCAGATAGAGAAATTGATCGGCGAAATGGAGCTGGGAGACCAAAAACCTTCCCAACTACTGCATCGCATGCAAGATTTAGCTCACGACAAGATTCCTGACCACACGCTCAAGGTGCTCTGGCACAAACGATCCGTGCGGTGTTGGCTGTTTCGGACACAAAGGACCTCAACAACCTGGCGGTCATCGCCGACAATGTCGCTAAAGCCACTCGCACGTCACATTTGACAGAAGTGTCACACAAACCAAGAGCTGCGGAACGCTATGAAGACCAGGAAATCAACAGCATCTCGGCCGAATTGGCCAAGATATATATACGTTTGGTCAACATGATGCGCGACCGATCTAGAGGCCGACGAAGCAGCAGCAGAAACCGTCAGTTAGCCGTCCACGTTCAACTACAAGAGGCCGCAACCCGAGATCGACGGAGTGGCTCTGCAGGTACCACTACAAGTTTCGCCAAAATGCTTATCGCTGCGAGTAGCCATGCGCATGGAGACCGAGGGAAGCTTGCAGCAGCAGCAGTTCGGCCGCCCCCTCCACGTCGGGAAACTAGCTGAGGAGGTGCAGCCCCGGCGGAGGCCTGTACCATCGTCCACTACAGACGCATATCAGTCACCGATCGCAACTCTGGTCTGCGTTTTCTCATAGAGACATGCTTCCGGTGAACAAGAATATTTTTAAATCTTTGCAGCCAACTAATTATAAATTGTACGCCGCTAACGGCACCGAAATTAAAACATATAGTGTTAAAACTTTAGTATTAGATATTACTTTAAGACGTCCCTATTGCTGGGATTTTATTATAGCTGGAGTCAAGCAGCCAATTTTAGATGCAGATTTTTTAGCTCACCATAAAATTTTAGTTGACATGCACCGTCGTAGACTCATAGATCAGATTACTGATATAAGTAGATCAGCGCCTGTTGTAAAAATTGGTCAGCCTGCTTTATAACATCGATCGTTGAGAGTCATCCATATTTTGATATGTTTTGTAAATATCCCGATTTAACTAAACCACTATCATTTACGGAAACGCCTTCACATAACGTGCTACATCATATTGAGACGACCCCCCTGTAAAATGGTATTATTCATAAATATTTGAATATGTATGAATAATACCATTTTACAAGGTTTAGATTTTCTGTTTAATTATTTGGATGACGTTATTATTGCCAGCGAGAATGGAACCTAACATAATGAACATTTAATGGTAATTTCGAAAGGTTCAATACTTATGGTATCACTATCAACATAAGTAAATGTTGTTTTGGACAGTCGCGAATAGAATTCTTATGTCACGAAGTTAGCGAAGAAGGAAGAAGGCTAAATGAAAAAGTCGAAGCAATTGTAAATTTTCCCAAACTCGAAACTTAACTTTAAGTTCACTTAAAATGGAGTCATATAGTGGTTTCCGGAACAAATTAAAAGCTAATTACAATTCATAGGTAGTCAGATGACAAAGGATATCACGTTACCCATTGACAACATGCAATCAGACTTACGGAACGTTTACAGTTTATTTAGAATTAAAACAAGAATATTAAAGGATTGAAAAAGTTGAAGCAATTGTAAATTTTCCCAAACTCGAAACTTAACTTTAAGTTCCCTTAAAATGGAGTCAAATAGTGGTTTACCTACCTATGAACAATAAAGGTACGGCCTGTATTATGTTAAGGAAAATCATAAAAATTAAAATGCATTTAATTAAATGGATTTTAATTTTTATGTTTCTCCTTGTACATATACTTATTCCACTTATATTGCTTAAATATAGTTATCATAAGCTTGTTTTAGGAGGTATCTTTTGGTAATATTCATAATGAACGCCACAAAATTATTACTACCACAACAATTTCGAATGTATTTAAAAAGATACATTAGTACACCGAACAAAAATATTGATAATGTTGTGAAAAAGAGAAATGAAAATGCAAGTTTTAATGTAAGTTTACCTAGTTATATAAATTAATGTTTAAAGAATTTATTCTCATAAAAGATACAATATCCACTTACATGAGAACAAGATATAAGTTTTATGCTTAAGATAGTACAATTCGAACCTATTAAATTACTTTTGCAAAACATTTTTTTTACCAGAACTACGGAGAAATCAAAAGGAAGGGCAATGATTTTGGCAGTCTATGCGTATGTATGTATTTATCTGTGTATATTATGTATGTGCGTATGTATGTTGTATGTATGTTGATGTGTATATTTGTTCCATCGTAGCTAATAAACTACTGATCAGATATTAATGATTAAGGTGTCAGATGTCAATAGATTTGTAATAATGGCCCGGGCAACATAGGCTACACAATTCTCGTAGTCGGGTTGTAGTTTGTAACTTTTGATTACACTAGATTAAAATTAAAAATACTTATGAAAATAGTAATTAACGAGAACAGTATTAGGTTTGTGCGGAACAATTTTGAATAACATAGTTAAATAGTTGGTGTTTGAATAACGATTTTATTTTATTAAACGAGTTAATATTTTTAAATTTTACGAGTATTATTAAACGTGTATTAAGCGAGTTAAACGAGTTAAAAACTATTAAACGAGTTAATATTTGTAATATGGTCGGGTAAACTATTATAAATTTGTGCTCCTTCAAAAGTGATGCTCTTTTTGGCATAGTTAGTGCGTATTTTAGGTAAAATTAATAAATTTGGCCGGCGATTGCTTCGAGTACTTATTTGTGATTTTACGTCAAAAGATAATTCACTTTTAATTTTACCGTCTTTTTTATTCGTATTATAGGTGTAAAGTTGCATAATGTTCATATATTTCGTATCATTATAAATTTTGGCTGTTGGTGTTAAGTATGCGTATCGAAAAATTATTTTTATTATTTTATTTTGTAATCTTTGTAGTTTATTCAATTTAGCTTTTTTTGCATTACCCAAAATCTCAGTAAGAAATAGTAGATGTGACTTGACGATACAAATATTGAAGCGTAATTTTGTTGGTATACATTGGTTTATAGAGCCTATTAAAGATGATAGCTTATTAATTTTAGAATCTATTTGGTTATTCCATGTAAGATCTCCAAGATATCCATTCTCATGCCTAGGTATTATTAGCTTTTTTTTCAATTGGGGTGTTGTCTACAACTAGTGGATCATGTGTTGGGATAATTTTGTTTTTTGAGCTAAAAATTATGTAACACTTTTTGGAGACATTGATTGTTAGAAGATTGTATTTAAACCAATCAGAAAGAATATTTAAATCACTTCGTGCTTGTTTGATGCTATCGTGAATATTAGCTCCAAAGTAAAACAGACAGGTATGGTCTGGATATAAAGTTAAGTAACCTTGTAGTCCTATTTTATCAATATTGTTTAAATATATTAAGAAAAGAACTGGTCCCAAAATTGATCCCTGCGGGACACTACAGGTAATAGGGAGAGGTTTACTCCGTCAATTATCAATTTTTACAATTTAATACAGTTTTTTAAGTAGGATTGTAACATTCTTAATGCTTTGACTATAATTCCAATAATTTTAATCTTTCATATTAGTAATTAATGGCTGACAGTATCAAATGTTTTTTTTTAAATCTATAAAACCCCTAATACAATATTTTTCTTATCTATATTTTCTTTTATTTTAATTACTAGATTAATTATGGCTGCTGTAGTACTACTTTTTGTTCTAAAACCGTATTGTCTTTGTGAAATTAAGTGAAAATACTTCAAATAATAATTAGTTAGTCGTAAATGTAGAAAAAATTCAAAGATTTTTAATAGGATCGGTAAAACTAAAATTGGGCGGTAATTTCCGGAAACTGTTTTGGGACCTGATTTGTATATGGGCGTCACTTTGGCAATTTTTAAACTGTCTGGAAATTCACCATTTGTCAATAGTTTATTGAAACATTTAAATAGTTTATAACAAATGTAGTCCTGAAAGCATTTTATAGTTTTAGTATTAATTTTATCAACTCCACAGCTTGATATAATCTGATATAGATAATCTGATAATCTAAGATCATCGTGGTACCTTTTTGGTATTTGAACTGCTAGTAATGATTAAAAGTTTCGAAAATCTCGTCTAAATTAGTAATTGTTTTCGAGTTTGTTATGATTTTTAAAGGAACATAACTTTTACAAATTTATTATTAGTTAAGTTATTCACAAAGGACCACATTTTCTTGGGATTATTAGTACTTTGTATATAGTTTATAATATGTAGTATGAATCCTTTTTTTCTTGATTTAACTTAGGTACTGAGTTTCTAATTTCTTAAAAAAAAACAATTCTTTTCTCGTATCTATTTGACTTGTACTGATACCAGAGGTAATTACCTAATTTTTTGAATTTATGATCTATGAAACAAAATTAATTGGTTTTGGAAGTAGGTAAGTACATAAGCCACCACAATACCTTTTATTTCAAGTAAGTTACAAAATAATTTATTCATTATTTTTATTATTATTATTTTGTTTATTAATAAACTAAGGACATAACATTAAGCTTAATCTAAGCAGTGTAACATAAACCATTGCTGGTTTTTGCGCACATTCGTCTGCATATTGCATACTGCATATTCGTCGTCGATAGCTCATTTAACTTATATTTAATGAGACAAAGCTTATATCTTAATTATGTTATTATTAAGATTAACAATATGTTTTTAAAGCTACACACATTTTAATAATTGCGAATTCAAAAGATATATATGTCGCTGCGTAACACGTTACTAAATCAAACACCACACATTTGCTGAACTCACTTTATTTTAAATCACCTCATATCATGCTTATATCAGTCTTACAAAAGACACCGCTAGCGCGGGTTAGGATCGAACAAACGCCATCTATCGGCATACGGTGGAACTATATATATGAAAATCAATGTTTGCATTAAAATGTTCAGTTTGATGGGTGATATCTTTAAATTTAAGAATATTTATGTGATTTATATATTTAATTATTTTACTATGTATTTGTATTATTTTCCTTTTATGTATTAAAGATTAAATCTGTATTAAGCATCCCGCCCACCAAAAGGACTCGTTCCTTTTCAAAACTTATTGACAGTTACAAAATATGAAAAGGTAAACCATACCATAGGCGCTAATTGTCCACCTGTTAATTTTTAAACCTTTCTACTCTACTTTCAACATTTCTACATTTAAATTTTACAAAGTAACATGTTCCATTCACATATACTCGACTTATGACAATGTACTTTCAATGTAAATAACAACAGCTTCTTACTTATCTATATAACACTTTAAGAGGAAAAATTGCACTAGCACTAATCTAACTGAGCTGTAACTACCACTCCCCACAAATATTTTGTGAGTTAAGAACAAAAATCAAGAATTAATCGGCTTTAGGCAAAAAACACAATTTATTACAGGGACGTATACATATACCATTTTTGGTTTTAATACTAACTACTCGAGTGATATTATCTTTTCCTGGATGTTTTTCGATTATTTTACCTAACAGCCACCTAGCTGGTGGTATATTATGATCTCTAATAACCACAATATCGTTAACTTCTGGTTCAATATTTTTAGTAAACCACTTATATCTATGATTTAAAGTCACTAGATATTAATCTGACCATTTACGCCAAAAATCATTAACCATTTTTTGGGTAAGCTTCCATCTCTGAAGACAAGTAAGACGGATTTCAGTATAATCTGGTTCTGGAATTGTAACCAGTGGTTCGCCGACCAAAAAGTGACCGGGCGTCAAAGGCCTTGGATCATCTGGATTCTCGCTCAAAAAGGATAGAGGACGCGAATTCAGGCAAGCTTTCATCTGTGTCAGAACCGTAGTCAGTTCCTCAAAGGTAAGTGTTCCGTTACCTATTACTCTTTTGAGGTGTGTTTTAGTGGACCGCACACCGGCCTCCCACAGGCCTCCAAAGTTTGGCGCATGCGGAGGGATAAAATGTCATGTAGTACCTGCCTCGGTTAGTAGATGGGCGATTTCGCCTGGAAGCTGGGATTTAGCTCTCTTAAACATATCTCGAGTTCTTTATCAGTTCCCACGAAATTTGTGCCATTATCGCTAAACATTTGCTGGCAGCGTCCTCGACGTGATACAAATCTTTTAAAAGCAGCTATGAAGCCAGACGAAGTCAAGTCAGATACTGCTTCCAAATGTATAGCCTTCGTAGACATACAAATGAAAAGGCATATGTAGCCCTTATAAGATCGTGCTCCTCTACCAGGTGAAAATCTTATGAATATATGGCCTGTGAAATCTACTCCTGTGGACAGGAAAGGTTTGGTAGGTGTTAATCTAGTCTTTGGAAGTTGTCCCATAAATTGATTGTTGTTCTGGCGCGAATAACGAACACATATCACACAATCACGATAACATTTTTTAACTTTCTCTCTTGCTTTTATTATCCAGTATTTACTTCTCAAAAAATTCAGCATAAGCTGAGGCCCCCCGTGAAGTGTTCTAAGATGCGGGTCCATAATTATTAACTTAGTAATATGAGATTCACTAAGCAAAATTGTAGGATGTTTTTTATCGAATGATAATGAAGAGTGCATAATTCGGCCGCCCACCCATAACAACCCATTCTGATCCAGAATCGGTGAAAGGGTGTGCAGTTGATTTTTCTTAGTAACACTTCCCGTGGCTCTCAGATTTTTAATATCCTGTTCAAAATAAAATTCTTGCGTAGCTTTTAGACATCTATTTAATACTTCATCCATTTCTTTAACTGTTATTAAATTATTATCCTTTTTTGTTTCAGGTTCCCGAGTCTTCAAGAACTTCATGCAGTATGATAACACTCTCAACATTTTGGACAAATTCGAAAATCTCAATCATATGAAATTTTCTTTAGGGTGTATTAAAGTTGTCAGCGCCTTGATTGGTCTCGTTTCTATGTCGGTACTGACATTTAATTTATTAGAGTAAACATCACTCGCTCTTAATGCCTTCGGACCATGCCACCACAATTCGTGCTCTCTCAATTCTCTTACCGATGTACCTCTTGAGGCACAGTCAGCGGGGTTTTGATCTGTGGGAATATGATTCCAGTGGTCGTAGTCGAGAATAATTAATATTTCGGAAACCCTGTTACTAACAAATGTGGTCCAACGACTTGGTTCTCCTCTAAGCCACGCCAGAACTACAGTTGAATCGGATCAGGCAAACCACTTCTCTTTAGGTATCTTCAATATTTGTGACACTTCAAATGACAATTTTGCACCAAGCAAAGCTGCACATAGATCCATTCTTGGAATAGTAATCTGTTTGTCGACCGGCGCGACTTTTGTTTTCGCAGTAACGATATTAACGTAAGTATTACCCATTTTATCTTTAGATTTGATATATACTACTGCAACATATGCCACTTGAGAAGCGTCAGCAAAAACGTGCAACTCTATGGGATTGCCCTTCCTGATCGCAACCATCGAGGTAAGGAAATTATTTTTACATAATTTAATTCTTCTCTAAAGCAAATCCATTCATTTAAAAGGTCCGGTGTCAGATTATCATCCCAATTTAATCCAGATTTCCACAGTTTTTGTATCAAGATTTTGGCCGTTATCAACACTGGCGCTACCCAACCCATTGGATCGTAGAGCCTTGCATCGATACTGGCTGAGTAATCTCTGGTAAGTTGTAGGTATATTCAAATATGTCCGAGTTTTTATTCCATGAAATACCCAAAACCTTGATAGTGTCATTGATTTTAAAAACAAATGTATCCTTAGAATTTTGATTTTCCTTCTCTATATAACTTAACAACTTTTGACTGTTGCTACACCATTTTTGGAGTCTAAATCCACCTTCTCCCATTCGTTTATTAATTTCTTTATAAATATCAATAGCTTCTTCATCTGTTTCACAGCCGGTTAATAGGTCATCGATGTAATAATCTTGTCGCGTTAATTTTGCAGCTAAAGGGTATTTTAATTGCTCATCCTTTGCCAGCTGTTGAAGAGACCTTACCGCTAAATATGGTGCGCAAGCTGTGCCAAAGGTAAGTCGTAAAAGTCGAAAATGGCGGATAGGTTTTTTTGGATTATCACGCCATAAGATACGTTGAAAATCCACATCACTTCGATTTACTGCCACTTGTCTGTACATCTGTGTTATATCAGCTACGATACAATACGGATGTGTTCTCCATCGCATTAATATGTGGCGCAAATCTTGCTGAAGTTTCGGACCCACTAATAATGACTCATTTAATGATACCTTGTTGACACCTTTACATGACGCATCAAAAACAACCCTGACTTTTGTTGTCTCTTTGTCCTCTCGTACTACAGCGTGGTGTGGAAGATAAACAGCATAAGGATTCTATATGTCATGTTCTTTGGTAATTTCTTCCATATGATTTTGTTTCAGATAATCATTCATAACGTTTGTATATTCAAGACGTAAATGTGAATCTCCACCAAGTTTGCGTTCTAACAATATGCATCTTTCATAGCGACATCCTTGGACTTGTCGTACATGCACTGTGGATCAGGATCTCGAAATGGTATTCGCACAATATATCTACCTTCACTAGTTCTTGTAGTTGTAGTCTCATATATTTCTTCGCATATTCGTTCTTCTTTTGTAAATTCCTTTTCAATGTTGTCTGGCTCTCTCTTAATCTCCCAAAATTGTTTCAGGATATCATCTTCTTTTACCTTTAAATGTAAATTAACAACTCTTGGTGTTGATTCTTCTGTGTCACCTACCTTGCCGGATAAAATCCACCCCAGCTGGGTATTCTGAGCAACAGGACCACTGGCGCTGGATGTTTGAGAAGACCACTTAATAATATTTGACTATAGCCTACTACTCCAAGAATAATATCTATTTTTCCAGGTGAACCATAATAAGGATCTGCTAAAGGTAAATGATCGAGATATGGCCAGTTCAGGATGAAAGTCTTACCAGATGGAAGAAATGATGTTAATGAAGTTAAAACAAACGCATTAATTGACAAAGAAAAGTTACGATTATGAAGTCACTCTAACTCAAAAATAACAATGCTCTTAGATCTAAGTCTTCTTTCACCTACACCTGTCACTAAACCATTTACTGGCATACGCTTAAGACCTAGTGATTGCACTACACATTCAGTGACAAAAGAGGCTTCTGAGCCTTGATCTATCAAAACACGTACAGTTTGACAGTAGCCATTTTGTGATTTTACCTTAACTAATGCTGTAGCTAACAACACTTTGTTACGATTATGATAATCCTCTCTAGCAAAATGAGCTACTACTTTCTTCTCATATTTTGGAGTTTCATGATTGTGAACTGCATCTACCACAGAGTCAAACGCAGGACCCGTTGATATAGTCGATGTTCTGGTATCCCCATGAGGTCAACTTCTCTCTAAATGCAGCAATGTGTGATGCCTTCTGCCACATCGGCGACAGCACGTAGCAGTGGTGGCAGTTCTTAACGTTGTGGGTAGGTGCAAAACAATTGAAACAAAGCCTCTTCGACTGTATGAACTCTGATCTCTCTTGAGGAGACTTAGATCTAAATTGTTTGTATTGATATAGCAAGTGTGATTTGTTACACATTACGCAGCTTTTCTCTTCTTGGATAGTTGAATGTAAGGTTTTGATTTCGTTGGGCGGTGAGACGCAGCGAATAGGCTTTGATCCAGACAACATCTCTAATGTTCTAAATTTTTTCTCCAAAAATGAAACTAACTGATCCCAGGTTGGGAAATCATCCGATGCTACACGACTGACTTCTGTCTCCCACTCCATTCGTGTGTCATAATCCAATTTAGATACGGTCAAGTAAATAATGACGACGTCCCATGTGTCTGTTCTAACTCCTAAATTCTTTAGTGACTTTATGCATATGGCTGTAGTATCTAATAAATTTTTATAGAGGTAGCTGACTCGTTGCTGATACATTTTTGGGAAAACAATCGTTTCATTATTTCATTAGCATTATATCTTTTATTGCTATACCGACGAACCAACTCGTCCCAGGCTTCAGTATAATTAACTTCTGTAGTAGACAAACTTCGTAACAGAATTTCGGGCTCACCTTTCAGACCGCTTTTCAAATAATGAAGCTTCTGCACCGCACTCAAGTTGTCATTACTATGGATAAGAGACTTGAACATGTCGTGGAAACTTTGCCGCTCTTCATATGTCCCAGAAAATGTAGGAAGCTGAATTTGAGGTAGCTTTATTTCTGGTTTTGAGGCATTACAGTCATGGGCTGGTACATTTTCTGTTTTATTCTTTTTGTTTTTATCTAATTTCAACCTTGTTTTATAAACAATGTATGTCTCTTCCACGGTGTTGTACCGTTCCTCCACACAATAAGCCAACTTCGATCTTTCGGCCTTGGGTACAGCGCTCATAATCTTAAAATGATTATCCGTAAATTTAGTCCATAATGGTTCTAGGCTCTCGAGTCTAGTGTCTATATATACTGATATTAGTTTATCTTTGCTCGTCTTTTTATAATTAACAAAGCCTTTATTAATTTGTATACCAACGTAATACGTTACTAAATCAAACACCACACATTTGTTGAACTCACTTTATTTTAAATCACCTCATGCCTATTTCAGTCTTACGAAAGACTGATATAGGCATGAAGGGTCGAACGAACGCCATCTATCGGCATACGGTGGAACTATATATATGAAAATCAATGTTTTCATTGAAATGTTCAGTTTGATGGGTGAGATCTTTATATTTAAGAATATTTATGTGATTTATATATTTAATTATTTTATTATGTATTTATGTATTAAGGATTAAATCTGTATTAAACATATATATATACAATAAGATATATATATATATATATATATATATATATATATATATATATATATATATATATATATATATATACATATAAGATATAAGAGATAAATATATATATATACATATGGCGTACGGGATATGGCCATATTGTAATACCGCCACTAAGCTGCGCGGCCGCGTCCACATCTCACAATGGAAACACACGGGCATAACAATTTATGCCCGTGTGTTTCCATTGTGAGATAACACTATAATATTATGCTGAAGCAATGCTTCAGCATTCATTACGCTTAAGTTTTCTCGCGAAGTGAAGAGCATATACAGCTGCTCGAAGCAGCTTAGTCCAAGAAGAACAGCGTGTTGCTAAAGCTAGCAGCGGGTGCTCAATTTCGTTAATTTTTACGGATACATGTACTATGGTTTTTTCTTCTGGCAACGATAGACGGCTAGGCACAAACTTGCGTACCGGCCACATGCTTATCGATTGTGATAATCAAACTGGTCCCTTGAACCACGGTTCATGTTTGATCAACTGACTAGGCGTAAGTCCTCGTGACACGCAATCTGCGGGATTTTCTGAGCCGGCCACGTGATACAGATCATTCGGAGATATGTTTGATTGAATTTGTGAAATACGGTTAGCAACATAGGTCGTAGTCAAACCTATGTGGCGAGGCGACTGACCAATATAGCGCGACCTCAGAGTCCGAAAACACGAACACATTATTTATTTTGTGTCGTTTAGAAAATGTGTTATGAACTTCCTTCAGAACACGGGAAAGTAATAATATTCCATTTAATTCTAAACGAGCGAGCGTAATTTTTGGTTTAGCGGAGGCGACTTGCGATTTCGAACATAATAATGTAACGATCGGCGCCTTGTTATTACATACGACGTGTAGGTATATCACGCATCCGTACGCGGCTTCACTAGCGTCGGAGAACCCTACAATCGTTACCTCCGAATTAATTTCCACTCCTAAATGACGAGGGAATGAAATGCGAGAAATTTGAGGTAATTCATTTAAATATTGTTGTCAAAGATTTACAATACGATGCGGCGGCCTATCGTCCCAGTCGATATTGAGAAGCCACAGCTCTTTAATAATTAATTTAGCGTATAAAATAACAGGCCCTACTAACCCTACATCGTATAAGCGCGCGGTAGTAGAAAGAATTACTCGCTTAGTACAAGTCGACGGCTGGTTAGATATAACAAACACAAAGGTATCTTGTGTCGGTAGCCAACGCAAACCTAACGCCTTGAATACAATGTCGTTATCAAAGGATACTGTTCTAGGCTGGTGATGAGACTCGGGGATGTGATCGACCAGTTCGGGCGAATTAGAAGCCCATTTGAGTAATTCGAACCCGCCCGACTTAAGCAGGGCTACAAGATCCTTGGCTGTCTTAGCTGCCTCTTCTACCGAGGAGACGTGTTCGCGCCAACACTAGCGCGACGTTTAGAATAAACACAAAGGACATCACTACGTGATGTGTGGCCGACCGACTCGGGGGCGCTGTCAGAGAGTGACGAACACTTGCATTTAGATCCCCTTCCGCGCCGGATGCATTTTGAGCTCATCCCGAAACCTAGTGAACGCGAACGCGTGTGCGCATATTTATTTGTGCTCGTTAATATAATACCAAATTCGCCGGCGAACCGCATGCAAAATCAAAAATCGTGCCGAAGGCTATGGGCTTCCCCGGGCCCAAAGCAATCTTAGTACCATCCAAAACGTGACCCAAAACGTCTGAGCCTAAAATGAGATCAATGGGCGCAGGAGTATGATAAGCTTGATCCGCCAATGGAATGAGCTGATGAGCTGAGTCTTGTACAACATCTGGTATTTTTTGCAAAGGTAAATAACCTGTAACGTCTTTGAGAATATGAGCGGTAGTAGTAATAGATGGCGTATCACGGTGTGTGGGCCTAAATGTTATTGTGACCCAACCTTTAGAATTTTGTATGTGCTGATCACCTACACCTGTAATTTTTAATGAACATTGTTTTGGTTGCAAATTAAGATTTCTAGTCATGCGCTGAGTTATGAGCGTTATCATGCTACCACAGTCCAATAAAGCCCGAGCCTTGTGATATTCTCCGCATTTATCAGATATATTTAAAACGACTGTGGGAAGTAACACTGGAGTTTTTAATGGGTTTTCTATGTGCTGAGTTGAATTTACTTGGGCTGATTCTACAGAATATTGGGCTGAACTAGATTTAGATATTTTATGAGCTGAATGTGATGCAGGTGTACTATGAGCTGAATGACATTTTAAATTATTGGGTTGATCTTCTAATTCTATGTGCTCCGTGATTGTAGGTAGTCATTGTTTTTTGTTTTGAGATTGATGAGTTGTAGACGGTGCATGATCAGACGATTGGTTGGGGTCTGATGACGATGATTGATGTGCACGCGTATGTTGTGTGTAGGCCGTGTAGGTATGTGGCTTGTCTTGAGCACGCCGGCGGGGCTGTGCACGTAAATGAGGAGGAAGCAAATGCGCTGACGACACCGGAGAATTTGGAGTTCCGTGACGATGAAACGAGGTGTGGTGATTTGCACTTCCACACTCTTTGCATGAGTTTGTCGAACGACATTCATTTTCAAAATGCGGACCTAGACATTTACGACATCTGTCGTTGGCTTCTATGAAATCCCAACGACCTTGAGTGGGCTGATGATTATATTTCGGACACGCGATAAGTTTGTGTTCTGTATTCCTACAATAGGGGCAGTAGAATCGCTTGCGTTTATCTGTATTCCGGGCTGAGTACTCGCGCCGCTCTGTTCGGGGGGAGGGGGGCCAGTAGCGTTGAGGGTAATGAGGAACTGGGCTGACGTGATAGCTACTTAAAGTGTGAGCCGATGGCGAGCGCTGAGCATTACGAGGATACGCGGGACTAATTGGTCTAAAGCGTGGACTGCGCGGAGAGTTTGCGGGGGGTGTGTGTTGACGAGAGCGCCCAGTTTGTGGTGAGTAGGTAACACCGCGCGTTGCATTAGAATATTCGGTTTCGATACAGCGCGCGTGCTCCTCTAAAAAAGAAATCAAATCACCTAAGGTGGGCAGAGTGTCCGAGATGCCGTATCTTCTTTCGAACAGGGTGCGGAGCTCGCCTCGTAATTTTCTAACTACAATAGACACAAATACGTAATTACTATCCATAGGTAAACGCAGATTATTTAATGCGCTTTGTGCGGAAATGAGCGGAGTTAAAAACGTCGCGCGTATGCTTGATCGAATATGAATATTAGGTAGGCCGAGTATTATATCAACAAACCCATCTATCAGAACACGGCGGTTTTCATACCTACGTGTGAGTATATCGAGCGCGACGCTGTAATTATCATTTGTGATTTTTAAATGCGCAATCATGCTGAGCGCCTCCCCCGATAGGCAAGACAAAAGATAGTGCAGCTTAACTGCATCTGTAAGTGACGTCATGTCGTCTGTAAGACTCCTAAAAATCGTAATAAACGATGGCCAGTCCTCAACGCGTGAGCTGAATTTTGGCAGTTCAATTTTGGGCAGAACGGCAGAAGTGAGCTGACTTGACTCTGAAGTGGAACTTATATTTTCCGCTGCAGTTAAAATATCATAATATTCGGATAGCGCGTTCTCGTAACCGGCTGTATAAAACTTTTCAATTTCTTCTGTAACACTGCCGTCGTCTAAAATTTCGCAGTATAAATTTTCTAATTTTTGTTTCAAATTTTGTAGGTCTTTAAAACGCGCATTAAACTCCGTTTTGTTAGACTTTGAGTCACCTTTGTGTAATGCCAATGCGATCTCTCTGAGCCGACTAATAGATTTTATAGTTTGCCTAAATATGGCCGCTTGCGATTTTGTAGGCATGTTTAAAAATATATGCGTGTAACTAAGTTAAATATTTAAAAGTAATGAGCGGAAAATACGCGCGCAATTAATTAAAACGCAGAAAATAGATTTTAATAATGTGCCGACAATGTATACAATTTTATCATAAAATGTGTACGAGTTAATTAACAAATGAGCTGACCGATCGCCTGATGCTAATATAGTATTAGTGTATGTTTGATGAGCGGAGATTAATGCGTTAGAAGTCGTCTGTAATATTATATTAATGTCCTGAAGTTTGAATATAAACAAATCTTAGCGGGCGCGTTAGAAACAAAATAACGTAATGAAAACAATGTAAGTAGGTATGAGCAGGTTCAATCTCAATAGTGTGCCGACTTATTCAAAACAGCTGTAACGTAACACCTAAACGTATAATATATTTGTATAAACACAGAACGTAGATAAGATATGAATTCAATGTGAAGGTCACTATTTATTCTATGAAGAATACCTAATTGAGAATGAATGTAACAGCTGTTGTTTACGCACGGGCGCCGTGTAGGTACCTATTACCTACAGAATGCACAAAAATCAAGTACCGAAGCGAGCCGACGATGTTTGTATGGGCACTTGAGATGTTATGCGACTCATAACTATTAAAATAATGCTAAGTTAATTAATATTGTGTTTTAAAAATTGAGAATATGAAGATATAAACGTTATATATAGATAAAATACTTAGTAATGCAACGACGATTCACAATTCTGTTATGAGCCGAACGTAATTCACAATACGCACTAGTTATTACTTATTTTATATGCGAATCAAACATTAAAATATTTTGTATGTAATTAAGAGCTGAGAAAATTATATGAGATATTATTGGCACAAATTATGTATTAGGTACGTTAGGGAAGTTCTGGAATGTTCGAGTTCTTTGTTCGACAATAAGCCGACAACCTACCCACTATTTTTTTTTATTTATTTTTTTTGGGTTTTTCCTATGAATTTATGGGCCGAAATATGCACAAAATAATTTAAATAATTAACATATAGGTCAATATCAAAGTACAGAATAGGGGTTTAATGTTAAATGTGCCGAATTGATAATGGGAATGGACTATAACTTGGTTTTAAAATGGCGGGGCGGTCTGGCCAGAATTAATTGGACAAAATATAAATAATCGAGCTGATTTTATGTGCAGATTTGGGCGGAGTGGAACTGTAGGTGCTGGTTCTAATGAGGCCCAACGCCGGTAATAGGGAGAAGGGCTTCACGAAGGCTCGATGGACCAAGAAATGTGTAAGCTAGGAACTTACACATGCGACTATGAGCTGAGGGAAGTAGGTATATAGGTTAATAATGTGAGGGCTGGAGAAATCTGGGACTGACCTTATTGTTGAGCTGGTGGTTCTGGATCTGAGCGGAGGTTTCTTCTCACTACACTACACAGCTGTTGAGCGGATTATCGATAGATTTATCGCGGTTCGCCGGCGAATTTGGTATTATATTAATCTATATAATTATATCTTATATATTCTCTATCTATCTATTATATTTAATCTATATAATCTATATAATATATAATTTAAGAAAACAACACGTAAGCCGATGAGTTTAGAGCGGAGTATGAGTTATATATATTTTGTATTATAGAAAAAAAAACTATACCGTGTTTTCAGCTGTTGAAGTTCTGGGGATTAGCTCCAGCCTTCCTTGATCCCAGACCCCGATATCGGCGTCGTGCTCAGACGTGCTAATCTAAAAATTATTAAAGATTACTTAAATGTGAAAAAAAAAATTACATCACATAATTAAAAAAAACATATTTCCAATTTTTTTATCTTGCGACAATGACAAATTTTAGCTTATTAAATTAATTAAATTATAATTTTCTATTAAACTAAGACTAAGAAATAACATATATATTTAACGAGCGGACCCGACAGACATTGTCCTGCCGGGCTGATTTGTGAATCAAAACCATCCAGGGCGCCACCCAAACGCATATAAAAAAATTCATTCAAATCGGTCCAGCCGTTTAGGAGGAGTTCAGTGACATACACACGTACAGTAGAATCCTTACTAATATTATAAATGTGAAATCGTGGATGTTTGTTACGCTTTCACGCAAAAACTACTGAACGGATTTCGATGAAATTCGGTATGGTAGTAGTTTAGACTCTGGATTAAAACATAGGCTACTTTTTATCCCGAAAAAGTAGTGTTCCCGAGGGATAATATACTTACGCGGGCGGAGCCGCGAGCAACAGCTAGTTATATATATAAAGATAAAAGTGTTTTTGAGTAAATAATCATATTAAGCTAAAATGTAAGAAAAAACCAAATTCCATACAAATATATTATTTTAAAATGTGTTTAGTTTAAAAAATATTACATTAATACAAAATATTTTCCTTAGTCTGGTATCCGTAACGCTAATTATTAAAGAACATACCACGGGACCAGATTAACGTGTTATACTAACGTCTTTAAATATAATTATTTATATTAATAACTCGGCAAAATCACCATATTACTTAGTACTTAGTTTTATTTTATTAATTAATAATTAATAATGTAAAATAAAAACAATGTTTTTGGTGTCAGTACTTTTCGCAATGTACTATGATTCGATTTATTTATAGAATGGCGGAAATGTACTTACGAGTATTATTACGCGCGCTAAAATTTTTAGGTATTACAACAATCTTTTTCTACAATTAAACTTGGATTTTCTCATTACATAATATTGTAATGGTCTATATTTAAACATACTTTAGCAATTATAACCATTATATTGATTTTTTCACCGAATTATATGGATATTACGGCATCTGACATAAGAAATTTTACCCGAACTTTAGATACTTTTTTCAATATCTTCTGTTAAAATATTTTATTATCTAATAATTTAATCATAATCTTTGTTTTATAAACAGTAATTTCATATAATAATCATAAAATATTACGCACTTTAAAACACGAGAAAACATTTTTAATCACTGACGTACGCACTGTAAATTTCGTTAAAACTTTTAGGTATTACAACAATCTTTTTCTACAATTAAACTTGGATTTTCTGATTACATAATATTGTAATGGTATATATTTAAACATATTTTAGCAATTACAACCATTATATTGATTTTTTCACCGAATTATATGAATATTACGACATCTGACATAAGAAATTTTACCCGATCTAAAAATTAAATACTTTTTTCAATATCTTCTGTTAAAATATTTTATTATCTAATAATTTAATCATAATCTTCGTTTTATAAACAGTAATTTCATATAATAATCATAAAATATTACGCACCTTAGAACACGTTATAACACTTCATCAACACTGACGTACGCACTGTAAAATCCGCAATATTTCAAAATGGCGTGTAAAAACAAATGAATTTCGTATTTCTTTATTTTTTTTTTAAATTTTGTTCTGAGGTTTAGGTTTAGGCATCACGATTACAAAGTTAAGGGTACACAGATACAAAATAACAGAGCATAAAGTAAATAGAGGTCACCTTAGACGGTCAAATCGACGCCCAATGAGAGCTTATCGCTTATGTACACATGGTGTACAAGCGACACTTCCCGCAACAAAAGTTAGTGTACACATGGTGTACGGCTGACATTTAACAGGTTAACCTGTTGAGCGCCAGACCTCAAAAATTGACATTTGTGGGGGGACGTCTGCTGTTGACAGCCCGCCAAAATTTTTTTGTTAGACATTTTATTACCGACTTATTTCAAGAAAACTACGTAATTATATCTTATGAGTCATATATTACCGTAATCTGTATTAAATTTCCTGTCTAATTTACTAATTAAATACCTAACTAAAACATACCTTTATTCCTAGACTCCAAATAATTCTCAGGTTAGCACATTTTTGCAACGAACATGAACTTTAATCACATATTTACACTATACACTCATTCACTAACACTAAAATAATATTTACAACACCAAGCTCATATTATCAAGATACGATCACATAAATCTTTCAGTTCGAAACACAATACCCACTTCACAAAGTTAAAATAAACATAACAACCTACAAGTGTCCTTGTATAAAAAAACAAACATGGACGCCGCCGGCATCGAAATTCGTACTGTGCCGGTCGCCCGATCGTGGGGCCCGATCGGGTAGGTAGCGCATTCACCTGTAGGTCACGTGATGTCGTATGGATAACAAAGAAACACAAAAAATTTTAATTACATAATTTTATAGTAAGATTATTTGACTCAAATAATAAAAATGTTTGTATGAAATAATTAACTGAAACGAGTTTTGAACTCTATAATTGTATAGTTATTTAGTAAATATATACAAATAAATAAAATTGAAGTGTCCGTTTGTAATTTTTAACTAACTGCTTTTCTCTAAATGCGTATGAAACTATATACGGTACTTCCAATAAAAAAAGGCATACTACCAGTACAGCGCACCTCATGCTGACGCCTTAGGGTCAGTCACACCGCGACGATACGCGACGATACGCGGCGCTGCATTAAAGCATAGCTATCCAAAATGTAACTTTATTCACTACACAAAAAGATACACGTTTCATATGGGAAGGACGGAATGCTTTCGGCATATAGGCAATAGGTATATAATTTATAATGTTAAACTATAGTCTCAGACCAAATAAAATAGTGAAGACTAGTTCTGCGAACCACAAAGTGAGGTGCGTTTAAACTACTCCTCGCCGTGTAATTACATATAGTGCCAGTATATATATATATATATATATATATATATATATATATATATATATATATATATATATATATATATATATATATATATATATATATATATATATATATATATTGTATGTTCAACGATAACTCCGCCGCCTGTGGACCGATTTTCAAAATTCTTTTTTTTATGTAAAGGGTATAATCCCAAGTTGATCCCGTTTTCACCAAAGTGGTGACCTGATGATGGGATCCATGAGGAATTGAGGGAACTCCTCGAAATTTATATGGACACATATGGTGATTTCAATTTTTTCAGAAGTGATCCAAGCATATGCTTCCCAAAAGCTAAGATTTTGCACCAAGGTATACCCTGGATCTAAAAGTACTGAACAGAACTCCTTACGCCTTATAGATACATGTTTGGGGATTTCGGCGTTGTTTAAAGAACTGCAAGCATATGCCACTATGTCAATTGCGGTAATCATCATCATCAACACCATAATCACACCATACATCATTACAATAATGTGACCTGTCTGTCTGTCTGTCACCTGTACCTATTATATATAAGAATATAATATAAGATCAACATTAAACCTACATTTCTATCCTAATTTGCTACATACCAGCGTATGTAGCAAATAAGTATTTAATAGATTTTGTTAAGTGCGCTTCTGACCTTCCTATCCGCACACATCTGCGTCACCAAAGAACAAAATATAAACATTGCCATCTGGCAGGTTAGGTTTTTTGTATAATGAGCAGGTACAATGTATTGTTTATTGTGTAAAATGATTTGTTTGGCTAATGTCCAAATCATATTTTTATTATTTAGAAGTTATAATTATTTTGATCTAAATGAGCTACAGGATTGTGTCAATAGTAAAGTTACTCCTTAGTAATAGTACATCATTTAAAATCTACTTCGTAGCTGTCCACCAATATGCCCATTGTCCTATGACCGGTTTTCGATTGACCTGAAATTTTGCATACTTATATATTGTGGGATGAGTGGATGCCTTCAGGAGTTCTACAAACAGAAGGGATGACAGAAGAGATGATTACATTGAGATGATTACAACCTATATATAACAATAATATATTAAAAGTTAAAATCCCATCGATACGGACGACGTAAATGCAAATTTAACTCTAATGACTTTATACCGAAAGTCCGAATTTCTGTACCATTAGCTGCATATAGTTTGTAATCGGATAACTTAGAATAATTATTACAATAGCGTTTTCTTACCGGAATAACAGAAACGTTCGCACCTGTGTCCACCAAAAAATTGTAACCACTGTTGTAGTCCATAACACGAAGGCGATGCGTTGGGGAAACTGCACAGATGTCCGCCTCACGTACCTGCGCACATTCTAGTTTCCCGAAGAGTTTCCCTTCTTCCAGGAACAGGGCTGTACGCACTTGTTGGCACGCTCCTTGAAACGGAAGTGGTAGAAACACAACTAATCTTCACTCTGAGGGCTGCGACGAGGCTGGCTGGGATTGCGAGACCGGGAACGTTGCCGGAAACGACTGGAGTCTCTCCTCCGGGAACTGCTGCGAGATCGCTCCATGTCAGCTATCCTGGCGCTCAGTTTCGCGATTTCGGCCAAAATTTTATCATCCCCTCTGACAGGCTGAGATGTTGATAATTCGGAGATCTGTGGCTGCTGTGAAGTCTCCATGATTTTGTCGGCCACAGTGGCTAGGTTATCAATGTCTTTGACTTCTGTGACGGCGAGAACGGCTCGCACGGCAGTGGGGAGATGTATGTCGGGATCACCAATATTACACCCTATGTTATTACGTTGGGGTAACTAGAATGAGTGTTCATAAATAAAATCCTTTTGCCTACTGGATTACGTTTATTACGCAAGCGACCACTCGGGTTGCTGCACCAAGAACCACTGATATTTTACATGTTAGTTCACCACATGCATCGAACATCGATATAATATAACGACACATGATCACATCGATATACAATATATTGTGTCCCCACACTACAATATAAATCGTAATATGATATGTAACTGATATAATGCTAGAGCTGGAAAGTGGAATATGAAAAATGGCAATGCAGTGGCAATATAAAAAAAACGTATAATAAAAATCTTATATAAGTTAGTATAAAAAGATTAAAAATATTTCCCTGACGCGGTCCATAGCTTATTATTATATCATATAAGTGGTTATATATTATTATATAAGTGGCCGTATATTATAATCTTATCCAACCACATTAATAGCCCGTTTTAATAACCTATCTACCAAAAAGTATTTGTTAGAAACGTCAAATTTGTATCGCAAAAAACCGTCAAATGATTGAATGACGTTTTTACAAATATTTATAGATATATAGGTTATTGAAACTGGCCGGTTTTCACACCAGCTCATGGTAAAATAAAAACAAAATAGTTGTGAATAATATTTTATTGGTAAAAAAAAACAGTGGAATATGCTATTTACCTTTATTTTTTATTACATAAATGAATAGTGCTTTGAAAAATAAGACAGTTTACACGAGGAATAGTCAGCTAAAAACCAATATTTTCTATCAAAGATATATCTTTTTTAGGTTAGGTTAAAAACGAAGCGATCTCAAGGTCCTCTGCATAAGTGTGCCACCGTACCACGAGCCGGGAGCCGGGAGCCGTCGAGCTGTGAATCAAAATATGACACGCGTAACTAATCGCGGAAAAAAACTTCTGGAATTTTTCTTTAGTTGCTTGAGTTTCTTTTAGTAAGAAGAAGTAAGGACTAAGGGCCCATACAAACACACCTGCACACGCACACACACACAAAGTATATAAAAAGTTATTATTATTATATTATACTGCGTACAACATTTACAGTAATTTAGTCCAACTGTAAATGTAGATTAAATATTTATTATATTTAATCTATATAATTATATCTTATATATTCTCTATCTATCTATTATATTTAATCTATATAATCTATATAATATATAATTTAAGAAAACAACACGTAAGCCGATGAGTTTAGAGCGGAGTATGAGTTATATATATTTTGTATTATAGAAAAAAAAACTATACCGTGTTTTCAGCTGTTGAAGTTCTGGGGATTAGCTCCAGCCTTCCTTGATCCCAGACCCCGATATCGGCGTCGTGCTCAGACGTGCTAATCTAAAAATTATTAAAGATTACTTAAATGTGAAAAAAAAAATTACATCACATAATTAAAAAAAACATATTTCCAATTTTTTTATCTTGCGACAATGACAAATTTTAGATTATTAAAATACTGCGTACAACATTTACAGTAATGTAGTCCAACTGTAAATGTAGATTAAATATTTATTATATTTAACCTGTTAAATGTCAGCCGTACACCATGTGTACACTAACTTTTGTTGCGGGAAGTGTCGCTTGTACACCATGTGTACATAAGCGATAAGCTCTCATTGGGCGTCGATTTGACCGTCTAAGGTGACCTCTATTTACTTTATGCTCTGTTATTTTGTATCTGTGTAACCCTTAACTTTGTAATCGTGATGCCTAAACCTAAACCTCAGAACAAAATTTAAAAAAAAAATAAAGAAATACGAAATTCATTTGTTTTTACACGCCATTTTGAAATATTGCGGATTTTACAGTGCGTACGTCAGTGTTGATGAAGTGTTATAACGTGTTCTAAGGTGCGTAATATTTTATGATTATTATATGAAATTACTGTTTATAAAACGAAGATTATGATTAAATTATTAGATAATAAAATATTTTAACAGAAGATATTGAAAAAAGTATTTAATTTTTAGATCGGGTAAAATTTCTTATGTCAGATGTCGTAATATTCATATAATTCGGTGAAAAAATCAATATAATGGTTGTAATTGCTAAAATATGTTTAAATATAGACCATTACAATATTATGTAATCAGAAAATCCAAGTTTAATTGTAGAAAAAGATTGTTGTAATACCTAAAAGTTTTAACGAAATTTACAGTGCGTACGTCAGTGATTAAAAATGTTTTCTCGTGTTTTAAAGTGCGTAATATTTTATGATTATTATATGAAATTACTGTTTATAAAACAAAGATTATGATTAAATTATTAGATAATAAAATATTTTAACAGAAGATATTGAAAAAAGTATCTAAAGTTCGGGTAAAATTTCTTATGTCAGATGCCGTAATATCCATATAATTCGGTGAAAAAATCAATATAATGGTTATAATTGCTAAAGTATGTTTAAATATAGACCATTACAATATTATGTAATGAGAAAATCCAAGTTTAATTGTAGAAAAAGATTGTTGTAATACCTAAAAATTTTAGCGCGCGTAATAATACTCGTAAGTACATTTCCGCCATTCTATAAATAAATCGAATCATAGTACATTGCGAAAAGTACTGACACCAAAAACATTGTTTTTATTTTACATTATTAATTATTAATTAATAAAATAAAACTAAGTACTAAGTAATATGGTGATTTTGCCGAGTTATTAATATAAATAATTATATTTAAAGACGTTAGTATAACACGTTAATCTGGTCCCATGGTATGTTCTTTAATAATTAGCGTTACGGATACCAGACTAAGGAAAATATTTTGTATTAATGTAATATTTTTTAAACTAAACACATTTTAAAATAATATATTTGTATGGAATTTGGTTTTTTCTTACATTTTAGCTTAATATGATTATTTACTCAAAAACACTTTTATCTTTATATATATAACTATCTGTTGCTCGCGGCTGCGCCCGCGTAAGTATATTATCCCTCGGGAACACTACTTTTTCGGGATAAAAAGTAGCCTATGTTTTAATCCAGAGTCTAAACTACTACCATACCGAATTTCATCGAAATCCGTTCAGTAGTTTTTGCGTGAAAGCGTAACAAACATCCACGATTTCACATTTATAATATTAGTAAGGATTCTACTGTACGTGTGTATGTCACTGAACTCCTCCTAAACGGCTGGACCGATTTGAATGAATTTTTTTATATGCGTTTGGGTGGCGCCCTGGATGGTTTTGATTCACAAATCAGCCCGGCAGGACAATGTCTGTCGGGTCCGCTCGTTAAATATATATGTTATTTCTTAGTCTTAGTTTAATAGAAAATTATAATTTAATTAATTTAATAAGCTAAAATTTGTCATTGTCGCAAGATAAAAAAATTGGAAATATGTTTTTTTTAATTATGTGATGTAATTTTTTTTTTCACATTTAAGTAATCTTTAATAATTTTTAGATTAGCACGTCTGAGCACGACGCCGATATCGGGGTCTGGGATCAAGGAAGGCTGGAGCTAATCCCCAGAACTTCAACAGCTGAAAACACGGTATAGTTTTTTTTTCTATAATACAAAATATATATAACTCATACTCCGCTCTAAACTCATCGGCTTACGTGTTGTTTTCTTAAATTATATATTATATAGATTATATAGATTAAATATAATAGATAGATAGAGAATATATAAGATATAATTATATAGATTAAATATAATAAATATTTAATCTACATTTACAGTTGGACTACATTACTGTAAATGTTGTACGCAGTATTTTAATAAGCTAAAATTTGTCATTGTCGCAAGATAAAAAAATTGGAAATATGTTTTTTTTAATTATGTGATGTAATTTTTTTTTTCACATTTAAGTAATCTTTAATAATTTTTAGATTAGCACGTCTGAGCACGACGCCGATATCGGGGTCTGGGATCAAGGAAGGCTGGAGCTAATCCCCAGAACTTCAACAGCTGAAAACACGGTATAGTTTTTTTTTCTATAATACAAAATATATATAACTCATACTCCGCTCTAAACTCATCGGCTTACGTGTTGTTTTCTTAAATTATATATTATATAGATTATATAGATTAAATATAATAGATAGATAGAGAATATATAAGATATAATTATATAGATTAAATATAATAAATATTTAATCTACATTTACAGTTGGACTAAATTACTGTAAATGTTGTACGCAGTATAATATAATAATAATAACTTTTTATATACTTTGTGTGTGTGTGCGTGTGCAGGTGTGTTTGTATGGGCCCTTAGTCCTTACTTCTTCTTACTAAAAGAAACTCAAGCAACTAAAGAAAAATTCCAGAAGTTTTTTTCCGCGATTAGTTACGCGTGTCATATTTTGATTCACAGCTCGACGGCTCCCGGCTCCCGGCTCGTGGTACGGTGGCACACTTATGCAGAGGACCTTGAGATCGCTTCGTTTTTAACCTAACCTAAAAAAGATATATCTTTGATAGAAAATATTGGTTTTTAGCTGACTATTCCTCGTGTAAACTGTCTTATTTTTCAAAGCACTATTCATTTATGTAATAAAAAATAAAGGTAAATAGCATATTCCACTGTTTTTTTTTACCAATAAAATATTATTCACAACTATTTTGTTTTTATTTTACCATGAGCTGGTGTGAAAACCGGCCAGTTTCAATAACCTATATATCTATAAATATTTGTAAAAACGTCATTCAATCATTTGACGGTTTTTTGCGATACAAATTTGACGTTTCTAACAAATACTTTTTGGTAGATAGGTTATTAAAACGGGCTATTAATGTGGTTGGATAAGATTATAATATACGGCCACTTATATAATAATATATAACCACTTATATGATATAATAATAAGCTATGGACCGCGTCAGGGAAATATTTTTAATCTTTTTATACTAACTTATATAAGATTTTTATTATACGTTTTTTTTATATTGCCACTGCATTGCCATTTTTCATATTCCACTTTCCAGCTCTAGCATTATATCAGTTACATATCATATTACGATTTATATTGTAGTGTGGGGACACAATATATTGTATATCGATGTGATCATGTGTCGTTATATTATATCGATGTTCGATGCATGTGGTGAACTAACATGTAAAATATCAGTGGTTCTTGGTGCAGCAACCCGAGTGGTCGCTTGCGTAATAAACGTAATCCAGTAGGCAAAAGGATTTTATTTATGAACACTCATTCTAGTTACCCCAACGTAATAACATAGGGTGTAATATTGGTGATCCCGACATACATCTCCCCACTGCCGTGCGAGCCGTTCTCGCCGTCACAGAAGTCAAAGACATTGATAACCTAGCCACTGTGGCCGACAAAATCATGGAGACTTCACAGCAGCCACAGATCTCCGAATTATCAACATCTCAGCCTGTCAGAGGGGATGATAAAATTTTGGCCGAAATCGCGAAACTGAGCGCCAGGATAGCTGACATGGAGCGATCTCGCAGCAGTTCCCGGAGGAGAGACTCCAGTCGTTTCCGGCAACGTTCCCGGTCTCGCAATCCCAGCCAGCCTCGTCGCAGCCCTCAGAGTGAAGATTAGTTGTGTTTCTACCACTTCCGTTTCAAGGAGCGTGCCAACAAGTGCGTACAGCCCTATTCCTGGAAGAAGGGAAACTCTTCGGGAAACTAGAATGTGCGCAGGTACGTGAGGCGGACATCTGTGCAGTTTCCCCAACGCATCGCCTTCGTGTTATGGACTACAACAGTGGTTACAATTTTTTGGTGGACACAGGTGCGAACGTTTCTGTTATTCCGGTAAGAAAACGCTATTGTAATAATTATTCTAAGTTATCCGATTACAAACTATATGCAGCTAATGGTACAGAAATTCGGACTTTCGGTATAAAGTCATTAGAGTTAAATTTGCATTTACGTCGTCCGTATCGATGGGATTTTAACTTTTAATATATTATTGTTATATATAGGTTGTAATCATCTCAATGTAATCATCTCTTCTGTCATCCCTTCTGTTTGTAGAACTCCTGAAGGCATCCACTCATCCCACAATATATAAGTATGCAAAATTTCAGGTCAATCGAAAACCGGTCATAGGACAATGGGCATATTGGTGGACAGCTACGAAGTAGATTTTAAATGATGTACTATTACTAAGGAGTAACTTTACTATTGACACAATCCTGTAGCTCATTTAGATCAAAATAATTATAACTTCTAAATAATAAAAATATGATTTGGACATTAGCCAAACAAATCATTTTACACAATAAACAATACATTGTACCTGCTCATTATACAAAAAACCTAACCTGCCAGATGGCAATGTTTATATTTTGTTCTTTGGTGACGCAGATGTGTGCGGATAGGAAGGTCAGAAGCGCACTTAACAAAATCTATTAAATACTTATTTGCTACATACGCTGGTATGTAGCAAATTAGGATAGAAATGTAGGTTTAATGTTGATCTTATATTATATTCTTATATATAATAGGTACAGGTGACAGACAGACAGACAGACAGGTCACATTATTGTAATGATGTATGGTGTGATTATGGTGTTGATGATGATGATTACCGCAATTGACATAGTGGCATATGCTTGCAGTTCTTTAAACAACGCCGAAATCCCCAAACATGTATCTATAAGGCGTAAGGAGTTCTGTTCAGTACTTTTAGATCCAGGGTATACCTTGGTGCAAAATCTTAGCTTTTGGGAAGCATATGCTTGGATCACTTCTGAAAAAATTGAAATCACCATATGTGTCCATATAAATTTCGAGGAGTTCCCTCAATTCCTCATGGATCCCATCATCAGGTCACCACTTTGGTGAAAACGGGATCAACTTGGGATTATACCCTTTACATCAAAAAAAGAATTTTGAAAATCGGTCCACAGGCGGCGGAGTTATCGTTGAACATACAATATATATATATATATATATATATATATATATATATATATACTGGCACTATATGTAATTACACGGCGAGGAGTAGTTTAAACGCACCTCACTTTGTGGTTCGCAGAACTAGTCTTCACTATTTTATTTGGTCTGAGACTATAGTTTAACATTATAAATTATATACCTATTGCCTATATGCCGAAAGCATTCCGTCCTTCCCATATGAAACGTGTATCTTTTTGTGTAGTGAATAAAGTTACATTTTGGATAGCTATGCTTTAATGCAGCGCCGCGTATCGTCGCGTATCGTCGCGGTGTGACTGACCCTAAGGCGTCAGCATGAGGTGCGCTGTACTGGTAGTATGCCTTTTTTTATTGGAAGTACCGTATATAGTTTCATACGCATTTAGAGAAAAGCAGTTAGTTAAAAATTACAAACGGACACTTCAATTTTATTTATTTGTATATATTTACTAAATAACTATACAATTATAGAGTTCAAAACTCGTTTCAGTTAATTATTTCATACAAACATTTTTATTATTTGAGTCAAATAATCTTACTATAAAATTATGTAATTAAAATTTTTTGTGTTTCTTTGTTATCCATACGACATCACGTGACCTACAGGTGAATGCGCTACCTACCCGATCGGGCCCCACGATCGGGCGACCGGCACAGTACGAATTTCGATGCCGGCGGCGTCCATGTTTGTTTTTTTATACAAGGACACTTGTAGGTTGTTATGTTTATTTTAACTTTGTGAAGTGGGTATTGTGTTTCGAACTGAAAGATTTATGTGATCGTATCTTGATAATATGAGCTTGGTGTTGTAAATATTATTTTAGTGTTAGTGAATGAGTGTGTAGTGTAAATATGTGATTAAAGTTCATGTTCGTTGCAAAAATGTGCTAACCTGAGAATTATTTGGAGTCTAGGAATAAAGGTATGTTTTAGTTAGGTATTTAATTAGTAAATTAGACAGGAAATTTAATACAGAATACGGTAATATATGACTCATAAGATATAATTACGTAGTTTTCTTGAAATAAGTCGGTAATAAAATGTCTAACAAAAAAATTTTGGCGGGCTGTCAACAGCAGACGTCCCCCCACAAATGTCAATTTTTGAGGTCTGGCGCTCAACAGGTTAACGAGCACAAATAAATATGCGCACACGCGTTCGCGTTCACTAGGTTTCGGGATGAGCTGAAAATGCATCCGGCGCGGAAGGGGATCTAAATGCAAGTGTTCGTCACTCTCTGACAGCGCCCCCGAGTCGGTCGGCCATACATCACGTAGTGATGTCCTTTGTGTTTATTCTAAACGTCGCGCTAGTGTTGGCGCGAACACGTCTCCTCGGTAGAAGAGGCAGCTAAGACAGCCAAGGATCTTGTAGTTTTTAATGCCCTACTTAATTATTTGTACGACAAGCATACCCTGATTAAGCCCATTAGAATTAAGCATCTGCCTGCTCCATGGCTGTCAGATAGTATTAAATCAATTATTAACCTGTTGAGCGCCAGACCTCAAAAATTGACATTTGTGGGGGGACGTCTGCTGTTGACAGCCCGCCAAAATTTTTTTGTTAGACATTTTATTACCGACTTATTTCAAGAAAACTACGTAATTATATCTTATGAGTCATATATTACCGTAATCTGTATTAAATTTCCTGTCTAATTTACTAATTAAATACCTAACTAAAACATACCTTTATTCCTAGACTCCAAATAATTCTCAGGTTAGCACATTTTTGCAACGAACATGAACTTTAATCACATATTTACACTATACACTCATTCACTAACACTAAAATAATATTTACAACACCAAGCTCATATTATCAAGATACGATCACATAAATCTTTCAGTTCGAAACACAATACCCACTTCACAAAGTTAAAATAAACATAACAACCTACACGTGTCCTTGTATAAAAAAACAAACATGGACGCCGCCGGCATCGACATTCGTACTGTGCCGGTCGCCCGATCGTGGGGCCCGATCGGGTAGGTAGCGCATTCACCTGTAGGTCACGTGATGTCGTATGGATAACAAAGAAACACAAAAAATTTTAATTACATAATTTTATAGTAAGATTATTTGACTCAAATAATAAAAATGTTTGTATGAAATAATTAACTGAAACGAGTTTTTAACTCTATAATTGTATAGTTATTTAGTAAATATATACAAATAAATAAAATTGAAGTGTCCGTTTGTAATTTTTAACTAACTGCTTTTCTCTAAATGCGTATGAAACTATATACGGTACTTCCAATAAAAAAAGGCATACTACCAGTACAGCGCACCTCATGCTGACGCCTTAGGGTCAGTCACACCGCGACGATACGCGACGATACGCGGCGCTGCATTAAAGCATAGCTATCCAAAATGTAACTTTATTCACTACACAAAAAGATACACGTTTCATATGGGAAGGACGGAATGCTTTCGGCATATAGGCAATAGGTATATAATTTATAATGTTAAACTATAGTCTCAGACCAAATAAAATAGTGAAGACAGAGTTCTGCGAACCACAAAGTGAGGTGCGTTTAAACTACTCCTCGCCGTGTAATTACATATAGTGCCAGTATATATATATATATATTGTATGTTCAACGATAATTCCGCCGCCTGTGGACCGATTTTCAAAATTCTTTTTTTGATGTAAAGGGTATAATCCCAAGTTGATCCCGTTTTTACCAAAGTGGTGACCTGATGATGGGATCCATGAGGAATTGAGGGAACTCCTCGAAATTTATATGGACACATATGGTGATTTCAATTTTTTCAGAAGTGATCCAAGCATATGCTTCCCAAAAGCTAAGGATTTTGCACCAAGGTATACCCTGGATCTAAAAGTACTGAACAGAACTCCTTACGCCTTATAGATACATGTTTGGGGATTTCGGCGTTGTTTAAAGAACTGCAAGCATATGCCACTATGTCAATTGCGGTAATCATCATCATCAACACCATAATCACACCATACATCATTACAATAATGTGACCTGTCTGTCTGTCTGTCACCTGTACCTATTATATATAAGAATATAATATAAGATCAACATTAAACCTACATTTCTATCCTAATTTGCTACATACCAGCGTATGAACAAATAAGTATTTAATAGATTTTGTTAAGTGCGCTTCTGACCTTCCTATCCGCACACATCTGCGTCACCAAAGAACAAAATATAAACATTGCCTTGAAACGGAAGTGGTAGAAACACAACCAATCTTCACTCTGAGGGCTGCGACGAGGCTGGCTGGGATTTCGAGACCGGGAACGTTGCCGGAAACGACTGGAGTCTCTCCTCCGGGAACTGCTGCGAGATCGCTCCATGTCAGCTATCCTGGCGCTCAGTGTCATCCCTTCTGTTTGTAGAACTCCTGAAGGCATCCACTCATCCCACAATATATAAGTATGCAAAATTTCAGGTCAATCGAAAACCGGTCATAGGACAATGGGCATATTGGTGGACAGCTACGAAGTAGATTTTAAATGATGTACTATTACTAAGGAGTAACTTTACTATTGACACAATCCTGTAGCTCATTTAGATCAAAATAATTATAACTTCTAAATAATAAAAATATGATTTGGACATTAGCCAAACAAATCATTTTACACAATAAACAATACATTGTACCTGCTCATTATACAAAAAACCTAACCTGACAGATGGCAATGTTTATATTTTGTTCTTTGGTGACGCAGATGTGTGCGGATAGGAAGGTCAGAAGCGCACTTAACAAAATCTATTAAATACTTATTTGTTCATACGCTGGTATGTAGCAAATTAGGATAGAAATGTAGGTTTAATGTTGATCTTATATTATATTCTTATATATAATAGGTACAGGTGACAGACAGACAGACAGGTCGCATTATTGTAATGATGTATGGTGTGATTATGGTGTTGATGATGATGATTACCGCAATTGACATAGTGGCATATGCTTGCAGTTCTTTAAACAACGCCGAAATCCCCAAACATGTATCTATAAGGCGTAAGGAGTTCTGTTCAGTACTTTTAGATCCAGGGTATACCTTGGTGCAAAATCCTTAGCTTTTGGGAAGCATATGCTTGGATCACTTCTGAAAAAATTGAAATCACCATATGTGTCCATATAAATTTCGAGGAGTTCCCTCAATTCCTCATGGATCCTATCATCAGGTCACCACTTTGGTGAAAACGGGATCAACTTGGGATTATACCCTTTACATCAAAAAAAGAATTTTGAAAATCGGTCCACAGGCGGCGGAATTATCGTTGAACATACAATATATATATATATATATACTGGCACTATATGTAATTACACGGCGAGGAGTAGTTTAATAATTGATTTAATACTATCTGACAGCCATGGAGCAGGCAGATGCTTAATTCTAATGGGCTTAATCAGGGTATGCTTGTCGTACAAATAATTAAGTAGGGCATTAAAAATATCAACCTTGGCATCGACCGTTTCCGCTGCGTATAGTGCTGTCCAGTCAGTGCTGAGCGCGTCTTCCCTCAAGGTGTTCACATCCATGGAAGAAAAATTACGTTGCAGAAGTGTTTTGCGGTTTGGTTTAGATGTGCGAACATTATATGGACATAAATCAGGTCGTGGTAGGAAAAAATTTCCGCGGGACTCTGACCATGAGTAGATACAGAGTTTGGCAAAGATACAATGATGAGATCAAGCAAGGAAGGATAGCAACCTGGAGAGCAGTGTGTAGCATTAATATAACATTATTTACGATCTTCACACACATATACCACATAAAATTATTTCACCGAACTGTTACCCCCCCTGGTACGACTCTGCGCTAAAAAAAGTTTTGAGAGAGAAACACAAATTTCATCGTAAATTTTAACGTTATGGTATGATTACCATAACTGTGATCAGTGATTGTGATCATCACTGTAATCAGTGATTACCTAATTTTCTCATTACTTAGGCGCAGATCGAAATTATTAGAGCACGCGTGCTATGAGTCTCATATAAGTAAAACTGAGAGTTCTCTTATAAATAATCCCAAACTGTTTTGGAATTTTGTGAAAGGTAGCTTCTTCCACATTTCCTTTCTCCATGTGCTATGAAGGAGAACTAGCAACTGAAGGTGATATAATTTGTAACCTATTTGCGACATACTTTCAAGCAATCTTTATTGATTCTAGTACCTCACCTAGTGATTTGGATTCTGAATACCATACTATGAATAACAATTCCATTGGGAACGTCAAGATAGATTCTGATGACATACTCAAACTGCTAAAGTCCGTAAATTTAAATAAGGGCGCTGGGCCTGACGATATTTCCCCTGTACTGGTTGTTGAGTGCGCCACTAGCTTGGTTACGCCCCTAGCTATATTATATTCAAAATCAATTAAGGAAGGATATATACCAAGCATTTGGAAATCAGCATTTATTACACCTGTACATAAGGGCGGGGATAAAGTCAATATTAAGAACTACAGGCCAATATTAAGAACTACAGGCCAATATCTTTGTATTTTTATTTTAGCTTTGTATTTTTGCTAAACTCTTTGAGAGCATTATACATCAACAAGTTTATTCTGCACTTAAATATTAGTTCATACCTGAACAACACGGGTTTCTAAAAGGGCGCTCAACAACCTCAAATCTTCTTCTAACTTATGACCATGTCAGTTCGGGTATGGATTCGGGCGCACAGGTGGATTTAATATTTACGGACTTTAGCAAGGCATTTGATCGTATAGACCATTGAATCTTACTCCAGAAGTTGTCTTATACGGGTTTACATGGAAATCTTCTCCGTTGGTTTTCCACATATATTAGTAACAGATCCCAAGCAGTAGCTATTAACGGCTTTATTTCTAGATAGATATTTGTACCTTCTGGTGTTCCTCAAGGCTCTCTGTTGGGGCCATTGCTCTTTGTTATCTTCCTTAACGATATTACTTCTTGTTTTCACCATTCAAAATTTTTGTTGTATGCTGACGACACAAAAAAAATGAAAAAAAAATTCTCGTATGACGACTGTCGCCTCTTACAAGAAGATTTGAATAGATTTTCTAACTTCTGTGTAATTAGACCTGAATGTATCAAAGTGTTTTGCCATTAATTTTAGTCGTAAAGTAAATTTAGTTAAGTATAATTATGAACTTAAAAATAAGGTACTCATATTTATGAAATCGATTAAAGATCTTGGAGTTATTATTGACTCTAAATTAATTTTCGATGAGCACATTGACTATACTATTAATAGGGCCTCGAAAGCTTTAGGCGTCTTGTAATCAATTCAAATTTATTAAGGTTGTAAAAGTACTTTATTGTGCAGTTCTAGTGCCCTTTGTTCGCAGTCTTTTGGAGTATTTTTCAGAGCTCTGGAACCCTTACCTTATAATATTTATATAAATAGAATTGAGTCAATACAGGAACGCTTTCTTAGATTTCTTCAATTTAAATGCCACTTAACCCTTACTGATTATGATGCCAGGTACAAAAAATTCCATTTTCTTCCTTTACACTATCGTAGGTGTAGCGAGCTACGACCTCTTGATATGTAAGTCCTTCTTACGCTTGAGTGGTGATGATAATAATACAGCAGCAATTCTTATATTCTCCTTTATTGGTGCTTATCAGAGATACGTATTACAAATGAGATATGTCTAACACAAATACGTATACAGTCTACACTGAGAATAGACTTTTACTTATCTAAAATAAATAGGCTTTACTTCATGACATCTGTCAATGTCAAAAATTGTTGTAAAAATAAATAAAAAAATATCTTGGTCTGAGGACCTGAATGTTTCAGATGAAGAGCTGCATAGAGCGATAATGCGCTTAAAGAGGCGCAACACTGCACCTGGACCTGATGGAATACCAGGGAAGGCTTGGGTTCTCGCTTCTACGGCCTTGGGACAGGATATTAAGGAAGTCTTTAACTCTTGCCTGCGTACAGGAAGGTTTCCTATGGCTTGGAAGGAGGCAAATCTGGTCTTAATTAGGAAGAACAACAGAGTTGAGGAGTCTCCTTCTGCCTTTAGACCAATCTGCCTGTTAGACGATATCAGCAAGCTTTTTGAGCGGATACTTGCTAATCGCCTTAATAACCACCTTATCCGAGTAGGTCCTAACATCTCGAGTAACCAATTCCGTCAAGGTCGTTCTACGGTGGATGCTATTAGTCTTGTCCATTCGCTGTCAGAACAAACCGCAGGTAGGGGTGGAGTAGCGCTAGCTGTGAGCATTGACATAGTCAATGCCTTAAATTCGCTAGTTGGGATGCCATTAAAGATGCCCTTATTTACCATAACTTTCCCTCTTATCTACAGGCAATTGTAAGGGACTACTTACGAGAGAGGCGCATAAGCTATATAGACCACGCCCGAAAAAAATGCCAAAGTGAGGTGTTTTGCGGAGTACCTCAGGGGTCTGTGTTAGGCCCCTTTTTGTGGAATATAGCTTACGACCCAGTTCTTCGAGTGGAACTTCCCTTCGGGGTCTATGTTATTTGTTTTGCTGATGACACCTTTATTTTGGCGGTTGGAAACTCTTTTGATAGAACAAAAGAGCTAGCCGAAATTGGAGTGGCTATGGTAGTAGATAAGATCAACAGCCTCGGACTACGTATAGCGCCTCATAAAACTGAGGCATTGTGGTTTCATAAGCTGCCAAGACGTAGAGATCCACCAGAAATGCATATACGCGTTGGAGACTCTACTATCCAGATAGGGCGGTACATCAAGTATCTTGGACTCACGCTTGATAGTCACTGGCGTTTTGAAGAGCATTTTAAACTTCTAGTTCCCAAAATTGAAAAGGTAGTGGGTGCTTTACACAGATTACTACCTAATATCGGCGGTCCCAGGGAAGAAGTTCGTCGTCTATATGCAGGCGTTGTACGTACCATGGTTCTCTATGGTGCACCAATTTGGCATCAGAAACTATCAAGTGTTCGTCGCAGCAGAAATAGGGTTTACAGCCTTCAGCGTAGAATAGCTATCAGAATAGTAAGGGGGTACCGAACGATATCGTTTGAAGCGGCAACTATACTAGCGCGTTTTCCACCCCTAGACATTTTAGCTGAGATGGATGCTAGAGTTTACAATCGCTTGCGTTCTCTTCGAGAAGTTAATCATATCGTGATTCCTAATGCGATAAAAAGACAAGAACGCGTTAGGGTCCTAGAGGAATGGCGAGAACGTCTAAGCGGCGACCGTATTGCTCACAAGCGTGTTGTGGAAGCAGTCTTGCCATTATTCAGCGACTGGATGGCGAGTGACCAAAAAATGACATACCGGCTAACACAGGTATTTACAGGTCATGGTTGTTTCGGAGATTACTTGTAAAAGATCGGAAGAGAATCTTCTTCAGTGTGTCATCACTGTTGGGTCACTGTAGATTCTGCTCAACATACTATAGAGGCGTGCCCGGCTTGGGATACAGAGCGGCGTATTCTTGTGAACGAAATCGGGGCAGATCTCTCCTCTAGCAGGCGTCGTAATGCGATGCTGAACGGAGAGTCTGCGTGGTCGGCCATAGCCTCATTTTGTGAATCGGTCATGGTCCAAAAGGAGGCCGCTGAGCGAGATCGAAAGAGATCTGATCCCGTTCGGCGCGCTCGTAGACATCGCGGCAATGCCGTAAGTCAACCTAGTCTTTCCCCTGCAATCAGGGTTACACAAAGTACACAAAGTGGGGATATAAGTAATGTCCCGGGATAAATCTTCAGAACAATAGTTCATGTGAAGAGCATAGCGCCGGGAGAGCAGCGGAAGTTGTTCGAAAGAGTTCCCGCGGCTCTCCTAAGCGCGCTGAAGACTGTCAATCGCAGGGGTTTTAGTGGGTAAAAATACCCTACCTAGGGATCTTTGTGAAGATTTCCCCTGCGTTATAAAAAAAAAATGTCTAATGTGTCCCCTATTCCTCCTATACACAACACCATTTGGATCCACAACATAATAAGATCTACCACATCCTAATTTCTCCTTAATTATTCCCGGAGACCAAAAGGATTTAGGATTTTTTGAAGTAAATGTCATCTCCCGGCTGAAACTCATAAGATGTGTACTTTGCATTCCTGTCAAAATAAAAAGACATTTTGTCTCTGCTTTGTCTATGACATTTTTCAAACGTCGAAAAATTTACAAGTTTAGGTTTAAGTTTTTGGTTTAGAATTGGTAAATTTACTCGCAAGTTTCCAGACATTATTAATGCGGCCGGACTGGGAAAATCTCCCTTAGCAGCGTTGCGGTAGTGTAATAACGCTAAATGTATATCCGAGCCATCTTCCTTGCACTTTCTTAATATGTTATAGACAATTTTAACTCCGCTTTCAGCCTGGCCATTAGACCTGGACCAATAAGGACTGGTGGTAATGTGTTCCACATCCCAATCAACACGAAAAGACTTGAATTTGCAAGAGTTAAATGGTGGACCATTGTCAGACACCAATGCTTTTGGTATTCCATGTCGAGCAAAGAAGGATTTTAGATTCTTAACAACATTATCGACAGTGTAATTCTTTCGCAAGGAAGCTAGCTCTATGTACTTGGAATAGTAATCTATGCCAACAAGGAAATCTCTCCATCAAAATATAATAAATCTATACCTACCTTCTCCCACGGAAGATGAGATAACTCATGGCATTTTAACGGTTCATTTGGGTGTGTTTGGCCTGAACTTGGCACACACCGAACATTGATAAATTTAGTTTTTAATATTCGCTTTTATATTTGGCCAATAAACTGTTTCTCTAGCGATGTTGAGTGTTTTATTAATACCTAAATGACCACAGTGTATTTTATCTAAAATCTGTCTTTGCAAGGACTTCGGAACAATAAGCCTATTACCTTTAAATATAAGCTTTAAATATGAAGTGGTTCATTATATGTATTTCATTTTGAATGTTCCAATATGGTTTCACCAGACAGCTTACTTTGTTTTTGCTTTTTGGCCAACCATTCTGAATTGAATTCTCGACTTGTGCAGATTTAAAGATCCATCATTTTTACTTTCTAATAATATAAATTTTAAATATGGCTTACTCACTGAGAGATTAGAAAAGATTGAATTACCATGATATCGTAAGTCTTGTTCATACTGCGGTATGTATGTGTCACTAAGTGAGGCTCTTGACAAAGTATCTGCTATATACATATATTTACCAGGTACATAAACCACTTCTAGGTCGTAACCCTGCAACGATAACATCATTCTTTGTAGTCTAGCAGGTACTTCATGAAGAGGTTTTTTAAAAAGGTAAATTAAAGGTTTGTGATCAGTATGAACAGTTGTTTTATTGCCATAAATATATAGGTGAAATTTATTACATCCAAACTGTATGGCAAACAATTCCTTTTCAATCTGAGCATAGTTTTGTTGACAGGACATTAGTGTTCTTGAAGTATATGCAATGGGTCGTTTGTTTTGCATCAAGACCGCTCCCAGTGCATTCTTTGATGAATCTACCGACAAAATCACAGGTAAGTTGCAATTATAATTAGTTAACACTGGTGCTTTAGATACGACTTCTTTTAACAAATCAAAGCACTTTTGACAATTTTCATCCCATAACCATAATATATCTTATTTTAACAAATTTCTTAAGGTATTAGTTTTCTCTGCTAGATTTTCTATAAACGGTGCTAAAAAATTAATCATGCCTAGAAATCTCTGCAAATCATTAATATTTTTAGGTATGGGCATATCTTTTATGGCTTTAACTTTCTTAAGATCAATTTTTACACCTTCTTTACTAAAAATATAGCCCAAATGTGCTATTTCTTCTAGAAGAAACTTGCACTTGGCTTTATTTAATTTTAAATTAACTTGCCTAGACCTTTCCAAAAACATCTCTAACCTTTTATTGTGTATTTCAATTGTTTCACCGTATATTAAAATGTCATCACACCAAATTATTATACCTTCAATGTCTCATCATGGTTTTATAGAAAATTTCTGTATCTCATGGTTTTATAGAAAAAGATCTATCATGGTTTTATAGAAAAATTCTGTAGCCGTCTTTATTCCAAAAGGTAATCTTAAAAATTTGTATCTGCCACAGGGAGTTTGAAATGTACACAGATCACTACTTTCTTTAGTTAATTTTATATTATAAAACCCAGAAAACGCATCTAAATGTGAAAAATAAGAGGCTTTGGACAATTTAGACTGACTTCATCTATGTTATTAATTGGATAATGACATCTCAATAAATTTTTATTTAAATTTCTAGGATCTAAGCAAATTCTCAATCCACCATTCTTTTTCATGGCTATAACTAAACTACTCACCCAGAGAGTAGGTTTCGTATGACTCCCATGTTTTCCATGAGTTGAAGCTCTTTCTTTAACGGTTCAACCAACGCGAAAGGTACTTTTTTAGGGGGGTCAACGCACGGAATAGCATCCTTCTTAAGCACGATGCTGTGTTCGTATGGGAGACAGCCCAGACCATGAAACACATCATTATATCTGGTCACAATTTTGTTACAAGTTTTTTGATACATATTATATACATTTTGCTCAACATTTTCAACTTTTTCATTTCTTAAAGAAAAGTTATTTGTTATTAAATTTAGCTTTATACAAGTGGGTAAAACAATCACAGTTGGACAGTTTAATTTTTGTTTGTAGTTTTATTTTGTTTTTCAACTAAACAACAAATATTTAACACTGAAATTATCGGAATTCTGTGCCCACTGTAGGCGAAGATATTATATTTTTTACACATTTTTTTACTCTGTTTGTCAAATTTAAGATTCAATTCTTTAAAGACTTGATAAGACATTACATTTATGTCTGCTCCAGTGTCAATTAAGTAGTCTACATTTTTGTTGTTTATATTAAGAGAATAATGCCAGGAATTGTCTGTGTTAATCAAATTTGTACTAGCATTTTGTGACTTTATGTTTTTAATGTTGAACAATGCCCCTATTGTAAATCTCTCAGCCTCAGCACTTTTGGGGCTTGATTCATCATCGAGATTTACGCTACCTACCCCAGAAACAACAGTCCTTACACTATTTTTCTTAAAACATAAATGAGTAAAATGTCCATATTTAAAACATGACCTGCATCTGTGTTTCCATGCTGGACAGTTGCGGCGACCATGCGATGTGTTGCACTTTACACACGACGTTTTTCTGGATCCAGGTGTAGCTGACCTTGGGTGACCTTGGCGTGATGGGGTGATCTTGAGTTTTTTCTCTTCTGGCATGGGGGGGAACTGGCCCAACGACTTTTGTATAGCTTGTATATTGTGGCTTCTTTTTTTTCATCTGCTGCATTGATTGATTCTTCACTTTTCTGCGCCATCGTGAGTGTTCTACAGAGAAGTTTCGTTCGTAAGAGTTTTTCGTTCGAAGTTTCGTTCGTAACTTTGCCCATAGAGTTTAGCGACGTTACTCTAGAGGTAGATCTTTATGTTGTACCACACGATTATCTCAGTGCGCCGGTTCTAATCGGTACGGATGTTTTGAATAGGGAAGGCATCGCTTACATTCGTACTAGCGACTCTCAGCGAATAGTCAGAAACAGTTCTACTGTACAATGTAATAAATTGTAGGCCGAATACTCAGCTCACTTCAATAAACACTCCGTGGTTCGGCGACGAAAAAGAGCGCTTATCTGCTGTGTTGAATAAGTACTCAGATTACTTCCTCAGTGGAACAGCCAGTACTACAGTAAACACTGGTGAGATGCATATTCGACTTACTAGTGACGTGCCGGTTAATTATAGACCGTACAAATTATTTCATTTTTCTTTTATCTTTACATTTCTCTTTTTTACTTATTACTTTATTTCTATTTATACATTTATATCTTTTAACATCTTATTAACTAGTAACTTTACATTAATTATTTATTTTCAATTTTTGCTACTTTATGTCACATTTTCTTCTAAATTCTTTCTCTTTATTACATTTCCTTGCTTACATCTACAACTCTATTTCTTGCTTACTTTTATACATTTCCTTTACATTTGTCACTACATTAACATTTACTCTACACTACTTTTCTCTTTTGCCTTTACATTTCTCTTTTTTAATTTATATGTCTAGCTTGTTAAATTCATTTCCTATTCCTATCATATTCTACATTTTTCTTTATACTTATTTACATTATTTCTATATATTTACTTATCTATTACAGTTTTCTTTTCTGTCTATAGATTTATATCTTTTAACATCTTTGCATTTTCTTGTTTATTTATATTCGAACCTATTCTTACATTCCTTCACACTCATTTTTTTCACATTATCGATCGGCTGAAAGCCATGCTGAACGATCGCGAGCAGGAAAGCCTGCTCAACGACGTCCAGATTACCGGCCTGCCTGAGACTGCGGGAGAGAACGTCACACATTTGGTATTTTTTTTTAAACGGGCAATTGGCCCACCACACTTACCCACCACTGCAACTCCTGTGTAGCCAGGATCGACAGTGGTAACCAACCGCAAAAACCCTTTGATATGATCTCAGGAGTGCCCGGGGGACATGCTAAATCTGTCTTGGAACCCGCATCGAAATTAATCAGAAGATTATAGGAGGAGTAGGAAGTATTCCAGTTTCCCTCCCCAAGAAAAGCGGGAGACAGCAAAAATTGTGATGACAAAAAGTCAGAATTAAAGGGGAAGCACCACGGGAATAACATATATATTTTTTTTTTATGACTACAAGACAGAATGTAATTAAATGTTTTAATTTATAATATGACAGTTGATTACAATGCATTAATTAATAATAACAAAAAAGTGTTGCATTGTTTCCAATAGTACTTATGACAAAAACGTTTGAAAGCTCGGAAGTTCTTCGCACAGCCCACGAGATCATGAAGATCTCGTGGGCTGTGCGAAGAAGTACACAACCCTAGAAACACAATGGACGCTGTTCAACATTTCGATTCTTTCGTCATACCAGAGATCACACTCCCAGAGTATGTGATGAGCAGTTTGTTCATAAGGGCTACCTTCGGTCGAACACTCGCATAGCGGAGACGAGACTAATGTAAATCCAAATAGTTTCGCTTTAGAGTTTCCGTGTCCTGTCAAAAATTGAGCGACGTAGTGGTCTATTTCTATCCATTGCTTCGAGAGTCTATCGCGTACCGAAGGGAAGAAATTATATAGGTGACGCCCTTTGATAATGTTGTCCCACCGTTCCTGCCACTCAGAAATCAGGTTCTGTATAGAAATATCTAATGGCTCGAATAATCTAGTTATCTTATTACTCTCTTTCGCGCTTAAAAACTCAGGGTTAGTCATTTTTTTATTTTTATAATATAGTGCTGCACGACGCTGTATCTCTAAATCTACTGGTAGGACTCCGGCTAAGACTGGGAGTGCTTCAGTACTTACGGTACGGTATGCCTTACATAAAAATATTAAGGCGAGACGTTGGCTTTGCAAAAGTTTACGACGGGCCGCTCCTATTGTAGCCCTATCTGCCTACGCCGGTGCGCCATAGCATATGCTGCCGAGGTACGTCGCATTATAAATTATTTTTAATGTTTTAAATGAAAGGCCCCATGTCGACGTTGATATTTTTGTCAAACAATAGAAATTCCTTTTAGCTTTCTCACCGGTCTGTATTATATGTTCCAAGAATGTAAATTTATTTTCTAAAATAAGTCCTAGGTAACAAAGTGACTGTTTACGTTTCACATTGATGTTGTTCAGTTTAATGCAAGGAGTTGATATTAATGAACCTTTTAAAAGTACTTGAAAGGTTTTATGTGCTGCAAATTCTAATCGATTTCTGTGGCCCCAACTCGATATTACGTTGAGGCACTTGTTGGCCTTGTTTTCAATTTCAGATCGCGAATTGGCTTGAATAATAAGAAAACCATCGTCAGAATAACCTATCAGAGAGCACAGAGGAGGCAAGGTAACACATAATAAATCATCAAAACTTATATTCCACAAGTGCGGCGATAGTACTGATCCTTGAGGGCAGCCGCGCGTTAAGTTTTTGGAATGTGTGTAATGGCCGAGTTGGAGTTTTGTTACGGCGTTGCAAAAATACGAGTAAATTAAATAATAAATATTACGATAGCAGCCTCTGTTTCTTAACTTCAGTAGTAGCATTGGCCACCAGGCATTATCGAAGGCACCCGCGATATCCAGAGATATACCTACTACATATTTACACTCCGATAGATTTACTGTTTTTCTGACCTCGATTGCTGCATCCACTGTTGACTTCCCGGCGGTAAATCCAAATTGCTGATTATTAAATTTCGGGCCACCGGGTAGCAAGCGGGGAACAATAAGACGTTCTAATAATTTACCTAAGCATGATAATAGCGTTATAGGACGGTAGGATTTCGGATCGTCTGGTGGTTTATCACCGGCTTTTGGAATTAATTTTATTGTGCCGATTCGCCAGATCTTTGGAAAAGTGCCTTCTGCAATACATTTATTAAAAACCTGTAATATAGATGACCCTACCGCTAGACACGCCTGCTTAATCATAATATTAGATATTTTATCCTCGCCTGCTGACTTTTTTGTAGGTAACAAATTAACTATTGAAGTGAACTCATCAAGGGTAGGTAAGTCAGATACCGGCGTATTGATGGGGTCTAACATTCTGAACCTTATCTCGCGGTGGAAATCATTGTCCAAGTCCGGCTTGTCGTCTGGAATTAGTACGTCGAGGTACGCCTTCGCCGTGTCTCTTAAACTATGAGTATACGAATTATTAATCTTGATATTTAAAAAATACTGTGGAGCAGTGGTATTATTTGGTTTGAGTTCATGGTATAAAGAAGACCATGGTCCCTCCTTATCCAGTCTAACGGCTGCATTTCTCAACATATTATTTTTTGCTAAGGTGACGGCGGCGCGATAACGCGACCTTGAAGCCCTAAGGTCAGTTAGGTACGATACGTAATTATCGTCCAATAGACCGAGTCCCTGTCTACGTGCATAATTAATTTTCCGTCTGGCTCTCCTAAACTCCCGACGCAAGTTATATAAATTATCGTGCCACCAATTACACTTATTTTCTGTTTTAAGCGGCCTTCGGCCCAGAGCGGTGTCGGCACAGTAGACAAAGGTGTTGGTCATTATTTCCGCACTATCATTTGAGTTCAAGTCTGGACGAGTGAAATCTCTAGAATGAGCGAACATAAGAGACCGGAATAAATTACAATTACCATTTTTAACATTATATTTATTATCTTTCGACTCAATCAAGGGACAACTCGAGGGTGCGCGAATAAACTCAAAGACAATTAAACGATGGTCGCTGCATGACGCATCAGGAATGACGCGCCAATTTATTATATTGTTATTATGGACGTACGCGCTGGAAAGCGTGACGTCGATGGAAGATTCACCAGAGGGGCTGCTAAATGTAGGTGGTGCATTGGGAGTGTTATGAATTTGCAGGTTGAACTCTGCTATGAAGTCTTCCACTGAGCTACGACGGTCGCGGTTAGTGTATCTAAGTTCCCCATGCCATAAGGGCGAAGAAGCATTTACGTCGGCACCAATAACAATTTTATTCCCCGCAAGACATTGTAGGACATGACGTAGTTGGTGTAAGTGAGGACCTACAGGATCGGAGTATTGAAAATAACAACTAACTACGTACAATCTAAAGTGAAGACACGAAACCTCCGCTACCGCACAGTGAGACGTTGACAGATTTGTAAGGGCCGTAATTGAAAATTGCCGCCGTGGATTTGAAAGCCGTCAGATGGGTTGATCGCTTTCATTAATGCCTGTTTGGTCTCGTCTGAGGATTTTAATTCCGCCGATTTGTCTTGCGTCGGACAAGCTATTACGCACGGGAGCGGTCTACACGTTTCAATAGGTGGCACCGACTTCGCGAGTCTGAGTTTAAGCGCGTCAGAATAAGAAAATGGCGGCGCTGAGGCGGCTGGTTGCTCAACCTGAGTAGTAGTTTTGGCGGTCAGCAAATCCTTTTCCAAATTAGCGACTTTAGTTTCTAATGACGAATTTTTAAGTGCCAGAAGTGAGACGATGGCCGTTAATTTTTGTGTCATGTTCATTATTTCTGCTTTGTTAGCGAAGTTATTGCGACGAGATACTGTGTCGTTAGCGAACTCATTTATTTTAGATAAGTATGAAGAGGCCTCGCGAACTAGCTCGTAATAATTGCACGTATCGTCGGGGCCACGGCTTGTATCCAATAACGAAATTATGGGGGGCGGTTGATCGTCCCTTGTGGGCTGGTGGCGCTTTTCATCAGGTGACAGAGAAGAGGTCGATAATTGTGACAGTAAACGTTTAGTACCTGAAGAAGTTGGCGGTGAGCGGGGAATTTTGTCATTTTTCGAAAACGGATTAGTATCTTTATCCGGTGGCATATTATGACTCGACATTCTGGCTAGGTACTTACTAAAAAGATTTAAATACTACACTTCAATATGCAATAGAAAAACAATGGCCAAAATAAAGATTGAATAGGTAAATAACTAACAGCTGTTCGAACAGAGCGGCCGGCGCTGCGCGAGAACTACCGACAGTAAAAATTTTTTGCCTACCTACTTGTTGACAACAATAAAAGTGAACAAGGAAATCAACTTACCGAATTAAATCCAACAAACTACGGACAAATGTGTTTCAAAAACTTACAGTAAACGTTGCTCACACCTTTACCTAGCTTATTACATACACTCAGCACGTATTTGTTGATTTTAAACCACTGAAAAAAAATTATTTCCCGGAGCGCACGTCAGACGATGTTAGCCGTACGAAGATCGCGGGGGGAGGATACACATTTGGTATGCTTAGTTACAAAAAAATTAGCATCGACATTAAAGAAGCACGATATTGTTAGTGTCGTGCACAAGGGAGTTAAAAGAGCGGTTCCCGTGGGTGGAGAATACCAGAAACCTAGGCCTGTCGTCATCCGATTAGCGTGGAGAACGGTGCGTGACAGCTTCCTGAAGGCGGCTCGTGTGAGGCATGGTATGGACACCACAGGTGTTCTGGAGGGCCCGCCGCGGCGTATTTACCTTAACGAGCACCTGACAAGATGCAACCGCGTTCTGTTTTACAGGGCTCGAGAGGAGGGCCGTCGACACAGCTGGTGGTATATCTGGACCAGTGGAGGGCTCATTTTTGCACGTCGTGAGCCAGGCTCCCCGGTACAAAGAATTAGAACTGACCATAACCTAGTACGAATTTTTGGTATTGGTGCCGTTGGCCAGTCGGAGTTTTATGCTCCTGCTTGATATGTATAACATTAATTATCTTAATATTAGCGCTTAAATATTATATGTCTGTTATCATTAGGACTCTGTTTGTCAAATGTTTTAACTTGAAAAATATTTTATAATTTGTGTTTAATAATAGATTACTGTCAAAAATAATTCATCTGATAAAATATCGTCTAAATACTGAGTCTGTGGTTGAGCTGTCTAGGAGATGGTACGGTAGTGAATTGTCTAAATCTTTGCCTAACATAAACTATGTTCAATCTGTTTACAATATCACGGTCTGTACCGTTGCCTTTTCGTAGGTACACGGACCTCAGACATAAGGCAAACACGACATGCAATTCTTTGCCAGCATGGATGACAGACTTTATCAGATCCATGTAACTGTAAAAAATAAATCAATATCAAAAGTCTTGAAAAGCTAGTTTGTTTGTATTTCACTATAATATACTGCACATTTATTTAGCCTCAGATTTAAAAGTTGTGGGACAAAACATACAATAAAATGACCAGATCATATTCATCAAAAGTCAATGTTGGGATTACAATGATTTACTTTATGATTTGCTTTACAATAATTATGTTGTGTGCCTATTTCTCTATGAACTCACTAAAAATGACAGCCTTGACTTTTTATAACTGATATAAAAATACTTACTTGACGTGGAGCAATCTGTTCCATCACAATGGCTCGGATTCGAGATTCTCGTTCCGTGTTTGAATTAAGTGTATGAGACCTTGTTCTCATCAAAGAGCATCCACAGTTGACGCAGGTATTTCGACGGTGACCACTAGTTGATGATCCGTCATTTGATGCTTGTGTCCTCGAATGATGCAGAGCCAAGGTCCAGCATGAGTGACAGACTAAAGTATAGTTTTCAATCTAGACAAAACAAAAAAAACCTTTGTTAGAGTTTAAAGCATTATATTATTTATTTAATCCTAATGGATTTAGTGTAAATAAACGAGGAGCAATCCACTGCTGTATGATCGACCGCACATCGATTAAAACTAAAGTGTGACGTCTCCTTTGCAACAAATCGGTCCCACAATTCACACATCGCTGCGTTGTTGCTTCATCTCCTGCCAACAAGTTGCCTTCAGGCACGAGAAGTTCGGAGTCCATATTCATGCCAGGGTTATCGTTCGAGCGAGATTCGGTTCCCATAGGTGTGCCGGGGTCAATGTGAAGAGCAGTATCGGTGTCCATAGAAGTGCCAGGGTCGTCAGAATGGGAAGAAGAGTCGGAATCCATTGTAAAAAGCCAAGTAATTGCAATAATATCTCAAACGAAAACAACATTCACGATGCACGAAAACAAAGCGAATGACGTTTCATTTTTTGAGACAATTGACATATCATATTTGCATTGCCATAATAATAAAAAGTTAGTGTTTATCTTATATACAATACCTAATGAAAGTTTGGCGCGTATTCAATTATACATTCGATCGTTAACTTTAAACGTTCTTAAAATGTGTTAATAATAATTTAACAAATATCACTAAAAAGGGAAAAATTATTATTATTTTTAAACAAAAAATTAAACCGACTTCCAAAGTAAAAATGCACAAAAAAGTATAAAATAAAACTTACGTTCTAAATAATTCCCCTTTTAAATTCGGCTAAAATTTTAACTAGTTCTCTATTTAATCTTCTTAATTTTGAAGTCGGTACCAGCCCAAACAATATCCTACAATATTTTATAATTCAAATTTGCTACTTCAAAATTGAGAAGATTGAGTAGAGAAATAGTTAAAATTTTAGCCGAATTAAAAGGGGGAATTTTTTAGAAAATAAGTTTTATTTCATACTTTCTTGTGCATTTTTACGCTGGAAGTCGGTTTTAATTTTTTGTTTGTAAATAACATTTTTTACCTTTTTATTTAAATTTATTATCAAGTTATATTATTATGAACACATATAAAGAAAGTTATAAATACAAAAAAGGCTCCGCTATAGGCTACTTGACTCATATTTAATTTCATATTTTGAAGGAGTATTTCTTCTAGTACTTGGCTTAGGAAAATCTCTTCTAGCGATATCAAAAATTAAAATCTTACCTAAGATTGATAAATAAAGTTGATTTAAAAATATGTATTTTTGTTGAAGATGGCGATGATGATGATGATGATTACTATAAGTGGTATGATAGCATATGCTTGAAGTTCTTTAAGCTACGCTGGAGTCCCCAAACATGTATCTATAAGGAATCAGGAGTTCTGTTCAGTACTTTTGGATCCAGTGTATACCATGGTACAAAAGCTAACCTTTTTGGTAGAATATGCTTGGACTACTTCAAGTGAAAATCACTATATGTATCTATATAAGTTTCGAAGAGTTCCTTCGATTCCTCCTGGATGCCATCATCAGGTCACCAGTTTGGTGACAACGGGACCAATTTGGGATTATATCCTTAACATGAACAAAAGAATTTTGCAAATAGGTTCACAAATGGCAAAGTAATGTTCAAAGATATCCGTGTCGGTGTCAAACACTATCAGAAGTAACTTTTATATCATCATAATGTGATGATGTATGGTGTGATGATGTATGGTGTGATGATGGTGGTGGTGATAATAATTACTGTAATTGATATAGTGGCTTAAGCTTGAAGTTCTTTAAACAACGCCGAAATTCTCAAACATGGATCTATAAGGAGTCAGGAGTCGTGTTCAGTACTTTTGGATCCAGGTTATACCTTGGAGCAAAATCATACTTTCTGGTCGCATATGCTTAGGTTACTTCAGAAAAAGTCAAAATCACTGTATGTGTATGGACACATGGACTTGGACTTATAGACTATAGACTTGGACTTGGACTTATGGACTTATGTATTTATATGAATAAATTTCGAGGAGTTTATATTAAATTGGCGTTTTGTAAAAGAAGAACATAAAGTCGATTTTATTTAAACATTGTTGGATACAAGAAAGACTTGGAAATTGTTTTCAAATAAACAACTTCGTACAAAATAAATTTTTATTCTGTACAATTGCAAGGGATCGATATTGATATTTAAAAAAAGGGTTACAAAAAGAAACGATGCCAGGCTAAGGGCGTTGGTCGGACGAATAAAGGTCGGGCTTCCTGATTCGATGCTTAGAGCCCCTTCCCGAGCATCCTCGATGACGTTGATGATGACGTAGAGAGGTGGGGCTGTCCGATCCTTTAATTACCGCGCCTGATAAATTGGAACGGTAACGATCGCTCCAGCCGTTTTGATAATGTTAAAGCTCAGGCTTTAACATAGCTCCCCTCCTGAAATCCCTGCGGGTATTTTAGTCCCTGGGTCCGCTGCTAGCAGGGGGCACAATCGTGTCAGTGTTCTCCTGATGACTCCTCTCTGAGTGGCGATATCAGCTACTCTGGGCACTCCATCAACCCCGGGATGAAGCTCTCGAACTCGACCCATACGCCAATGTAGTGGAGGACTATTATCTTCTTGAAGAAGAACGAGATCTCCTACGCTGAGATTGCCTTTGGTGTCTCGCCACTTGATGCGTTGTTGGAGCTCACTGACATACTCCCGCTGCCATCGACTCCAAAAGTGTTTCCGAGCTTGTTCAATGCGGGCGTAGCGCTGTAAACTTGAGCTGACATCGTCGTGGGCTGGATCCGGCAATGTCGTCAGCGGCCGACCAATCAGAAAATGCCCTGGGGTGAGAGATTGGAAGTCGTGAGGAGAGGAAGAGATAGGACACAAGGGGCGGCTATTCAAAATAGCTTCCACCTGTGCGAACAAAGTAGATAACTCTTCATAAGTTAAGTTTAAGTTAGCCATAACCCTTTTTATGTGGTGCTTCGAAGACCTGATACCAGCCTCCCATAGACCACCGAAGTGAGGGGCGTAAGACGGTATAAAGTTAAACTTTATTCCTTCATTCGCAGCAAATTCAGATAAGGTGCTTGAATTATGTTTTAAAAAATTACCAATATCCTTGGCAGCGGCAACAAAATTACGGCCATTGTCGGAGTAGATCTCCAGTGGCTTACCGCGTCTAGCAATGAATCGCCTTAATGTCATTATGAAAGCGTCTTTGGATAATTCCGTCACCGCTTCCAAGTGTACGCACTTGAAACGAAAACAGACAAACAGACATAGGTAGCATTTTAAAGTCTTTGCGCCGCGACCCTTTTTATTTAAAATCGTGAAAGGCCCAGCGAAGTCGACACCTGTGGTTTCAAAAGAGAAAGATGGAGTCGTGCGCTGCGAAGGCAAATGCCCCATCATTGGTGACTACGTGCGACCTTGAAACCTCTTGCAGCGTACACAGTTTCGCGTAGTACTCCGGGCTAAATTCCTCCCCCCAATGGGCCACACGTATTTTCGAACGGAATACAATAATAGCTGCGGACCAGCGTGCATTTGTTTGATATGTTCATATCTAAAAATAAGACAAGTGAAAGGATGTTTAGAATGCAATATGATGGGATGCCTTTTGTCGTAGTCATAATCCGAGCAGGCTAGTCTGCCACCAACACGCATTACGCTGTACTTGTCTAGAAAAGAACTAAGGGAGAATAAATTACTTCTAGTCGAAATAGATTTATGTTTTCTTAGAGCATCATACTCAATTAAAAAAGATTGTAACTGAGAAAATTTACAAATAAAATTAAATGACTTAGTCAACTCGTTTACGGTTAGGGCTCCGCTTGTTTTAGTTTTAGGGAACCTAGTATTGTGTACAAAACGTAAAACGTAAGCGAATGAAAGTTTTAACCGCATAAAGTTAGAAAATCGTGAAAATTTTATAATGGGTTCGAAACTCTGAATAATATTGCACCTTATCTCTGGTAAGTCTATTTGGGATTTGGCATTTAACATAGGCCATTCCGATTCCGATTTTAATAAAAACTGTGGACCCGACCACCACAATTTAGATTGTTGAAGTATATGTGCCTGGATGCCTCGTGAAATGAAATCTGCGGGATTATCATCTGTGGGAACATGACGCCAACTTGTAGCAGAAGTAGTATCGCAAATTTCGACTATCCTATTCGCGACGAACGTTTTTAATTTACTTGGCGAATTGTGCAGCCATCCTAAAACGACACTCGAGTCACTCCAGTGAGTGCAGCGAGTGATATCGCATCGTAAAGACTCGACAACTGACTTACATAACCTAGCTGCTAGTAAGGCTCCCATAAGCTCCAAACGCGGTATAGTAACGGGCTTATTAGGATTTACCTTAGACTTAGCGCATAGTAATTTGACTACTACGCGGCCAACTGAGTCCACGGACCGTAGATACACGCAAGCGCCATGAGCAGACATTGACGCGTCGCAAAAAGAGTGTAGCTCTATACTCACTGGGGAATTACATAAAACTAGCCTAGGTACAGTTATCGATGGTAGATTTTGGAACTCTTGAAGCAATTCGTGCCAGTAACGTCGAATGTCAGAAGGTACCGGCTCGTCCCACTCAATATCTCGACGCCATAACTCCTGCATTAATAATTTTAAACGAATAGTGCAAGGAGATATCAAACCGAGGGGGTCGAAAGTTTTAAATGTATTAGACAAAATCGAACGTTTCGTTGCATGTTCATTGATATTGTTGGGAGTGTACAACGAAACGCGTAATGTGTCGGAAGGTGGCTTCCATTGTAAACCCAAAGTATTAGTGGATTCGCTTAAGGTTAGGGTTTCGAGTGGGTTGATCAGCGTGTTTTCAAAAATAGATGGCACGTTAGATTTAAATTTTCTAAGTGGAAAACAGCCCTAACGCAAAACAGAAACTACCGAGTTTAAAATGTGACGTAATTCACTTACAGAATTAGCGCCAGTTAATAAATCGTCCAAATAAAGATCGTGCTGAATTACTTTACGGATTAACTCATTGGCATATGGCAGCTAGGACATTCTTGTCCTAGCTGCCTCGCTTAAAATTGACCTTGGCGGCAACTCTTCTAGCTCCCAAAATCGACTCAGTAGTTTATAGATATTATCTGACTGCGTTTTTGAAAAATTGCAACTAAAATTTGAAATTCGTAAGTTTAAATAAATAGGGCCGGATAAAATCCAACCAAACTCCGAATTTATAAGATTAGGCTGTCTAGAACCGAGTGATTTTCGCTCGCTACCCACGATGCTCCAAAATAGATCAGCACCGACCAGCACATCTATTGGAGAAGGCCTATAAAAACTAGGATCGGCTAACTGAACCTCCGCGGGTATGTTAATAAGCTTAGGGTCCATCGTGAACCTAGGAATATCGCCTGTCAAATCATATAGCACTGGGCAAGTTAGTTGTACAGTGTAATCACTGTGTAATGACTTGAATTTAAAAGCACAAAATTCGTTTGCCCAGTGTGAAGTAGAATTGCCTATTCCTACTACGTTAATCGAATCCGCGGGCCGTGATCGTAACCCTAACTTATCCCTTAGTCTCTAAGAAGCTAGGCTACACTGACTGCCGCAGTCGAGTAGCACGCGCACTATTTGCCGCTTGTTATTGCACGGATTAATCGCCAACACCATAGCCGTAGATAATAAGGTAAAAGTATTTTGAGCAGAATTATTTGTGCAAAGAGTTTGGGCAATTGAATCCGAATTGGTGACATTTGTATTGTCCGCAAGTGACATTGGTTGACCTTGAGTGTTGTTGCAAAGTAAAGTATTGTGACGCCGTTTAAAATTACGGCAGACACCAAATTTGCAAGTGAAAGCTCTGTGACCAGGACGAAGGCAATTTTGACAGAGCTTTGATTTTACCACAAAACTCTGACGCTGCTCAACAGACATACTTCTAAATTTTGTGCAATCGTAGATACGATTTTTAAAAGTTTTATTATTACCGGTACTAGTAATTTGAGCTGCAAAAGAACTGTTGTTATTTCCGATTGAACCTACTCGTTTTTTATTATAACTGTTAGATCTATTATAGCTTACACTTGACCTATCCTCATTACTTCGGCTGTGATTGTAAGTTTCTAGAATATCAGCACGCTGCTTCAAAAATAAATTCAATTGCTCAAGTGAGGGAGATTCTCATAGAGTATTTCTATACTCCTCCCACTTCATTCTGGTTTTGCTACCTAATTTTGAGGAAATGATGTGAACTATAATTGTGTCCCAGTACGAAGTTGGTTCACCCAAGCTAGACAGGGCGCGCAAATTTTCATTTGTATTGTCAATAATAAGTCCTAAGTGTAGATGCGCTTTCATTAGATTTTACGTCAACATTTAACAATGCGTTTAAAAGATTTTTAATTAATAATCGCTTGTCATAACGCTCGCGTAACAAGTCCCACGCCTTATTATAGTTGGACTCTGTCGCCTCCAAGTTGCTAATCACACGAGCGGCCTCACCCTCTAAGTATGAATTTAAATAACAAAATTTAATTGGTATAGGGATATGCTTGTTTTCGTGAACGAGAGAACAATATAAATCACGAAACTCAAGCCATTTGTAATAGCTACCATCAAATTTCCCTATTTGAAGCGTAGGAGGCTTGAATCCTATACCTGGACGGTCATGACAGCAAGCAGACGTGCTTTGAGCGTCACACAGAGGATGCGTCTTGCTACCGCTAAACTTGTTTTGGTACTGATGGGCTAAAGCAATTAAGTGTGCAAACTCCTGCTCAATTACATCGCGCTCGTCTAACTCACTATCTCTGTCGAATTCACCACTTCAATCAAAATCTGCAACTCTTCGAATGTACTAGCTAAGTTTTCAATTTTTGGCAACTGAACATTAAGTTTTGATACTTCAAACTCATCTATTGCGTTCACTTTCTTGAATGAGGCTAAATAATTTTTAAACTTTGTTAAACGACCTTTTACGGAGCTACGTTTAGCGTAAAGTTCCTTTAACTTAGCGTCTGACATGATTCTGAACGTTACTAATTGATAACAAAGTTAAAAATAATAATAATGAATGAATATTGTAATCTTACGCCACTCCAGCGTATGAAAACCGGTTTGCTATGTGAGCCGGTCGGGCGACGCGCGGATTACGCGGCCCTACGCAGGGCCAGCTGATATCAAGTCCGCCGAAGTTCCTGGAATTTGCAGATAAAATAATGTGAATCGCAAGAAATATAAATCGAAAGTTATGATTATTGTAAATAGAAAATTTAGTTTAAGTGAGTAGTTAAGTTAGTTGAGTTTTGTAAATATTTAAACCTTTAAATACAGATTGTTTCAATGTAACTTGTTAGATTATTTTAAACCTCAGTCCATAAACAACGCAAAACTTAATTTAAATTGATATTGGAAATCGAGTAGCGAAAAATAACTAAACAAATAATTTTGCTAACTTACGTACCAAGTTTGGCGGGTAGGTTTAAGCTAAATATAAGCTTAATATTGTAGAATTAATATTTAGATTTAGTTTAAACTTTGTAATACTTATGTAATTAATTCAAATTTAAGTTGCGTGAATCGATCCCTTATGAATTAACTAGATTTGATTCACGTTCTTTACACTACCGCTATCCACACAGGTATGAAACTACTAGAAGAACGGGAATTTTGGAATTAATGATAAAGGAATAAGGCTTAGCTGGTGCGAAGAGCTGACCGGCGTAAGTTCCAAAAGCTGTTCCACCGGCCGTTGGTAGTAGATGAGTCGCCTGCGATCGTTGCAGACCTCACGATGGCTGATGATGCTGCTGGAGATGCCTCGGGCTGCGCTGCTGCGGCAAGGACCTCTCACCGGCGGCCATGATATTCCGAGAACAAAATCAATCCAGTTAAGCGTCCTGTCACGGTCGCCAAATTCCTTGTTGGATACAAGAAAGACTTGGAAATTGTTTTCAAATAAACAACTTCGTACAAAATAAATTTTTATTCTGTACAATTGCAAGGGATCGATATTGATATTTAAAAAAAGGGTTACAAAAAGAAACGATGCCAGGCTAAGGGCGTTGGTCGGACGTATAAAGGTCGGGCTTCCTGATTCGATGCTTAGAGCCCCTTCCCGAGCATCCTCGATGACGTTGATGATGACGTAGAGAGGTGGGGCTGTCCGATCCTTTAATTGTAAGCTGTATGTTATGTGTATGTATGTATGTTATGTGTATGTATGTTAAATGTAAGCTGACTCATGGCGGTTTACAGGTGGACCGTAGTCGCCTTCAAGGTCAGGTACCAATTTTTCAGTGAAATGGTTGAGCTATCAGTTGTACTGTCCACATCATATCTCTTATTACACACTCTTTGTGATATTTTATTTCGTAGCAATTACCTAAATGTATAAATATCTATTTTTATCATAAGTATATTAATTATGTATAATATTGAATTACCTAAGTATGTTCAAAAATATAATATAAGATCAACATTAAACCTACCTTTCTGCACTCGTATTGCGCTAGTATGTAAATAAGTATAAGCAAATAAGTATTTAATAGAACTTGTTATTTATACTATTATTTATTTCGTGATAGTTGCTATGGACAGGCCTATGGTGGCTACTGGCTAGCGTTGCACGCGTCTGCCCCTTGCAACATAACTGTAGTCACTATGGGAAATGTGTGCGGGGCGTGCGGAGGGAGCGGGTGACGTGATCGCTGCATTGTCCATAGCAGTGAGACACACCATTTATATATATAGCTTCCCATAATATAATTTAACTTTCTCTCGTTTATGTATTTATGTTACTTTCTAAATGCTGTTGCTGAGTGTAAATCTGTACTTCAAATGACAAAGCTAATGGAATCACATAATACCAGGCACTGTGGTGTTCACGCCACGGTGATACGCCTGAGTGATCTCCATTTCGGCAATAGGACATTTCACATTACGCTACCTACCTTCCTCACAGAACACTATTACTCCTATCGGAGAAGAATATCAACTCCCTACAACAAAAGTTTACTACTGCCATCTATTATCAGCCCCAGGCAATTATATCCGGATAAACAAAGCGCGGGTTTTTTGAATTTGTGCGGTAAATTTAAATCTTAAAACTCTCATAGGATTTATATTTCATAAAGGCACTCATTTCAGTTGTAAGAAAAACTTAAAAGGTAAGTAGGTACTTGCAGTTTTGGCACTATTTACCTTTTTAGTTTTCCTTACAACTGAAAATCCACATTTTAAATGAAAACAAATTAATAAAGAAATAATATTTATTAAAATTATTTAACATTTCCCATGAAGAAACAATAGTCTTACATTAAATTGCAACATAAATAATTATAAGTGAACTATACCTCAAAAATATTATTATTCAATATTCACATAGGAGTACACTCCTCGGTGGAGACTGAAGACATATTATGTACATAATAATATATGAATCAGTGATAGCTGCAAGCAAATTAATACCCGTTGCCTTTATTCGTTTGTACAAAAATTGATTTTTCTTTGTCAGCCATTTTCACAACCTTCCTATCTGCACGCATCTTGGCGTGTGTTATATTTTGTTTTGTTTTTTGTTCAATGAGTAGGTACCTACTCATTGAACGGAAAACAAAGCAAAATACTATTATATAATACCTACCTATTTCTGTTTATTGCGTAATATCTGTTTTGTTTTTTTTCTTGTATTATGTTAGTTTGTTTCATGTTATTGTGTCTTACAGAGTAAATCTATGTATGTAATGTAATGTCTATTTTGTCGAATAAATGTTTTATTATTATTATTATTATTATTATTATTAATTACCACGCCTGATAAATTGGAACGGCAACGATCGCTCCAGCCGTTTTGATAATGTTAAAGCTCAGGCTTTAACAAACATAATATATTTATTTAATCAAAGTATATACCATTGCTATCTATGCACTTTTGCCATCTCATTGGTAGTTCATTGATTCCTTTAGTAAAAAAAGCATTCGGACAGGAATCAATAAAATCTTTGACGGCGCTTTGGACTGCCCCATCGGAGTTAATTTTTTCCTTTGCAAGAAGTTACCCAAATTTCGAAAAAATGGTAATCTGTTGGAGCAAGGACCGGGGAGTACGATGGATGTCTTAGACATTCCAATTGAAGCTCCTATAATTTGGTAGCCGTCTGTTGTGCAGTGTGTGGTCTAGCGTTGTCTTGAAGCAGCAGTGGCCTAGAGCGAACGACAAACCTCGGTTGTTTAGCAGCTAGGTTTTCCATCATGATTTGCAGTTGGTGGCAATAGACATCTGCCGTAATAGCAGCTTTCTTAAATCTGGCCAGACAATTACGGGAGATATCTATTGCCAGCAACTGCAAATCATGATGGAAACCTAGCTGCTAAACAACCGAGGTTGGTCGTTCGCTCTAGGCCACTGCTGCTTCAGGATGACGTTAGACCACACACTGCACATCAGACGGCTACCAAATTAGAGGAGCTTAAATTGAAATGTCTAAGACATCCACCGTACTACCCGGACCTTGCTCCAACAGATTACTAATTCTTTCGAAATTTGGGTAACTTCTTGCAAAGGAAAAAATTAACTCCGATGGGGCAGTCCAAAGCGCCGTCAAAGATTTTATTGATTCCTGTCCGAATGCTTTTTTTATAGGCAGGGTTTATGTTGAGCCAGGGTATACCTTGGCTCAACATTTCACTTTTTGGTAGCTGTGAATGTTCAAAGAAATCCATGTCGGTGTAAAAAACTATGACATATACCTATATCAACATAATATCAATATGATGTATGGTGTGATGATGGTGGTGGTGATGATGATTATTCAATTGTGACATATTATGCTTGCAGTTTTATAAACAACTCTGAAATTTCCAAACGTGTATCTTCAGAGACTGAGGAGTGCCGTTCAGTGCGATTGAATCCAGGGTATACCTTACCACAACATTTCACTTTTTGGTAGCATATTATGCTCGAGTTTTACAAAAAAAGTCAAAATCACTATAAGTGTCCCTATAAATTTTGAGGACTTCCCTAGACTCCTCATGTATCCCAACACCAGGTCTACCATTTGATGACAATGGGACCAATTTGGGAGTCAACCCGTTAAAATAAGAAAGAATTTCTAAAATCGGTCCACAAACGACGGAATAATCGCGTAACATACATACTTACATAATAGGTTGACAACTTACAAAAATCTGATAGCGCTATTGCTAAGTATTAAGCGGCCGTAACTATCCTTTCTCGAAGCATTTCGCGGCTCTTTCGTGCACCCATATTTTCTTTTGTAATAAAGCTAGCGGTCTAAATTTTTGCCGCAGAGAAGTTGTTAGCGGCACAAGCATTTATTTTAAATTTTATAAAAATGGAGTGCATAGTTTAGGAGATATTAAGCGGCAAGGAACGCGATTTTGAAAGATGGAGGAGGAGGACGAGGATGGATAGATGGAGGAGGTATGGAGGTAGAGAGAATAAGCATATTCAAAGCATACTTCTAGGAGACTTAGAAATTTCAAATTTGCTGTCAGGTTAGGTTATTAGCTTTTCTATATTTTCCCTTTATATTATATTACATATAAATGGAAAATATAGAAAAAGTAAAAATTCCTAAAAAAATAATTTTATAATTTTTAATTTTACGAATTCACAGGAACAAAATCTATGAATACAAGTTCACTGATAACTTTGTAATCATTATTTATATGACAAATCTCATAAATTGAGAATTAGTAGGTTTCAACCAGGTATAAGTAATAAGCATTACTTATTAGAATTAAGTTTCATAATTAAGCATTTGTTTTGAATATATGTATATATACAATATGTCCCAAAAGTCGAGGTCAAGACGAAATCGCCTGATATCATGACCTGGACTTATCCTGGTGAGGTCGTAACAGTTATCAGAAAAATAAAAAAAAAATATATTATGTCTTGTATTTTTAAAATTATAGCAAAAAAAAATATTCGGGAAAATGTACACACTGTAACAGTTTTTACTTTCCTGTTGCTACAAATCTTTACTTTTTGCAATATTTTTTTTACTCATTTCATCATGTATACTGCTTCTGTAATTTGTAACCTTAAAATCTGAGCTAACTGCTCCATCTTGAAAGAAGATGTCATGTTTTGCAGAACCACGTTTTGAAAATCAGTTTTTCGCCCTACTTTAACTGACGGTCCTGAAAAAAAATTATAGCAGGTAAGTCTGGCAAGTAATTTTACAAGTTAGCGCATTTAATAAGGATTCTAAAATGGTATAATACTTATTACATTATTTCTCTAGGTCGGGTACAAAAAATATTTTTTCAAGGAAAGTCGGTTTTGAATAATTTCTTTGACTTTACTAAAAGTGATTCAAGTTAACTCAAAGCGTTCTTTAAGACCTCAAATTTTAAATTCTCATTTGAACGAGTCATTACATAGAGTTTAAGAGAGAAAGATAGAGACGCTTATGAGTCACACAAGCAAATAAGGATCCTAGTAGTAAAAAAAAATCAGTTCCGTTTCAATGGAAACATTTATTTACAAATATGTTCAAACTGTTTTCCTTCAGATGTAATACAAGCACGACATCTTCTTAAAAAAGATCTTGATATCAGACGGGTGAATCTTCCATTATTGACAAAATCAACTGCCTCCGTAATTCTCTCTCGGAGCTCAGCTTCATTTTCGATTGATTTTGAATATACATTTTCTTTAACTGCTCCCCAATAAAGAAATCCATTGGATTCAAATCAGGTGAGCGGGCTGGCCACGAGATCGTACCAGACCGCCCTATCCATCTGCCCGGATATTCTTTATTTAGATTGTTGCTGCTGTCGTTATGACGAGATGGAGGTGGAGGAAACAAATGTACACTTCAGAATAATGGTTTATTGAGACTGATTCACATTACAATTGGTTACATATTTATATTTTATAAATCTAGGTTAAACACGTCATTGGGGATCAAATACTAATATAAATAAATGTGCAGATGGCATAATACTTCCCCCTTAAACAAAAATATCTATATTTTGACAAAATTCAATCAAAATTCAAATTTGACAAAAACATGTAATAAACAAATACAAAACAATCATCAGGTAACGTTATCTCAAGAATTACTCTACCTGAGGCGACCTTTTTTTTCAATTGTTTCCTTTGTTCAAACTTCGGGATGTTTCGGCTACTGTCGTCGCGGCCTTTTGTCAATGAGTTACCGACTGGCTTAGAGAGCAAATTTAGTAGCTAATATTAGTTTTAAGTCAAATATTACCGTGTACGGACGTATTGTTGCTTTAAACTACACCCTTACTTCTACTTGTGATTTTTTTGTATCGCGATGGCTGCTTTTGAGTACGATGAATACGCTGACATCTTGTTTTGTTACGGACTTTGTAATGGTAATGCTGCTGCTGCACGAAGAACATACGTTGAACGTTTTCCGAATCGACGAGTGCCAAACGTTAGAGTGTTTTCAACAACATTTCGACGAATTCGGGAAAGCGGCCGTGTTGATAGAAGACGTGGCGATTCAGGCAGACCTCGTTTGTATGCTCCAGAAGAAGAAGAAGAAATTTTAACACTTTTTCAAAATGATCCTTCTATTTCTACAAGAGCGGCAGCTAGAAGACTTGGATTGAGTCAATGGAAGGTGTGGTTTACAGTACACCCAGCGCGTCTACATCCATTTCACTACACACCTGTCCAAGCGTTGGAAGAGGGAGACCCGGTTAAAGGAATGGAATTCTGCCGTTTTATGATAAATGCAGACATGGAGAATCGCAATTTCTTCTCAAGAATATTGTGGACAGATGAATCGAAATTTGACCGTGACGGGATAAACAATTTCCACAACACACATTACTGGGCACCAAAAGGAGAAAACCCGAGGATGAAAAAAGAAAGGGCCCATCAAACCAGATTCAGTCTAAATGTCTGGATGGGTATAATTAATAATAATTTAGTTGGACCTCATTTTTTGCCTCAAAATTTAAATGGTGAAATGTACGAACATTTCCTAAGAGAGGAGATTACTGGTTTAATGGAAGATGTGCCAATAGCAACTCGTCGTAATATGATTTTCCTGCATGATGGTTGCCCGGACCACTTCCGCCTCGGCGTACGCCAGTGGCTAGACCAAACTTACCCACATCGCTGGATAGGTCGAGGCTGGCCAATACCTTGGCCAGCACGGTGTCCCGATTTGACCCCGTGTGATTTTTATCTTTGGGGTCATATGAAGGGTTTGGTGAATACTACACCCATAACTACTGTAGAGGAGCTCAGAAGCCGCATAAGAAATGCAGCAGAAGAAATCAAAACTAGTCTTACTACCAGAATAATCAAAACAGAGGTACGGAGAAGACTACGGGCCTGTATCAGAAACAGAGGTGAACCTCTGTTTCTGATTTTGAACAAGACCTAAAGTAGAATATTTATTATTAAATTTAATTAAACATTGATGTTTTTTAAACACAATAAACGTAATTAAATTCAAGTTTTTCCTTTTATTTTCACCTTATCGCAAATAAATCGATTTAGACATTATTTCATTTTACTTCTAATATGTTTACTACAACGTCATATTTTTATGTAGACATTTGCACCTTTTTGGAAAGCTAATGAGATAAGGACGTTACTTTGAATATTTGTACGCATTGTATCATACATTTTTTTAAGAAAATCACCTGTTTTTAAGAAAAATGTGCATTTTTCTTAAAAGAAAATTCTGTTTCATGTCTCATAATGAAAAATTTTCGCTTAGTTTGTCCCTATTTATTCCTTAAAATAATATTTGACTCATTGACGGTTAAAATACATAAAAAAATCACTAAAAAGACAAACATTTTTAAAAATACGTCATGTCAAAGTCAAAAAGTCGAAAATAAAGAAAAAAATTTTTAAATTTCAATAACTTTGTAAATATCAACTTTCGGATAGGGGATGCCATGAAAAATATTACTGTAAATGAGGTCTACTTTCTGTCTTTCAAAGGAATGTATCGAATTTCAGGTCACCCTGTATACAGGGTGTGGTGTAATTAATGGATAATCCTTCACCTGCAGCTGGAGAATATCATAACGGATCAGAAAAATACAATTCATGTTTAGTAAAAGTATCATGGTTTTTTAGTTGTCGGCCATTTTTTAAATATTATGAAAATTTTACCCTTGCTCACTAATTTTGTTGTCACAGTCGCAAAAACATGAATTATCTCTATCAGGTTTTTATTTATTATACTTGAAAAGTTGTATTATCAAATGTATCATGTCATTTTTGTGCTGTTGCCTATTTTATTTTTACTTTGTGTTTGATCGCACATATCATAAAAAAAATGTATGGGGACTTGACTGAACAGCTTACAAATAATTAGAATATTTAATTGAGATTGTAAAAAGGTATAACACATGGTATTTAACCCTGAGATTTCAAAGTGATTACCTAATGACTTTGATGAAGGCCTATTTTCCTAAAAACATACGTCTCAGATTTTTTTTAATTATTTCTTTTTTTTATATTTATAATATCTTTTTCACTATCACATTATACATTTTATAATAAGGACAAAGCAAAGCTATTCAACTCGTAGAAAAATTCCCACCGAAAGACCTAGACCCAACTTTTTGTTCCTGCTTTATTACCTGCTCCGACGATGAAAAACAAAAGACGGAATAGTTGTCCCACTCTTTAATGCAATGGGTGAAAGAGATACACTGAAGACTAACATAATTGTTTGTCGTAGTGATACTAGTTTTAGAGGGTTGCTAGAGTCAGTGTGCTACCATACTACTTCCAAGAGATACGTTTTGTTAGTAAGAAAGAATTTATTATTATTGATAAAGTGCTGTGACCTCGGACTTGATTTTGCTCAGTGACATGGACTTGGTAATCCCGTGATACAAATATTGATCTGATCTAACCCCGGACTTGTTTATTGCTAGTGATTTGAACTTTTAACCTGGACATACCGCGCATCGAGTGCAATGCCTCGATTTGTATACACACCCGCGGAATATGCAGAAATGCATTTTATTTACGGTCAGTGTGGTGGTAATGCAAGTCAAGCCGCAGAACTCTATCGAGCAAGGTTTCCTAATGCCCGTCATCCTGATTACCGGGTATTTTCAAGAGTGCATAATGCGTACAACGAAGGCAGAATTCCTGGAACTGGTTTCGGTGGTACTAGCGGCGGGAGGCCACGCCAACATGATGACGACATAGTCCTTGCTGAGGTTGAAGCTGATCCAACCACCTCCGTGCGAAAAATATCAAGCCGTATAGGCATATCAACAAGAACTGTAAACAGGAGTTTAAAACGCGAGAAGCTTCATCCCTTTCATTATAAACGTGTACAAAGTCTTCTGCCAAGGGACTACCCTTTAAGATTAGCATTTTGTCAAAGAATGTTACGAAAAATAAGAAACGAACCAAATTTTTTTGACAAAATACTATGGAGTGACAAATCTTCTTGTAAAAAAGACGGCTATTTTAATATACACTATTTGCACAGTTGGCAGCTGACTAACCCACATTTAGTTAGAGAAGATAGATCCCAGTACCAATTTAAAATAAATCTGTGGTCTGGTATCCTTAATGGTGAAGTCATCGGCCCGTTCTAGCTGCCAGACACGTTAACCGCCGAGAGATATCTAAATTTTTTACAAAATGATCTCCCTGGACTTTTGGAGGACGTGACCTTGGAGAATAGAAGGAACATGTGGCTGCAGCACGATGGCTGTCCTGCACATTATGCCCGTAACGTTCGCGAATATTTAGACGCGACATTCCCCCAAAGATGGATTGGCCGTTTGGGATATTTTCTTTGGCCTCCAAGATCACCAGACCTTAACCCTCTGGATTCTTTTTATTGGGGTTGTATAAAGGAGAAGGTGTACAAAAAACCAGTCACATCAGTGGAAGATTTACGCGAAAGAATATTTGCCGCTGCTCGAGAAATTAAGGAGGCAGGCCATGCGCAACGAATAAAACAATCGTTTATTAGAAGGTGCAGGGCCTGCATTAGAGCTCGGGGTGGTTTTGAACACTTGTTATAAAAGTGAATAATAAACTGTGCAAAGATAACATTCTTTTCTTTCAACTCCTTTAAATTTAATTCATAAATGAATAAAATAATTTTAAAATAAAATTTTAATGAAACCTGTCATTAAGACAATAAATGGGCTCTTTTTTTATAAATTATGAAAATTCTTTGAAACCGAAGGATCAAATACCATCTGTTATACATTTTTACAATCTCAATTGAATAGGCTAATTATTTGTAAATTGGTCAGTCAAGTCCCCATACATTTTTATTACGATATGAGCGATCAAACAAGAAGAAAAATGATTTGAAATAAAAAAAATTTTTTCGGTTGCATTTGTAAAAAAAAATTAGGCAACAGCACAAAAGTGACATGATACATTTGATAATACAACTAATGAAGTATAATAAAAAAAAATTATAGCGATAATTCATGTTTTTGCGACTGTGACAACAAAATTAGTGAGCAAGGGTGTCATTTTTAATTTTTTAAAAATGGCCGATAACTAAAAAACCATGATACTTTTACTAAACATGAATTGTATTTTTCTGATCCGTTATGATATTGTCCAGCTGCAGGTGAAGGATTATCCATTAATTACGCCACACCCTGTATATGTCGGAGGAATTCATGAGTCGAGTTGCATCTTGATTGCTACTGATTATTTGCATACTGATTGCTTACAATTGAATTGCCCTTAAATTCATTTGATTACTTTTAAATTCGTTTTCTAATTTAAGATAATTTGTAACATTTTTATCTCACGTAAAAACCTTAATTAAAATTAAATCGTAATTATTTTGTTAACGGCCAATCAGAGCTGAGCGCGCGCGGGCCTCGAGTGGGGTCGAGACGCCATCTTTACTTTAGAGGTGCGGACAGTGTTTGAAACACTTTTGAGTGTGATGCACAGAACACTATTACTCCTACCGGAGAAGAATATCAACTCCCTACAACAAAAGTTTACTACTGCCATCTATTATCAGCCCCAGGCAATTATATCCGGATAAACAAAGCGCGGGTTTTTTAAATTTATGCGGTAAATTGAAATCTTAAAACTTTCATGGGATTTATATTTCATAAAGGCACTCATTTCAGTTGTTAGAAAAACTTAAAAGGTAAGTAGGTACTTGCAGTTTTGGCACTATTTACCTTTTTAGTTTTCCTTACAACTGAAAATCCACATTTTAAATGAAAACAAATTAATAAAGAAATAATATTTATTGAAATTATTTAACATTTCCCATGAAGAAACAATAGTCTTACATTAAATTGCAACATAAATAATGATAAGTGAACTATAAAAATATTCAGACCTCAAAAATATTATTATTCAATATTCACGTCATAGGAGTGCACTCCTCGGTGGAGACTGAAGACATATTATGTACATAATAATATATGAATCAGTGATAGCTGCAAGCAAATTAATACCCGTTGCCTTTATTCGTTTGTACAAAAATTGATTTTTCTTTGTCAGCCATTTTCACAAAGAAACACCGAGTCAATATCTCACTACACAACAACACCGAGTCAATATCTCACTACACAGTTTTGAAATAGATGCAATTTGTATTATTCGAACGGAGGAACGGAAGCTCAACTCAACGTTTTATTCACAAAATACATCAAAAAACACCAAACAACACCTCGTTCGTTATGAGCAAAACAACGCAATTTTGTTGTTTTGACCGGTGACGTACATTTTTTTTATAAATATGCGATCATGGTGATACCAGGTGAAGGAAATTAAGTAACCTACAATATTTGTTTTTTACAACTCTTATTTTCATTTGCAGTTTAAACGCAGAAATATAAATAAAATCGTAAAATAATTATATTTATCCAAAATAAAATCCAACAATTTTTCTCGTCATTAACAAATACACAAATAAATTTACAATTCGGTTACCCACAAAAATGGATGTATTTTTCAATCGGTCGCACAACTCTGCCCCCGTAGGTATTTTTATCTGCCCTATAGAGTTGACCACCCCTGGTGTGATGTGTCGATCGAGTTGGACCGTGGTTGAGAACTCTATTTTGTGTTTACTAGTTAAAGTGAGATCGGTGTCCTGAACCCACTGCTCGATCTTAAATTATTTAAAGAAATTTTTCTTTCTCGTTTCGATACGCTCGATACATGTGCTGCAACAGTGTTAAAGATGCTTACTGGTAAACCATAAGAAGGAGAGTGTCTTGCCGCATACGCAAGCCGTTTATTTACATTACTTACAACGCGATGGGGCAATCTGGGGAAGGAAGAAATGGTGGTATCTTTGATACTAGCACACGTGGGTCAAATCGACCCACGCTTACAACGCTGCATTTTGATCGCACTAAAATGCAACGTGAGCTTATGGCTTATTCTTATCGCAAGCGCAGTTACCAAGATATAGGGAAGACCACTGCTAGTTCTACGTAGGAAAATAAACGCCCTAGGTTAAGTTCTGTTTCTACAAAATGTTATTCTTGCGGAAAGCTTGGTAAAAAATCTTTTGAATGTTTCAGCCGACCGCATGACAAGCAGCCTTCGACTCCTGAGCGCCCCAACATGGCCGTCGCTACGCGGCCCCTGGTGACATGCTACAGATGTGGTGTTGAAGGTCATGTAGCATCGCGGTGCTCCAAAACACCTGCGAGCACTAGCGCACTGCCCGCCGCCGCATCTAGCATTGTAAAGCGAGTGGACGTATGTTGTGTGAAACCTATCACCGGAATAATTACACAATTTAGTGAGCAGTTCTCATTTTGTTTTGATTCCAGTGCTGATTGTTCTTTAATTAAAGAAAGCGTCTCTCGTAAGCTTGTTGACACATTGCAACGTGCAGTTGTTACTCTTACTGGTGTAGGCAAATCTAGTGTTTTATGTGACTTACAAATTTTATGTAGAGTAGTTCTTAGTGGTCACAATGTACAAATTTTATTTCACATTATACCTGATGATTACCTAAATAACGATATTTTGATTGGACATGATTTGTTGGCCTTAGGGGTGTCAGTTCATATAACTAGTGATAGGCTTACTATAATTGAGAAGCCTTCTTTGGTTATCTGCAGTATAGGCGACGCGGTGACTGACTTTCATGACGTAGATACCGATATACCTGATGACTTTATTACTTATTCATTTGTTGAAGGTATTCCTACTAGTAGAGTAAAGACAGGTGAATTAGAAATTAATTTAGTAGACCCTAGCAAAATTGTGCAACGGCGGCCTTATCACTTGAGTCTTGAAGAGCGAGCGATAATGCGTAATAAGTGTGCTGAACTTTTATCTGCTGGCGTTATAAGACCAAGCAAATCGCCCTTCTCCAGTCCAATACTCTTGGTGAAGAAGCACGATGGCACGGACCGAATGTGCATAGATTACCGAGAGTTAAACTCTAACACAGTTCCCGATCGGTACCCCTCACCTTTAATCAGCAATCAAGTTCAAAGGTTATCAGGTGCACGATTTTATACCTGTCTCGACATGGCTAGTGGCGTTTATCAAATTCCTATAAATGTAGAGTCAAATTCTATAGAAACACTGCTTTTATCACCCCGGACGCTCATTACGAGTTTACTGTCATGCCGTTTGGTCTACGAAATGCGCCTTCGGTATATCAAAGAGCTATTAATACAGCGCTAGGTGACCTGGCGCACTCTTATGCAATCGCATACATGGATGATTTAGTTATACCCTCGAATAGTGTAGAGCAAGGACTGGAGCGGCTACGTGTTATGCTTAAGACTCTGAGTGATGCTGGATTTTCATTTAATATGAAAAAATGTATGTTTTTAAAGAAACAGGTTCAGTTTTTAGGGTATGAAATATCAGATGGTGAAATCAGGCCTAACCCTCATAAAATAATTGCTTTGACCAGCTCCTTGCCACCACATACCATCACTCAGCTCAGACAATTACTGGGCTTAGCGTCCTACCTTAGACAGTTTGTTAATAACTTCTCGCTTAAAATGGCACCGCTTTACCGTCTGTTAGCTAACAATAATTCTAAAATAATCTGTACTACAGAATGCGAAAAGACAGGATATAATATCGGTATTGACTTCATCTCCCGTATTAATTCTTTTTGACCCCGAACTGCCTATAGAGTTGCACACGGACGCCAGTAGTGAAGGTTTGGCGCAATTCTGTTTCAGAGGGCTGGTGCGAAATTACACCCGGTAGAGTATTAAAGCAAACGCACTACACCCGCGGAATCTCGATACCACTCTTATGAGTTAGAGACATTGGCCGTCGTTAACTCGGTTAAGCACTTTCGCCATTGTCTTTATTGCAGAGATTTCACAGTCGTTACTGACTGTAATTCTCTGAAAGCCTCGAGGGCTAAAGTAGACTTAACTCCTAGAGTTCACAGGTGGTGGGCATTCCTTCAAGCGTTCGATTTTAACATCCAATATAGGGAGGGTAAAAGAATGGCCCACGTTGACTTTTTCTCTAGAAATCACTTGCCCGAGGCGAATGGCATTGTCAGAAGCGAAACTTCTAGTGTAGGTACGGAGAGTTTTCTAAAAGAAAAGCGCGTTAATATAACTGAGCTATCTTCGAACTGGTTACAAGCGGAACTACGACAGGATACTGAATGTAAAGACATTATTAGTAAGCTCGAAAACGAGGATCTGGACTTAGAGAGTTGTCGAATCTATGAATTGCGTTCTAATGTGCTTTATACAAAAAATCAAAGAAACAACCGTAACATTTGGCTACCATCTACCATCATACCAACTATCTCACTTTTTTTTGGCTACAAAAGCTCTAGCTTTTCGTTGGTCGGTCACAAACCACATTCACGAGTCTATTCTTCATTTAGGATGGGATAAAACGTTGGAAAAGGCTTATCAGCATTATTGGTTTCCTAACATGTCAAAATATGTCCGAAAATTTGTTGACAATTGTATAACGTGTAAAGTAGCTAAGTCACGAAGTGGTAAGCAACAAATAGAGTTACACCCTATACCTAAAGTTAGTATTCCATGGCATACAATCCACATTGACGTTACTGGTAGGCTTAGCGGTAAAAACGATCAAAGAGAATATTATGTGTTTGTTCTTATAGACGCTTTTACCAAATACGTGTTACTCAGGCATTCCACAAGAATCAACAATGATAGTGCAATAGGTGCTCTCAAGGTTTCTATATCTCTTTTCGGAACCCCCGTACGTATTATCGCGGATCAAGGTAGGTGTTTTGCAAACAAATATTTCAAAGACTTTTGTGCCAGTCACAATATCCAACTACAGTTAATAGCAAATGGCCAGGTGGAGCGTATTATGAGTACACTCAAGAATATGTTAACCGTCATAGAAGTAAGCCCAAGTAGGTCTTGGCAAGATGCATTAGAATTTAGATGATTGGTATTTTCTATGCTACCGCCTAAAAATACCAGTTCTAATGATTATCTGTCTCTGTGCAAGAAATTCCACATTCAACCTTTGTTTATTCGTCGACATATTGCAGATTTTATATTTATACTAAAAATAATTAACAATGAAATTGACTGTCCAGATCTTCTTAGTAAAATAAACTTTTATGTACCTACTAGGCGACGCTGATTCAATCCGCCACTGGTTATTCCACGTTACAACTCCAACTACAGGCGTAACTCCTGCCTGGTGCGAGCTAGCATCGAATTTAACATTACTTGTAAAAAATTCTCCTATGTTCCATACACATTGAATAGCAAGAATTCAAGAGATAAGTTAAACCTTAACTTCTTTGAACAATAAAGTTTGTTAAATTTAGATTTAAGTATATAAGTATTGTCTTTGATTTCAAATGTTTGCTTTTTTATACTTTTCTTTAGTCACTAATTGTGAAAACCTATAATTGGCTTCGCTTTTTCTATGCCTAGACTATATCTGTAATATTTATAAGCTGTTGGTTTTCTAAAATAATAAAATAAAAAAAAATAAAAAAAATGATGTCCAGATCTCTTTAAAATAAAATAAGTGTAGTTTTTTAGTATTTTTTTCCAAGTAATTACTGCCTTAGAAACTATTGTTGTATAAGAATATTTAAAAAAACTTCCCCATTCTTTCACCCGTTCTGTCGCGGGTAAAAACAGATTGCAGTTTTTTTCGGTTTCTGGTATCATCAAACGCACGCAGATATACGTGTACCAACAGACACACATGTCTAAAAGGTGGCATCAATCCATTCGTTACGTACGTTATATCTGGCTGTTATGTATATAATCTGAGGGTATTAATAGGAGACTGTAGAGTTGAAAGGCAAACAAATGATAGATACATACTGCGAAGTCTGAGAGTACAATAATTAATGAAGAAGAAGAGCAAAGGAGAAAGAATACCACCTTAAGAGACGCCGGTGTCTAGATTACACCACGAAGAGGAGGACTGATCCGTGCGTACCGACTGTTGACACTCTCGAAGATACGACGAGGTCCAATTTAAAGCCTCGGGTGAGACCGGAAGTCTAGAAAGAATGTGCTAACAAAATGTCATGATTGGCATTACTGAAAGCATTCGAGAAGTTTATCAGAACAAGGACGAAAGGAAGGATATTATATACATTTAGTGAAAAAACATTTTCATATAAGGAATTATTATTTTTAAACAAAAAAATAAACCGACTCCCAAGGTAAAAATGCACAAAAAGTATGAAATACAACTTATTTTCTCAATAATTCATAATTTTGTAGTCGGTACCAGCCCAAACAACATCCTGATAAAACAATATTTAAAATAGAACAAAATTTTGAAGATTGAGTAGCGAAATAGTCAAACTTTCAGCCAAATTTAAAAGGGGAATTATTTAGAAAACAAGTTTCATTTCATAATTTTTGTGCATTTTTACTTTGGAAGTCGGTTTAGTTTGTTGCTTAAAAATAATAATAACTATTCCCTTTTTAGTGATATTTGTTAAATTATTATTAACACATTTTAAGAACGTTTAAAATAAACGATCGAATGTATAAAAATAAATTATGCAATTTTTTCTAAAATAAATGAACTTGCATTGTTAAAAAAAAGTGCAATAGCTAGTCATACTATTTACTATTTATTTTTCAGCATAGTTAGTGTATAATATAAAAATAATAAAAAACCGATATAATTCATTCAATTCTGGTCATTGTGTCCAAATAACTAAAATGAACTAAGAAAAACAGACTTTTCTCTAAATAAAACTTATCTTAGATACTTTTTAGAGACAGAGATTTTTTTTGTATTTATTTTTGAACGGCTATAAATTCTACTATAAGATATTTCAGGATTATCCATTAATTACCGGACACCCTGTCTATGTAATTACGAGATACCTCTTGATCAGATATTCCAAATATTATGTGTTCCAAAAATGTATTTTTAAGATAATTGAGTAATTAGTACCTAAGTATTTATATACAGATACACAGTAGGTACACATGCCCTGAAGATATTATAAAAGTAGCAATTTTATTCTGCATTTAATAAAAATGCATGCTTTAAAGTGGTTGAGACCTAATTTTGTAGCATCTCGTAGATGCTTGTCACTAAACACACATATTCCAGAAAGAAGAAAAGAAAACACGTCGTCTAATGTAAGTACAGTTACTATAAATTCTATTTTTTTCATTTGATTTACCGCCGAATACTGAAACGATTGTTAAATTAAGTGACGCTCAAGTAACATGCTGTCCTTGTCATTTCGGCCAGCAGAGACAGCGACAGACTGTGAATAGGAGGGTTCTTAATTTTGATATTAAGCTTTCCAGTATTCGGCCGTACCTAAGTGTAGCAGTTAACAGAAACTTTTTTGCAAAAGCGGCGCCGCGCTATGCAGCTCGGTGCAGTATGAAATTCGAACTCTTGCAATTAAACGTGTATCGTCTTGTGTAGTAAATAAAGTTTAATTATGAATCGCGATATAAAAAATACAGCGCAGCGGCGCGTCTCAGTGTGAACTGACGCTAATGAGGGATCCTGCCACTTTTATGTTTTAGAAAAACTTACTTCCCTTCAATTATATCACGAAAGCTACCAGTAACAGACTTCTGCTGACGCATTTTCCAGCTTCGTGTAACTTCTGGCTGAAAATTCCCCAGGACAAGCTCGACGCAGTCACCGAAGTCATGAACTACGTGATGCATGCAATTATTCTGTAAGTAGTAACTAAAGTCTTCTCGCGTTAAGAAGCCATTGAATCATGCGTACATAAATGTCAAAATGGCCTAATATTAACGATTAATGTCAATGGGTTAATGTGAACACAGCTATATTAAGTCTACAGACGCTTTCACACGAGGTAAATCTGGTCCTGTACTAATTTCTCGAAGATCTTGTGTTACTGGTACCGGAAACAACGGAAATATATTTATTACTTTTATACTATACTTTTATTTAAAACTTTTATCTTAAATCAAATTAAATCAATTCACATCACGTGAATGTGGTTTTACAATGGTGGTTTACAGTAACTGACGAGAGTTCTTACACATGCTATCATTACAATGATGATCTATTAGTTCAGTCAAATAACACGGTAAAATTATTAAAAAAAATAAAAAACAAAAATATATTTAAACGAATCAGTCTATAATTGAAATACAATTAAAATGTAATGTAAATAAATAAAATAAAATAAAATGATTTCATATCTTAGTATAATTATTAAAGGAAGATAATTCATCACAGTACGAATAAATAAAATTTAACAGTTCTTACATAAAAAATAAAATAATAGTAGAAATAATACGTCAATACAAAAATTAAAGCCAAAGTGCTGCCCCCGTAACTGTGGGGAATCGCGCGAATTACGACAAAGTGCAATTACATAACATTACAAAAGCGTAATTTCGAAAGTTCCGTAATGTGCTACATAGCATTTTTTCCCGCCTGGGGTAAAGCGTAGCGTCTAGTAAATTAATTTTTAAATAAATAATAATATGTCACTGCATATTTTTGCTTTATTGCTCTCCGTATTTTTTTTGTTACCCATTTTTTATAATCTGCACTAATATTTACGACATAAATACAACATCGGGAAACTAATCATAACGTAAAATAAATACTTAGAAGGGTCGCGCTAGCCGTTTTTCAGGTGGTAAGTGGAAAGAATTCTAAAGACGCTGAATTTTTACGTATGTAGAGTAGTCCCTAGTGAGCTTATTATTAAGTTTTATGCCGTTTCTGCCTCTTGCAATTCGAGCAATTCGATAATATTTGGTTGATTTTTTTAAATAGCCATAAAAGTGGCAAAATCGATTTAAAGTTTAAAATATGAATGGTATCATATCTGGGACAGCCTCCAGAGTATAGAAACTTAATTTGCATCATTTTCGACCAGTACAAAATAAATTACTTAACCAACTTAAATGACCGATTTTTTTAAAACAGTGCCGGAAAAAATGCTCAAGTGTAATATGACTGTTTTCTGTCTAAGGCTACTAAAATAGGCCTAATTTTTAATTTTTAGCCAATTTTAGCCATTGCGATTCAAGAAATTAAGCTTTTTAGTTTCCCCAAACTAAAAACGCTAAAAAACATAACTATTAAATAAAATTCACGTATGCAATATTATTAGGTCACAAAGATCACAGTAAGTCACATTCCAAATTAGGGCCTTTTAATGGACGGTTTAAATAATAAAATGCAACATTGCGGTCGAAGTAGGCACGGAATATACGCACTTCAACAAACGCATTTACACACATTGACGTTCGCTTGGAGAAATATCACAAGTTTATATTTCGCATTTTTCAGCGGTTACAAAGTCTAAGCTTGCTTTTGCCCGCGACTTCGTTTGCGTAGCATGAAGCTAAATTTTGTCCACAGATTTTATACAATACATAAATAAAATGAATAAAATTCGATATCTAATAGCCTTCCTCATGAAACTTCGGTTATCTAACACCAATAAAAATTACAATTTCAAACTTAGTTTTAGTTTCTGACATTAGTGGTAGGTACGTAGTACATTATAACCATTGAGTTATAATGTACTACGTACTAGAGAAGCTATCTCAAACAAAAGATAGGGCGCGCACTTGATGACGGCGGGGTATGCGCGGGACAAGCGGGGGGTGTTATGTAAACATGGCCGCCGCCGCGGTGACGCGTTGCAATTGAAAAATTATAATTAAATTAAGCTTGTTTTAAAGATAATAAATGAACTTACTGGTGAAAAGTCACTCCTTGACTTTTACTTATGTTTCTGGAGTTGTTTGAACAGTATCTCAATGCACACGAAGGCATAATTTAAAAAACAAAACTTCACTCAAACGTGTCACGTTGCAGCAAGCGCTCGGCCCAGACTAAGTAAGTTGGAGTGCGCGCGCTCTAAGCCGTGTTACAAACAATCGAGTTGAGGCGTCTTCTCTAGTACGTAGTACATTATAACTCAATGGTTGAACCGAATGGTTTCTTCGGTTACATCATATTAGGTCCTTACATATGAAATTGACGTTTTGTCGTACTGGCCACTTTGATCTCAAATATATCTTCTTTGGTTAGGAATTCTAATTTCAAATTTATACCGCTATTAACTCATGCATTTGTGTTCCGAAAACCGTAATTTCATTTGTTTTTTCCTCTTTTGTTTTTTTTTGCGTCACTCTGCAGTTTCAAAATGGAAATCTTGAAATATCGTATCATTTTCGAGAACGAGTTACACCGTGGCACCAGTGCTGCAGAAACGGCTCGTAAGATAAATGATGTGTATGGCGGCGGTGTCACAAAACTAAACACGCGTTTTTGGTTCCAACGTTTACGTTCTGGAAATTTCGACCTGCAGAACAGGCCCCGTGGACGGCCAGAGACCAAAGTTGATAATAAAGAATTGAAGGCTATTATGGAAGCGGATCCATCGCAAACCACGTCCGAGTTAGCAGGCTGCGGTGTTAGTGATAAAACTGTTTTAATCCACTTGGAGCAAATTGGGAACGTGAAAAAGCTTGAAATGTGGGTACCTCATGATTTAAGTGCAGCAAACCGACCAACGCGCGTCGACTGCTGCGTTACATTACTCAACCGGCACAGTAATGAAGGGGTTTTAAATCGAATCATTCAATAAACGCTCATCGCAATGACTGAACCCTGGCGAACCAGCCAAAGCCTGCCCCAAGCGAAAATTGACTCAAAAAAAGTTAATAGTGAGCGTTTGGTGGACTAGTGCCGGTATCGTTCACTACAGCTTTCTTAAATCTTACGATGATTACGGCAGATGTCTATTGCCAGCAACTGCAATTCACGATGGAAAAGCTTGCTGCTAAACACCGAGGTTGGTCATTCAACAACGACAACGCTAGACCACACACTGCACAACAGACGGCTATCAAACTAGAGGAACTTCAATTGGAATGTCTAAGACATCCACCGCATTCCCCGGACCTTGCTCCAACAGATTACCATTTTTTTAGAAATTTGGATAACTTCTTGCAAGGGAAAAATCAACTTTGATGGGGCAGTCCAAATTAACTTCAAACATTTTATTGATTCCTGTCCGAATGTTTTTTTTAGTAAAGGAATCAATGAATTACCTATGAGGTGGCAAAAGTGCATAGATAGCAATGGTATATACTTTGATTAAATAAGTATATTATGTTTAAAAAAAAATTGACTGTATGTTCCTCCTTTACAAAACGCCAATTACATATGTAATGACTTAATATTTATTGTAAAAATTGTATTTTTTAATAAAAATAAATCAATTAAATACAACGCGTGAATTAAACGTAGATTGCTGTACACAAGTTCCTAATACTCGTGGTGAAGGACGTTTTTTTTTTTTTTTAGTGGGAGCTTTTTCCAAATGGAAAATATCACCCCCATGGTACAATCAGACAGACAACACATAGAACATAAACTATCAATGATCTAACGTCGACCAACACAACACTTAAATACTTTATAAAGAGCTTTAGCAGCTGTAGAATAGGGGCATGATAAAATCGAGTTACAAAAACCAACCTCACTATTAAAATTTAACAGATAAAATAACTCCTGTCTCTCAGCCTCGGCCCGAACACACTCCATCAACACGTGATATACGTCCTCCACTACGTCACACGCCACACAGTTAGGACTGGGCGTCTTGTCCATAAGGAAACCGAAAGCGTTCAATGGAATGTGTCCAGATCTTAACCTAAAGGCAATATTGACCTCATCTCGACTTAATTTTATGTCCTCGAACCAAGGAGATCTGCACAACGTATGCTGGATAGTCCTGTACCAGATTCCCTTGGTTCGAGACCTTTCATCAAAATATTCACTCCATAGATCATTACACATTGACCTGACTACATGTATAAACTCATTATCATAGTATAAACACTCTAAGGAGATTCCATCGTGAATAGCCTGTTTAGCCAAAAGATCGACTTGCTCTTTACCATCGAGACCAATATGGGCAGGGATCCACTGCAATACAACACGCTTTTCTGCTCTATACAGATCCAACATCAACTGTATAATTTGATAAGCAATCGGTGTTCCTCGAAAAGTCGAGGTACAACGTGCTATATGTTGAAGCGCACTTTTCGAGTCAGACAATATAACTATATAATTAACATCTAGAGAATTTACATATGACAGTGCTTCATATATTGCGATTAACTCAGCGCGCATAACTGAAATATTATTATTTATTCTAAATCGGCAGTTAATGTTGGCCTGGGGATCAAAAAAAGCGGCGCCGACTAAATTTACATCTTTCGATCCATCAGTAAATATTTTATAATAGCTAAGGTATAATTTATGTATAGCCTCCTCGCAATTCTTTTTGAGACATGAAGCTGTATAATAACTTTTGCTTTTATCAACAAGCTTATAAACAAACAAAATAATATTTATATATATATATTATTCAGTTGTCAATCTTATATCTACGGGAATGGCAGTGCCCTCGCTAAGACGAGTGAAGCATCAGAGCACTACATACGATCGCGGATCGATCCGGTGTGCCACATTTCGTACTTATTTTATGATAATAAGTTTTTGTCAGTGGATTTTCGGCGACTGCACATTTTCTCGAAGCGCTTAATTTTTTTGAACTATCATAACTTCATAACCATCTTATACTTCTATATTATACTAGCTGTACCCAACATACATTGTGCTGTCTTAGCAATAAACTGGAATAAATAAAAATTACTTACAGTTTCTACTCTTACATTACAGCTTCAAGCTATACTTACTACCTAGAGGCAACGTGTGAAAAAGTTAACGATCGATGAGAGTTGAAGATTATTACAGTACTAATATCGTTATCAAACATTGAGGGTTATGAATGTATGTTTATATAGAACTCCCAATTCAAAATATATCTTATTGTTTCAGAAATTAGAGTTATTACTTTACAACATATCAAAAAATAAAAACAAAAACATAATTATAGCCGATGCTTTTAATATAAATTTATGGAAGACATTTAAAAAATTAAACCTTTTGCGTGACATTTCAAAAAATTATAATTTGACCATACACTTCAGTGACATCCACTAGACATTTGGCGTGTATAGATTATATTCTTAGCAATTTACCACATGCTGAATTATTGCATTTGGGTTTGTCAGACCACAACACGGCACATCAGATCTTGGTTTTATTAGACAGTATAAATAGCCCTGTAACCGAATTTCACTTCTCTTATAAAAGAGACTACAGCAACAGTAACATAAAGATATTTAAAAACTACTTAGCTAGCTTTACATATTCAGAATATATAAATACGATCAATTTTAATGAAGCTTTTAATAATTTTTATGAACTATATATTTTCGTTACTATACTTACTTTGCTTTCCCATTGTTCGTTATAAAATATTTAACAAATAAACCGTACCTAATTGGATATCTTAATGCCTTAAAGTTAGTTGTAAAACGAAACGAAAGTTACAATTAATATACTACAGGAATAAAACTGAAATAGCAAGGAACGGATACAAAAAATATTCAAAAATGTTAAGAAAATACTTTAGACACGCTGAGATAAATTGCCACACTAAATATGTTGCTATGTTGAAAAATAAATGCATATCATCATGGAACATTATCAAAAAATGTTCTAATCAATGCAATGAAAAAAAAACTATATAAAATAAATATATATTATTAAAAATATGATAGATACTCTAGAAGATATAGCAAATGCTTTTAACATTTTTTTCATAAAAACATCAAACTTAGACATTAATTCTAATTCTATGTATAATCTAAAACTTGACATGCCTAATAATAAAAGTATATTTTTGTATCGATGCACATGTAATGAAATTATGCAGATTATAAACTCCTTAAAAAATCCGATTTCACGTTTACAATGTTCATCCTTACATATCTTATAAGTAAATCGTTATGTGACGGAGCTTTTCCAGAAAAATTAAAAATGTCTATCATCAAACCTTTGCATAAACATGGTGATAGAAAACAACTTCATAATTATAGACCTATTACCCTTGTCCCTATATTCTCTAAAATATTTTTAAAAACTATGCACAAAAGAATCACTTGTCTTATAAAAAAATGTTACATTAAAAAAAACGAACAGTTTAGTTTTCAATAAAATAAGGCGTTTATTAACTAACCAGATAATAAACGCCATGGATAACCGATAATATACTACAGTCGTTTATATAGACATGATCAAAGCATTCGAACTTGTCTCACATGAAATACGAGTACTGCTCAACAAATTAGAAAATTTAGGAATTAGATGATTTGATCCAAGCTAATACCATCGTATTAGCTTGGATCAGGTCATTTATCTCCGAGAGAAAACAATATGCTGAAATAGAATGTATAATTAATATAAATAAAGAATTAATGAAATGTAAATCAAGAAGAATATTTAATCGTTATGGTGTACCACAAGGCTCAGTGTTAGTCCGCTGCTATTTATATTAGTGACATGTCGCAGATGACATATCAATACTATTTACACATAAGAAAAAACTGTTAAGTATTCAAGCTATAACGTAGTAATCAACGAACTTGTCGCAACTTCTCATATAACGCGAATAAAATTGATGTTATGGATCAAGAGAGCCTGTTACGAATCTGCGCCTCAGCTTTTAAAGTAGAAGAAGTAGAGAAATTTAAAATCTCTTATTTTAGTCTGTCACGACAAATATTAAGAATGTTACGAGGAAAGGTAATATAAATACGTAAAAGGTGATAGGCAAAATACAAAGAGACCTTGAGGATATATTATCTATCTTCAAAAGTGTAGACCCAGATATGATTCCTATTTTCATTGCTAAGGACTTGCATCGACTGCCAGTGCTAACTTTCGATCATTGTGATGTTTCTGCTATATTCAAAGATATCATTAAGATGAAATCGCAAGTCCAACATGTTAAAGACACCTTCATGTCACTGGATCAATTCCAAGAACTTGAGGCAAAACTCTGTTGTAATAAAATTGAAGAAAATAACTTTTTAAACACCCCAGTACAAGTTAAATTTGAGGCAATCAATTTTATAAGTACTCGATTTCGCGTGCCAAATTTTTCAGATAGCGGGCCAATGGCAATCGGTTCACTGATAGAGTTGAAAGACCAGCAGCCAGGGATAGAGGTTTGTTAGTGTACAACTTCTCGCTGAATCTGCCGCAAACAACGTAGCGTCATCGGAGGATACTATACGAAATGAAAAAGGAAAAGAGATAGTAAGGCCTACTCCGAGGCCATCATATGCAGACATAGGAAAACGACCTGGCGCATGGTCTATCCCTAAAAGGGGTGAAAATAATGAGTTGAAACAGGTGCAGAAAAAGAGACCGAAACATAAACTTATCTCTGTTAGAGGTAAAGCTACCTTGGAAGAGAATTGCAAATTTAAGGCTGCTGATAATAAAGTTCCACCTTTTATCATCAATGTGTCAAGTATTAAAGATTATATTAAGATATTATAGATTATATTTACACTAGGAAAAGGTAACTCCTATTGACATAAAAATGAATAAAGAGAGAAATTACAATCCAATAAAAATGGATAATCATATTAACTATGTAGCATTTAATAATTGCAAATCGATAAAGCGATATCTACATGGAATAAGATGTCTCTGCAAGAATGTGAGCATTGTTGCACTGCAGGAACATTGGTTGTTACCACATGATCTGTCGCTATTAAGTGCAGTAGATACGGATTTCGCTGCTACTGGGACCTCAGCTGTGGATACCGCTTCGGGCATGCTAAGAGGACCACCTTGTGGATGGTGTGGATGAATGCACCTTATGGAGGTGTCGCCATACTATGGCGTAAAAGCATTTTTCAATCGGTTACCATTATCGAGTGTAGTGATCCGTGCCTAGATGCTATAAAAGCAAGGCTCAGTGATAAATACATAATAGTGTTTAGTGTGTATATGCCTATGGATTGCAATGAAAACCTACCAGAATTCACCCAGGGTTTAAGTAAAATAAATTCTATTACAGACGAACATACAGACACCGAAGCATTCTATATGCTTGGTGACATCAATGCACATCTTGGACAACTTTTTATAATGAATTAATGAGCTTTTGCATATATCAGAATTGGACATGTGTTGACTTAACTTTGTTTTTTTTTCTCTATTTTATTAAAGGGACTTTTTTCACTAGGGGAACATATCAGTCCCATCGCAACTCTTACATTAAATCCTATCTACATCGACTATACAATAAAAATAACATATTTGCAGCAGGTGATGTGGGCTGCGACAACAAACCGTTAAATATTATGTAAATTTAAGGCAAGTTTTATTACAAGTATGTTTCTTTTAGGAGCGTAGCGGACACATTCCATTAGTATGTGAAATAGATCCTCAACTTTGTTACATATTTCGCAATTTGGAGAATTTTTTTACGCATTAAATATGCGAAGGAGTTCAATGGGAGGTGACCGGAACGCATCCTGAAAGCCGTGATTAATCTTAACCTATTAACATTTAAATCTAGAAACCACGGTATACGAGGAGGTTCAGATTGTATACTTTTGTACCATATTCCTTTAAATTTAGACCTTTCGTCAAAATAAGTTTTCCATTTTTCATAACATTTATTTCTATATTTTTCAGAATATTCTGAATAATTAGGTATTAAATAGTTTCTTCAGTTCCTTCTGCTACCGTTTGTTTTGACAATCTGTCAACCTCCTCGTTACCTATTAAGCCTATATGCGCCGGAACCCATTGCAATACCAAAGAGCCACCTTCAGAAATAAGAGTTTATTCATTTTATTTAATATTCGTACGCTTCAAATAATCCGATTCTTCCAGTTAAACATTTATATATGTGTAGGAGTGCACTTTTTCTATCTGTAAATATAGCAACTCTTTTATGTTGCAAATTAGAGGTGTAGTTTATGGCTTTCAATATTGCATAGAGTTCCGCCGACATTATGGACAATTGGGGGTGTAATTTAAATATTTCGCAATATTTTGCGTATGGATCATAATGAGCTGCACCCAAACCATCTTTAGATTTGGAGCCATCAGTGTACACAACATAATATTGGAAATGTTTTTGATTTAACTCTACAACAACGTCTGCTCTTAAACTATTACATTCATAACACGATTTAGCTTCTTTTATATAGTCATTATTTTGTACAGTAGTTTTAATTACATTTTTTAAATTAACATACGACATCCAAAGTTTAAAGAGTACATGTCTATTGGATAAGAAGAATGAACTTGTTTTTTTTGCACTACACCATAGGACGAAGATAAGAGAGGTTTCTTTTTGTTATTCCAGAAAGTTCCAGTTATCAGAGTTTGAAAATCGTTCATTAATTTAACTATAGTACAGGAAAGTCTAGATCTAACTTTTAAACAAAATTTGTATGCGAGGTAATTTCTTCTAATAAATAACGGTGGTATATTAAGTAAGTTCACTCTCCATAACATGGATTGGGGTCCACTTGATGAAACCGCCCATAATTCTCAAAGCGATATTTTGAATTTTATCTAGCTTGGATGTGTGGGAAGATGTGGCGTTATCGTACAGGAAACAACCAATAATCAACTTCTTCTAACTAAGGATATATACAATTTACGTAAGTGTATAGGATGTAATCCCCATCAAGGTCCCGCAAGTACTTTGAACAAAGATATAAGTTTTTAAGACTTTTCTTAGGTTTTAGTTTATTCCATCTCAACTGCCGATCGAACCACATACCCAAGTATTTAATATTATCAATGATTTTTAATTCACTACCATTTACTAGTAGACTAATTTGGTCTTGATTTGTCGAACGTTTTCTAGAGAACAGGCACAGTTTTGTCTTGTGTACTGACAGCTCCAAACCCAACCGTTCCAGTATTAACATAAAAGCATAACGTAAAGATCGTTTGATTTTAACAATATTATCTCCTATATTATTGCTAACTGAAAAAAGAACGAAATCATCAGCATATTGACTTAAATAGACATCACTGATACTACAGCATAAGTCTGTCGTTGTTACGTTGAAAAACAACGGCGATAAGGGATCACCCTGCGGGATTCCTTTACACACCCATCTTATATAAATATTCATTTCAGCGTTTAAATTAATGTAAAGGTGTCTGCCTATCTTTAAGATATTTACATAAATAACAACAAATCTTATTACCTGCATTAACTTCATTTAATTTAGATACGGCTGCTTCAACCAAAACATTATTGTAGGCACCTTTAATATCTATAAAACAAGTCAATGTGTGTTTTTTTCGCGCCCACCCAATGTATATTCTAGAGATTAAAGTAACTAATGCATCCATGGTAGAATGTGCTCTTCTAATTCCACTTGTATTCTGTGTTAATATTTTTTTAATTTCGACGTGCCATTCGAGGCGCTTTGTTATCATTGAATGAAATATTTTACATAGGCAAGAAATTAATGCTATTGGACGTAATTTACAATTAGAATCATTTGGTTTTGGTATGGGTATTATTTTATTGTATCATCTTTCCATTGATAAACAATTGCTGTATTGAATATGAGATTATATAAATTTAATAAATAATCCTTACCATTGGATGGTAAATTATAAAACATTGAATATGTTATGTTATCTTTTCCGGGAGCAGTATCTTTTGATTTTAAGCAGGCATCCAATTCTTGTCGAGTAAAATTACTATCAAGTTGTAAATTCGTAGTGTTTAGGGGCGGATGTAATGAAATAACAAAATCGGGTGTCAAAGAATCTAATAGATACCTCTTATCTGCGTCAGAGGTGTATGGGTGGTCATTTCTATTTCCCTTAATCCATCTCAATTTCTTCCTTATAGCCGCAGCAGAAGTCGATTCATTAATGCTATCACAAAAATTATGACAGCTTTGTGACTTAGCTTTACATATGAGACGGTGAGCTTCCGATATTTTTGATTTTAAGATGTTCAGATAAGAGTCATTAGGGGTTTTTCTAAATACCTTGAGGGCTAACCGTCTTTCTGCTAAAACTTTTGAAAGGGTAGGATCCCAATAAAGTTTGGCTGAAAATTACTGTGAGGATTACTGCTAATTTTTATGTTTGGAATATTATTATTTGCGGCAGTATTTATTTGATCGATAAAGTAGTCATAAAACTTTTTAATATTATTAGAATTATTTCGCTGCTGTGAAAATATATTTGAGAGTTCCTGTTTATAACTGATCCAGTCGGCTTTTCTATAATTTTTAATATTAGCACACTGAAAATTATCTAGGTATGTTAAAGATATTTTGATAATGTTGAGGTCACTATTTAAATTTTCATTTAAAACCGTCCATTTAAAATTCGTGGCAATGTCTGTGGGTAAAATGAGATATCAGGCGACGTTTCATGAACAACTCCGTCTCTAAGTCTTATACATGTAGGCCTATTATCATTAATTGATATAAATCCGTTTTCGAAAGAATTTTTAAAAACTTGACTTCCTCTACTGTCTACTTTAGTTAACCAATTTCTATGGTGCCCATTAAAATCGCCAAGTATCATAGTTTGGTCCAAAAATTTTGAAAAAACCTCTTCCCAGTCACTTAGTTGAGTATAACTAGATGGTGCACAGTAAATATCAATTATGTTTTTAATATACAATACAATGTACTTACAATTGAAAATTTGGATATGGATACTTTCAATGTTCGGATTAAGTAAATGAATGGTAGTTGAAAGTGCTCTGATGGATCTGTGACATATAACCGCAACCCCTCCATATGAGTCTGACATGTCTCTTCTAAATACTTTATAGCCACTTATACGAAGCTCTGTTTACGGCCCTAACCAGGTCTCACTAATAATTGCAATATGGATCCTTTCACGATTTAGTAATAGTTCAAAATCAAGTAATTTTGGCTTCAGACGTCTAGCATTCCATTGTAAGATATTGATGTTACAAATCTTATTATGATCCATTATCAAGTATATTTTTAAATTGTAAACAGTTTCTTCACCATATCATCATCCTTTATATATGTACAACAAAACTTAATCAATTCTTCAATCACAATCTTTACACTAAAACTAATTTTCTGTTCATAACACAATTCAGAAAAGATCATTTATTTTATTTTAAAATAAATTTTTGTAAAATTTCCAAATTTCTTCTGCTGATCTGTTTTTTATTTCTTTCTATTCTCGGTCGGGAAACACGATTCGTTTTTTTCAGTATGATCATCAGTTTCGATGTCGCTTTTCTTCTTCTTTTCCTTTATCTTATTTTTCTTTTGACACGGTTTAGTTGGATAGTGAAGAATAACCGAAGTAGTATCCTCATCACTGTTGTTATTTTCAGGAACTAACGGTAACGTGTAAGTTGTATTTGGTTGATTTTCATTTAATATAATATGGCTGTTTTCTGTCGAATTTATAGTAAGGTGTTCCTTTGGGTTATCCTTCTGCACTGATTCCTTAGATATCATATTAGTAAATTTTGAAGATTTTTGAATATAACTTGATAATGCTTGCTTGTAAGTCTAATTGTTTTCGATCATTATATGTCTAATATTGTTTCTTTTAACTATATAGGGAATTGCTTGTTGATAGCCCAATGTGATCCCTTACAGTTAATACAGGTGAAAGTTTCTGTCTCACAGTTTTGGACCCTCCGCACTTAGGACATTTTTTTTTGTTGGAAAAAGCGTTAGAAATGGGCGAATTTCCAGCAAATAGGACACTGTGATACTGGAAAAACGTATGGTTCCACCTAGACCCGACATCCATATCCTATAACATGGGACTTCTAAAACTCCAACGAACTGCAGTACTTTCTGTCCACGTTTTAATCTAGGAACTAAACTAATTTCGTATTCAGATTCAAAAGATTCTATAATCTCTTTTTCTCCAACTTCTAAGTCTATGTCCTTAACAATGCCATAATATGTCACATTTATTTGTGATGTGTATTGACATTTGATGTCAAAATCCGCTAATTTTTGACAGTTCAAGAGTTTGTCGGCGTGTATTTTGTTCTTTAATGCTATAGCATTATTTTTATATGTATATAAATAAAATATAAAAATGTATATATATATATATATATCAGCAGCTTTCAAAAGCCAAACCAAATTGTTCAGGTAGAATTTGTTTTGAAAACAAAGAAACTTCATAATAGTCATCTCTTACGTTTTCGAGCATTTCTATTTCACTCTCATTACTGGTTTTAGAAAAGCTACGATGTAATCTTTTTTTTTTTCTCATTACCGTCATAAATCCGTCCATATCATCGTCTTCCTCATTCTCTTAACTACCATCCGATTCTTGTCGTACGCGCTTTTGAGGAATTCTCAATGATTTTTCTATAACATTATTCCTCGAGTTGATGGGTATTGGTTCATTTTGCGGGGCAATAATTTCTTCTTCGCCTATACTGGTCACACAATTAAGTAATTAGTTCCAACTAAACTATCCATTTTCAATCAAAATGAAATACATGGGGTAGTTATAAATTAGTTGCTGCGACGTGTCCGGTAGTTTATAGTTATATATTGTACACGAGTGGTCGACTCCGCAGTCCGCGCGCAACTGGACTTAGATATGTTAAGGTCATGGACTCTGAAACTTTCACATTTGTCAGTGAAGCCTATGGAAATGTGAGATAGCTTGATTACTGCTTAGTTATGGGTGGAGCACTTCCAACCATTAAGCGTTTATGAATTGATTAGGATGTACAGTGGTCTGACCGTCTCCCACTTTTTGTTGAGTGTGACTCAGGAAGAATTAGCCGACAGTCTCTACCTGAGCTGCTGAGCAGAATGTCCCATCCCTGGCGAGTGGTGCTTAGGGAAAACTTTCTAAAGAACAAATAGAAAATCATCACATTATATTTTGTAACTCAAAACTTTTCCTATCGAGCTTTCTCGCTGCATGTGATAGGGTCTGCTCTAACAAGAACCATAGAAATTTAATAGACATTATGTACCTGAGGTTTGTCACAGTCCTTTTAAGCGCTGCACGTGTTACAAGTAAGAATGGTAAGCCTCGTAGGAGGGGCGGCTACATAGCTGGTTGGAACAAAGACGTAGCCTTTTTCCACAGACGGGCCAGGTTAAAGTTTCTAGCCTGGGTTGAAGCTGGTAAGCCAGCGTGTGGCGATGCTTATTTAGATATGTGTGAGAGTAGAAAAGTTTTTAAGCAAAAACTCAAATGGTGTCAAGATATGCAAGATCAATTTTTTTTTGTATAAAACGTTTTTTGTTGGATTTTTGTTCAACCATTCATAGTAATATAATATCAAATATTATTTATTTACCAGTCCACAAATATAAATCACAGTTTACAATATGTTGCATGCAATCCATAAAAATTACATATTTAGGCGTACATTATAATATTATGCTAAAATAGTAGTGAGTAAGTTGATCCATGAAAGATTGAGACAGTGAACTCCAAACTAGGCAGAGTCTGTATCTTGGTGGTCCGTATTAAATTTCATACACATTTTTTGTAGTAGAATTTGGCACGCTTGCGTACCAAAAAGCAAACTTATAAAATTAATGTTAGCTAACTAATAAATTAGAATAAGTTAAATATAATAATTAATTATTTATAAACAACAAAAAAAATTTAACATAAAATAAATAAGGTAATTAGGAAAAAAAATATACCTGTATATTATGTCAAGGAATATAGTTCACGTATTTGGATATCGATACAAGAAAGGAAATAGTTATCATTTTTGACAATATGTCATTTGATAAGTTAGATTAGATTCACTATCAATAAATCAGATAGAAGTTTCACTTTCATTACCATTTCATAAAATTTCATTCATTGAACCATTTCATTAAATTGATCAAAGTAGAATAATGATGATAATTAAAAACATAAAAAAATAAAAAAAAATAAAAATATAAGATTAATGTCAAAGAAGTAATAATTAAAATAAGATCAAATCCATGAAATAAAAGCACATGTCAATTGATACACACATTAATTTCATTAGATTATACACCGAATTACCTATAATCCAGAATTTAGTTTCATAAAATAACTTCATCTTAGTCAATATTAAAAGAGAAAAAATAATAAAAAATTGACGGGGGTATAAGAGTGTGTGGGTGTGTGTTTTGAGTGTGGGTGTGTGTGTGTGTGTGTATGTTTTGTGAGTGTGCGTGTGCGTGTGTGTTTTGTGTGTGTATGTGTGATTATCATAATTGTTGCTGTATCAGTGTCACCGCTCTAACATAAGAAGGACTTACAAAAACCAAGACGCGCGAGCACACAACAAGTTTATTTAACAAACAATTTCATAAATTAATGTAATTGTAATTAATTGTATAACAATGTGTTAAGATTAGAGTAAGTAACAATTAAGTATTATGAGGATGTATTTTTATTTAATGTGCGTATAACTTAACAAATTCTATGGATGTAAGTCTGAAAATAAATGATTACTTTTATTAATAAAAACACGGTAAGACTTGTGAAAATAAATCTGAACGGAATGTATTTCCTTAAGATGCGTTTTTGTACTTTCATCGACCACAATAATCATTGCCCTCCATGAATTTTTTCTTTAGAATTTCTTATAATCTACACTAATATTTACAACAACTTAGAGAAACTAATAATTAAACAAATAATTATAAGTATACCTCTTTCAACAATATACCTCCTAGTACCTGGGAGAAGAAGAATTGCTCGGAGTTTTAATAGTGCGAGAAAAACCAAAATTATAAAAGAAAAGAAACAAAAAGAATTTAAAAAATCGTATGCCCGGGATTCGAACCCGAGACCAATTATTCAACACCTCAAAAAGCCAAACGCCAATTTAACTACGTAACGCGTATCTGACATTATTAGGCGAAATTACTCATATCTTATTAGTATTAGGTCCTGACATATGAAATTGGCGTTTTGTCGTACTGGCCACTTTGATCTCAAATATATCTTCTTATACAAAGTGGTCTATCGGTTTACAAAATGGAAAACTTGAAATATCGTATTATTTTCGAGTACAAGTTCCACCGTGGCACCAGTGCTGCAGAAACGGCTCCAAGGATTAATGATGTGTATGGCGGCGGTGTGGCAAAACAAAACACAGTGCGTTTTTGGTTCCAACGTTTTCGTTCTGGAAATTTCGACCTGCAGAACAAGCCCCGGTGGTGGACGGCCGAAGACCAAAGTTGATAATGAAGAATTGAAGGCTATTGTGGAAGCGGATCCATCGCAAACTACGTCCGAGTTAGCTGCAGGCTGCGGTGTTAGTGATAAAAATGTTTTAATCCACTTGAGGCAAATTGGGAAGGTGAAAAATCTTGAAAGGTGGGTACCTCATGAATTGAGTGCAGCAAACCGACAAACGCGCGGCGACTGCTGCGTTGCGTGCCGGCAACCGTCAACCGGCACAATAATGAAGGGAATTTTAAATCGAATCATTACCTGTGACGAAAAGTGGATCCTGTACGATAATCGGAAACGCTCATCGCAATGGCTGAACCCCGGCGAACCAGCCAAAGCCTGACCCAAGCGAAAATTGACTCAAAAAAAGTTACTTGCGAGCGTTTGGTGGACTAGTGCCGGTGTCGTTCACTACAGCATTCTTAAATCTGGCCAGATGATTACGGGAGATGTCTATTGCCAGCAACTGCAAACCATGATGGAAAAGCTAGCTGCTAAACAACCAAGGTTGGTCATTCGCTCTAGGCCACTGCTTCAGGACAACGCTAAACCACACACTGCACAACAGACAGCTACTAAATTAGAGAAGCTTCAGTTAAAATGTCTAAGACATTCACCGTACTCCTCGGACCTTGCTCCAACAGATTACGATTTTTTTAGAAATTTGGATAACTTCTTGCACGGGAAAAAATTCAACTCGGATGGGGCAGTCCAAAGCACCTTCAAAGATTTTATTGATTCCTGTCCGAATGGTTTTTTTTAGTAAAGGAATCAATGAACTATCTATGAGATGGCAAAAGTGTATAGATAGCAATGGTATATACTTTGATTAAATAAATACATTATGTTTTTTATGACATTATGATTGACTTTATGTTCCTCCTTTACCAAACGACAATTTCATATGTAATGACCTAAATTGCACGGCGAAAAAAAAAATGACAAACTAAGATGCTTATGTCATCGGAGCAAATGTCAAATCGAAGGTAAAATAACTTTGAACGGACTTTCAACAATAAATTCAAAAGATTTTTGAGCGGCCGGAAAGTGGAAAAAAATGACATATGAAGCAAGAGGCCTAAGCCGGTACTGTCGGATCCCATATATATGAAAGAAAAGGAATGACAGGTCGCCATTAGGCGATGTCTCATTCGACTCGTCCGAATTATTTATCATTGATATAAATTAATCCTAACAAATATCTTATTCCAATTGATAAATAACAACGACAAAACTTTTATTATGTATTACGTAACTGTAATTCATTTTCTCATTTTTTTCATAAATAATACACTCATAACTACTAGAATATTCATTTTAATGGTTATAATTTTAATTTTTTTTTTTTTTATCAAGAACATTTTATTTTGAAAACAAAAGTTACAAATATGATCAAAATTAACACATATTTTTTTGCTGTACTAAAATATATTCATTCGTCTCAAAAAACTGTTTTTTTAAGAAGCCTATTATTATAATAAATTTATAATGTCATTGGCGATAGTTTTTGGAAAAATTGTATTATGTTAGTTTTATTCAAATTTTTATATATAAATATTTTTAAATTATTGTTAGTTATCCATTCTACAATTAACTTCAATTAATATATCCAATAAGTATTAGATATATTTAATACACGTCTATGACCCAGGAACACCGAAAACTTTTTGTTCCATCCATCTTGAGCACCAGCGCGCTAAACATTGAGCCACAGAGGTCGTCCAATATTTTTTTCTGTATAGTTATATTATTCTTCTGTATACTGTATATAGATACGACGACGTGGAGGACGGCGCTCACTACCGACGCAACCTACCGGCCGCCAACAGAGTGTACGGCGCCCCGCTGTCACTCAATTCCGCTATTTTTTGCATCCTAGAGGGATTCAACAAGGTTTTAAGCTGGGAAAATCCAAAGGTATATAGACTATTATTACTAAGCAACATTAAGACTCCGCACAGAAGTCGCGCGGCTTAGTGTGAATGTTGTAAAACGACGCCTTTGTGCTTAATGATAAGCTGTGTGTGGTTTTAAGACGCACAGTTCTCAACCATGCGTTTTCCGCTGTGTCTAAACAGTACCTTAGTTACGTAGTGACTATTTATTAATCTGTGACCTGAAGGCGCGTTTATAGATGACCGCGCGTCGTGACTCGATTTCTTCGATTAGGTATTTTCCGAAAAGCAGTAGCAAAAATATGTAAACCATACAATTTTGGAGAAAAACCAATTTGAAATATCGCAAAAAATATTTAAGTGACAGCCCTCAGAGGTCATTGCATCAAGCTTATAATCAGGTGATTGTATACGTGGACTAGTTTAAATCCTTTGTGTCGATTGGTCAGTGGCATTCCTTTGAGTTATTTCATTGGTCCGTCGGGATGCGTTTACGCATGCCGCATGTCTAATGAAGGCTTTGATAAAAAAAAAACAGATGAGCTCTAGCTCCTCCCACAAATTTGTAGAAATTAATTCTTTAATGAAGTGGTTCCGATTACATTATTTTCAGTCAAGATGATATTGATTTTATCCTGTAGTTTTTATTCATAACACTTAAATCTTGAACCAATCATATGAAATTTTATTATCATTTTGAAAGTAAAAATTATTTATTAAACTAAAGAAACATTATCACATGGGATTTTTTCAAAAAGTTTGTCCGTGACGAAATAGGAGTTCCTATTTATTATATACTTTTTAATTTACCTTATTATAGTTAATATCATAGGAAATATATACTATTATGTTAAAAATATATATATAATGTTTTAAATATTATGATAATCATGATAATCTTAAATTTTTAAGTAATACTAGAGAGTGGATCGCTCCAATTCGTCACTTATACGTAATGCAATAAAACAAATATAAAAAGTAAATTATTCAAGACAAAGGCTTTTTGTGAAGATTTTAAATGAAAATAAACTATGAAAAGACTAAACGTAATGCAAAATGTTTATTATAATTCAAAAGTTATACAGCATGAATGATCCTAATCGTCACTATTGGACCATCTGTATGATGCTTGTCAACATCTGTTATTGTATCCAAAATAAAAAGAAATTGACAATATCACATATTACAATAAATTATTATAAAATCAAAAACAGTCTTCTAACATTAATATGTTTTCATTAAATCTAAATAAATCAGACAAACATAACTGGACGGTAACGCTCGTGGAACGTAGCGTGACTAACTAGCGGAACTAATAAGGCTGAGTACATATTTCAAAGTTTAAGAATCGTTTTTAAATATTTTTAATCAAAATGAAAAATGTACCCACCAATACACTAACTTAAGCATTTTAAGTAAGATTAAGCTGTATTTGGTTCAAAATATAAAACAAAACACTTTATAATGACTAGACAAATTACTAAAGATATATTTTTTTAAATCTACGTAATAAGTAAGTAATTTAAATCTAAGTATCGCAATGTTAAATGTCATCAAAATGTTAAATGTCAAAATTAATCAAAATTAGGTACTACGTAATTAGGTGATTACATTTTAAGCAAATGTAATTAAATATATTAGACAAATTATATCAAAAATATTTTTTTAATCTACGTATTAAGTAAGTAATTTAAATCTAAGTATCACAATTTTAAATGTCAAAATAAATTGAAATTAGGCACCGAAACATTTCAAACAAATATAATCAAAAGATTGCTCTCTACTACTACATGCCATACAATTCAACTCTTTGCCATGCACTTGGCCATAGGAGCATGTACAGGAAACTTCTTCTTGCACCTATTACATTCTATCTGTCTTTTAACAACTGTTCTGATAGCTTTATTTTCGTTGCGAGTAGCATATTTTGTTTTTTTTACATTCGTAGAGGGTCTTAATAATAATGTATGTTTATCGAGACGGCTTTCATTTTGATCAGATTGAGATAATTTTATGATTTTTGATGGTGTTACATGACCTAAATCGTTAATATTACAACACATATTTTTTGATGTACTCGATAACATACATTGAAGATTATAATTTATAGAATCACTAATTATATCACTTTCGAAAGGCTGTAAATGAAAGTCGTCCAGAGGGAATAACATAGAAGGAGTATCATCAGTATCTAAGTCCATTATTTGTACTGTAATTGACTTACTTATAGGCTCTTGTTTAATTACAATCAAAGGGGTATCTGGTGCATCATAAAGACATTCTTTACCGTTTGTTTCTCCATCGTCTTCACATTCGTCCTCTTCCATTTCATTTTCTCTGTTATCTATAATTACTTCTCTATCGTGGCACAATATTTCTGTAGCTTCCTCGTCTACTTTTTCTTCATTACTATCACTTTTTCTATTGACCCCATTTTTTGTTTTATTCTGATCGTTCAAGAAAGTGTGATTTTTAGGAGAATAACAGCTGCACAAGCCTCTAAATTCGCCACAAAAACAACTTATTTGCCTATATTGTATTTGATTTTGCTGCTGAGATATAATTTGATGTAGTTGTAGTGTCCCAGGAATCCCAGGATATTGTCCCATGATCAAACTGATCCCAGATAAAGTTTTACTTTTATATTTTTTAGTGATAATATGTATATCTCTATTCTCTATTGCTGTTAAAATGTAATCGCGGACCTAACACTCTGTTATTAAAAAAATTGTTTTCATTTATTTACTAATAACTGAATGATAATTTTTCAAATTGCAAATTTTGTTAGTGAACCCTAAAAAATATTCTTAATAACTTCAATAGTTGCGCCTTTTTGTTTCATTTTTAGACTTTTTAGTTTCTTTCGGTCCCTTTACTGAGTTAGACGATATTCGCTATTTGCACGAAAATTTTCTGTCTCTGTATCTCTCTATCTGTAAACCATGTCACGTCACCAGTATAGCAATAACGAGTTTTACGATATGATTTTTTGTGTTGGTGCTGCTCGCAGTAACAGTATCAATGAAGCTCGTGAAATTTAGCGGCACAGATTCATCGAGGGAAGGCCACCAGTTGAACAGGGACACTAGCTGCCGTATGGCATGTTCAGGAACTTGTGTCTTCGAATTCAGGGTACTGCTTCTTTCCACGCAGCGAAGGCCGTCCGTCCACGACACATGTGCACTTGGAGGAACTAATTTTGCGATATTTTGAAGACACTCCAAGGACCAGCACGCGACGAGCAGGTGCCGTTTTTAATGTCAATCACATGGTACATGGCACTGCGTGACGACGAGCAACATCCATTTTTGACCATAAGTGAAATAATTGGGATACTTACCTACCTACTTAAGTGTGTAACAGTGAGGACTAAGTCTGTGATATTTTACTACTTTTCCGTTTACCGACTATTATGTGACATAATCGGGATAAGTACCTACCTACTTTATGTGTGTAAGAGTGACGACCTTAGCTGTGATATTTTACTACGTTTCGACTAATAAGTAAGTGAAATATTATTATTTTAATTTCAATTATTGCTATCGATAATTACCTACTTAAGTGTTGGAGAGTGACGACAACGTCTGTGACATTTTACTACGTTTCCGTTTACCGAATATTAGTAAAAATAATAAGTAAGTGAAATAATGGGTATAATAATCTACTTATTTTGTCTGTGTAAGAGTGACGACGTCTGAATAATCGAACAATTCGATATATTTAAAAAATATTTTACAACAACTATTAATAAATTGCTACACAACAAGCAGTTCGGTTTGACTAAAGGTCGATCTACGACTGATTCGAGGCCTTCTTAGTAGTATATATGAAGCCTGGACGGGATCGCAGGATGCACTAGGTATATTTTGCGATCTTTATATGGCTTTTGATTGTGTAGAGCATGCCACGTTGATCAGAAAACTAGACCACTACGGCGTAAGGGACACAATTTTAACAAGCGGTTAAAAATTTTCTAGCTCTTACTAGCAAAACGAAAATATGATTGAAATTTGTAATGTCTAAGGTAAGTCGTGTAATATGACGTCACGTTTCACCTTGGACCTATCTATCTAATTTACTACTTGAAACGTTCATACCTTCATTATTTTCAATGATACATTATTTATATCCATAAACTCATTTAACTGTTACGGTTTATGAAACACAATAGATTTATTTTAAAAATAAAGAAAATATATTAATGTATGCCAAATACCATTTTTGAAATTTTTGCTCTACTTTTCAGGCATTGAACGTGTATTGTGACAACTTCTTGAAGGTTATGAGAGGAACCGCACAGGACATTTACTGGAGGGATAACTTCCTCAGTCCCATGGAGGACGAATACAAGGCCATGTCTGCCGACAGTAAGTCGAGTCTATGCCCGACTATTCATAATAGGGATGTTGCCTAGTATCGAATATCACATTTTTACCAATTAAATTATAAAATTGTTGAATAGAGATACATAAATCTAAGAGTAAATGTAGTTTCGGTCGAGGCTATTAAAATTATTATATATTATAAAAAACGTTGCCCATCTCTTTCTCCCAAAACGATTTGTTTAATGACAAATGTATGGCGGTAGGTCATCATGACGTCTAGGCCGATATACACCACTCATCTTAATGTTTGTATCTTAGCTGTTACATTTTAAGATTTACAAAAATAGGTTTTATATTGTTGTCTAACATTAAATAGACGAAAAATATTTTTTTAGTCAACATGCCTATTGACTGCGAAAGCTATTGAATCCAATCCGAAATTTGTAAATAGCTCCGCTGTACAATGGACGCGACATTAGTATCAAAAGGGGTTCATGTATTTTATGGATGTTACGTTAAGAATTTTTTATTTTTTTTTAGAATCCGGGAGCTACTTTATAATGACAATCAGTCTAATGCAGTCGTTTAGTCAAGATCAGAGAGACTATCGAGAGCTGATGATCACTCTTGGCCTTTACTACCAAATCCGAGACGAGTATACGAACCTCGTTAAAGTAGAGGTAAATATTAAGCACTGTCTTCTTCCAACTGACACCTACTTAATAACAGTCAAATACTACCTGTACTCACGATGAATATGTAAAGCAATATTATCTTCATAGTTATAGTGTTTAAATAATTACAAAAATGAGGCATTGTTAGAATAAAAAATATATATCCCTAGGTTATATTATTAAAAAATACGTGACATTACAAAGTACCTAATGTTTTTAGGCGCTAGAGGAAAAATCACGTCATCAAGAGTTTAAGGTAAACCAAAAGTATTTTTGTCTCGTATTACTTTTTTGTTTTCCCAGAGTCTTTGGGCTGCTATTTTAAATTCAAGTTATAAATAAAAATATTCAACATACTTAATAATATACAATAGTATAAACATGTAGTATGCATCACGTCAATCTCGTCCCATGCTAAGTTAAATTAAAAAAGTTTAGGTTATCTACCTAAATTTTACGTAAGAAATTTTCCATGTTCTGTGTTCCGACTGCCTGTTTTACTAATACCATCATCTGGTAGCTGTTATAATAATTATTTATATCACTAAAGGATTTGCACAACTTAATGCAATGCGAAGACATCACAGAAGGCAGGTTTTCATGGGCCATGATTCACGCACTGAAAACTAGCGAAGGACCAACCATACGAAGTATCCTTTTTACCCGACTACTTTCTGCTATGTAGCTTATGAATATTATCTTTCCACCGCTGCTACAGTTTGCAGCCCAGGGATTTCTTACTAGGCCACGTTTGCAGCTTAAATAAAGTAGTTAAGTATAGACAATAGACAAAAGAATAAGACTTTATTTGAATTAGAAAATAGAAACACTAGAATAAACAATAGGAACATCGAAACAAACAGGACTGCCACTTTTACTTTTTAGTATTAAAATTTCAATTAGAAAAAATGATACATGCTTACTCTGTCTACTCATAGTAGGTAGGTTGGTACGAGGGTGAATTGAAATGTTCACGACATGAATATGATAACAAAACCAGAAGATTTTGGAATAGTTTTTATTTTTCGAAAATCTTATCTAAAATTTTTATCTAAAAAAAACATTTAAGTGGATCGTAATCACCACTTTCTCCAATGCACTTCTTCCATCTGGTTTCTAAAGCCCTTATACCAGTTTAAACAAATGCCTCATCTTGGCCCTCAATTAAATAGGCAAACGTCGGTTTTAATCTCTTAGTTTGATGAAAATTTCTGTCCACTTAAATGTTTTTTTTAGATTGGGGAAGAGTTGGAATTCAGATGGTGCCAAATCAGGTGAATAAGCGGGGTGTAGAAGTAATTCAAACCCACAATTATGGATTTCAGCCATCGTTTTGCGGGATGTACTTTTTTGGTTAACATTCCTGGGCGTGTTTTCTTAATTTCATTACGCAACTGACGTAAATGCAAGCAGTATTAAGTAGAGCTTATGTTGGTTCCTTTCGGTAGATTATCGACCATAATGACTCCCTTCGAATCCCAGAATACTGATACCTTACAAACATAATCACTTTAGCTTTCTTCGAAGACGGTAAGCCTGGTCTCCTCCATTCTTTTAATTGTTATTTTGACTCAGGTGTATTGTAATGAAACTAAGTTTCATCAGTAGTAACAAATCTCTCTAAAAAGTATTGTAGATCGGCTTCACACAACTCCAAACAATCGCGCGAAATCGTAAAGCGCGATGTTCGATCTTCTCTATTTTAAAAAATCACTTCAGTTAACGCTCAATAAAAAACTGTAAACACTTAAAGCCCCCACAGACGAGAGGCTGATCGTTTCAGTTAGAAGTGACGTCATTTCGGCCTGAACAGATTCGAGCATATACACAGAAAAAATCGCATCCAACTGAACTGACGTCAGTTTGGCCCTTAGATTAATGACGCCTAGATCGATAGTCTTCAATCAAATGCATCGTACAAAGTGAATCATGCAACAGATAGATGTAGTTGTAAGCATTATATACTTACATTCGCCGACACGCATACAAACAAAACTTTAATGTTGTGGAGTGTGTACAATTTTAAGAGACAATTTCCCTGAAAGTGGCAAAATGTTGCTCTTAAAATTGGAATGATTGTATTTGTTTTTCTTAATATCGTGTGATACAAAAACATAACTTATATTTCATATTAAGACATCTTAACATGATTTGTGAACATTATTTATATTAAACTGGTATTAAGGATTATAATATTAATACTGGAAATACTTTAAATTGATAGTTAAAAAAATCAGAAAACTTATAAAAAACTTTGTCTTAGTTGCAACTATTAGTTAGCCATGAAAATTTTAAATTAAATTTCTTATTACTAGTAACATTTTCACACTTCAGTTCAGAATAGGGCAGCAAGATGGCGACATAATATGATTTTATTTAAAAATGTTTTAATTATTTTCCTTAATACAAGTCAAGTTTTAGCACTTACATATGAAATGTTATGTCCGAAGCTTTTTTATTATTTTCCGATGCATTCTGACACCAAATAACGAGATAAACCGTCATAATGTATGCACAGTCGGAGATGTATGCACTAGCGCTTGACCTTGCCAACTGACGGGTCATTCAAACAAACTGAGTCGATATGGCTTGATTTACTTTTCAAGCGCGTATCCGGTTTCTAGGCGTTTTAATCTCGGACTGAACGGATTCGAGCACATACGCGGAAAATCTCACCTGGTTTGACGCGAGCTTCGGTTGCGTTTTCGACATGCTCTTGGTTAGGTTAGGCTTTTATTTTATTTATTAATTGTATTTTGCTGCAACTGTAGTCACGCTATTGACGAAACCGAATTATTGTATCATACATTTTTCCAGTAATATGTTATAGAAATAATTTCTCTTTGTTTTATAGTAATAGTCTTTAGATTTTGTCAACCATAGTGGCCCTAAAATTTAATTACTTCAATGAACTCTAATAAATATTCTTAGGACTACCTAGCCATTTTTAGGGTTCCGTACCCAAAAAACGGGACCCTATTACTGTGACTTTGCTGTTCGTCCGTCTGTTACCAGGCTGTATCTTAACCTTCTTGTACCGTAATAGCTCGACAGTTGAAATTTTCACAAATGATGTAGGTATTTATTTATATTGCTGTTATAACAACAAATACTAAAAACAGAATAAAATAATTTGAGGCTCCCATACAATAAACGTGATTATTTGCGTTCTATACGGAACCCTTCTTGCCGACTCGCATTTGGCCAGTTTTATTTTACCCTCGAATTTTATTATCGTTTAGTTTTATTTTTTACAGCAATTTAGTTGGCAACTTAATTGTTTTACAAAATATTACTACTAAATTTAGTATTTTATTTAATCTGTAGTAGGAATTTTGTTGTTGTTAGTAGTTTTGTAGAAAATAACCAGACAGTAATCATAATATGCAAAATGGCCTGCTGCTATGTGCTATTATGTGATACCTTATAATAATAGGACATAGTAGCACGCGTCCGTAAGTCGCTTAAAACTACCCTTTAATTTTTATACACGTAATATTTCCTAGTACATTTTTCATTTAACGGTGAAATTGTCATATTTTCAATATATAAACTGAAAATGCAGTGGTTTTTGGGTGCTTAGAGGATTCCTAAGTTTAGTAGCCATTTATAGTTTTCGGTACTCTTTAAGTAGTTTTTAGTAGAAATCGAAGCGAGTTTAGTAGTTTCGCAAAAACAGAGTTGGCAATACTGGAACGAATCGCTTCAGTCCATCCGGTCGACTGATGGATGCGATGCGATTTTGCATCCGTTCAGACTTAACTAAAGGAAAACTGGACCGTATATGGGGTATATATATATATTTTATATATATTTTAACCAAAAGTAACTCTAAAATAAAACTTCACACAATGAAAATAAAATAGTTACTGAATATAATAAAGACAGAAAGAAATAAAAAAAATTAATTATGTCTATATGAGGCCGCGAACTTTTAATCCAAGCATCTCAAACCAAACGAAAAACTACGCCTCCTCGTGTAATTACACAGTGTCACGCACACACATGTAACGAGATTACGCCGTACAAGTTAAGGCGAGCTGTCGCGGTGTGTGGTTTTTTATGTATGTATTGTGTAACTACACGCACACTACAAACACTCAAAACCGGTTTTTGTTTGACAAAGCTCTGTCTTCATTTTTTTGGCTGAGGGTACTATAACTAGCGTATAAAATTATTACACTTGGTTGACACAATGAAACGCTTCTCGTTTGGGTCAATTCACACCGAAAGGGAACGATACTTGACGCGGCGCTGCTTTTTTAAGATAGCTATTCAAAATTGAACTTTATTTACTGCACAAAAGATATAACTTTCATATGACATCATTCATATTACATAGTACATGCGCTGTGCAACTTGACATTCTAACTGTCAGAAATGCGTCACGCTCTTCGTGCGTGAAACGTAGCATCGTATTTACCAAACATCTTATTAATAATGTTATTGAAAATATATTATACTTTTAGATCAAATAAATCCTTAAAAACTAATCAGGTATTTTAGTGCAGCGCACCACCGATGTCAAAATTAAGCAGCACTGCCTTTCCCTTTTGGAAAAGGTTGGGAGCTTGGAATACACGCGAGAGACTCTACAGAACCTGGACACTAAATTAAGAGACCAGGTATGACTGTATAAGCAGCACTGCCCTACACCGTTGGAAAAGTTTGGTAGCTTGGACTACACACGGCAGACTCTACAGCACCTGGATGCTGACTTGAGAGACCAGGTATGACTGTATTAGCAGCACTGCTCTACCCTGTTGGAAAAATTTGGGAGCTTGGGCTACATGCGGCAGACTCTACAGCACCTGGATGATGACTTGAGAGCTCAGGTATAGGTATATCATATCCGTTTAATTACCCGACTACGGCGAAGCTAAAAGGAAGGATAATGATTTTTGTTTTAATCTATTACTTATTATTATGTTATATATATAACCTTATTTTAGTACATGCCCAGTTCGTTAATTTAATAAATTTGGACCCTTTTATAGGAACTGGTAGGATTTTTTAGTTTTGTCACCTACCTGTACGTATCATTTTTCAATAATTAATATAAGCAGGAACGCTATTTTGTAGTATTACTGGCAATTTATGGTTATTATGTGCCAATAGCTAGATAAAATACAATTAATTTACAAAATCTATGGTAACAATATAATATTTTGACGATGTTATAAACAATATTTCTGAAAAAATATTTTTTACGCATTGTTTTAAATAAATATACTCAAATATAGTACTTAAATGCAATTTTCGGAAAAATAATTGTGGCTACGAATTGGAGGTCAAATGCTTAAAATATTTAATTAAAATATTTTAATACTCTTAACTTATAAGGATATAATATTATATGTATTAAAATATTTGCATTTAAGTAGCATACGAATGCGTGTCCTGTTTGCATAGCTTCTGATTGTAGTTAGCAGCTCAAAATAAGTAACAAATGTACATGTTTGTTCTAAAACGTTTTTATTTGTTTTAATAATGTAAGTAGTAACTTAGTTACATGTTAATCATGTTTATTGATTATCAAAATGATCTTTTCCAGATACGACACTTAGGTGGAAATCCGGCTTTGATATCGTTCTTGGATGAGCTCTACAATTGGAGAAACCATTGATTTGTTTACCGTGTGTTTGTTTACCGGGATTTGTTTATCTTGTACGATCCTAGCCTTTCTAATAAAATGTTTTGTTATCTCCAGATTAATTTTTTTCTCAATTTTTTTCTTTATGAGGTTCACAAAACCAGCCAAACAATTATAATTATAACAATTTGTGATTACTTGCTTCAAATATAAACAAATGTGTGTGACTACTGACTTTCTACATTTGGCATATATCATATCATATTTTTAACAGCCTCCGAGGTCTAGTGGTTAGAGCTTGGCTCTCGACTAGGAGGTCGTGGGTTCGATTCCCGCATTGGAACAACAAAAAAATGTTGTTTTCAAGTTTGTTTAGGACAATGCAGGCTGATCAGACCTGATCGTCTGACTAGAAAGATGATCTATGCGTCGAATGGGCATGTAAAAAGTCGGACCTGCACCTGATCTTTCGACTGTCATGTCGGTTATCCGTCCCACTGGATTATGAGAGTAAAGGAAGAGAGAGTGCTCTTGTGTGCTGCGCACACACTTGGGCACTATAAAATTACTCCTTCGTAACTGGCTTGGTTTCTGAAACCGGTCACCGTCAACGAAAGGTGTGGGGAGTTATTTTTATTTTATTTTATTTTGTTAGGAATACCAACAGCTATCAGTAATAACAATTTGAAACTATTCCTAATCATTAGAAATCCAATAACAGGTCCTCACATATAGAAACTGAACAGGCTAACAGAAGTTAATCAGTGTACACTAATACCTACACGCTACTTTGATACAGATTATAAATTATAAGGAAAGAAACAGTCACAAGTGTACAATCAACTATCAAGTGGTTAGCTTATATGTAGCAATAGTACATATAAAATAAAAGTTATAAAACTTATTTAGAGCCTTTTAAAATTTGAAGTACCTAGATAAAGTACAAAGATAAAGACGGTGAAAATCACTAAGTTGCAGACTGTGGATCTTCCACTTAGAAACCCATGTTGAAAGGAACTATATTATATATTATACGCTAAAGAACTTTAGCTACTATATATACAACACAACTTTGAGATGGGTTTATAATTTGTAACATCGGTTTAGGCCCCTTTTTATAATAATATTATAGTAATACATAAAGCACTATGTAGGGTGTCAATTGGCATCAGGGGGTCGAGACATTCTATTACCATGACTAACTATGTCATTTCAAATGACTATGTCTAGTATTCTACCTTGGGAGTTTAAAACACCATAGTGTTGGGCGAGACCGTGCATGTGTAGCTCGTCAATAAGTAAAATTTCATTTGAAGACTGATAGTCAGATGGGCTATAGCATAAATCGTTATTTATATGCGAACTAATTTTACTCATGTGAAAGTCGTCGACTATTTAGTATTTATTAAGAGGATTTTGCAAAAAGATGTCATTAACCTTAACTAGTTACTTATTTGTTGTGAGAAAGAATTATCTAATTTTTGTGACCACAAGTATAAATCACATAAATGTAATTTAACCGAAGTCTGCTTACCTGAGTTAATTATCAATGTTACCCACAGATCTTCGGCGGACGAGTGGAAGTTTGGTTGCAACTTAACTAGTAGATCTTTATGAGTTGCTATAAGTACACCGCCACTATACTTCTGCTGTGTGGAAGAGTAGTCCCGATCGCTGCGCCAAATAACATAGCGATTGTCAAAAATCTAGCTATCAGTGATCCCGTCCAGCAACCAAGACTTCGTCAAAAATACAACATCTTCGTTAGCCGTACAAACATTGCGCTTGAGTATGTCCATTTAAGTTCGCAATCCCCTTAAATTTATTACAAGTTACATAATTAGTGGTGAATTTTTATCCGTGATTAAAAGTAGAATAGTTGTAAGATACAGAATAATAACAGACTATTTTAGGTATAAGGAAACGATAAATACTAGCACGGAGAACTCGTTTCCGTAAGGTGAGAGCAGGCCAATAAACACAGTAGTTAAAACGCAGATATATTATGTAATAGGAATTCAAAATGAATAACCTGCCTAACCATAAACCATAAAAAATCAGCCTTCCCCGTTATCAGATATGGGATCCATGTTGGATCAGAACAAAGAAACAAACATGTGGCGTGCCATGTTCGAACAACAAAACAAAAACATGCAAGCTTTGATGCCGCGCTTCAATCTCCGAAACCAGCATATCGTGAGGAACTACCGCCATTTGGTCCTGAAAAACAAGATATGGACGCAAGATCTTGGTGTGCGAGAGCAGATTTATGTTTTGCAGAAAATCCACCGACCGGCAGTCGATTTGTTTTGGCAGTTAGTAAGGCACTCGAGGGCGAAGCATCCACATGGTTGTCACAAATAGCTTACGAAGGTATGACTTTGAACGAGTTTAAAGTACTTTTCACAACGAGATTTATTTCGACCGAGACATTGGCGGGTACCCTCATAAAATTAAACGGCGAAAAACCGAGTGAAAAGGAAACGTTAATTAATCAAAATCAATAATGTTATTGCTATGACTGGTATTGGACAAACGCGAGTTTTCAGCACAGAACAGATTTTATGTTGTGTAGTGGTTAACGGTTACCCTTTCGAAGTTCTATTGCATGTTTTACCTGATAATTATTTACAAAGTGACGTTATGTTAGGCCGCAAGATTTTAAATTTCGGTCTTGTTGTTAAAATGACTGCAACAGAGGTTTCCTTATGTAAAGTTCATAGTGTTAATTCGGTGCGACAGGAATATAATAACGCGATTACGTTAGATTTAACTTCTATCGTGACGGATGTTAATAATAACGATAAAATTAATGTGTTGCAAATACGCGAGTTATTTAAAAAAAAAATTATAACCGGTTTACCTGCCACTCGTGTGACCACAGGCGAGCTTAAGATAAAATTGATAGACCCGAATCGCACTGCACAGCGACGGCCGTATAGGATGTCTGCAGAAGAACGTGTATTGTGCGCGACCGTGTGAATTGTTGGATGCGAATATTATCCGACCTAGCTGCTGACCATTTGCAAGTCCGGCTCTTTTACAGTAATAACACACAGGACTTCTTGCACTATTTCCACTTTAATAAGTATTTTACATTAATTTTAATACATAATCGTCAGTCACCTGATGTCACTGACTATGATGATGACTTTGTCGAAACCGGTCGAGTAATATATTAAAATTAATGTAAAATACTTATTAAAGTGAAAATAGTGCAAGAAATCCTGTGTGTTATTACTGTGAAACATGAATTTCCACCAAGAACCTACAGTACAATCAATAACATAACCGGCTCTTTTAGTTAAGAAACAAGATGGATCAGATCGTATGTGCATAGCTTATCGCGAGTTCAACAACAATACCGTCTCCGACCGTTATCCACTTCCTCTGATTTCAGATCAAATCGCACGTCTTCATGGTGCGAAATATTTTTCAAAATTAGATTGCGCTAGTGGTTTCCATTTGATCCCCGTAAATGTCGAGTCGATAGAGAGTACTGCTTTTATAACAGCCGAGAGTCAGTACGAGTTTTTGACTATGCCATTCGGCTTGAAAAATGCTATTTCCGTATTTCAACGGGCTATCATGAATGCTTTAGGTGATTTAGCTCATGATTACGTCGTCGTATGTTGATGATATTTTAATTCTTTCACCCGATGTAGAGTCAGGTTTACAGAGACGATAAGTTAAGAAAGATGCCATCGGGTCATGTATTAGTCGACGTTGATAATGATAATAATGATTTTGATACTGATAAAGAAATTTAAGTTGTAATTAAAACTCAAGTAAAATTCTCTTACGACCGTACTGTGTTCGACCGTACCAGTGATTATTACGTAGCCGTAGCCCGGTGGAAATCGGTGTCTCTTGAGGTAACTCAGATAGTCCGTGGGTACGCGGTGCGCGTGTAACTCTGGCGGAGGTCGGGGTCTGAACTCTGGAGAAGACCATAGTCGTGTAGTCAGCAGGTGATGCACGCGGGTTAACCGCTTTACGGTTATGTAACGTTAACTGGCCCATGCGCTGGATGTGAGAGCAATGCTATTGCTGCTCGGCTGGGGAGCCGTGGTGTTAGAGATCTTACTTGAGAATTTGTGTTGTAGTAGAGTTTAAGACGTGATTTTAAGCGACTATATTACATGACCTAGGATATCTATGATGTGATAAAAAAAAACAGAATATTACTAAGAACTTAATTTGTTTGATTAAATTTAATAATTATTTGTGAATTGTTTGAAATAAAATTGTATTAAGATCTTAGATTTGTTTATTGATAATAGAGTTTGGTCAGGAATGACCGAGCGAAACATAGTTCTCCCGTTTACTATTTTGTTGCAGCTTAACCATCACACGAAGACGTGTGCAAGCAGGATGGCCGTGTCAAAATCAAATGATATGCGGGACGCCAGCGACACCTACCGGCGCTACGGTTAGTACGGCGCGCGCGCCAACCGCCAAGGCGCCAACTCATTATGCACTCTTGGGTGCCAGCGCGCGCGGACGGTTGTCACCTACCACTAAACCATCGCGCGTTCTAGGATATTAATTAGTAGTACTAATAGTGATGAACTTTGTGAACGTTTCAATATACTCAGTGAATGAACTAAAGTGTTTTGATATCCAACATTACCCACTACCGCCCACTGTAATAGGAATTCAAAATGAATAACGACGAAAATCAGCCTTCCCCGTTATACTGGTCTAAATACAGAGTGTATTTAGACCATTCCCGTTAAATTCGCATGAGATAGATCCATTGGTACTAGTCATTTGCTTTTAATCGACAGCTTATGTAAAAGTTAAAACTTTCAACACGCAATGTACAACGTAGACAACGAAACGTCGGAAGCGGGAGAGGGCGGGCGCGAGGAGAGAGGCTGCCTCCGCCCGCACCCCCCCTGGCGCGAATATGCGAAAATCAGCTGATTCTTTTCAAGTAGCCGTATCACGTATGTAGTAAATAAACCACGAAAATTGCATAGATTATTTACAATCTTATTTAAAGTTCTAATAATATTCAAGTATTTACTAACTTTTGTTATGTTACAATTTAATAATTACATTCAGATTTTTGTTCAGAATAAGAAAAATAAAATAAAATGCCATTAAGTACATAAACAGTTAAATCGAACAGCGAAACAACAATTACAAATCCACCGTTTAATCAATTAGAGTGTACATAATGTGACTAACCTGATTAGTTTATTTGTGCTCGCGGTCGTATGAGATGGGGTTCAATCTGCGCCCCTTCCAATTCAACGCACGGTTCTGCACGTCTCTTGGTCTCTTCGTGTAGACGAGAAGCTAACGTGGGATCTTCGCGGCAATGTCTACGCTTCTCACCAAAAACATCATTAATTCGAAGCTTCATTTCACGAGCACTGTCACAGGACCGGTTAAATATCCTTTCCTTGACGTAACCCCAAAGGAAAAAGTCGAGTGGGGTCAAATCAGGGGATCGAGGTGGCCAGGCGTGGGGTCCCATTCGTCCGATCCAGTGATCGCCGAACATTTCATTCAGACGCTGACGAACAAGTCGCGACACGTGTGGAAGTGCGCCATCCTGCTGGAACCACATTCGCGGATAATCGGCCACCGGTGTGTTGTCGTCCAGTTCTTCTGTTAGCTGGTTATTTTAAAAATCCAGATACGACGCTCCGGTCATCCGTGGGGCTAAATAAATGGGCCCCAATATGAAATTGTTGTATATGCCGCCCCATACATTAACTGACCAACGTGTTTGGTGGCCAGTTTCTTGACACGCTCGTGGGTTCTCCTCAGCCCAAACATGTGCGTTCCTTCTGTTCCACATTCCATTTCTCGTGAATGTGGACTCGTCCGTCCAAAGTACGTGGCTGATGAATGATGGTGATGCTTCTTCCTGCTCGGTCAGCTATCGGCAGTATTCGGTGCGTCGGACACAATCAACGAAACGAAAGAACGAAATGACGAAGGCATTTTTAAAATAAAAAAATGACACACAAACACAAAAAACAAACAAAACAGTTAATATGAATTACAAATAAAACCGTTAAAACAAATGAAAAAGTTAAAATAAAAAAACATATATTAAAACGAAGATAAAAAAAATAACACGGATAATTGAACAAATTGGCGAGAAAGTCACTCGAAGCGCGGGTTTACAGCCAACTGACCAAAACTGAAAAAATGATTTTATGTAAAAACATAAGCACGTGCCCCGAACCGATACATTTGATATGTTGTATCGATAGTTTTTCATATCGATAAATTATTATTTATTTTGCATACGCATTGATTTGTATGGACTTATTAATTAAAAAACTACTTAACTAATAGAAAATTAACAGTAAATTTATTAAAATAATGAAATATTTCAGCAATAAATCGTATAAGTATACAATACAACCATTAAGGTAATAATGAGAACAACTTATCTTCCTAATCTTTGTAAGATTAGGAAGATAACTAAAAACTTTTTTCGATCGATTTCCGATCAGTTGTAACTTGTATTGTTCCAAATGAATATTGACCTACAGATACTAAAGTTTAGAGAATGGATTAGCACGCTACTATTTATCCGAAAAAAGAGAACATTACCAAATGATGGTCGATTAGATCTACTAGCACGACAAAAGTAGCAGATAACAATACCTGTCTAATTTTCATCAAATAATTAATTTATCTTGTTACGACACTCGTCGTAAACTGGCGAAATTAGCGTTTGAATTATGTTTCGTTGATTAAGTTTCCGTACTGGAGGCTCAAAGTGCATAAAAGATCGGTAACGGACATGTATCAGGTACGATAATCGCATATCATCAGGCGATCTGATTGCTCGTTTCCCGGTTATAAATCATAAAAACTCCGCTGACTTGATATAAAAACAGTAACTTATTTATTACAAAAAAATACAAAAGAAAAAAAGCATATCAAACAATTAACTAATTTAAATATCGACTACGTACAAGTAAATGATTCAATTTTCATACGTCACATCACTTAGCCTAGGTACCGCCTTTGAAAGAGCGGCTTTTAATATTTGCCGCGAAAAGCCATGGCACCGAGCCGCTGCGCCGCGCCGCACGCGCCACCGACACAGGGCTGCCACCGTCACAGATCTTAAGAATTTAATTAAATCTAATAATATTGTGTGGCGTTTAATACTTTATTCATTACTGTTATCGGAATTCTCATAGGACATTATTTAAATTTAATTATTAATTTAAAAATTAACACGTATTATAATCACATTTTCTTTAATTTTACTCAGTGTAAGCTCCAAAGTATTTATGTGTTATGGCTCTGAAGATATGACGAATCAGTTGCAGAACATAGTTATGACAATTTAAGTTAAATTAAAATACGAGAAAATAAACGAATTAATCGATATCTTTTTTCTCTCGATATGATTTAAACACTAACAACAACAGCTGTTCATTTGCAATAAATTCGATATACTTCGACGGATTCCACTTGTAGACAGACCCGGGTAAAATAAAGTCAACTGTTTAATTTTAAATAATTACGCACAGTCTGACCCTACATTAGCACGCGCACTTGTTGTCGGCAAATTCTTTTGAATTTAGCCGAAGTAGAAAATAATATGTTTCAAATAATTATTTATCGTCGGCATCGTTTGAATTTTGCCCAAAGTCGATAAAAGAACTACCTATTTAGTTTTAAAATAGATTTTCGAATTTAGTTGCCATTTTTCTCTCGAGATAAAAGGTTGTCGTTGAATTGAGTTTCACTATTAGGTCGTGTTTAAAAACGTATTGTTGTGTTGTTACATTTTTACGTCATTACGTGTTTTGAGTTTTGACTTATGGTGCTAGCAACATTTTTCAAAATTCAACAAAAACACTTTCTAACAACTTTAACTTTTAACGCGACACCTTGCCGCGGTCACCTGATGGTCAATGGATTCCGTGAACTAAGTACTACGAGACAAGTAGTTTTGGTATCTACTAGCAGTAATTTAGTTCCTACTCAATACTTCTTTCCGTAAGTAAATAGTCATTAACCATAGTTACTTAATACGATCGGTGTACTTACGTATGTAACTTATTACGATTAATAATAATTTACCAATGCGACTTCGGGCACTATTTTATAGCTACTTAGTTTCATTGTTACCTACAGTTCAAGGACGTTAAATCTTTCGGTTATTGTCGTTTTTCACACACCGTCTGTAATTTCGATAGAAAAGCGATGATTGCCGTTGGACATTAAGAATTTAGTTGCACTGTACACTGGTTTTGTTATTTGTCAAGCAACATTTTGTGCGTGGTATTTACGGTTCGTAAATACTACTGCAGGCGGTGTAAAGCAGGGATTTCCAAAGTGGGTTCCGTAGGGTGGTCATTGAGGTTCCGCCAAAATTATTTTAAATTATGAAATGAGGATATTTACTTGGTAGTTGGCAAAAATCCGGACTACTTGAAACGCTTTTATAATTTTCAACCGAGCATACTTGCAGTGGCGTGCACAGGATTATGACACTGGGTATGCGGCGAAGTACTCGGTCACAAAAACTTTTTCGTTTATAGATTTTTAGCATAGCTACAGCCAAGCGACGGATCTCTAAGTCGAAACCATGCCAACAGAGCAAGTCTTAGATGTACTACTATTCATGTACATCTTCTACGGCAACGCAGACAAAACAGCGATCGATCGTCGCGGCGGAAGAAATTCTAATAAGTAAAATAATAAGCATATTTTAAAATATTATAACTACTCACCAGTCAGTCAGCTTCAATTTTCACATATTCAAGGTTCCGGTTACTTGAGATTACTATATCCCGATGTAAATTACTAAATAATATGCAAGGAAAACAATATAATTTAATCGTGTGTACACAACCACACAGCCAGTTATTGAAATAGGAATCGGGTTAGCGGCAGCAGTAACAGCAACAAAAGGTACACTTGTAGGATGGATTCACCTTTATTGGTCAGCAATCAGTAGTAGAGTGAGGGCCATTTTTCAGTTACCGCCCTTTTTATACATCTTATGAGTATAAACAGTTAAATGTTTATATATAGTAAATAAGTTAATTATTAATATTAGTATTTAAATATTACTATTCTATGATTAATAAATGATTGAATAATTATTAAAATCAAATTAAGATAAACCGGAAGCTACGCAAAAATAGTCACAAACTTAAATAATATTATTAAAATCTATCCGGAAGTGAGTTTTGTAACACTCGGCCATCCTGCATTTTGCCGTGTCCCACGGCAAGTTGACTGGTTTTCAACATGTCATTTTTGTATCTGGAAAGAGATAAAAGAGAACAGTAATTGCACTTAGATAATATTTTATGGCAGGCAATTGGCATGTGTCACGCTCATAATATTTAAATTTTAAATAGTATTGAAATGTATTTCTAAACTTATGGATACTTAATTTTAAATAACACAAAATAATGTTTTTCTTTATACATATTCCACGTTAACTTATTATATTATGAATGATTTGTTTAATGATTAAGATTTAAGTTAAGAGTCACAGAGAATTAAGTTCATTACATGATTTATTATATTATATTTTTTTTAGCATATATGTATTATATTAATTATTGTAATAATTAATCAAAGTTTTTTTGCATCACACAGATCTAGTTTATTTACTAGTAACTAGATATTTGTTTCAAGTCACACAGATTTAGATTTACTAGATATTTTTTGAGCATCACACAGATCTAGTTTATTTACTAGATATTTGTTTCAGGTCACACAGATTTACATTAGTTTAGTGTCACACAGATCTAACTAATTTACTAGATATTTTTGCATCACACAGATCTAGTTTATGTACTAGATATTAATTGTTTTAGGTCACACAGATCTAATTAATTTACTAGATATTATTTTAGCATCACACAGCTAGTCATGTCTTTATTTTAAAGTAAGTAATATTATTAATTTGAAGTGATAATTAGTCTTATTGCTTTATAAAATGAATGTTAAAAAGAATGAAATAGTTATTAAATAGTTTTTTTTTATTAGGCATAATTTTAAAATTACTTACTACGCACAAGTGTTTATTTAAATGATACATTTTAAATTAGTTTATAAGTACACAAGTATAGATAACTTTAATTGCTTAGAGTATATTCTTAAATAAATTTAGATGTATTAAATATTCTAGTTTTTAAACAAATATTAAGGACTTAAAAGTATATAATATTCGCGTGTATCATTCAACTTTCTAGTAAATCTATAAGGTCATCTCTGTCTACTTCTCTATCAGAATCTGTCGAACTATCCGAAATTGAGGATTTATAAGGACGCAAGGCCTCCCCGGGTACTACAGCATTAAACTTTTTGTATCCCTTAATACCTTTAATGCTGCTAATATTATAACGATCAATAGAATGATCAGACTTGGTTATTTTATATGGTCCCGTATACTGACTGCCCAATTTCTTGGTGACACCCCCTGTACTATCACGAGATATTCCGCCCTTCCAAAGTACTAACTCACCTAAATTGTACTTCCTACATTTTTTATGTTTCTTATCATAACGATTCTTCATCGCCGTCATATATTTGTCAATTTTTATTTTCGCTTGAGCTCTACGGTCCGCTAATTTTTGAACCAAATCTGGGATCAGCGCTAGTCGAGGGGTAAGCAGGGAAGAGAGTGTTATTATGTGTAAACATCAAGCTAAAGGGCGTGTACCCAGTAACCGCATGTGGGGTGTTATTTATACCCCACACGACATCAGATAATTTTTCGTCCCAAGTACATTCACTTTCCGATGTGGTATTAAGTCCATTAATAATGCTTCTATTTACCCTCTCGACTTGCCCGTTTGAACGTGGCGAGGCTATTGCATTTAAAACATGTTTTATTTGTTTTTCAACTACGAAATCTTTAAAATACCTACTTGTAAATGCTACCCCACGGTCAGTAATTATTCTGGAGGGATTTCCGAATACCGATATAATTTCTTTTAAGGTTTTTATCGTTTCAACAGAGCTAACACTACGTACGGGCCTTGCAAATACGAATTTGGTAAAGGAATCAATTACAACGAGTTTTAAGAAAAGGCCCCAAATGATCGGCATGTAATGTGTGCATGGGTATGTTGGGCTTATCTATGGGGTGTAGCTCGCCCTCAGGCTTACCATAATTCCCTTTAGCATATGCACACTGTAGACAAGCCTTAATATACTTTTTTATGAACCGAGTCATCCCTAAAAACCAGAATTGAGACTTTATTATTTTTTCGCACTTCTCAAACCCTAAGTGGCCAGCTTGGTCATGATATTTTTGTAACAGGCTCCATTTCGATAGCTTAGGTATCACAAGTCTATTCCAGTTTAAGGTTTTACGAAATAATCGGCCGTCTAAAACTACGTAATTATTTTTAATATCTGAATTTTGAGTACCTTCATCAAGTTGTCTAATTAATATGTGTTGTACATTGTCATCCTGTAGTTGCAAAGTTATAAGCCAGTCGTCTTTATCGATGTTGAGTACACAAACCGTTTCTAAAGGGTTGCGACTAAGGGCATCGACGTGTCGCATACGATCGCCGGAACGATATTCTATAGTAAGGTCAAAATCTTGGATAGTGAGCCACCAACGGGCGATACGCGGCACAAGGTCTTTTTTTGTAAGTGTGTTACGTAGAGCTGCGCAATCAGTAATAACTGTAACGGGGATTCCAGTTAGATATATACGGAAACGTTTTAAGGATTCTACAACTGCCAAGGTTTCTAGTTCGTAGCTATGGTAACACTGTTCTTCCCTGGTAGTTACGCGGCTAAAGTAAGCAATTGGATTTAAGCTATTATCATTTTGGTATTGTAACATAATCCCTCCTAGACCTAACTTACTAGCATCCGTATGAAGTTCCGTTTTAGCATGATGATTATAAATAGCTAGTACTGGCCTTTTAGTTAACGCTGCTTTAAGATTTTCGAAAGCTTGCTCCTGCTCAGAGCCCCACTCCCAGTTGACAGTCTTTTTTGTAAGAAGAGTTAGCGGACGTGCTAACTCGGCAAAACTACGAACGAATTTTCGAAAATAGGAAGCGAGACCAATAAATTGTCTTACTTCGTGTACATTACGAGGACGCCTAAATTGCGATACACTTTCGATTTTAGCTAATCCTGGACGCACGGAACCAGCCGTCACTTCGTGTCCCAAGTAGTTTACACTATTTTGTAAAAAGGAACATTTCTGTAAATTTAGCTTTAAGTTGGCACGTTCTAAAAGTTGGAGAACCCCCTGAAGTAAATTGATACCCTCGTTTATACTGACTGAAGGAACGGTCAAATCATCTAGATAAATGGCTAACTTATTGTTCAATGGTTGTAAGGCCTTTTGTATGAGACGCGAAAATACAGCGGGGGCATTGGCCAGACCAAATGGCATCCGGAGGAATTCATACTGCCCTGTAGGTGTAACGAACGCAGTTTTATGTATAGAGTCTTCCGACATATTTACTTGATAATAACTTTGTGCTAAATCTAAAACCGTGAAGTACATTTTCCCCGAAAGCCGATTGATCTGGTCATCAATATGTGGAAGTGGATATCGATCCTTAATAGTTTGGTTGTTGAGAGCGCGGAGAGCTGCTCACTACATTCAGCGAATGCCGCATTATATCGGTTTAACAAATTCAATAACCTACTACAATAATATCTACCAATATCCCCAACCTTTATGTCAGAAATATCTATATTTTTTGTTTGTACGTTATTTACATTATTATTAAAATGTTGACTACTTGAACTTGATGTTAACATTACTTCAGTTACGTCAAAAATGTCAGCTCGAGTAAGTAATTTCCCTCTTTGCCAATGGATACACGTATCGCCTAAATTGGTTACTTGTAATGTGTAGTCACCGAATTTTAAAATAGATTGCGGTATATAATATGATGAATTCCCAAAATCAAAAACAATAGTCCGCGTTACAAGTATACTGCCGTGATCTAACTTATCTGTTACATACACGCAAATTAACCGAGTATCTCCGGGCTGCAATTCAAGATCGTTACTTAAATACAAAGGAATTCTCTCTACAAAATCATTAGAGAACAAATTAATATCGGACAAGTAGTGGGTAGTATGAAAATATTTTTTATTGTTCGGTAATAACATAACGGCTTTATAATTGGCAACTAGTGTTATGTCTGGATGTTTTAATATAGGGCTACCTATTATCATATTTAGGTCCTTAAGATCCGTATCAGTTACTTCAGCCTCACTGTTCACACAAATGTTATCTATACTTATATTAAATTGTACATTACCTAACGAAATGATATGCAAACCTCCAAAACCTTTCATTAACAAATTTTATTGAAAAACTTTTAACCTTAATTGCTTAACTGTTTCTAGTGTTATAATATTAACTTTACTTCCCGTGTCAATATATCCTAGCAATGTTATTCCGTTGACTATGATTTGTTTTTTGTATATATCTGATAGAATTTCGTAACTGTTACAATTAATTTTGCGTACCTGCACACTGCCGCGTTGATCTTGAGACGTGTACCGGCGGAGCGCGTTGTCCGTTATACCCGCAGTATTTCCAGCAGCTCGGGCGCCTGCAGCATGCCAGCAGCTACTGGAACTGTGGCCCAAGCGTTGACAAATCTGGCAGCGTGTGATGCGACAGTCTCTTGCTTCATGACCGGTCTTGCGACAGTTGTAGCATGTTTTCGGCAAACCGGCGCCCCGACGCCAGTTAGATGTTTGTTCCGAAGCTTTCGCACCTATCGCCTTGTAATTTTCAAGAGATGACAAGAACCCAAAATAAAGCTGTTCTGGTGTCTCGCAATTGTAGGCCTTTGCATTTGGTCGTAGTTCAACGGGCAACCCACGAATTAGACACGAGGTAGCAGCATTTCTTGATTAGGGACATTTTTTCATGGAAATACCTCGTCATGGTCTCGTCATTATTCTTTACTCGTGCTAGCATTTCTTCCAACTGATCGACATAGTCAGTGGAGCGCGGAAAGGCACACGTTATATTTTGTTTCCACTGCGTCCACGTGGCCGTATAGTCTTCCAAGTCATCGTACCATTCTCTCGCAGCACCGCGTAGGCGAATTTGCATAACGAAGATACGATCTTTTTCGTCCCAGGAATACATATCTCCGAGCTGGTCGATCTTATTAAGCCACCCCCTTACATTGGTCGATTTCTTTCCTGGATCAAGTTCTGGTATAACTTCTGCTTCCAGATAATTAATTCTCCTCTTCTTATGCATGCTCCTAATATGTGGACGTGGAGAGGGAAAAGTTTCACAGCTCTCAGTTGTACCTTCGTCCGACGATGAGTCGATGGCACTTGGCCTCTTTTTTCCCAAACCACAGCGATATGGACCCATCATGGTGCTTAGAGACAAAAAAAAAATATCTCTTTACCTCCAAATCCCACTTCTGAGATGAAATAGGAATCGGGTCAGCGGCAGCAGTAACAGCAACAAAAGGTACACTTGTAGGATGGATTCACCTTTACTGGTCAGCAATCAGTAGTAGAGTGAGGGCCATTTTTCAGTTACCGCCCTTTTTATACATCTTATGAGTATAAACAGTTAAATGTTTATATATAGTAAATAAGTTAATTATTAATATTAGTATTTAAATATTACTATTCTATGATTAATAAATGATTTAATAATTATTAAAATCAAATTAAGATAAACCGGAAGCTACGCAAAAATAGTCACAAACTTAAATAATATTATTAAAATCTATCCGGAAGTGAGTTTTGTAACATTATACGTTTCATAACTTTTAACATGAAATTTTCGAGTTACATTATTTTTTTGCCGGTTTAATTGTTGTAACTCGGATACACACCTACCTTTAGACAGAATTTGAATCTTTTCACTGAATGACAATTGTGAGAACTTGTTATTTTTAATTTTTAATAAACAAACATTTTCAAAACCTCACAGTCAAATAACTTAATCACTACAATTATTATAGAAACTCAGTAATAAACTGTTAAATGTACACACTTTCAAATGTTAAAATGAAAAATCTTTTAAGAAAACTATAAATAAACTGGATCGATTAAATTGTAAACAATGCTTATCACATGAAATATGCAATATGGCCTCCGCGAAACACAAAACGTTTCTTCTATTTAAACAAATAAAACCTTACTAAACAAAAATGCATAATGTGCATACGTGATATATTAGATTTCCGTCTATTATTTTTACTCGGATTATAGGCAACGAATAATTTCCGACAAGCCAGTTCGGCGGTTTTCGGAAGCGATCGGATAGCCGAGAGCCATCGCCTGCCGCGGGACTTGCCGCTATATAATCATGTCGACATTCATGGGTGTGTGTGTTTGCGAAGTATGAAAATTACACATACATGCGATGATTTGTCCTGCACAAAGCAACCGCATGAGTTGCTATTTATAAAATATTAGGCGTTTTAAAGTTATTATATTTTTTTAATTTATTTATTTACTATTAATTAAAGTCATCTAAAACGTACGAACGTTTTATTGAAATATCTGTGAATGACAAGTAAAGCACTGCATTTCTGCCTACAAGGAGCGCACGCCCCTGCATACTTGTACTTATATACCTATATGGTATAAACGGGGGTGATATAAATGTGCAGTATCCTCAGAGGTCCGTGAAAATAAAAAAAAAGCAGACTTACAGTTCAGCGTATATTGTCTGAGCACACACCACACACCAGCTTATACACAATATGAAAGAAGGCGCAGGAAAGAAGAAAATACACTTTATAGCACAAGATAGTCTTAGGGGCAAAAGGCACAGTTCAGATGGGATAGCAAGCACAGCGTAATGTCTATAGTCTAAAGCTTAAGCGAGTGACATACGTTCCGCGTCTATACCAAGCAATGACTGCTAAACGTCCTCTACTGCGCGTACGCTGCTGCTCCAGGCTTGAACCGGTTTTTGAGCCAGCGCAGGGAACGGGTCGATAAATTGCTATCGATAAATTGTCGTATCGATATCGACGAGTTGGTTTGCACTTACATACATGTAATGATATAAATGTTATATAATATATATGTTAATTACCACCGATAAAATATTAGCTAAGAGTATGTGTATAATATTGATGTATATAATATGTGTAAAAATAAAATAGGTATAAGTTAAAAATTGTAAAATTAGATTAATGCTTGTTTAAATATAAATATAAAATATAAAAATGCATAATGTGTGTATGTAGGCCACACCACCCTCCACCAGAGTCCCTCAGGGACGGTAATAGTCAGGGAACTTGATAACTCGCCCTGAGCGAGTTGTTCTAGGCTGTGGAGGTTGTACTGGTGTGACAGTGTATTTGACGTTGTCCAGTGTAAAAGTTGGTTTAAGCCGGTCAATAGACACTATCACCTCCTTATTGTTGAGGAGAATTTTAAAAACTTTGTCCCCTCTGGAAAGCACTTTGTGAGGACCGGAGTAAGCAGGACTAAGTGAACCACGAATCGTGTCATCGCGAAGGAAGACGTGACTACAGGTTCCTAATTCCTTAAAAATAAATACTCTCGGGCTACAATGACGCGAAGCAGGAACGGAACGTAATTTTTCAATTATGCCCTTAAGCCTCGCAGAAAAATCTGAAATATCAGACGTCGTGCAAGTAACTGATTCCCAAAATTCTCCGGGGAGCCTCAGTGGTTCTCCGTAGACAAGCTCGGCTGAGGAGCTCTGTAAGTCCTCTTTAAATGAGCTGCGTATTCCCAACAGAACCAACGGCAACGACTCATTCCATCTGTCATTTGCATGACAAACGATAGCCGCTTTTAACTGACGGTGAAACCGTTCAACTAAACCGTTGCAGGCCGGATGATATGCTGTAGTCCTTTTATGCTCGAATCCTGCTATCCTAGATAAGCACTGAAATAGGGCTGACTCAAATTGACGGCCCCTGTCAATTGTAATGCTTGTAGGACAACCGAACCGAGCAATCCAGGTAGACAGCAGGGCTTTTGCAACGGTTTCTGCCGTGATATCTTCTATCGGTACTGCCTCCGGCCAGCGAGTAAATCGATCTAGTGCGGTGAGGCAATACCGGAAGCCATGGGAAACAGGCAGAGGCCCAACAAGATCTATATGGATCTGTTTGAACCTTGCACGCGGTAGATTAAAAGTATCCAACGGTGAAGTCACGTGTCGATTGACTTTTGCTCGTTGGCACGACAAACATAAACGAGCCCACTCCATACAATCTTTTTTGACACCCGGCCACACAAACCTTTCAGAAATAAATTTTGCCGAGGCTTTGCGACCAGGGTGACTTAAAGAGTGCAGGCTATCAAAAATCTGCTTACGCAGAAGCTTCGGTACGAACGGCCTGGTAGCTAGCGTACTAACATCGCAGTACTAAAGGTCTTGGCTTCCAGGGACATGGAGTTTCTGCAGCTGTAAGGAAGTACTGCTGTTTAGTAGCTGTTGGAGCTCTGGATCGGAGGCTTGATGTCGGGCTATAGTCTCGAGACTGACCGGTGCTTCTAGTTCCTCGATTCGCGACAATGCATCCGCCACAACATTATCCTTGCCACAAATATGACGGATGTCTGTCGTGAATTGAGATATGAAATCCAAGTGCTTATACTGACGGGGCGAACAGTTGGTCTTCCTTTCATGAAAGGCAAAACTTATCGGTTTGTGGTCAGTATAGACAGTAAAGTGACGAGCCTCGAGCATGTGGCGGAAATATTTTATCGCCTCATATATGGCCAGCAGCTCCCTATCATACGGAGAGTACTTTTCTTGTGAGGGGCTAAGCTTCCTAGAAAAGAAAGCCAGTGGCTCCCAGTTGTCATTTAAAAACTGCTGCAACACTGTACCGATTGCTTTGTCTGACGCATCCGTCACCACTGCTAGTTTTGCAGAGGGATCCGGGTGAGCCAGCATGGCTGCGTTAGACAAACTATCCTTGCACGCCTGGAAGGCACTTAAAGCGTCTCCGGTAAGGTGGATTGGCTGCGATCCTTTCACCGCCCCCGTCAGTAAAGCATGCAAAGGGGCTTGAATTTGGGCTGCACGGGGAATAAACCTCCTATAGAAATTTAGCATACCCAAAAAACCTCGCAGTTGCTTGACATTGGTCAGTGGCGGGAAGTCGATGATTGCCTGCACCTTGGATTCCAGGGGTCTGCATCCATCAGATGAAATCTGGTACCCTAAAAAAGTTACCTCTGAAACTCCCAAGACACACTTGGACGTGTTGACCAGCATGCCATACTCTTTGAGCTTAGTGAAGACTGCTCGCAGGTGTTCCTCGTGCTCTGCTTCGCTCTTAGAATAGATCAAAAAATCGTCTAAATATGCGTAAACAAAGTCAAGGCCCCTGGTAAGCTCATCGACAAACCGTTGAAACGTTTGGCCTGCATTGCGTAGACCAAACGTCATATAAGGGAACTCAAAAAGTCCAAAAGGGGTAGTGATGGCGGTCTTAGGAATGTCGTCGGGACTGACAGGTATCTGATTATAAGCCTTTTCGAGATCCAGAGTGCTAAATACCTTCGAACCGGCAATATCATACGCGAAATCTTGGATGTGCTTAATCGGGTACCTGTCAGGCACTGTACGAGCATTCAGGCTGCGGTAGTCTCCACAGGGTCGCCATCCATTACCCTTTTTCGGAGCCAAATGAAGTGGTGATGACCAGGGACTTTCCGACGGTCTAGCTATACCATCAGCTACCATGATCCGGAACTCTTGCTGGGCTATTTTTAATTTATCTGGCGCTAAGCGACGAGGTGGTAAGGATACTGGAGGGCCTGTTCTCGTTCTAATGTGGTGGACAGTGTTATGTGGTATAGAAATATTGTGCCTACCAGCTGGTCGAGTGATTTCGGGAAATTCACTAAGGATAGCATGATACAGAGAATCACCAGTTACTATTTTAACGGAATGTACGTCTTTACAATTGGCTACAGCAGCTATTGAAGTAACAGAAGTTAAATTATCAATTAAGCGTCTATTATGACAATCAATAACAAGGTTATAAAAATTTAAAAAATCTACACCGATAATTGGTTTCGTCACATCGGCAACTACAAAGCGCCATAAAAAAGACCTACGTAAACCAAAATCTAAATTTAAATTAACAAAACCATATGTAGCGATATTAGTTCCGTTTGCAGCACATAAACTATACCCAGTCCGTGAACGACGATCACAGAGTGCCGACCGTGGGTAGACGCAGAGGTCGCTTCCAGTATCGACCAGGAACTGTGTCTTCGTAGCGCGGTCGGTGACGAACAGGCAACCAGTGGACGTAGATCGGCAATCGTCAGTCGCCCTTATCGACTGCCCTTCGCGTTTTCCGCCGACTTGTAGTCACAAGGCCGAATGCACTTGCTGGCCTTGTCTCCAAAATTGCTATGGTACCAACAGAGGGGGTATTTCCGGTAGTTCGACTGGGATCCTTGCCTCGACGAGCTCCTTCGTCTGCCTTGGTATGCACGCGTTCTCGATCTGCTCCTATCAGATGAGGCCTGGAACTACTTCCGGAGTTCTGCGATTTCTCTGGCAAGATCGCTAAAGACTGAACCCGGGACTTCGCTACTAACTGCGGCTACACTTGGCGAAGTACCGGCCAAATCGTTGACGCGGTCAGCTAGGTCGCAGAGATCTTCTAGTGAAGTCGATGCTGGTTGACCAGCGAGCACCAGCTGGACGCCACGAGGAAGGCGTGTGGTCCAAATAGATTTAATAAAATTGTCCGGTACTCCCGGGCCTGCCAAATCTTTGAGATGCCGGAAGAAATGAGACAGCTTGCGGTCGCCGAGCTCCTCATGCATCAGCAGCTGCTTAGTTTTCGTCTCGTTGGAGATGCCCAATCTACTAATAAGTTCTGATTTCAGTTTCTCGTACTTCTTTTTTTCTACGGCAGGAGGGTTAATAATTATGTCTTTAACCTCTCGAGAATATTGATTATCGAGGTGTGCAATGACGTAATTAAATTTCGTGGAGTCGTTGGTAATTCCAGAAATATTAAATTGTCCCTCGACTTGAGCGAACCAAATTTCCGGTTCATCTGCCCAGAACGGTGGCACCCTTACGCCGACCTTAAAGAAATTTGTCGATACTGTCGGTTCTATCGACAATGTCCCCGCAATATTCTCTGATGACGTGCCAGCGTTAGGTTCATGTGCATCTTCGAACTCCGGCGTCTTGTTCATTTTGGGTCACCAGTATGGTATAAACGGGGGTGATATAAATGTGCAATATCCGCAGAGGTTCGTGGAAATAAAAAAAAGCAGACTTACAGCTCAGCGTATATTGTCTGAGCACACACCACACACCATCTTATACACAATATGAAAGAAGGCGCAGGAAAGAAGAAAATACACTCTATAGCACAAGATAGTCTTAGGGGCAAAAGGCACAGTTCAGATGGGATAGCAAGCACAGCGTAATGTCTATAGTCTAAAGCTTAAGCGAGTGACATACGTTCCGCGTCGATACCAAGCAATGACTGCTAAACGTCCTCTACTGCGCGTACGCTGCCGCTCCGGCTTGAACCGGTTTTCGAGCCAGCGCAGGGAACGGGTCGATAAATTGCTATCGATAATTTGTCGTATCGATATCGACGAGTTGGTTTGCACTTACATACATGTAATGATATAAATGTTATATAATATATATGTTAATTACCAACTGTAAAATATTAGCTAAGAGTAGGTGTATAATATTGATGTATATAAAATGTGTAAAAATAAAATAGGTATAAGTTAAAATTGTAAAATTAGATTAATGCTTGTTTAAATATAAATATAAAATGTAAAAATGCATAATGTGTGTATGTAGGCCACACCTACTATGTAAAGTACTTATATACTATCTAAGTGAACTGACCATTTGTGCACCTTATTGCCATGAGATAAAGTTTACGAATCGACAGTGTGGTGTTTACCTGTCTGTATAAGTGTAGCTAAATACAACGTTTACCAAACGTATCGCACCCAATAATCCGCTATAAGAGATTACCTCCGCCTACGAAGACGGAGTTACGAATTTTGAGAATAAGTTATACTGGGCCGCGGTGGCCCGGTTGGAAAGGGCCAGTACTGATAGCGAAGGTCGCGGGTTCAAATCCCGTTCGCGTGAAAAAAAAATTTGCGAGTTTTTCATCTTTGTAAAGTTATACTGGGGTTCCACATAAAACAAAACATCTTTGTGAATTATAAAGGAGTTCGTGTTTGATAACTGAACTAAAAATCTATTAAGATCGGGCTGTCGTAAGGTCTTAAAGTCAACAGTTAGGCTACGGGTATATTAGCAAGTAAGGCCTTAATGGCATTGCCTTTCATAGTATTATCGTGTAAGGCCTAGATTGGCATCGATGTGTACTGACATATTACAGTATTCGCGTGTAAAGCCCTGTGTGGTAACGGAAGACTGTCTGTGTATATCGTATAAGGCCTAGATTGGCATCGATCTATTTTGCGTGTAAAGCCCTTAGAGGTAACGGAAAGCTGGCTAAATATTTTATCGTGTAAGGCCTAGATTGGCATCGGTAAGCTCGTGTTCGCGTGTAAGGCCTCAATGGCAACGGGATTTATGTGTTATGCCCATTTACCGTGTAAGGCCTTATATGAAGGCATCGGTTTTGTGTTTTAGTTGACGAGTAAGGCCTTGATGGCATCGACGTTTCATGTACCTACCAGGGAGTTGATGTACACAAAATGTTTTGTTTTAAAAAAAAAATACAAAAAAAGGCCCTTAAATCCTCGATAAAGTTAGCTGGAGGTATTGCCATTGTATTAACCTATTACCTGTCGCTCCGCAGGTGACGAGACCGATGACCAACCTGACCAAGAGACAACTTCAGCCGGAGCCAGTTCATCAGACCAAGAGAGCATAGAGGAGGCTGCTCCGTCAGGAGAGGTCGTGTTAGCAACAAACTGCTGAATATGATGCCACCAGCCCTGGGACCCCTCGCCTCCCTTCCTCAAACAACAAGGATCGAACCATATATTATTCGGCATAGAGACGTGCGCTAGCTAACACCGATCCTTGATTGCAAATCGACTTTGTATTTAATTTTGTCTTTGTATTTCTTTGTGTTTGTTTGTTTGTGTAATAGTTTTTCAATACATGTAAATCATACTTTGGCTTCTGATTTTCATTTAAATAGTTATCAGATTAGTTTACTTACAATATATATTTTTTTTTTCACGTAGGAGGTTCTTCTTGGATATCTACGTGTTTAACTTCATCGTAATGGTGTGTGACATGGCGTCTATTGATAAGTAACGACAAGGTGTGGTCGCTATGTATTTTAACAAATTTATATGGTCCTTTCCATACTGGTGATAGAGCTTTGCGTAGCCTAAGATGATTTTTGAGTAGAACGTAATCGCCTTTTTTTACACAACGGGACGTGTGCGTATATCATAATATTCTTTAGATGTCGTTTTAGATTTTTGAATGAATTCGAAAGCTTTGTCACGAGTAAACTTCATACGGTGCTGTAACATTCTTATATACTCGGGGTAAGTAGTACTTGAGGAATCGTCATACACTGAGGTTAGAATGTGCGGTTTGTATCCAAATAACAGCTCGTAAGGGGAATAGTGTATAGTTGTATGGATGGCGGTATTATATGATAATATAGCTGTGTACACGTAACGCGGCCAGTTATCTTGATTTATATTAATATAGGATTTCAGATATTATTTTAGGGTAGAGTGCGACCTTTCTAAAGCACCCTGAGTTTGGGGATGATATGGTGACGAGAATAGATGCTTAATTTTAAATAACTCACAGGTTTTGTTAAATAGATCTGCGGTGAAATTTGTTCCTTGATCTGTAAGTATACGTTTCGGGATTCCAAATAATGAGATAAAATGTACGAGACACTCACTGGTCTCCTCTGCGGTGGTGCTGCGTATCGAATATACTGCGCTAAATTTGGTAAGGTCGTCCTGCATAGTTAAATGAATTTTAATTTTCTAGGGCAGGATTCGGGGGGTGGTCCCACTACGTTATTGTCTAGTCTCTCGAAAGGGGAGGTTGAAGTAGATGTTATAATCATGGGTGCACGGTTAGTTTTACGCAGAGCTTTATTTGTTTGGCACGAGGAGCAATTTTTTACATAGGCTTCAATATCACTGCGCATATTTTTCCAGACATATATTTCTTTAATACGGCTAAGCATTCTGTTAGTACCTAAACTCCTTCCCCCTCTGATAGCCACCTGGCCAGACGTAACTTGATCCGTACCAATTTAAAAAACTATTTTTAATTAAATTTTAACCAGTGTAAATTCAGCGCAATAAATAGGAGTGCATAAAACATTAGGAGATCTCGCCTTCAACATCGCACCGAGCCCGTCCGAAGTCAGTGTTGCCGTCCCCATACGTGAGTGCTATCTGTCTCTTGTACTCTACAGCGCAGCGCAGCTACAGTGCGACGATACTGTGATATAGCTACCTGTCCCGCTCTAACCACAGGACACACCGCTTGTGCGTACTGTTATATCCCGCATCTGTACCCTATCATGCTCACCCTAGCTTTCCGACTTTGCTGATCCCGTATTTCTCCTATCGTCCTACGCTTCAGTCCAGATCCCTTCAGGGCATTCCATCTCCGACTCTTGACCAGGACAGTTGTCTCAATTCTAATTTCTTTGTTTTATTAAAGTACTATTTCAGTTGATTATAATAAATCTTTTTTTTAAAAAGGGAAAATAGTAATCCCGTATAACAAATTGGTGGCAGCTCAAGGGGATTTTTAAAAAATAATCCCGGGTACGCCTCACGAACTGTAAATAAATCGAATTCCAATATTCTAAATCCTAAACAAATCGAAAGTGTAACGAGTCCGCGGTTCCCGAGTTCCTGTTCGGTACATCAACTTCGCCCGGTCCAGCGCGCCGAGTTCCACGAAGTCCAGCAGCCGACGCCGTCCGCACGCCGCACGGATGTTTATACAAGCCCTTATCGCCGCATTCCTGTGAGTCGTTCATTTATTCTACTTTGGTCATTGCAATTTCCTTTGTGTTTTTGTATCTTTATTATTTGTAGTGTTTTGTATAAAGTTAAAATGTCGGAATCTAGAACGCCTAGTCCTAAATTTGAAGTAAATATTAATGAATCCGAGGACGAAACAGTCCCATCCTCTCAACCTGGGCCTCTCACCAGGTCCAAAAAAAAACGCAGACCATTACTTCGCCAAAAGTGGAGTTAGATCTCTCTACCTTACTTAAATTCATCAAACCCTACGATGGCGCTAGGGAATCGTTGAATTCTTTTCTTGTTAATTGCAGTAACGCCCACGATTTAGCTTCCGAACAACAAAAAGATATCGTTTTTAAATATATCCTATGTCAACTACAGGGTAGAGCCCAAACGACCTGCTCAATAAAAGAATTTGTAAACTGGTCACAATTAAAATATTTTCTTAAAATACAATTTAGTGAACGGAAACACTACGCACATTTGCTAACAGACTTGCAAGAATGCAAACAGCAAATAAACGAATCTGTTAGTCAATATGCCCTAAGAGTCGAAACATGTTTGTCACAATTACTAACAGAAGTTTCAATTGCACACGGTAGCAAAAGTAGAGAAATGATAGTTCGCACTGCAGCAATGGAAGAGCTAGCTCTCCATCACTTTCAAATGGGACTTGTACCTCGTATATCAAACGTAGTGAGGTGCAAGTCACCTAAAACATTAAACGAAGCAATAAATATAGCCATTTCCGAAGAGAAAATTCAGCAATTTTTATACAAACAAAATTCCCAACCTAAATCGCTTTCTTCCAGGCCTAGTTTTAACGCCAACCGCCGATTTAAAAATCAAAATCCTAATAATTATAATAATCGCTTCCCAAATCCCAATATGCGGTACAATAATAATAATAGCAACCGCGTTTCAAATCAGAGTGGCGCTAACTCACCCCCGGTTTGCCGTTATTGTAAGAATGTTGGTCACACGATTGATGTGTGTAGGAAACGGGAGTACAATAATAATAGGAATCAAAATTTTAATAGACCAAATTACCAACGAGTTAATTTTACATCTTTTAACGACGAAAATCCTCGTGAACAAATTAATGCCGAAGAAGGTTATGATACCGTCGACGACGTCCCAAAAAACTAACTAAAGTCCCGTCCCGGTGTCGTGCGGGACAAGTTCAATCTAAAACCGACACCTTACCAAATCAACGCACAAGTGGTGCAATTACTAAATCTACGCAACCCCGCTACATGGACAAGTTGCATAAATCCACTGTATCGAGTTCAAAATCCACTGTATCGAGTTCAAAACCCACTGTATCGAGTTCAAAATCCACTGTATCGAGTTCAAAACCCACTGTATCGAGTTCAAAATCCACTGTATCGAGTTCAAAATCCACTGTATCGAGTTCAAAACCTACTGTATCGAGTTCAAAATCCACTGTATCGAGTTCAAAACCCACTGTATCGAGTTCAAAATAAACTGTATCAAGTTCAAAATCCACTGTATCAAGTTCAAAATCCACTGTATCGAGTTCAAAATCCACTGTATCGAGTTCAAAATCCACTGTATCGAGTTCAAAATCCACTGTGTCAAATCCTAATTCCACTGTATCTATTAATCCTAAATCCTCTGAATCCAAATCAAATATTTTTGAGATAATTAATGATCCTACAAAAACACTCCTACCATATGTCCTGGTTGACTCCCCTATTTCAGGATTCCCACTTACCTTATTAGTAGACTCTGGATCCTCTGTAAGCCTAATAAAAAAATCATGCCTATCCAATTTCCCTAAACTCACTAAAGAATTTACTAACTTAAAAGGAATAGATTCCTCAGTCGATTCCATACAAACTCTGGGACATTTTAATCTTAAAATCAAGTTAGCTAAATCCGGTATTACTCACCAATTCCATGTTATTGAAAATATACACTTACCATACGATGGCATAATAGGGTCGGACATGCTAAATTCTAATAACTGCAAAATCGATTATAATAAAAATTTATTGTTATTCACAAAAATGTCTCTTCCACTATATTTCCGAGATCCAGCCTACATTATTCCTGCTAGAAGTGAAACCGTCGTTGAATGTTCCGTCATAAACCCTGAAATCAAAGAAGGATTAATTTTAGACCAGCACATTTCAAATAATTTATTAGTAGCAAACTGCTTAGTAAGAGTCAAATCAAATAATCGCATTAATATAACAATAGTTAATACTTCCGAAGAATCAGCTACAATTAACTCAAATTTAAAATTAAAATTGACACCATTTGATACAAGAGACTTTGACAATAATCCCACTGTTTCTGTAAATAAAATTGATAGAACACAACCTACGGATAATTTAAGACGGACAACCCGAGTTCTTAATCAACTTAGAGTATCACACTTAAATAACGAAGAAAAATCTGCTCTTTTTAACCTCTGTGCTACTTTCTCTGACATTTTTCACTTACCTGACGAAAACTTGACACATACTAATGCCCTGAAACACGAAATCAAAACGACTTCTGACATACCAATACATACTAAGTCTTACCGATTCCCTTAAGTCCACAAAGCTGAAGTTCGTAAACAAATTGAAAAAATGCTAGAACAGAATATCATTGAACCCTCCGATTCACCATGGTCTTCGCCCATATGGGTGGTTCCAAAAAAATTAGATGCATCTAACGAACAAAAATGGAGAGTTGTTATTGACTACCGTAAATTAAATGATGTAACAATAGGAGATACTTACCCGCTTCCTCAAATTGCAGAAATCCTATATCAACTTGGTAATAGTAAATATTTTTCCACAATGGACTTAGCTTCCGGATTCCACCAAATCCCTTTAAATGAATCAGATAAACCAAAGACCGCTTTCTACGTTCCAGAGGGACACTACCAATTCCTTAGAATGCCTTTCGGGCTAAAAAACGCGCCTGCTACTTTCCAAAGGCTTATGAACACTATTCTATCAGGACTTCAGGGTATTCGCTGCTATGTATTTCTTGATGACATTGTTTCCTATTCATATGACCTTGACTCACACATCGAGAATTTGACTGCTATATTCCAAAGACTACGTAAATTCAATCTGAAACTCCAACCAGACAAATGTGAATTTCTAAGACGAGAAGTAGGCTACCTAGGACATATAATAACTGAAAAGGGAGTAAAACCAAATCCTGACAAGGTCAAAGCTGTTACAAACTTTCCTGTTCCCAAGTGTCCAAAAGACATAAAATCCTTCCTAGGCTTAGTCTCATATTATCGCCGATTCATCCCTGAATTCTCTACTATTTCCAAACCACTTACAAATTTACTAAAAAAGAATGTCCCTTTTAATTGGGAGAATCAACAACAATTATCCTTTGAGACACTGAAATCCAAACTTACTACTGCTCCTCTTCTAGCCTATCCTAATTTCACACAACCTTTTATACTAACCTGTGATGCGTCGAATTATGCAATAGGTGATGTCTTGTCCCAAGGACAGGTTGGTAAGGACCAACCAATAGCCTTTGCGTCTCGAACCTTGAATAAAAGTGAGTGTAATTACAGTACCACAGAAAAAGAATTGCTCGCCATTCTTTTTGGCTGCAAAACATTTAGACCCTATCTTTTTGGACGTAAATTTCAGATAGTGACTGATAATAGACCATTAAAATGGTTATTCAATCATAAAGATCCTAGCAGTAAACTGCAAAGATGGAGATTAAAATTAGAAGAATTTGAATATGAAATTGTTTATAGAAAAGGTAAATTAAATTCAGCAGCGGACGCACTCTCAAGGTACCCTGTTAATCCAATTTATCCTGAAAACAAAGAACTTACCAATCCTAGCAATGACCCTCAACTATTGTCCACTCCGCCAAATCCAACATCTCCTGCTGATGTACCTGATGTATCTATGTCTCCTATCGATTTTAATGTTGATTTTCCAGAATTTCAATATGACATACTTGATTACTTACCCATGACTGATGAACTGGTAACAGACACTGAAAATCCCATTCCCTACACTGACTCTAATATCGCAAATCCTAACTCAGACACTGATCCTAATAATAAAAATGTAAATACTCACCCTGAGCCAGGAACTTCAGCACAACCGGAATCTTCTATACCTGTTGATGTTCCTATTCCTGATAACATTGATGAAAACGTATCTACTTACCCCGAACCAGGATCTTCAATACCACTGGAATCTCCTACGTCTAACTTACCTGTGATCGTCGATAAACCTCCTACGCCTGACTTACCTGTCGTCGATGAAAATTATTCTAAATTCTTAAAATCACCTATTAGATCTTACAATACCATAATCAATGAACACAATGAAACTCTTCTAAAGTCATCGCAAAAATTATTAATTGTACCTACTTCAATAGACTTAGACGAGTCGGTACCATATGTACAAGATTTATTAAGTAATTGTTCAAATCCTATTGTCGAAGAATTTCTGAAAATGGAAAGAGAATTGGATACTTTTAACCCTTTAGTTATTGAAGATAAAATTTACCTCTTTTTATATTTTAAAGTGAATCATTTCGATGAATGTACTTACCCTGACTTATTCAAAGCTCTGAATTATACACGTGATCAGATAATTATGTCATACCCTACATCACATCAAGTCGCTGTAACTGACTTTAAAAGTCCCTTTGATAAGTTCTCTTTTGTTAAAATATATAATATGTTAGGATATCTTTTCGATTCCACAAATATTCAATTACACATATATCATAATAGCATTATGTATCCGTCGTTAAGCGAAATAAAAAAGATATTAAAAGATAATCACGATCTACCAATTGCCGGTCATTTAGGATCAAACAGAATGTATGACAGAATAAAAGAAAAGTATTATTGGAAACATATGCGAGCTGACGTCGAACATTACGTTAAATCATGCACCCTTTGTCAAGAAAACAAAGCTTTCAGACAAATAAATAGAGCACCGATGCAAATTACTACAACTTCTACCGCACCGTTTCAACGCATATCTCTTGACATTGTGGGACCCTTACCTGAAGTAGGTACCGCAAAAATAAAATTTATTATGACTCTACAGGACGATCTTACGAAATATTCAGTCGCGTATCCCATAAGAACAATAACAGCTGAAGAGACCAGCGAATGCTTACTTCATTTTATTTCACTATTCGGAATTCCAAAAACGATACTTACCGATCAAGGCACAAATTTTACTGCTGATTTATTCAAAAAGACTTGCAACTTTCTGAAAATAAAACAAATTTGGTCAACTCCTTACCATCCTCAAGCTCAAGGAGCACTTGAGCGTAGTCACTCTACACTCAAGGAGTATCTCAAATCCTTCGTAAATGAAAATCAAGATAATTGGTCCCGATATGTATACACAGCTATGCTATCTTATAATACGGCTGTTCATACCACTACAAAATTCACACCTTACGAACTCGTATTTGGCCATAAGCCATATCTTCCAGATTCAGTTTATAATTCAAACATCAATGACGCCACGTATCCAGAATATGTCAAAATGTTACAACATCGATTAAAACATGCTCGGGAGAAAGCGATTGAGAACATCATTAAGTCAAAACAAAATTCAAAAACTTATTATGATAACAAAGCAAGACCCGTGTCTTATAAGGTTGGAGATTTGGTTTATTTAAAAAATCATTTACGCTTAAGAAAGGCCTTATCCCCTCAATGGAAAGGTCCGTACAAAATTGTTAAAGTTCATGGCTATAATACTGTTTCTCTGCTCATTAACCGTAGACATGTTAAACATCATGTTGATCAAATCAAACCAGCATCGGTTCAATCTTTATAGTAAAGAATAAAATAAAATTTAAAGTAAAATAATTTTAAGTAAATTTCTTTCTATTTCAGCATTTCAGCCTCAGTGGCTCAAGACTCTATTCAACAAATAAATTCAAGTCCGGGAATTTACTTTGATCCAATAGCACAGTTAAAATATGTTCAGATTATTTAGATGTTGTCACTCCAGTAGACATATTGCATTTTCAATCGCATATAACCAATATAAATTCAATTCTTGGCACATTACGATTCTTATGCAACAAAGTAGAAATAGAATTTGACGATACCCTAGAATGTCATAATGTATTACAACCACTTACCATTAGAAATGACGAGTTGGTAGAAGATTATAATTCCATATCACATTTAATTGATCACAGATTCCGTAGATCTGCATGGTTTGGTGGTGTAGGTTCTGCTTTTAAAACCATTTTTGGTACTCTTGATGAAAATGACGCCATCAAATACAATGAAGCTATACGAAATGTACAATCAAATCAAAAAGAGTTGGCTTCATTAATCAAAGATAATATTCTCATAACAACTACTATTTTAACAAATATTAACGTTACTTTATGAAGCTATCGACAACCTCTCTAACAAAATAAATAATATATCTACGATGTCTAAAAGCCTAATAATGAAAACTAATATGATTACTATATTAAATAGTCTAGAAGCAAGTATTATAACTTTATCATTTCAAATAGAGGATATTGTTAATGCAATTATGTTTAGTAGCCAGAATATACTACATCCAGCTATATTACCGCCTAGTCATTTATACCAGGAGCTTGTCGATAACTTTCGTCACTTACCTGTTGATGCGAAATTACCTGTAAACCTAGAATTAAATGAAATGTTTACTCTCATTAATGTCTCTAGTGTATTTAGTTATAGTGTTAGCGATAAATTTGTGTTTATCCTTAGAATTCCTCTTGTATCCTTAAAAGAATATAATCTATATCATAATATTGCTCTTCCGACACCACATGATGTATCTAAACCTAGTTATTATACTTATGTTGTACCTAGTAGTAAATATATTGCAATGACCAATGACAAAAGTGCATATTGTAACTTAGACTCGCTACGGGAATGCAAAGCGATGAATGCCCGAACCTATATCTGCGACGTGACCACAATCTTCTCCACCAGCGAGTATCTGAGTTGTGAAAGTGAATTACTAGTGAATACTATAAAAGCTCTACCAGTGCAGTGCAAAACCGGAAGTGTTAACGGCCAAATCGATATTTGGAAATCTATCTCGAACAATAAATGGATATTTGTACAATCCATTTACACTAAAGTGTTAATTGAATGTCATAACAAAACAAATGTTGATCTAAATGTAATAGGTACAGGAATTGTTTATGTACCCAATAATTGTATTGGTTATTCTAAACATACAAAATTAATACCTAAATCTCAAGCTGTGAAATTTAGAGTAAATAAGATATTTTCTAATGTCAATATAATAAATGATTCATGTTGTAATTTTAAGATAAATGATGGAGAGAATAGTGAGTTTCATACTATAGATTTACAAAATTTCGATCTAGACACGACATTAGTAACGAAAATATATTAAAGTTCAAATCATTAACAAAAGAAACTGACAAAATCATTAATCAACACAGTTTCATTAAAAATGAAGCACATTATTCTTCCACTCTTGTAGTTATTTCTTTGATTATTTTTGGATTTTGTGTTTTTAAATGTTTAGTTTTAATAAAAGGGTACAACTGTCGTCATCCTTACATCCTTCCACGATTTTCCCAACCTCCTTCCGTCAATACATCTCCAACACAGGAAACCCAAGATGAATCTTCTTCTTCTTCTGGCTCCTCTCCTCCTTCCATTCCTCTTCAAGGCCTATCTAAAGACAAAGCTAAACATAAACCTATTCCTACTCCCAGCCTTAGAATCCATGTTTAAATTCCTTTATTTCGATTTCCATAAACTTCGACCCCGAAGTTTAGTCTACCCCGGGGAGGTGTTATATCCCGCATCTGTACCCTATCATGCTCACCCTAGCTTTCCGACTTTGCTGATCCCGCATTTCTCCTATCGTCCTACGCTTCAGTCCAGATCCCTTCAGGGCATTCCATCTACGACTCTTGACCAGGACAGTTGTCTTAATTCTAATTTCTTTGTTTTATTAAAGTACTATTTCAGTTGATTATAATAAATCTTTTTTTTAAAAAGGGAAAATAGTAATCCCGTATAACAGTACGCTGAAATTCGCATAACTCCCTGCGTGCTTTATACCATCCTAGTACAATGAGTGACGAAACTACCAACATGTCAATTTGTGACGTAGCCGAAGGAGGAGAAGACAGCGACACGATTTACATGACGGGTAACGTTACTCCACCGTATGTTTTTTCACGCCCAAAAACAATAACGATGGATGAGTTTAACGTATTTAAGACTGAAATTAAGGAGATGATACATTCTTTATTTAATGTGCAACAAAAAGAAACAAAAAAATTCGCTAAAACATTGGTAGAAATTAAAAACGCCAATGCTAACATCGAAATGCCATTAGTCTATTATCATCACAATATAATGAGTTAAACAGTAAAATAACCGAACTTGAGACAAAATGTAAAGCAGGAAATCAGCGTATAAACATACTTGAAGAGAAAATTGAAAATTTACAAATTGGATACCGTAAAACAAACTTTGAAATAAAAAATGTACCGAGTAAACAAAGCGAAACAAAGGGGGATCTAATCGACATGGTCTTACACTTATCATCTACAATTGGGGGAAATCTACGAAATGAAGACATTAAGGACATTTATCGAGTTCGCGGTAAAAAGGGGCAACAAAACTCACCCATTGTGGTTGAAACATCATCTGCCATTATAAAATCGGATATCCTGAGATTAAGCAAGGTATTTAATGTCAAAACAAAAGGAAAACTTTGTGCTAAACACCTAGGATTGCACACATCGGAAGACACTCCGGTGTTCATCGGTGAGCAATTGACCGCAAAGGCTGCAAGACTACACTTTTTAGCCAGGGACCTATCTAAGTCCGCCCAGTACAAGTTCTGCTGGACTTCATATGGCAAGGTGTACGTACGAAAAACGGAATCCTCACCAGTTATATGTATTAGATCTGAGTCCCAAGTTCACCAGCTGCTTCTAAGTAAGTGACTAGTCTGTGTATTTCGCATTAAATATAAACCTTACGACCAGTGTTATAGATTGAAGCAACATAAATCATGTACACTTTATAATCACTATATTTCATGTAAATTTAGCATGCGTTTAGTGTACAAAAGTGAAACAAAGTTCTGTTAAAAATACTTTTCGAGTCATGTTTCTTTGTAATGTTAATTATTATTATATTAAGATTTATTGTACCGTATAAAATACATATATATCAGCAGATCGCTACTTACACACTAATTATTATTATTATATTTACACATATACACTTACACTCTTCACCTCTTAACTGTATGGTAAAATATAGTATAAAACTCAGAATTTTAGTAAATTATATATATACAGGGTGTTCGGCACATGGATGGACAAACGAAAACCGTGGACCCATGGAGCTGTCTGCTATACATTGAGGCCTAATTACAAGACTCAGGCCCAATAGTTTTTTTTTTAAATAATTTTTTAAGTTATTTTGAAAAAAGCCAGTTTTCAAACTTCAAACGACTATAAATTTACTTTTAACATTGCAAATCCAAACATGCTTTTGTAATAATTATCTGCATTAGTTGTAGAATCATATTAAATTCAGTTTTTGAGCAAATGTTAGATATAAAATTAGATACGAGTCCTTAAACGATAAACAAAGTGAAAAAATAATTTTCATATTCCACTTTGAAATTCTTTAAAAAAAAACTATGATTTTTAGAGCACTTAAAATTCTAGGAAAACATCTGTGGTTCATACCTTTTATATCGGTATACAATTTGCACTTTGTTTAAAAATAACTAGAGTAAATCGCAATTTAAACTAACGGGGCCTTAATTCATAAGACTCAATTTGCGAAAGCTTAAATCAAGTACAAGCCAATTTGTCATAATTGCTTTCGGTATGTTCACTAACACTACACGTGGGAGCTAGTAGTCTGTCTCTCTCTTACCAGTCACGATACTATCTCTTGTCTCTTTTGTTGAATTTGGACAATAGCCGTACGTACATAGCAGGTAGAAAAAGGGTTGTTATTTCACTCTGCAATTGCGCTATTGTTTGATTTTGTCTATTCCTTATCAGTCAAACGTTAATTTTGGAAAAATTGTTTTACTTATTTGTCGAGTCTTAACTGCCTCTGCGATCTGACGTGTCCGTTGCGCTTACTGTTATTGTTTTCGTTTTGTGATTTTGTTATCGTTTTACGTTATTGTTGTTGCTTCAGTTTGTTAAGTTTTCTGTTATTTTGTTGTTACGTTGTTGTTTTTTTTTTCGTAAAATGACCACCTCTTTTACGAATGAAGAATACGCCAATATGTTATTGGTGTATGGAGCCGCTAATTGCATTGGACGTGAAGCACAAAGACTATACCAAGAGCGCTATCCTAACCGTCGACTGCCTAGCCACCAAACTTTTGCTACTACATACCGATGACTTAGAGAAACGGGTAATTTGCGTTATCAAGAACCGAGGGTGAATGTACGACAACATCATGTTGCTACAGACGAACGTGTATTAGAAGAATTTAATAATAACCCTAATAAAAGTATAAGAGTGGTAGCTGCAATGCTGGGCCTTGGCATATGGAAAGTGTGGGCAGTTCTCCGGGAAAATCGGCAACATACTTTCCATTACACTCGCGTGCAAGGTATGGATACAATAGATTTTTCTTAATTCCGTAAAGAGACTGAATATGTACCAAAGCCTAGATCTAGTCTTCCTTATTTTAAATTCTCAAGCCTTTTTTCTTTGTTTTCAGATCTTCAAGATAATGATTTTGGTAGACGCGTAGAATTTTGTCGACATCTACTACACACTGACGTGGAAGACGAAAACTTTTTAAGAAGTATTCTGTGGACAGATGAATCAAAATTTGATAAGGAAGGTATTTCAAATTACCATAATCTCCATTACTGGGCACCCAAAAACCAAAATCCACGAGTGACGAGACCGAGAAAATTTCAAAGTAGATTCAGTGTAAATGTTTGGGCTGGGGTCATTGAAAATAAACTAATCGGGCCGCATTATTTACCGGACAATATTAATGGAAATAATTACTTAGAATTTCTGCAAAATGATTTGCCCGGTTTAGTAGAAGAAGTATTACAAGAAGACAGACCTTTTGTGTTCCAACACGATGGCTGCCCAGCCCATTGCAGCATAGCTGTGAGGGAATACCATAATAATGTGTTCCCGAACTCGTGGATCGGTCGGGGTGGTCCAATTCCTTGGCCACCAAGGTCGCCCGACCTTACCCCAATAGACTTTTACGTCTGGGGTAGAGCCAAAGAGCTAGTGTACGCAACCGTGGTGCCCAGTCGAGAGCAATTAATAATTAGAATAAATGAAGCATTCGAAAAAATGAAAGCCGAAATGATATTTCAAACAACAACAGTGGAAATTTTAAAACGGTGCCGAGCATGCATAAGAAGTCAAGGGCACCAATTCGAACAATTGTTTTAAAATAAATTTTGGAAATAAATTAAAATTTAAATTATCATAGTGTTTTAATAACAAATTCATGTTCTACTAAAAAGCTTACTAATTAAAAACATATAAGATTTCATAGAATTACTACTGCACAGAGAAATAACACCCCTTTTTCTACCTGCTACGGCTATTGTCCAAATTCAACAAAAGAGACAAGAGATAGTATCGTGACTGGTAAGAGAGAGACAGACTACTAGCTCCCACGTGTAGTGTTAGTGAACATACCGAAAGCAATTATGACAAATTGGCTTGTACTTGATTTAAGTTTTCGCAAATTGAGTCTTATGAATTAAGGCCCCGTTAGTTTAAATTGCGATTTACTCTAGTTATTTTTAAACAAATATGTGCAAATTGTATACCGATATATCTATTATATGTAACATTTGCTCCAAAACTGAATTTAATATGATTCTACAACTAATGCAGATAATTATTACAAAAGCATGTTTGGATTTTCAATGTTAAAAGTAAATTTATAGTCGTTTGAAGTTTGAAAACTGGCTTTTTTAGAAATTAACTTAAAAAATTATTTAAAAAAAACTATTGGGCCTGAGTCTTGTAATTAGGCCTCAATGTATAGCAGAAGGCTCCACGGGTCCACGGTTTTCGTTTGTCCATCCATGTGCCGAACAGCCTGTATATTGAAAATAAGTATTATACATATTATTATAGATACATGTTATTTACAAACTCATATAAAGTAAGAGCTATGCTTTTCCAACTATGTCATGGATAGTGACCTACAAAATATTATAGATATGGACAGTATAGAATTTTCAACTGCAACTGAGTGTTATAGCGACAGTGTTGCCTAGCTTTTTAAAATAAAAAATAATGATTTTACTTTAATTATCCAAAATATAGGAAGCGTTTACCAAAACTTTGATGATTTCATGATCTCAATCTCACAATTAAATTTTAATCCCACTGTAATAGTATTAACCGAATGCTGGCTATGCGACGAGAAACCAATCCCACCAATACCCAACTATAAAATGTTCTCGTCTTCTTATTATAAAAACAAAAGTGACGGGGTTATAGCGTACATACGTGATGTTGTGGCATCCGATGTTAAGGAAATACGTCTAAAAGACGCCTCCTGCCAGCAAATTCTGTACGGGAGCCATACCATCATAGCCATATACAGATCTCCTTCTATTGTTGATGCAAATGGGTTTATTACTTCCTTAAACTCCCACTTGGAACCGATACATGCATCCGATTCCACAGTTATAGTGGGGGATATAAATATTAATTTAATTCCTAAAGAGTCTGAGCAATTTATAGAACGTAAAAATAGATATGCCTACTTAGATATGCTTGCTGGTCATAATATAATGCCTGGACACAATCTCCCAACCAGAGAAAATAACTGCTTAGACCATGTCATGTTAAAATTGGATAGAAGTAAAGTTTCTGCAAAGGTCGCTGTCCTAAATACGTCAGTAACTGATCATATGATGATATTATTACATTTAAACAATACTGCTATAATAAAAAATTGTATCAAAACTAAACAAGTTACCAACTTCGAAGACGCGTGCGAAGACTTAAAAAATAAAAATTTACATGAACTATTACTATGCAGTGATCCAGAGATGGTGGCTCAGGGACTTATAGAAAAAATTACACAATCAATTGAAGAAAACACTAAAACTATAATCATACCAAAAAATAAGCGTACTTTAAAAATATGGATTACACCAGGAATTCTTAGGTGCATTAGACATAGGAACAAATTGGAACCAAGACTTCGTATAAACCCAACAGACGATATTCTTCGACTCGCCTACAGACGTTACCGCAATTTTTGCAACAATCTAATAAAGAAGTTGAAACGAGATTACGACAGAAAACTATTGCGGGATTCTGGTGGTGACTCGAGGAAGCTTTGGAATAGTATTGCCACAGTAACAAACCTAAAAAAAGAGAAATCTGATAACTCTAAATTGCTACATATTAAGTCCTCGAAAATGGATTCCGTTAATTACATTAATAGGTACTTCAGTAACATAGGTAGAGAGCTTGCAAATACTATACCGCTGTTGCACTCTGATCAACCCGATGTTACTCCTGCGGTTTCGCCACAAACCTCCTCCTTCGCTCTTTTTGACACTGATGAGAGAGAGAGGTTTACAATGTCCTCATAAACCTAAAGTCTAATAGCGCACCTGGAAGAGACGGCATCTCAACTAGTTACCTCAAGTTAGCTAGACACCATGTTGTGCCAGTCATTTGTCATCTTGTAAATTTATGTTTCGAGAAAGGTGTTTTTCCTACTGCGTTAAAAGAATCCATTATTACGCCAGTATTCAAGGGTGGGGATGAGCTTGACATTAGCAATTACAGACCAATCTCAGTATTAACTGCAATCTTAAAAATTGTTGAAAAAATAATAAATATACGTATCGTAAATTACCTATGCAAATATAACATCATAGCAAAAAATCAATATGGTTTTCAATCTGGCAAATCAACTGCAGACGCCGTTGAGGCACTGACGTCTGTAATTGTTAATGAACTAGATGCTAAAAATAAATGCCTAGCTGTTTTTCTCGACCTAAAAAAGGCATTTGACACAGTGTCAATCCCCATCCTTGTAAAAAAGTTGGAATATATTGGAATTAGAGATGTTTCACTAAAACTGATTATAGTCTACGTGAGTAACAGGACTCAGAGGGTCAGGGTCGGCGAACAGGTGAGTAACAGTGAAAAAATAATTATCGAGTTCCTCAGGGAAGTGTACTCGGCCCTACCCTGTTTCTGGTCTACCTGAATGATCTCTGCAATCTAAAAATACCTAATGCTCATATTTTTTCATATGCTAACGACACTGCAGTTATATTCACAAACATAACTTGGGAGGCGGATGAGACTGACACTGCGTATGGGTTACATATAATAACGAAGTGGCTAAGCAAAAATTTACTCACGCTAAACACCCAAAAAACAAATTACGTGACCTTCGCACTTACTAATAAGACTCAGCCTGAAGTTGACCTTAACATCAGAGTACATCAATGTAGTAACATACTAGGCGCCTTAAATTGCAACTGCTCTGCACTAACTAAAGTAAACGCTGTGAAGTACTTAGGTATTATGCTGGACCAAAGACTCTCGTGGCATTCTCAAATAGATCTTGTTGCCTCCAGGTTACGTAAGCTTATTTGGCTCTTTAAGCTTCTTCGTCACGTTACCACAAGAAAAATAATAGACCGAATCTATGTATATTGCTCTGGCTCAATCGATAGCGATTTACGGCATTACAGTTTGGGGTGGCGCTGACAAAACAAGGTTTATTGATGTTGAGAGAGCACAAAGGGCACTACTTAAAGTCGCTTATTTTAAAAAGAGAAGATTTTCCACACAGACGTTACATAATATTACCAACACTCTGTCTATTAGAAGACTATTCATACTGCATGTCATCATAAAAAAACATATAAAATTAGAATATGACCCAAAAATTTTGGAAAAAAGAAGGGACTACAAAGTAGCAAATGTTGCACAGTTACGTACAAAATTCGCCCAATGTCAGTTCCATTACCTTTCCTCGTATTTATACAATAAATGTAATAAAATACTAAAAATCTACTCTTTAAATAAACGCGACTGCAAAATCAAAGTTACAGCCTGGCTTAAGACCCTAAATTATGAAGAAACTGAATATTTTCTAGTATAAGTTTTAAGTTTTAATTTTTAAAGCTTACTATTACATTATTTTACTATAAATTACACCATGTTTAATATTTACACTATTTTTACTATTTACACCATATTATTATATACACTATTTTACTATTTACACCGTATTTAATATTTACACTATTTTTACTATTTACACAATATTTTATATTTACACTATTTTTACTATTTACACTATTTTTAAAATGTTATTTTACAACTAGCACTTTATCTACTATTCACAATTTTTTTTTATCCTAAGGCACACTACACACACACACACATACGCGCACACACACACACACACTCACAAACACACACACAAACACACACACACACACATACACACACACACAGCACACACACACATCCTCTGTTGTTTTTTCTATAGTTTTAGTTTTAATCTAAATTGCTGTAACTATTTCATCAGTAAAATATAAGAGTGTGCTAAGGAAGAGTGGCTTTTCCTTTTTTTTTTTTTTAAGAGGGGAAATACGTTACGTATCCCCCGCCGCCCCCGGGGGTATGTCGGACTCCCCCGGCGCAATGGTGATGAAGAGCGCCGAGGTTTACCGACTAAAACCCCTCCATGCCTCCTTCTGCGCCTATGCGGGGTCATGGGAACTGCGTGATACTACTACCACGACCCCGCAGCGCGCGCCGCATCCGGCCCTCTCCCATCGCGGCGGCTGGGTTTAGTGCCGCCGCCTGCCTCACCGAGAGCTCCCCGAGGCATTGGGGAGCTGTTCATCTCGGGGCCCACAATGTGGGCGGCGATCCCCCGATCGCCACCCACGGGCCTAGGCTTCCACGTCCATGGCGGGGGCGGTCAAGGCCGCCCTTGCGCCTTCGGCTCTAGGCCTTTGTGGCCGAGCCTTTGGGGGAGCCTTTCCCTTCTTGGTGCCGGGGGGTGGTTTGGCCAGTACGCAGCCACTACTCCCCAGCACATGCCCCTTCTCTGGCTTCCCCATCGTCTCACACAGGAGACAGTTCGGGGGGGCCGTACAGTCCGGTGCCCTGTGCCCCGGTGCTCCGCAGTGGAAACATCGACCACTGAGGTCCACCGGGGACGGGCACTTTACAGCTAGGTGGCCGGTGTCAAGGCAACGGTAGCACCGCTTTGGCCTCGCGGCCAGCAGCACCACCCTCGCCGAGACCCAGCCGACCTGTAGCCGCCCTGTACTTGTCAGTCTTTTGGCTGCCGCTACCGGTGCGCACAGAGACACCTTTCGCCCCTTCGGCCCACTACGATCTTGCCCGACCGGATTTCGCCGGCTGAGCAGCCTCCCTCTTTAGCGACCGCCTCTATAATGTCGGCGGCCGTCGTCGTGTCGTCGAGCCCGGTGAGCAGAATTTCCGCGCGCTTCACCGGGCGACCGATCCTGATCAGTCCCTCGTCTAGGACTGCCCTCATCTTCGCGGCAAGGGCGTCCGCCTTCTCCTGGGCACCCTCTCCCGATATCTCGAGAAGGCGGAAGGAAGAGGAAAATCTGCCAGGCGGAAGTCGACCTTGTAGATGCCGAGTTCCGCCAGCCAGATTTTCCTCTTTGCCTCTGTGAGTATGGAGGCGTATGTCGCTCTCCCCTCCTCGAGCACCCCGTCCTTGAGGGTGAGGGTGATCGCCGCGGTTTTGGGGGGCTTAAGTTTCGCCTTCTTTCTCTTGGGGGCTGCCTTTTTGGCGGCACCCTTTTTTGCCTTCTTTTTCTGTCCGCACCCACGTGACCCGTCTGTGGTCCGCGGGGCGTCCGTCGCAGGTGGGGCGGTCGTAGTAGACCCCCTCACCTCCTCAGCCACGGCTGCGGCCAAGGGCATCTTCTTCCTCTTCTTATTTCCTTTCTTGGGCAGTACAGGTGCAGTGGGAGCCTGTGTAGGCGCCACCGCGTCCTCCGCCGCCCCTCTCCTCTCCTTGGCCGCTGCCCGCTTCGGCTCCGGCCGTTCCCATGCCTTCGGCGCCTCGACGCTCGGCGCGGGTGCCGGGGCTATGTACTCCTGGGCACTGTCCGCTGCGAGCGGAGGCCTTCTTCGAGGCTCCGGCGGAAGGCGCTCCTCTAGGCCGGCCAGCCTCGCGTTGAGCATGTTGCCGAAGGTCTCTATGTTTGCTCTAGAGACCTCCGCCAACAGCTCACGTATGTCCTTCTCCTTGGGGCGGGAGGCCTGTTTGCGCAGCTCGTCGAGCTCCTGGCGCAATTTGGCCATTTCCTCTTCGAGGCGCTTGTTGTGGGCCTCCAGCTTTGCCACCTCCTCTATCGTGGTGCGACATCGTACCTCGTTGAAGGCCGACGCAATAGTCACCACTGCTTCCTTTAGGTACCTTTGATAGGTACCTTTGAGGTTAGAGGACTTTGTGGCGACCATGTAGACGGTCTCCAACGAAGTCTGTACTGCTCCGACCAGCGCAGCGCTCGTCCGCTCCGACGCATCTTCTCCCCCAGGAGAAGTAGCGGGGAGTCTAGTGGGGGGGGGGCTATAACGGATGAGCGCTCCAGCGTTCCTCGCCCCACGAGCCACTGCGGCGACTTCCTCCTCGGCCTGGAGCCGAAGAGCCTCCGCCTTTTCTTCTATTTAGGTCGGCCTTCGCCTTGGCCAGGCCGACATACTAGCCGGTCGTCGGCGGCCGGCCACGCCCTCTTTTTGGTTTGGGCGCCACCCCCTTACTGATGGGCGGCGCCATGTCCTCATCCGTGTTACGCCGCATACGGGCAGTCCTGTCCGGGTTTGCGGGCAGCCCCTCAGAGTCCAGCGACATGGAAGACATGCAGCTAGAGTCCGAGGGACAGTCCTCGCTGTCTAGATCTGTGAAAGGAGGTTTAGGGTAGGGCGCCAGGCATGCGTTCGAGGTACACGCGCGGCACAGGCCCCCTATCCCCCCTTTTTAGCCTCTCCGGTAGTAAATCCGCCGCCGGTGCGGTAAGGGGCACCGGCTTCGGATTCGCGAGCGCAGTCGCTCCTCCCTCTACCTCACTCGCCGTCGCAACGGCCTCCTCTACCCTCATCGCATCTTTTGACCCCTCCGTATACACGGGCCTACCTCTCCCCTGCGGGAGAGTGTGGGATTCCCCAGCATTGCTGCCGGGACCCACCCGGAGATTCTTTTTTTGGATACGATCTGCCATTATTCATTCTACAACACCCCGGGTCGCGGCCTTCTTTCAGGTGTGAGGTCACCTATCGGAAGAGTTAAAAAAAAATGAAAGATAGCAAGAGAAGAAAGAAAGATGGTGAAAAGTTAGAAAAAACAAATAAAAGTAAAGCAAAAAACAAGAAAGTTAAGCTAAAAAGGTGGTGAAAGATAGAAGAAGAAAGAAAGATAGAGCCAGCCTTCAGCCGCGTGAGTACCTCACCCCGCAAAAGACGGGGTGGCGCACCCAAGCGTTGCCCAGGGCCATGAACGAGGACGAACTGGTAGAGCCCCAGAGTGGCCTTTCCTGACACAGGTGCTCCTAGCACTTAATAGGGAAGGTCAACCTCTGTTTATTATTATGTATGTGCTATCTTGATGAAATAAATACTATTATTATTATTTTTATTTTTTTTTTGTCTTCTTTTCTCCCTTGCGGGGTATACTGAAGTTGCGGGCTTGTGGCCAAACAACTTCAGGTAACGTGATTGCTAATTATTAATTGATAAAAACTTCCGGACGATGCGGCATGTGTTGAGGATAACTGCTTTTTGTAAAGTGATGAATGTGAGTGGATGTATGTTGAGTGTTTTGAGAGATGTATGGAGTGTTTTAGGAATGACGCCAGTTGTTGAAATTATTATGGGTATAGTTTTGACTGTGGTAACTTTCCATTGTGATTTTATCTCTATTGTCAAGTCAGTGTATTTTGCGAGTTTGGTTGTGTGCGCGGATGTGAGGTTGTGTGTATTAGGTATGGCAACGTCTATCAGGTAAACAGTTCTATTTCTTTTGTCATGGAGCGTTATGTCAGGTCTGTTATGATGTACCGTCTTGTCTGTAAGTATTGTCCTGTCCCAGTGAAGTTTATAATCAGGTGAGTCTAGTATGATTTGTGGTGTGTATTTGTAGTATGGGGACTTCTCTGTGATGAGGTTGCGTTTGTGTGCAAGTATCTGATGTATGATTGATGCTACCTGGTCATGTCTGTGTTTGTAGTCTGTTTGTGTGATGGATGAGCAGGCGCCTGTGATGTGCTGTATAGTTTCCGGTTGCTTGTGGCAGTGACGACAATGGTCACTACCAAGGTTACGATCTCTTATTATATGTTTCCTATAATTTTTGGTGTCTATTACTTGGTCTTGAATTGCCAGCATAAACCCTTCCGTTTCAGGGAACAATTCTCCGTGTTTTAGCCATGCGTTTGACGCGATTTTGTCTACGGCGTTATTATTTAAATCCAGGCGGTGCCTGCCATGTAAGGTTTTATTTGTCCATGCTTCAATTTTTTGTTGATTTGTGTTGCTGTTTATTCTTTTTGTGTTATCGGCGAGAGTTAGCGGTGTGTGGGTATCAGTTTGGCAAATGGCTTGATGTAGAGTTACTGTTTTTGCTCGATTATAAAAGAATTTTCGGAGTAGATCTATTTGTCTATTATGTAGATTAACTATATCTATGAGTCCTCTTCCGCCTTCGGCTTTAGGCAGGATTAATCGTTGGATACAAGCTCTTGGGTGGTGTTTCCTGTGCTTCATCATTGTGGTGTTTATTATCCTCTGTAGAGATTTAAGTTCGGTTTGGTTCCAGCGGATTACACCAAAGGAATATGTAAGTATGGGTATTGCGTATGTGTTAATAGCTTTAATTGTGTTTTTTAATTTAACTGTGTAACTAGAATTTTGTGTAGTCTGGCTCTGAGTTTGTGTTTGAGTTGTGTTTTAATTTGTTTGTAGTGTAGCTGTTGTGACTGATAATATCCCAGGTATTTGTATCCTTCTAACGGGTCTACAGACTCAATTATATCATCGTTATTAAGTTTATATTGTGTGTCTTCTATATTACCTTTCTTTATTGCTTGTATTTTGCATTTATCTATTCCGAACTCCATGTGTATTGTATTAGAAAATATTTGTGTAAGGTCAGCTAAAGTGTGAATGTTGTTTAATGTGTTCGCAAAGATTTTGATGTCATCCATATACATGAGGTGTGAGAGTAATGTATGTTGTGTGTTGTGTTTAATTTTAAACCCCCGCTTACTTTCATTAAGGATATACGATAATGGATTTAGTGCTAGGCAGAACCAAAGAGGACTTAAAGAGTCCCCTTGAAATATACCCCTTTTTATGGGTATTAAGTCAGTTTCAATTGTTTTTGTAGAATCACAAATTTTTAGACTAGTTTGCCAGTTTGGCATTATTTTTTCGAGGCAGTTAATAATTATTGGACTGATTTTATAATGTTTTAATATATAGATAAGCCATGAGTGAGGTACAGAATCAAACGCCTTTTTGTAATCGATATACATGGTATATATGCTGCGTTTCTGTTTATTATTATTATTTTTATTATTATTATTGTTATTATTATTATTATTATTATTATTATAAATTCCCGGCAATGGGAATATCATGATTTTTTAATTTTTTGTATCTCACTCAAAGCTGGACATATTATTGAATCATGATGTATATGAATCCTAATATTTGTTTCGTCAAACAGGTAGTTTAACATTGTATTAAATTTTAATAAAAGAATGTTTGTTAAATGGGGTTTTAAAATCCGAAATATTAGTATAATATAATTTTCCGCAGCATACGTTATCATTATTTCATCTCGTAAGTATTTTAAAGATTTAAATATATCAGGATATGAGTGATCATCGAAATAATGAACTTTTGTAAATAGGAAAGGGTAAGTTTTATTTTCTTTCTCTAAAGGTAAACAAGTGTAAAGGGCTCTTTCCTTATCTAAAAACTCAATACGCGCTGGTTCTGGACAATTATTAATTACTTCTTGTACATATGACATATTTTCATCCATGTCTATTGAAGTTGGTATTATTACGATTTTGTGATTGCTTTTTAACACGCTATTGTTGTGTTCTATAATCTGCGTATTAAAAGATTTTGAAGGTAATTTAAGGAAATTATTATATGTTTCATCCGACGTTGTTGAAGGTTCTTGAGATGCAGAAAACTGTTCCGATTGATCGGTCGGTGTCAAAGGGGTATTATGTATAGCAGGAGAATTTTCAGGATTATCGATAAGAGGTGACGGTGTTGTTAGTTTACTAGTAGAAGGTTGAGGATTGGTTATATTAAAATCAGGATCTTGTATTTGCAAATGCGGATCAGGGTTATGAATCGGTGGAGGTAATGACTGCCAACTGGTAGAAGGTTGAGGGTCAAAAGTCACGTTTATGTCAGGATTGTCATTGGTAACAAGATCTTCAGTGGGAGTAGGAGGATTCAGCGGTGTAAAGAGTAAGTCCTTTTCATCTATCGGACTGAATGTTATTGTGGTCCATTCATTATCATCAAGAGCGCAAGAATGTTGTTCTGTAATGGGTGTAGGATCACTTCAGATCGGTAAAGGATTTTCTGGATATATTGGATTTACGGGATACCTAGATAGGGCGTCAGCAGCCGAGTTCAGTTTTCCTTTTCTGTAAACTGTTTCATAGTCGAACTCTTCAAGCTTAAGGCGCTATCTTTGTAATTTGCTAGACGGATCTTTATGATTAAATAGCCATTTTAAGGGCCTATGATCAGTGACAATTTGGAATTTTCGTCCATACAGATAAGGCCTAAATTGCTTACAACCGAATAAGATAGCCAACAACTCCTTTTCTGTCGTGCTGTAATTACTCTCGCTCTTATTTATAGTTCGAGAGGTATAGGCTATTGGATGTTCCTGGCCTACTAGACCTTGGGAAATGACAGCTCCAAGAGCATAATTCGAAGCGTCTGTTGTCAAGATGAAAGGTTTGGTAAAGTCGGGAAAACATAAGACAGGTGCAGAAGTGAGTTTATTCTTAAGAGTTTCTAAAGCTAGTTGTTGCTGATTCTCCTATAGAAAAGGCTGATCCTTCTTTAAAAGGCTGGTGAGAGGTTAAGCTATTTTTGAAAAATCTGGGATGAATCTTCTGTAGTAGGATACTAAGCCGAGAAAGGATTTAATATCCTTAGGACTTTATGGGACAAGGAATTGAACTACGGATTTAATTTTGTCTGGGTTTGGTATTACGCCACTTGCTGAGATGGTATGACCCAGATATGCAACTTCACGGCGTAGGAACTCGCACTTGTCAGGTTGTAGTTTGAGATTGAACTTCCTTATTCTTTGGAAAATATCTCATAAGAGTAACATACTATGTCATCAAGATATACGTAGCAACGTATACCTTGAAGTCCGGATAAGGCTATATTCACGAGTCTTTGTAATATGGCTGGGGCGTTCTTCAGCCCGAAAGGCATTCTTAGGAATTGAAAATGACCCTCTGGAACGTTAAAAGCATTCTTTGGTTTATCTGATTCGTTTAAAGGAATTTGGTGGAATCCGGAGGCTAAATCTAACGTAGAGAAATATTTACTGTTTCCAAGTTGATCCAATATTTCCGTAATTTGCGGAAGTGGGTAAGTATCTCCTATTGTAACATCATTAAGTTTGCGATAGTCAATTACGACTCGCCATTTTTGTTCATAAGAAGCATTTTTTTAGGTACCACCCATATGGGCGAAGGCCAAAGAGAATTAGATTGTTCAATTATATTTTGATTCAACATTTTAGTGATTTGTTTATGAGCTTGAGCTTTGTGTACCTCAGGAAACCGGTAAGTTTTCGTGTGGATTGGGACATCTGTAGTAGTTTAAATTTCATGCTTTAAGGCATTAGTATATGTAAGTTTTTCGTTAGGTAAATAAAATATACCTGAATAATCGGAGCATAATCGTTTTAAGCCACTTGCCTCTTCTACATTAAGGTGAGAAATGCGTTATTGTTTTAGAACTTCCTCTGTGCGTTTTGTAGTGTTGGGTGTTGGTGTACTTAAATGGTTAAAGGAAACAGTGTGATGGTTGTTTAGTTCTTGGGATTCAATTGGCGTTAAGTTTACATTAAGGTTTGAATTGAAAACAATTTCTTCTTCTGAAATATTAATAACGGATGGATTTATACTATTATTTTCTTTAACGCGAGCTATGCAATTGGCAATTAATAATGATTCGGAATTTTTTTGGTCCAATACATAACCTTCCTTTATTTCCGGGTTTGATACAGATCATTCAAAAATTTGTTCTTTTCTAGGTGGGATTACATAAGTGGGTTCATTGAAATTTTGTTTTAATGATGATTTTCCTAAAAAAAGTAAGTCTTTGTTGTAATCTTTATTACAGTTAAGCGCATTGAGCATGTCAGAGCCAATAATACCATCGTGGGGTAAATTAATTTTATCCACAACATGAAACATATATTTCATGAAAAGAATAAAAATTCATGAAACATATATACGATACATTAGATTTTGGAAGTTTTAGTTTGAGTTCAAAATGTCCTTTGTGGTAATGCCATCTAGGATTGTCGAACGCCACTATGAATGGCATCTCATAATATCGATAAAGCTTCCCCGCTCCGTCGCTAACCGAAGAAATACGAAGATTCGCGAAAGAGGACATTAGAACGAGTGCACGTCGAGAGTGCAATGGCGGACAGCGTAATGGCGGACAGCGTGTGTATTATTTAGACTTTTTCGCTATTAATTACCGCCCACGAAAGTGAGATATATTCCTATAGAACGCGATAAGAATTCTGGAAAGACTAAAGTATTGTGAGCAGAAGAAAGAGAGAAGACTCCAGCTGCAGACGCCCGCACAGAAGCTGGTTCGGTAGCGTATTCCTTCTACCTTCCCATTACATCTAATTATTACTGCATATTAACCTGGCGACGCCAGATTCCTCCTGAAATACAGTCCACAAAAATATCGAAGAGAAATTATTCGCTATCGCCAGACATAGGTGGCCCGCGCGGCCATTGTTTGGTCCATTCGAGCCGGACCACATTTGGTCCTACACTGGACAGTTTTATCTCGTTCATAAAAGATCAGTGTAGAATATTTAGAAATACGCAGCCTAGTTCAACTAGCTCGTCCAGTAATATTAATAAACAAAGGTTGATTAAACACCGAAATAATAACACCGCGCCTAATCCGAAGTCTTATGTAGCATGTTCGGATTCTAGTAATAATAATTGTAGTCCGCTCAGATGTATGTGCAATAATAACATTGTGCATGAACATCTTAACAAGTGTCCCGCTTTCAATTATTTGGCCCCGTTGGCTCGTTTTAATTATATTAAAGGAAATAAAGCTTGCGTTAATTGCTTAAGCATAAAACATAAATCGAATTCTTGTCTTAGTAAGTCTAAATGCCGCGTTTGTGGCAGACGCCATCACACGCTGATGCACTTCGATAAGACCCGGCAGTCAGCTGACACGCGTGACCTTGAACTTGATAATAACAGTTCTCGCCGTCCGATGCCGACGCCACAGGCCGCTCGAATACCTACACGTACAGGTGTTCGAGTCGAACATAATAGCGAAGTATCGCTGTGATCAACGTCACTCGCATGTAAACTAGTGATGAGAGATTGTAGACGGAACCCGCACCCCGCGCGCGCTCGATATACAGTGCGCGACTCAGCCAAACAAACAATGTTTTTTGGCTACTGCCCAGGTTATTGTCTTCGATGTAAATGACAAACCCATAGTCGTGCGATGCTTACTAGACAGCGCCTCACAAAGTAGTTTCATTACGTCGGAATGTTATAATCGTCTAGGGCTTTTGAATAAATTTAAAAATACTAATTTGATAGTTAAAGGAATTGAGGGTTCGGAAAAATCATGTAAGGGTTCCGTGGATATTGTCGTATACTCGCGCTTAAATAAAAATATTAGTTTGAATATTTCTCCGCTTATTGTGGAACGTATTACCGATAAGTTACCGAACGCTAACGTAGACGTGTCTTCGTTAATGCACCTGAAAGCCCTCCCGCTAGCAGATACTGACTTATCGCGCCCGGGTGATGTGGATATTTTGATTGGATTGATCAGTATTCCCGCATTTGCTATTACCTAATATAGTACGTAGTTATCAATATGATTTACCCCCCGCTATTGAGACGGTGTTTGGATTTGTGATTATGGGTTACGTACCTACGTCGCATACGTCTAATTATACTGTGTCATGTTGCTCTGTACTTCCAGAAAATAATATTAATTCTCTCGTCCAGCGATTTTGGGAGCTTGAGGAATTGACGGCACCGCCCTCGATGAGTCATAAGGATCTCGAGTGTGAAGAACATTTCCGCGCTACCACTGTTCGCGACGACAGTGGTAGGTATGTTGCCGCATTGCCGTTTCAAGGTGACCCTTATTCATTAGGCGATTCGTACGCTACCGCTCTCAACGCTTTCATTGTTTGGAACGTAAACTCGATGCATTACTAAATATGCGCGCCGCTTATAATGACGTCATGCGCGATTATATAAATAAATGTTTTCTGTGCCCGGTTGAAATTAAGAAGGACAATAATTCGGTTCCTAAATATTATATTCCGTATCACGGCGTATTTCGCGAAGATAAGACCTCCACTAAACTACGCGTAGTTTTAGATGCTAGTTGTTGGACTACATCGGGTCAGGCTATCAATTATATTTTACATACCGGCCCGAATCTACAATGTGATTTATTTAACATCATAATAAATGTTCGTTTATTTTAAAATTGCTCTGGCAGCTGATTGCCGCCAAATGTTCCTTAACACCCTTGCTGCGGCAATAAAATGTATTACTTTCATCTGGTGCGGTGGCGGTCCAAACATGCATTCAATGAACTTTCAGACGGTGCGTGGCGGGCCTTTTGAGACTGCCACCACTACTTGACATATACAGCTCTATATCTTTGGGAATGTGCGTTGTGATATATATTTTTCTAAATCGTTAGAATATTCGAGAATGCTTCTACTTAACTCTAGCTTCGCCCCGGGATCTGCCTCATAGAAAGCGAGTAATTAGCACATCAAAATGTCAGGTCGATTCAGACTGTTGCCGCACTAGATTGTATTTTTTATAGTGATGGGACACATTGTAATAATGATACGGTGCTTCCACATATCAGTTACAATTTACGTAGGTAATGTTAACGAATGTTTTAGTTTCAGGCATTTTAATCTAAGTAGAGCAACTAAAATGTACTAAAATCTCTCGGTAACTCGGTAACACACTCGGTACACAATGTTATATAACTGCTGTTTGGCACCATTAAGAAATCAAATAAAAATGTTTTTAATTAAATACAATATTTTTATTGATTAAAATAGTCAAAACATAATTAATGGAAACAAAAAGGCGAAAATCCAAAAAAGTAAATTACTTATATGTGTTTCTCTTTATAACATGACGTGCAAAGCGTCTGATTACACTTGTTACAAAAAGTTTTCACTTTTTTAACTTTTTTCTTTGCTACTTTGCAATCTAACGTCAGTCGTAGTTTTTCGTAGCACCGTGCACAATTTCTTCTTTTAGGCCCTTTTTCTAGGACATGTCCTGAAGTTTTGATTTGTCTGGAAGTTCCTGTAATACAAATTAAAGTTTTTTTGACTTGCAAGTACAGGTATACCACAGGTAAATTCTTTCATTAATCCAATTTATGCTGAATTTGCATATTTACTTTTATTTTTTATTATTATTATAGGTAGGTATATAACACACACACTCCGCAGTAAGAAATATGCAAATCGAGCATAAACTAAATTAAATTTGTTTTCAGTGAATAACGAAAATTGTTGAGGCAAAAAAAATAGTAATTGATTATTATAGTAAGCTATTAAGGCGGTTTGATATAAATTATAAAACGTCTACAAAATGAAATCACTCAAATCAGTGTAATTTCATAGCTGATTTCCACTCGCATGCAGTCTCGCGTTCGCAAAAACGAGGTCCGATGTTTCCCCTGATCATCAGACCTCTTATTCGCGAGCGCAAGACTGCAGGTGAGTGTAAATCAGCTATGAAATTCCTCTGCAGCATGGTTCATGTGAGTTTCGTGCTTTTTAATGATAGTAATCAATATTGTAAGTATACAATAGTAAATCAGTGTTTTGTTAGAAGCAGCCACTGAATACACTGATTGCGCCCATGAGTTCGTAATTAAAAAATAATACGTACTACACATCCATAAACTGCCGGGTAGTAACCAGCCAGAGCCAGAAATTTCAAAATGCACCAGTAAAATACCACGTTTAGCAAGAAGTCTAGGTATCAAGTTTATTAAAAAAAAAAAAAACCAAAGCGCATTCTTTGTGCAACAAAATCAATATGCAACCGGTGCAGAACTGGTGAAATCAGAAGTTAAGGACCATGAAATGACAATGACTTACCTGTTGTCATTGGTGATCGATGAACACGACGATACCGTGGTAGCCTTCATCAATGAACCTGTTGTGTTTATTAAACATGATTTTATGCATAGAGTCTGCACTTTTTATCTAGCCTTTTTTCAAAGATCTACTACAGTTACACTACATTACCTACCTACTTCTAAATACTTACGTCCAGAACTCATTTTTTTTCAGTCAATGATTCGACTATGGTTTCAGTAAAAACTTTCTTTGAAATTTTCTGATCATGTCTCATATTGAATATAACCCAAGCATTAACCAGAGCCATACCAAATAGGTACTCCATACCTACTTTTCTAAACCATTTAAGTCCTCTTTTTAAAGGAGAATAGTAGGAGGACATTTGGTCGCTAAAATCTACACCTTTTTTGTTACTATTATAGGTTAAGACGCAGGTCGGCTTCTTTACATCTTCATTTGTTGATCTATGTTTTCTTCCTGTGCTAACAAGTACATCTTTGTCCTCTTTACGAGTTGTCAGCATTAAAAGCGGCCGTTTGTCAACCCATTTTATTATTTTAACGCCGTTTTTGTTCATCGCTCCCTTGATTTGACCTTTCTTTAATTTTTTTGATACAATTTTCTTAGGCAATCCTTTGCGGTTTGATCTGAGCGTACCACAATAACGGGTCTTGAGAGTTAAAAGTCGTTCTGCTAATTCAATAGAAGAATAAAAATTGTCTGCAATGACTTCTCGAGATTTCTCCTCCAGACCTTCAAGTAATTTAAGTACTGTGACTTGACCATGGTTTCGCTCAGGCCCATTTTCTCCTTTTCCAGAATATATTATAGAATTATAAGTGTACCCTTCTGGAGTGCACAACTTATATATTTTAACGCCGTATTTATGAGTTTTGTTCTTGTTTCCGGCCACGCCACGGTATCATTGATTCGTCTATTACTAAATATTTACCGGGTGATAATACTTCCTGGAATCTATTATTCAACATGATAGTTAAATCTTGAATCTTTCTTAGCTTGTTTGTATTGTTGATATTTGGTGTGTCATCACTAAAATGCCAGAATTTTAATAATAATAAGAATCTATCTCGTTTCATTACAGAGGCTATGTAATCATTTCGATATAAAGATTTTTTTGACCAATAATAATCATTTATATGTGGCACTTTGTTAAGACCCATCGCCAGCACTATACCCAGAAATTTACGCATTTCTGAATAATTCGTAGGTTTCCATGCCATGAGCCTGGATTTTTCCTTCATTTCGTTCTTATTTTGTTTTTCTGAGTTATGTTTTAATGCGTATTTATTAGTCTCTGTCACCATTTTTTCAATTATTTCGTCCGTCAAAAACAAAGAATAAATACCTTCAGCAGATAAATCATCTATTGGAATATTAATAGTGCTAACACTTAACGTGCACTCCTCTAAATCTGGGGTAAAATCTGTGATATCTTCCCATTCATTGTCGTCGCCATTGTCTTGCACGGCTTCTTCTACTCTTAACTCATCGTTTATCTCTCTCAACTCATTGTCTGACGTTTCAGAAATAATTCCACTTGGAGAGTATTCATCACTTTCGTCAATTGCCTCATAGACAATAGCATCACTAGTTTCTTCATCTCCATCTTCCTCCTCTTCGTCCTCCTCCTCATCGTCCTCCTGCTCTTCATCTTCCTCCTCGTCGACTTTCTGCTCTTCGTCTTTCTGCTCTTCGTCTTCCTGCTCTTCGACTTCCTGCTCTTCGACTTCCTGCTCTTCGTCTTCCCGCTCTTCGACTTCCTGTTCTTCGTCCTTCTGCTCTTCGTTTTCTTGATCTTCGTCTTTCTGCTCCTCATTTTCCTCATTTTCCTCCTTTTCCTCATTCTCAATATCTTCTACCTTTACATCGTTCTTTTTGTTATCATTTATTTTTTCCTCCCGTTTTGGTACTTCTTCTTTATCTATTTCTTGCCTCTCATTTCCTGTTATATTTTTGTTTTCTACGCCTGTTTGATTTTCCGTACAAACGTCTTTATTTTCCATACTTTTTTCTCGATCTTCTGATTTACTATCTTCAATAAAAGAGTAAGTAAAAGTAAGTTTTGTGTTTTCTTCTTCACCTATATTTTCCACGCTTTCTTTTGTTTGTACTCGTTTTTGTTGTGAAATTAAATATAATACATCAATACATCTGCAAAAAATAAAACACTACAGAAAATATTCTGTAGTGTTTTTTTTTTGCAGATGTATCAACTTATAATACTGGCTTTCATCTATATTAAAATCAATATCTTGCATGAGCTTGGATACCGATATATCGTTCAATGAGGGACTGCAACCTCTTAAGCTGTACATACTCAATCTGTCTGGAGATGACGAACAGGGCGATCCATTTTTTTCTGGCCTCAGAAAACTCTGACGAGGAGAATGTGTGCATTTTTTGCTCTTGAGCCCTGAAATCAAATTATTCTTTACTCTTCTGTATTACTTTCAATTAAGTCCTTTCATAATTTAATGTAATTCAGAAAAAATACAATGATAAAAACCGAATCTGAAACTTACCGAACTTATTTAGTAGTGGCGAGCGTGATATTGATTTCAAAATAAGAAGTCTCCTTCCACTTGGACTTTCGTAAATATCTTTGTTTTTTTCCTTAGAAAATATTTCTTCATCATCACTGTCACCATAGTTATTCCGTAGGTATTTCTGCTTTGCTGGTTGATGGGACAGAATTATCGTGATTTTGAGCTAAAAGACATAACAGATAGATTTATATATTGTAATATCACAATCCATAGGTAGGTCACTTTCAAGAATCTGCGTACCTACTGAGCCCTGAGTGTAAGTTGGTAAACGCGCAAACGTTACTTATGCGTTCGAGTTAAATTTTGACAGGTAGATCTTAACTTGAAGGGAATAAGGGCGAGAGTTGAATTCTAAACGTTAACGCATTAGTAACGTTTTCACGTGTGCAAACCTACAATAAGGGGTCTGGTTAAAAACTTTTTACAAAAAAAACCGACTTCAAAAACAAAACTCAAAATTAAAAACTAATTTTTCGTCAATCAAACCACACCAATTTGAAGTCGGTGCCGTAAGTTCATGGAATGATTACCTAGTTGTTTCTTTGGCACCGACTTCAAATTGGTGTGGTTTGATTGACGAAAAATTATTTTTTAATTTTGAGTGTTGTTTTTGATGTCGGTTTTTCTTTTTTGTAAAAAGTTTTTTATTTGTTGCTTTTTAGTGTAGTTACCTTTTTCGTTTGAAATGATAAATTTTAATGTTTATGCGGATATACGCTAAAAATAAAAGCAAAAATTGATAAATTTTAAATCATTCACAAACAACATCAGTTACATTATTTTTCAAGATTATACAAAAACTACGCACTCGATCTTGATACAACTTTCAGACAAGTAGCTACAGGAGATGGCCTTTTATATAAAAAAAGAACTGTCCAAATCAAATAAGAATTCGCAACGAAATTGATTGAAAATTACTTTATTAAATTTCTACGAACATTTTTAAGAATTTTGAAAAAAAGTACTAGTCCGATTGCTGTGAAATTTTCATGGGACCTCTTCGGGGCTAAGATCCTTCAGATAAAAAAAGAATTATTGAAATCGGTTCAGTATTGACGGAGTTATAGTGGAACATACATAAAAAAAATAAAAAAAGCATACCATCGAATTGAGAACCTCCTCCTTTTTCGGAAGTCGGTTAAAAACCGAATACCTGGGTAAGAAAACGAATTTCATCAAAACTTACCTAGTTTACGCTGTTGGGTTGAGCTTGAGATTGGTTTCATAACATAAACTTCCGGTACACTGAAGTTTTTGAAAATATTTTTTTTTTGTCTCTTAGGATTTAGTCCTTTTTTAGAAAATATTTCTTCGTCATCACTATCACTATAGTGTTGGAGAGAGTCTGGAGGGCGTATTTGCTTGTTTTCTAAAATAGTAATTTTACTAGTAGACGGACCGGTATAACAAACATTTTCACAATCACCTTCACTATCACTTCCATTATCTAAACGTATTTTTCGTTGGCATTTGCGACGCTTCATATCGAAAAATGCTTAACTATTTTCGCTGAAAATCAAAACGCGTGACTGACAACTTAGCACGCACAACACTAAATGAAGTGACGCCGCTTACGCACCAGCACAGTGCGGCAACGGGCCGATACAGGTCCGGCGGCGCGGGTGTCAAAATAGGCCCGACGCCGCACTGAATGATTGGGTTTTTAGCTCAGTGCGACGGTGGTCTAAAACGGCCTGCCACAGTATTTAAGTGTCATTTAACTACGTTTGCAACCACAAACAGAAAACTATATTCATCTCTGTCATACTCGTAAAAACAGGCGGAACGTATATACATTTCTGCGCGCGCACAGCCTGTGAGCACCGCGGCGGGCCGATTATGGGTGACCCGCAGTGAACGTGTTAATATTGGTGTTCGCGAATCTGACCGTAGATTTCAACGGATTCTTTATCGCTTTAATAACAGTGAACCTTTAACCGTGTATTAGTTCAATCGAGTTTGCTTTGGACTCCGCTCCAGTCCTTATCACGCGTTACGAGTTGTCCGGCAATTGATCGCTGACGAGGGAGAGAACATTCCCGCTGCCGCCTCAGTTATTTTTCCCGCTACCGCTACCGGGCGAGCACCCGCTCCGCTACCGCTCGGCCGCTACCGCGCGCGCTCCCGCTCTCGCTACCGCTACCGCTCTCGCTACCGCTACCGCGCGCGCTCCCGATACCGCTACCGCACCCGTTCTCGCTACCGCACCCGCTGCCGCTACCGCGCGCGCTCCCGCTCTCGCTACCGCACCCGCTGCCGCTACCGCGCGCGTTCCCGCTACCGCTACCGCGCGCGCTCCCGCTACCGCTACCGTGCGCGCTCCCGCTACCGCTACCGCTTTCGCTACAGCTACCGCGCGCGCTCCCCCTACCGCTACCGCTACCGCACCCGCTCTCGCTACCGCACCCGCTGCCGCCACCGCGCGCGCTCCCGCTGCTGCTACCGCTAACGAGCGCACTCCCGCTACCGCTACCGCGCACGCTACTGCACCCGCTGCCGCTACCGCGCGCGCTCCCGCTCTCGCTACCGCACCCGCTGCCGCTACCGCGCGCGTTCCCGCTGCCGCTACCGCGCGCGCTCCCGCTACTGCTACCGCTAACGAGCGCGCTCCCGCTACCGCTACCGCTACCGCGCAAGCTTCCGCGACCGCACCCGCTGCCGCTACCGCGCGCGCTTCCGCGCTCGCTACCGCTACCGCACCCGCTCTCGCTACCGCTACCGCGTGCGCTCCCGTGCTCGCTACCGCTGCCGCTGCCGCTACCGCGCGCGCTTCCGCGCTCGCTACCGCTACCGCACCCGCTCTCGCTACCGCTACCGCGTGCACTACCGCGTGCGCTACCGCGTGCGCTACCGCGTGCGCTCCCGCGCTCGCTACCGCTGCCGCTCTTGTTTCCGTTACCGCTCCTCCTTCCGCTTTATTCATGGATGACATTGTTTGTAGCGTCATGAACGTTCCGCTCGCAGTTTCGCGTTGTGAAGAGCTAATTCAGCTTTTCAAGCGAGGCCAATTTGATCTTGTCAAATGGACAAGTAATTCTCAAGACGTTCTAGCACGAATAACTGAGTCGCACAAGGCTTCTACAGACATTGAGTTTGAGAAGTCTTTTCCGCATAAGGTTCTTGGCTTACGCTGGGACAGAGCCTGTGATAGTTTTCGGTTCGACGTCGCGACACCTGATGGTAAGTGTACTAAACACACTATGTTGTCCACAGTGGCTCGACTATGGGACATAATGGGTTTCCTGGCTCCCACCATTTTGTACACAAAGCTCTTAATAAAAGAGCTTTGGCTATCTAAGTGCGATTGGGATGACGCACCACCCGATCACATAGTCGCAGCTTGGAAGCAGTTTTGCGTTGAGCTACCTTTACTCAACCAAATTAATATACCGCTTCATCTAGGATTGGTCGATGGTTGCACTGTCAACTTAATAGGTTTTGCTGATGCTAGTGAACGCTCTTACGGAGGAGTCGTGCATGTACGGGTCGGTACTGGTTCTAACTACGCTGTTCAGCTGGTTTGTGCTAAGTCTAGAGTCTCGCCGGTTAAAACTATTTCGGTTGCGAGGCTGGAATTAGGCGCGGCCCTTCTGTTGTCTCAACTACTTCGCAGAGTTCAAGACACAGTTTCGTCTCACTATCCCATTAAGGGAATATACGCGTTTACGGACTCCAAGGTGGCCCTCTCTTGGATTCGTTCCTCTCTGCACTGCTGGCATACCTTTGTCGCAAACCGCGTTACTAAGATAATCGAACTCATCGCCCCCGTTTGTTTTAATCACGTCGCAGGTACTGAAAATCCTGCCGATTGCCTGTCTCGCGGTATTACTCCTAGTAAGCTTCTAGATCATTCATTGTGGCATGATGGAATGATGGTCATCATCATCATCATCATCATCATCATCACCTGGATTTCATATGATCCGTCGGAGTGGCCCATTGAACCCTTTGACCACGATACGGAGAACGAAGACGTACCCGAGTGGAAATCTATGTCTCACCCCGTAGTCGTGGAAACTGTGGAATCCCCACTATACACACTCGCACTACGCATTCGTCGTGGTCTAAATTACTATGCACCATCGTTTATTTTTATAGGTTTCTTAGGTTATTACCTTACGGGACTTTTATTTCATGTTCCGATCTTGAATTTGCGGAGTATAGATTATTGCGAGCCGTACAGACGATTTACTTTAGTAACGATATCGAAAATTTGAAAAATAATAAGTCTTGTTCTCCCGCGCCCCTTAAACTTAAGCCGATCCTTGATCAGCACGGCGTAATATGCGTTGGTGGTCGTCTGTCGAATTCGGACGAACCGTACAACTATAAGCATCCTTATCTTCTACCGCGTCACGATCATGTAGTAGATCTTCTTGTTGATTTTTATCACAAGAAGCATCTCCATGCTGGTCCAGAGTTGCTTTTGTCCTTACTCCGGCATAAATATTGGATCTTTGCTGCGCGGCGAATAATTCGCCATAGGATACATAAATGTAACACTTGTTTTAAATTTCGCCCGCGCCCGATATTACCTCTTATGGCCGACCTTCCTTGTCAGCGCGTTAATCAAGTGGACAAAGCGTTTACACATACTGGTTGTGATTAGGCAGGATCACTTCAATACACCTCAGTTCGCGGTCGAGGCGTTAAAAGTCGTAAGGCCTGGTTATGTATTTTTACGTGTATGGCAACGCGCGCTACGCATATCGAAGTTGCGACGGATTTGAGCACGGTGTCATTTCTGGCCGCCCTAAAACGATTTCTATCGCGGCGCGGCCCCGTACGGTGTGTATACACGGATAACGGCACATGTTTCGTGGATGCAAATTCATACCTACGCGACCTTTATAATTTCCTAAATAAGGAGTACCGCACGCATCTTCAGGAAGAGCTTTCCACTAATCGTATTGATTGGAAGTTTATTCCGCCGGCTTCACCACATTTTGGGTGATGTTGGGAGAGCATGGTTAAGGTAATTAAAACGCATCTCTTTAAGGTTATAGGGCAACAAATTATTTCTTATGAGGAGCTTTTAACTGTCCTTGCGCAAGTTGAAGCATTAGAATAAGAAAAAGAATAAGAAACATTTATTTCCAGCTCTACTAAAAACTAAAAATAATAATTAAGCTTTAAGCTTATATTTAATACAATAAGAAAAATACATAAATGAAAAACGTCTGAAACTAAAATAGCGTAGGTAGCCGCAAATTGGATTAAGCTCGGTATTGCTAGCACACCTAGGTATATCCAGCACCGGTCTTCCGCTTGACCCATTCCGTGACCTCACAGCCGTCCAAACACTTACACACTACTTTAAACAAAAATAATATTATTAAAAAAAAAGAGAATTAAAAAATAAACAATAAATCTGTAACAAGTGTCAAATGTCTTGATTCATGACCAAAATCGCAATTATAAATTTAAATTGTACATATAAGAATTTTAGTCTTTAATTATTTTAAAATAAATGTGAAATGTGAATACTACCCATAACCCAACACCAAAGAAAATATTTTATGAAAACAACTATTTAAGGATGCCAATCGAATCAGTAAAATTTTTAATACAGGAAGCAGAGTGCAAAACAAGTAACATGAAACATACACCTATAATACACTTATATCATGTCGCAAGCTTTCCTGTGCTTTCTGTTCGCGTAAAATAAATTGTCGGAGTTGCTTTTTAAAAGAAGCTAGACTTTTTAGATTTCTAATCGGCGGCGGTATGTTATTCCAGCATTTGGATGCCGAATAACGAAAGCTGTCCCTGAACGACGTATGTACTGTATGATGTTTCTCGATGGCTAACTGGACAGTACATTGCCTTGACCCACAAGACCTAAGGCTAGCAGTTCTTGAGAGTTTATCATATAGATATCTAGGCTCCCTATATTTTAATACGTCAAACAAAAGACAAGCAAGATGAAGTTTTCGCCGATGCTTCATTTTCAACATAAAATGATCATACAAGAAGGGGGTCACACGGCTTCTAGGTGGGATATCAAAACAGTAACGGGCACAGGTATTCTGAACTCTTTGTATAAACTTTTTAGTTCCAGATGTTAATTGTGGGCCAAAAACAACATCTGTATAGTTCAACTTTGACAGCACCAAAGACTCTACAAGACGAACACGCATTTCCACTGACAGAAACGGTCTAACTCTATATTATAGTATCTTCAGTCTGTAAAAGGAGTTGTTGACTAGGCTAGTTATATGTTCTTGGAACCGCAGATTACAATCAAGCAAAAGACCCAGATTACTTGCCGCATAAATGCGTTCAATTATTGGTTCACCCATTAAGTTTACGTCACTTGTAAGGCTCAGATGTTTGAGTTGATTAATGGAGCCACAGATTAAGTATTTGGATTTAGCAGGATTAAGACACAAGCTGTTTTTTGGGCCCACAGCATTATACGATTAAGGTCCTCATTGAGCAAAGCAACTGCTTTTTCTATATCACTTGGCCTACAAGATATATAAATTTGGGTATCATCAGCGTAGAAGTGAAATTTACAGTGTCTAATATGGGTTCTTAAATCGGCTATGTATAAAATGACTAATATTGGTCCCAAAATAGAACCCTGTGGTACTCCATTTTCAACATCCAACCAGTCAGATAACAAGAAGGAACCGTCACTAAGGGAGAGCTGCACACGCTGGCGACAATCACTGAGGTAGCTATTAAACCATTTCATTGTTGCATCATCAAATCCGTAGTATCTTAGTTTTGATAATAGGATATTTATATTTATTGTGTCGAAAGCCCTGGAAAAGTCCAATAGGACAAGTAGGGTACAATCACCTCTATCTTGTGAAGTTAAAATATTGTCAGTGACATCAAGTAGTGCAGTCACAGTACTCCGACCCTTCCTAAAGCCAGATTGTATCTCAGGTAACAAATTATTATTTTCCAGGTAGCCTGTAATTTTCTCACACTTTACTTTACTTATAGGACTGAGATCTTTTGTCTCAATAGGGTTGGTGATTTTAGGTAGAGGCCTCACTACAGACTGCTTCTAGAGAAAGGGGTAAACGCTAGTCCGGATAGAAGTATTTATGATACATTTAATAACATCTAAGGAATATGGCAGAGACAATAACAACATGTCTAAGCCGATGCCATCAGAACCCACAGCTTTAGATTTTAATATTTTTATAGTTTAGACCAGTGTATTGGTGGATACTGTCTCAAGGTGGAAGGTACTGTCACAAAATTTATGGTATTCAAAAAATGTAATATAAGATAGTTGAGTGATTGGAACCGTTAGGTGTTTCTAAGAAATGTTTATGAATAAGATTTGGGTTATTAAATTGTGAAGGTAGATCATTTTCATGTTTACTTAAAATAGTTTTCTTTATATTTTTCCACAGCTGTTTAGGTTATTTGATTTTATGATTAATATTGTGTTTAAAGTATGCAACTTTCTCATTATACAGTGACTTATTTACTAGAGTTTTTAGGCTTTTATAATATTCCCTTTTACTTTCTAACTTTGTTTTATGATAGTCCTGCAATGCTCTGTCCCGCAGTGTCATCATTAATTTGATGGTGTCTGTAATCCAAGGGTAAGAGCATGTTTTATACGGACAGTTCTTACCGGTGCATGCACGCCAAAAAGTTCCAATATTTGTGTATTAAACCTATTCACCATTGCATTGATATCACTTAAAGACAGCATGCTATCCCAGTTTATAGCCTGTAAGTCAGTGTTAAATCTGTCTAAATCTATGTGCTTGATAGGTATATAAGTTATAGAGTAAGGTTTAATTCTTTCTCTTTTTATATTAAATTCGCAGCCAATCAGACAGTGGCCAAATAAGGAACCAACATGTTCAATAAAAATGTTTTTAGCTGTAAGATTGGAACTAATTGTGTCGATCAATGTCTAGCTGGACTGTGTGAAGTGAGTTGGCGAAGTAATTAATTGATTTAAGCCAAGGCACCGCAGAAAAGTTATAAGTTTATTTGATTTTGATCCATCAGGACATAAGAGATTTATACTAAAATCACCAGTCAAAATTAAGTGGTCATGGGCATTGCATTAATAACATCTGTAAGAGCGTCTAGAAAAGTGTCAGTATCCAGCCATGGGGGTCGGTTAGCAGTACCAATGACTAGCTTTCTACCATTTAAAGATATCTTAAGCCACATATGTTCAACATCTTTATATAGTGGGTCAATGGGTGGTGAAAGGGCCGTGCAGTTATGCCTTTTCTAATATAAAATCCAACTCCTCCCCCACGCGAACGTATCTCTCGAGGTCGTGGCTTATGGCAAAGTTAGTATCCCATGACGTTGGGGGCACGACCTTCCTCCCCTGTTCTTAACCACGTCTCATTGAGAGCCAGTATATCCAAGTCAAGTACATTATTTTTTGCCAGAAAATTATCGAGGTTTGTGCCTAGAGAGCCCGCGTTGTATAGTCCAACTTTTAGGGTTTTGTTAACCATTACTTAACAAAGTATACAAAACCATATAGTGGACCCACCTAGGGGAAAGAGGAATGTCATAATATTGGCGGATGAAAAGCAATTGTATTTGATGTTCGGAATTAATATTATGTATAAAGTTTAGTATTGAAAAATTAATATATTTTTTATATCTCTTTTGGCAACACAAATTATAAAAAATTATGCTAGTGTTATAAAGTATAAATATTAAATTATATAAAATTGTAAATATTAAATTATATAAAATTGGAAATGTTGAATTAGTGTAAATGCAATTGTTGAATTGTGTTATGATGTCTAGTAATTTTATATTAATAGTCTTATTAAGATACATGTAATATAGGCGTTGTATATTGATTATAGCTGACTCTACTTTATGTTTAATTGGGAATAGATTAGGATTGTTATGTTTCGATTAGCAACGAGCATACACCATACAAAATTAAAACACACCAAAAGTGAAAAAGTAACAATTACTGGCTAAAACATTATATACAGATAGAGTGACATAACGTAAACTAGCGCACTGACCGTCAAACACTAGCGGTCTTAAGAACCCGATCAACGTCGGCAGTCGATCGAATGAGGTGCCCCGGCTTACCATCTCCCTGCCGTGCAAAAATACGCCCTCTTTTTGTCCACGAGTATCGCCAGTTGAGACGACGACACTCCTCGCGGACTCTATGAAAGAGCTGACGATTATAGCGCGTCAACCGCTCATTGATGTACACCCGCTGTGGCGCCCCGGCTACGCCGATGTCGGTGCTGGTGAGTGTGCGAAGAACCCGCGCCGCGCGCAGCAGCTCGTCTCGCAGCTGGCAGCGGGCCAACCGCACCACCAATCGCCGCGCTCGTTTGGGCTCATCAACACCGCTCTCGCTACTGCGTCCCACACGTTCAGCAAAAACAACATCTGCAGGTGCCAGGGCTACTCCGAGTTTAGAGGCGACGGTGTGCACCGCATTCTCTTCTGTAGGCTCCGGGACGTTTCCAATGTCTATGTCCGTTGATAATGCCTCCATCGTTGAGCTCCGCCTTCAATTGCTCGACTGTTCTCTCCAATTTAACAACTTTATTCGATGGTTCGGATCCTGAAACCTGCTCCACTGCATCAATTCTACGCTCGACGGAGACAAGACGCTCATTAATATTTGAGAGTGCACTCCGGAGTTCAGACATCTCCTTACGATATTGGCGAATCTCTACCATATAGTCCGCGCGCTCGCGTCGCATCTCCCTGATATCCGAGCTCACATGTATAGTAGGAGAGGTGTGCAATGAAGAGCCACTGCATATACCTCTAATTGGTGTTGAGTTGTTGTCCCCCCTTTTAGCCTTTTTTTTACATTCAGCACAAACCCAGTCTTTTATTATAGTAGCCGCATCAGGGACCCCAACGCACCCCTTATGGTAAATATTGGGACAGATGGTACAACTAGCGGCACCTATCGGCGAAAGGAATTTACCACATGCCCCGCACTTACTCATGGCTGTTTCGTCGATAGAGATGTTCACAACAAAAGCTAGATGGCGCTTATACCCCAATAATGTAGTACCCAATTCAACACTAGGTGGTGCTTTGAGCTATCAATACAATTATTTGCCAAGCTGTTAATGTTTGCCGGTACCCACTTTTAGTAATTATTAGTTCTAGATTTCACTTCACAAATGCTTATTATCAATACAATGAACAGGCGCATAGAGTAGAAAACATTCACACACACTAGTTGCACTTTAACGAACAAATTAGTTTCACCGACAAATTGTAATTCACGCGCAATTAATTATTAAATCAAGTAAACGGACGAGCGCCTAGCTTCGTTCGGCCGACTGTCAAATTCATTCGCGTCCGCTCACTGCATTAAGTAGCGATCCCGCGGAACCGTCAGCGTTAACTCCTGCGCATTTCTTAAACACGGTGCCATTGTCATCACTTCCCGCGCCTAAGTAGACTCCTCTAGTTTACTCCAGAGACATACATTGTTAGATAAGCTTGTATAATCGTTCTGGCAACGTTGGCGTTCAGAATATCTTCACCAGCTTCAGACTAGATCTAAGTGGAATAGTCCTGGGTCTCCTATACGTTGGTATTTACTATCAACGACAATTCGCCAACACTTTCGTGGCCATTATGCATCGTTGAGAAATTACATACCTCTAAAGACGCGTATAACCCGCGTTGTTACCGTGAAAACCGCAAAGGGAAGTTACGTGCGCCCTGTCGTACGTCTCTGCCCACTGCCAACGCAGTGAGATTTAGCTAAGGCTGGATCTCCTTTAGTTTAGGCATCTAGATAATAAGATTATTTGTTATTACTTTGCTTTAGTTAATTAATAATACCGCTGTCTTAGTCTATGGATAGGTTATGCGATAATGGATACACCTAACATAGCTGAATTATTATTATTTTTATATTTTTTAAAGGCAACCCTTTAAGGCCGGGGGGAAATGGTAGCGCCATCTAGGAGTGTCGAACGCCACTATGAATGGCACTCTCATAATATCGATAAAGCAGTATTCCACCCCCACCCACCCTTCCCCGCTCCGTCGCTAACCGAAGAAATACGAAGATTCGCGAAAGAGGACATTAGAACGAGTGCGCGTCGAGAGTGCAATGACGGACAGCGTGTGTATTATTTAGACTTTTTCGCTATTAATTACCGCCCACGAAAGTGAGATACATTCCTATAGAACGCGATAAGAATTCTGGAAAGACTAAAGTGTTGTGAGCAGAAGAAAGAGAGAAGACTCCAGCTGCAGACGCCCGCACAGAAGCTGGTTCGGTAGTGTATTCCTTCTACCTTCCCATTATATCTAATTATTACTGCATATTAACCTGGCGACGCCAGATACCTGATGAAATACAGTCCACAAAAATATCGAATGGAAATTATTCGCTATCGCCAGACATAGGTGGCCCGCGCGGCCACTTTGGTTAAGATAGGGTTTTCCGATGAGTCAATCCCTTTGAGTTGGATAAATTCTTTTTTTATTAGAGGACGGGTTTGAAGACAGGAATGTTTGATTACATTTACAGATGATCCTGAGTCTACAAGCAAGGATATAGGAAGTTTGGATATAGAAGTTTCGGCAAGCACATGAGGTAAGAGCATCATGGCTGGATTATTTGTAATTTCGAATGTGAACAATGTTTTATTATTAGGCTACAGAGTTTTCATTGAGTTTACAAGACTCACTGTCTTCGGTTTGGGGCTGGTTACCCTGCTGCGTGACTCCAAAGGATGCGTCTTCGCTTTGGGGCTGGTTATGTGACGTAAGTAGAGGTCGTGAGACGTTTTTTGGTCTAGTGTCGACGGTATCGGAGCCCTCGGTCGGACTGCTATCATCAATAGTATTGCTTTCAATAGGTTTAGAAATAAAGTTTATTCGCTGCGACCTTGGATTCTGGTTGAATTTGAATCTTTCGTTATTATACTGTCGCTTTTTACATTCTTCGAGAGTGTGTCCGGGTGCTTTGCAATATCTGAATACGACTACCTCTGGCCCACTGTTTGTCGCCTGATTGAATAGTGGTGTTCTCGGCGGTATGTTACGGTTAAACCTGAAGGCTTGTTGGTTACTATTATTATGAATAAAATTATCGGGGTTCGATCTGATTCGAGGTTTTTCCAGCCACGAGGTCGATTGCGAATTTTTATAAATAAGTTGTGGGAGCTTTTCCTTGGATATTGCAAAGTTTGTTGCTTCGTTGAGAGTGCGTGGAGCTTTACACCGAAGAATGTTTGAAATTCTCGGCGCAAGTCCCATCTGAAAGTGGTGGAGAGCTAGCTCCTCCATCGCCGCTGTGTGACCTATCATTTCCCTGCTTTTATTCGCGTGAGAAATTGAAATTTCGGTAAGTAACTGTGTTTAACGTATACCCACTGTGATTTATATTGACAAAAGTAAGTGTCAATGTCATTTTTGACATTGACAGATGTCATGAAGTAAAGCCTATCGAGTAAGTTTATTTTAGTTGGCCAAAAGGCTATAAATAGTGTAGATGTATATTATTGTGTTAGGCATACCTCATATGTAATACGTATCAGTGTTAAGGACCAATAAAGGAGAATATAAGAATTGTTGCTGTATTATTATCATCACCACTCAAGCACAAGAAGGACATACAAATCAAGAGGTCGTAGCCCGCTACAATTTATATTACCTAAACGATTATAAAGAACGTGGTTTATGTTTCTTTATAGTTATATCCTAATCTTCGAGTACTCTTAACAATTTCTAATTTTAAGTGTACCTTGTGTGCCAAGTTCCTCAGCTTCATGGAAAGCGCTAAGTGCTCCAAGTGCACAGGGATGTTTCATCGCGACTGTGCTAAAGGTTTCGACCCCAAAAGTACGAATAAATGGTCATGTCGCACTTTAACAACACCACCCACTCAACAAAACGCATCCAACGCCACTAGTAGTCAAAGTACACCTAATGACTCTTTCCTTGACGCGAACGTGGGCACATCGTTACCGAATCACCTAGCGGAAGAAATGAGACTGCTCAGGGAGGTTATCACCACGGTATGCACTGAGATGAAATCTCTGAGAGATGAAGTCGTCAAGTTGAATACGGTAATCAACGATGTCAACAAGCGAGTACATACTGTTGAGCGACGTGTGGCCGCGGCGGAGGAGAAGCTCAACGCACACGCGACTGTCCGCGCGCAAGACCCGGCGGTCACTGATATTATCGATCGGCTGAAAGCCGTGCTGAACGATCGCGAGCAGGAAAGCCTGCTCAACGACGTCCAGATTGCCGCCCTGCCTGAGACTACGGGAGAGAACGCCACACATTTGGTATGCTTAGTTACAAAAAATTGGCATCGACATTAAGGAGCACGATATTGTTAGTGTCGTGCGCAAGAGAGTTAAAAGAGCGGTTCCCGTGGGTGGAGAACACCAGAAACCCAGGCCTGTTGTCATCCGATTAGCGTGGAGAACGGTGCGTGACAGCATCCTGAAGGCGGCTCGTGTGAGGCGTGGTGTGGACACCACAGGTGTTCTGGAGGGCCCGCCGCGGCGTATTCACCTTAACGAGCACCTGACAAGATGCAACCGCGTTCTGTTTTACAGGGCTCGAGAGGAGGGCCGTCGACACAGCTGGCGGTTTGTCTGGACCCGTGGAGGGCTCATTTTCGTACGTCGTGAGCCAGGCACAAAGGATGACACAGGTACAAATAATTAGAACTGACCAAGACCTAGTACGAATTTTTGGTATTGGTGCCGTTGGTCAGTCGGAGTAATATGCTCCTGCTTGATATGCATAACATTAATTATCTTAATATTAGCGCTTAAATATTATATGTATGTTATCGTTAGGACTCTGTTTGTCAAATGTTTTAACTTGAAAAATATTTTATTATTTGTTTTTATAATAGTGTACTGTCAAAAATAATTCATCTGATAAAATATCGTCTAAATACTGAGTCTGTGATTGACCTGTCTGGGAGATGGTGCGGTAGTGAATTGTCTAACATAAATTATGTTCAATCTGTTTACAATATCACGGTACAGTCTATTTGTACGTACACGGACCTCAGACAGAAGGCAAACACGACATGCAACACTGTATTTATAGTGTTATTATTATATTGCAAAGTATGTACAATGTAGTTATACTATTTTAGTTTATCTATTATCCTACAATATACAAGATTGTCAATCTTATTGTGCTATTATATATTATTTTATGACAAACTAGTTTACACTCATAATATATTCATAACATATTACAATATATTCTTGGCAAATTATTATGAATACATTATACTAAATAAAATTTTAAAATTAAAAAGTGATAAACCCTAAAAACTTAAATTTGGTTATATACGAGTAAACCCTGGCTCTTTAGGCTCCAGGCATGATGAATTTCTGGTGGCTGTAAACAGACTTAACTGTGACCTTATTGCGCTAAATGAAACCTGGCGGCGACCGGGGGAGGAGGGGCGGGCGCCCCGTACCCCGGGCTATGGGCTTATACATATACCTAGGCCAGAGAGCGTGCGCTCCTGTGGTGGCAGAGTAGGGTTTTATGTTAGAAAAGGTTTTAGCGTGCAGACGGTTAATCTCAACTCTGTAACACTTAATGTTGAGCAGATGTGGCTTTCGATAAAAACTAACAGCAAGCTCGCATTTATAGATACGGCATACCGGCCCCCCTGGCTATCGGTAAACATTTTCTTGGATGCACTAACTGATACGATTGGTAGTTTGTCGACCCATGACTCTTTGTATCTAGTCGGGGATTTCAACATTAACTATCTAAGCGTGAATACAACATATTGTAGTATATTACGTGATTTTTTTTCTACACACCGGTTGCGCTAGTTTACGGCTGATGCTACACACTACACGGTGGACACAGAAACCCTGCTCGACCTTGTCTGCACTAATGCATACCTGGACCGAGTCGTGGTTGATTACATCTCATCATACCCGATCTAAGTGCGCATGCATTTTTGACATTTCAAATAGATATACCTAAACCAAAGGCCATAGCGCGAAAAATCACCTATAGACCTATTAAAGATATTGTGAGTGATGAATTAGAGTTTGTAATATGTTTATTACAAACTCTAATTCATTCAAAAAAGTGCCAATCTATTGTGTTCAATAGATTGGCACTTTTTTATCAGTTATCAAATGTCAATGAGATGGTACGAATATTCAACGACAGCATTATGTGGGCATTTGATCTGTTATCCCCCGCTAAAACACTATACGTCAGGGACCGGCAGTACCCGTGGGTTACATACAATATCAAGCAAATGATAAAGCGTCGGGACGAGGCGCATAAACGTGCACGCATTACTACGAATGAATCGGATATTCGCTTTTATAAAGATCTTAAGCGGGAAGTGTATGGGGCGCTTATCAGAGAAATGGCAGCCTATTTTGATATGTACGTCAATGCTAATATTAAGTCTCCACAGCTTATGTGGAAGCACATTAATTAAAATATTCATGCACATAATCCGAAGTATGATTTTATATTACCTAACCATCTATCTAGCCCTAACCGTATAAATAAAAATTTTATGGACATCCCAGGTACTAGCTCTGTGCCCCAGTCGACGCTCACCTACTTTAGTAATAATTCATTTGGCTCCTGCAAACTCAGCTTTTCTTTGGTTGACGACAACCAAGTATTAAAAATTATTAAATCCTGCAAATCAAACGCGGTTGGTGCTGACGGTATAATTTTGGACATGTTGTCTATCGTCAGTCGGTTTCCAGCTTGCCTAAGTGTCATAACAAAAATAACACCTCTATTACAACTTGTACTTTCCCTGAGTTGTGGCACTTGGCAATTGTAAGCCCGTTGCCTAAAAAAGGGAATGTATCCGAACTAAGGGACCTTAGACCAAATAGTATATTGCCGTGTATGTCAAAAATTTTGAAGAAGGTAATGTATAGCCAAATGAGCAGATTTTTTGAAACAAATAACATACGAGTATTACCTACAGTACAGTCTTGTTTTCGCAGTCAACACAGCACGATGACTGCGCTAATTGATGTTATGGACAATATTATATCGGCGCAAGACGCCGGCGAGGCTACCATCCTAGTATTGCTAGACTTCTCACGTGCGTTTGACACAATCAATGTTCCTTTGTTGTTAGCGAAACTAAAATTCTACGGGTTCGACGATGACGCTATAATTGCTTTGATCTCAGATTACCTAAATAATAGGTTTCAGGTGGTAGAGGTAAAAAATAGTAACGGTTCAACATCACGCTCTAATCTATCTAGAGTAGATAAGGGGGTACCTCAGGGTTCAGTGATTGGTCCATGTCTTTTTTCAATTTACGGTGCGGATATAGTTTAACATATAAAATTCCACATATACGCGGACGATATACAGATTTATATTACTTTTAGGCCTTCTGATGTCAGTGAGGCAGTAAGAAAGTTAAATAGTGACCTTACACGTATTTGCGAGTGGTCTAATACGAACGCCTTAGCACTCAATCCTAGCAAAATTAAGTATATGATATTAGGAACAAAACATCAGGTTCGAAAAATTCGTACTCACGCAGCCGGCTATACGTGTTCGGAACGATAACATTGAGAGGGTGACAGAAGCGCGCAACTTGGGAGTGTTGATGGATGAAGGTCTTAAAAATTTGAAAAGCATGTCATAAAAACCGTCAGTCGTTGCTTCTATAGGTTGAAACTGCTGTACAAAATAAGAAATATCATAGCGAAACCATTACGTCGGACCCTTTGCGAGTCTCTGGTGCTCTCCAACTTAAATTACGCTGACGTGTTGATAGGCCCCTGTTTACTCGCACGTTCCAAAAAACTTATACTAAAGGTGCAGAACGCATGCAGTAGGTATTGCTGCGATATCCCTGCGCGAGCCCATGTGACGCCATACATAAACCACTTGCGCTGGCTCAAAATGGATGGTCGCAGACAATTACACTCTTGCAATGAAACGTGTATCATCTTGTGTAAAAATATGTGTATCATCTTGTCTTAAAAATGCAGTTTATTAAGTATAAACTGACGCTAAGATGTTAGTTCACGATAAAGATTACGTGCGAATGGAATATGGTAGGTACAAAAACGATTTCTGAAGTTTCTCATTTCACAAAATAATATATACATTGTACTACATAGGATGGGCTCTTTTATTTATTTTTTACGTATTCTATCTTACGTAGCAGTCGAGAAGAACTGGAATTTCAAGGTTGTTAAAAAATTTTGTTTGGCGGAGTGCTAAAACAGCCAAGTTATGGCTGGTTTAGTACTCCGCCTTACTACCCCCGGTTGGGTAGCTGGCAAAATAATAAAAAATTAGAAAGCTAGTATAAAATCACTTCTTTATGAAATGGACCAGGAAACGAGGACACGTAACACCAGAAGATTTACACTTGTATCTCCCCGCGCACTCGAATTGCGCACTTGCGTTCCTGGTCCTAAAAATCCCTTACCTCATTCACTCGGCGAAACACAATACAAGCGTTATTTCAAGCCGGTTTTCTGTGAGGCCGTGGTATTTATTAGGTCGAGCCAGCCTATTCGAGCCGAAGCATGGCTCTCCCACGTTTTAACGTTAATACGTTACACAAATTGTCATGATTCATCAGTAGAACAAATAGATATAACAGTTAACAGTATATAATGGTAAGTTTGATGATGATTATTAATTTTAAGAATAACATATTAATAACCACACCAATTATTGTTTACAATATTTTTTTTATATTTATAATGATTGTAAGTAATTTACATTTCAAATGTCGGTATTTAAAATGTTATGTTCCTACCTTCTCATATCTACATTATTTTATTATATTTTGTGTACATTGAACCGCTCGCGGATATTCGCCTCATATTTACTTGGACGGTCCAAACTCTTCCAGGAAAGCAGTTCGTCCAACACATACTCCATTTCTGGGTTAACGCCAAGACGATCGACCTACAAATATAATAATTACCTGAATAATGTGATATTACATACTTACCAGGCAGTCATTGTATTCGTTACGTTATAGAATGTGAATAGAATGAAAACCTTTACGCTTGGCATACCTAATCCTCAAAACAAAATCGCGAAGTAGGCAAAACGAGAGTTAGCCTTATTAAACACATGGTTACATGTAAGCCAACAGCGAAATAGGCTGAATTATACATTAGACTGACTTTTTACAAACCTTCCTATTAGATAGTAGTAGTAGTATTAGATAGTAGTAGAATTATACATTAGACTGACTTTTTACAAACCTTCCTATTAGATAGTTAGATAGGTGGTAATCGCTTACCACCAGGCGATAGATCGCCTGGTGGTAAGCGATTACCGCCGCCCATGGCCACTCGTAACATCAGATGAGTTACATTTGTTACTGAAAAAATGGAATATCGTAAAAGTATAATTGTCATGTGACAGTTAAATGTGGTCAAACGTTACAACATTCTTATCTATGTATACAACATTTTTGTCTTAATGCGATAGTTAGGCCATTAAGGATAAGACAGCGAGATAGGCAAACCGCGCGAGCATAACGCGAGTTAGTCGTTCTGTGAATTAGGTATACCAACCGTAAAGGTATGAAAATTATGACAGCGGCTATACAAATTTTACTGTAACGAGTAAACGGGTGAGACGTGCTTCCGGACGAGTACCAGCGCGTATAATATTCCGAGTGGCTTGGGAGTTGGGAGGTTTTTCCAAAGTGGCAACATAGTGACTCGGTCCGGACTCCGGTATCTATTCTACTTACTAGGCTAAATACTATCTCGCCCGATTATTTGGTACGAGTTATCAAGGTAAGGTGTGAGGGTGTAATTGTTACCTCGCCGCGAGTTTGTAAGTCTATCCGTAACAGCACATCCTGGGCGTACTTGAAACTTCCCAGTCGCTCCAGTTCTGACAGTAAATGTCGCTTCGCCTCTTTGTTCTTCATGGGCTGACGTAAAATATCTGCCACGCAAAAAATTGTATAAATTTCTTAGTAACAAAAATATTAACAACCCTACTAATCAAAATATTTACACACTGATTAGCTATTCAATGTTGCTGTCGTTGTCTGTCAAGTGACTTTCCATGGTATCAGACAACGACAGCAACATTGAATGGCTAATCAGTTGTGTACCTCAACATTATTATTAGTCCCCTACTAAAGTAAGTATGTCTCCATAATATTAACAACTTAACAGCGCCGTTGAATCATGCGTACGCACACATATTCATGTGTAAATACGTAGTGCAACCACATCTGTACTCTGTAGTCTTTGCGGTCACTTTCTTTGTGTTTAAATATTTTGCAAAGGAAAATGTTTACAAACTGGTCGAGCAGGTAGTTTGTCGATATAGTAGGTAGCAACTCGCATAGTTGCGACATATACATTTTCAGTTACTGCATCACTCCCTACTGCGCGCTACCGCCAGAACTCGTGAAAAATTATGGACTCTTAGAATAACCTAAATATTTTTTAGTAAATGCAAGTAAAATACTTTGTAACTCTGCTCCTTGTGGCGTCCTCAGCGCGTGTATGATGGGTAAACTGATTCTGCCTCCCACGTCATCTTTGTTACCGGCCTCGACAACTGACCTCGCAGCCTGCACATGAAAAATACATACATACTCTCGTGCCTACCAAAACACAAAACATCATGATCGGTCAAGACGTCGAGTCAAGCCGGGACATACACTGGCGGACACATAAACTGCATCATAGTGCAAGATAACTTTCAATGAAATATAATTAGTGAAAGTGCAAACTATTTTGATTTATTTCAATGATAATGCTAAGACTGGTTCTTAATCTGATAAAAAAATCAATTCATGTGTGTATAGGTCAACTTTTCTGGCTAAAAGAATCAAATTACTCCTTTTGCAGCTTTTTGGAATGAAACAGTAAATAGAACAAAAACGGCTTTATTATGAAAATTTTACAATACTAAGAAAATAAAAATTTCTTTTTGTTTTTTATTTGTTTTGTGTATTACCTCGTCTTGCCTTAATTACTGATTCAATTCGGTTTCGCATCGTCCTGATGAGTGTTTTTAAAAGATCTTGCGGAGTATACCCATTGAAATTATTATATTATCTGCATTTAATAAGGTAGTTGACTACATGTATAATATTTTTTTATTTATATATTCTGAAATTATAATATTTTTTAACATAATTATAAATGTAAAAAATATAAAATATTGTATATAGTTTTGTAATTAGTTGCATTCCGTTGTATTTTTTTATTCAATGTAAAAATTGTACATAATCCCCCTTACTAATAAAAAGATTTACACAACAGGTATCATACACAACGTTGCTGTCTTTGTGTGATGCGTTGGAAAAGTCACTTGACAGACAAAGACAGCAACGTTGTCTAAGTTATCCGTTGTGTAAATATTTTCATTAGTAAGGAGGAATAAGTTTACTTACATGAAATACAAAAACATTCATTACTTACAGTACCTAATTATAAACTTAAACGCAAAAATTTCCGAAATATTAGCAAATATGTTCTTGTGCCCTATATTTTATACAACTGCAGGAAAACGTGACATAAGACTTTTGTATGGAGCATTTTCACGGGGCTTGTTAAATACTGTATTATAAACTACACCATTGAAAATATTGATTTTTAATACAGTGTTTCTTCTGTGAAGTTACTCAATACCTACTCATATTTTTAATTTAAGAATACTATTCATTATTTTATGCAATAAAAAGACAGTCAACTAGCCATACCTATACATTATTTTGCAATTCAGTGGCTATCTATTGGGTTGTCTGAAAAAAACTATAGAAACAAACATATTATTTATTTAATTTCTTAATTTAAAATTATGAGTAGCGAATAGTAATTACATATAAATTACAATGATATTTATAGTAGAATATTTTTCCCTTAAAATAAAATCTGTTTTTCCGCGACTTTGCGTACAACGAAAACCGGCCAAGTGCGAATCGGACTCGCATATGATGGGTTCCGTACAAGACGGAAATATCTACGTATGTACTATAGGAGAACCGCTTAAATTCTTATTTTATTCTGTTTTAAAATTTGTTGTTATAGCTGCAACAGAAATAGATAATCTGTGAATATTTCAACATTCTAGCTATCACGGTTCATAAGATACAGCCTGGTGACAGGCAGACGGAAGGACAACAAAGTCTCAGTACCTAATAGGGTTTCTTTTTTAGCCTTTGGGTACGGAACCCTAAAAAGTATACTTCCAAGCGAAAATACTTTTCAGCACGAAAAAACCGCGATTATAATAAAATTTATTCTCGTACTCCATTAATCTTATTTTATTTGGGGGGCAATTCTCGTCAGTATTATCGGTTGGATCTCGTTTGGATTTTCAGGCCGTCCCGCTCGCCCGCATGCATCTTGAGGCGTATGCGAATGAGTCATCGCTTTGACTGAACTGACATTACTTATTATATCGAAATTAGTTAAACTTTCTGCTCTCGGACATCGTCCGATGAACAGCTCCGTCCGCACCGACACAAGTGCTCGCTGCAACAAGTATCGAAAGCGCTCCATCTCGCTCTCGCTCTATCTCGCTCTCACTCTCGCAAGTGCCATTCGCTCGCGAAAGTGCACCACCATCAGAAGACAGAAGACCGAAGACTCAAGAATCAATTCTCAAGAGACAAGACAAGTCGCCACCCACCCGGGCCTTGCCGCCCTAACCGTGCCGTACCGTATCTCTCGCCGCGCCGCGACCGCCGTAAACCGGACGATCGAGCGATCGCTCACACTGTCCGTCTCGCTCTTTAGTGCAAGCCCTCTGCTCGCACCCCCGCTGCAAAGAAGCCACCGCGCTAGGACTAGCGTGCAACCGGTCGCATCTCCGGTCTCGCTTTTAGTGCGAACACTAGCGCCCTAGATTAAGCGTAACGCTTGTTAGTGTGTTCTAGCCGCCCGAGGAAAAATTGTAAGTACCGTGATACGTCTAGGCACACCACACGAGGAGTTTTCCTCCCTACACACCTCCCCTCCCGGTCGCCGGGAGGTGGTTTATTCCCAACCATTTAAATTTGAGAGCAGAATCCCCCAACCGGGATAAAAATTTCTAATTATGGCAGAAGCCTTAATCAGAAAGTTCCTGGTTTTTCTTAACAATTAAATTCCCGATGCCGCGACCAAATGGAAACGCTTCGTGCGCAACCACGAAGCCTCACCGGCGTCGCCCGATAGCGACGCCCCTCTTATACCGGCGCAAGCCGAATCCCACTCATCTCCTTCAGACATGTCTTTCTCGGAGCAAGAATCCGACCGTAGAAAATTAGGCGAGTTCACTAAAGCTAAAATAAGAAGATGAAGAAAGAGGAAGCGCCCAGAGGGCACCTCCTCTCCAGTCTTATCCTCCCCCTCAAAATCGGCCACAAAGGCCACTAAAAACAGGAAAACCGTGCAGGCTCATAGCTCCGCGGCCCTCGTAGCTCCACTGGCCCAAAGCAAGGAAAGAAAATTTTTACAAGGAAAAATAGAACCTCATTAGCGCAGCGATTAACGAACACAAGCGTCGTTATTCTTCCGCACACACGACCCCAATTGGAATTAAAGTCTAAGTAAAAACTTCGGAGAATTACCTCCTCACCGCGTTCCTACGCAACAAAAACATAGGTTACCATACCTATGACCTCGAAGATGAGCGCGAACTGCACGTCGTAACTGGTGTCGATAAGTGCCTCTCCACAAAAGAGGTACTCATGGATATCCAAGCCCAGGGCTATCCCGCCACGGAGGTACATCGCATGTACCATCATATAATATTAAAAAATACGAGTACACTATGGTACTCGTAACCCTTCTCCTAACACCGAAAGGCAAGGATATCTTCAATATCCGAGCCATCTGTCACATCACAGGCATCCGCGTCAAGCCCCCCGTAAAAGGGGCATCCCTGGCCAGTGCCACCGATGCCAACTTTACGGGCACTCGGCACGGAATCGCCAAGCTCGACCGCGTTGCGTCAAGTGTCTGGGAGACCACGGCACCACTGACTGCCCCCGAAAGAGCCAGGCTAAGGAAATTGAACCACCCAGCTGTGTCTTCTGTAAGACCCAAGCTCACCCAGCCAATTACAGAGCACGCAAAAAACCACCCAAAGTAAAAAAGCGCATTGCACCATAGACAAAAGGTGCCCCGCCCCTCCCCAAGCAGAAATTCGTCCCTGCCCCCTTACCCTCCAAATCTGCGTGGATCAAACTTCAAATAAAGCGGTTTTCCCCGCTCTTCCCATTCAGGCCACGCCCTCCGCGCCAAAAGCGCCTAAGGCCATGCCCTCTCCGACTCCTAGTTTCAGTGCCACCTCTCGTACGTCACACAATTTCTATGCGACATCGGGCCTATTGATCCGATGGAGCTTTCTATTTTAGCCACAAAGCTAAAAGGGTCGGTCACAGACCGCATCCAAGCTTTGTCAGCTCATCAAGTCTGGATCAGTAGGATCAAGGCTCTCTCCCCTGACTGTAGCTAATGGAGCCTTCGGGAAGGACAAAGCCGCACTCATTACGCGTAGTGTCGTTCAACACGAACGGCATTAGAAATAATATAAACGACATTCATGATTTTGTAAGCAGCCAAAATATCGACATTCTTCTAGTACAGGAGACGTTCTGGACGTTCTAAAAACCTAGTATGAGGAGCCCAAAAATAGCAAGCCACAAAATTGTAAGAAATGACAGAACTCGATCCTGATTTGTAGGTACTCTCATCTACTATAAAAAAATCCCTACACTGTATACCCTTAGAGCCACCACCTTTATTAACTTTAAAGACATCTATTTGCCACATTAGCGTGTCAGGTCACGGACCAATTGTAATAGTAAGCGCGTACTTAGCGTGCAATAAAGTATAAAGAATTACATTCTAGCGTTTTCATTCATTTTCATTTTATTCTAGGTTAAACGGCAACATTCTCTGTAGTTTAATCGATACTTTTAATTTTGCACTATTAGCTTCCACTGACCCCACTCGCTATGACACAAATGAAAACATTAACGGTGTCACACGTGATCCTAGTACTATAGACATAGCTTTAGTAAAAAATGTTTCTCTCAATATCTATATTGAGACTCTCCACGAGCTTAACTCGGACCACAAACAAGTGCGGCCAAACGCAAATATGATCGCTACCCGTCGGAATAGTGGAGGAAATTCCTCCGTCACTACGAAAGGGAAGTTAAGTTTAAAATCAAACAGCATAAAGCCGAGAGTTGGAATCGACTTCTCAGTGAATTAGAGCTGTCACACATGGCATATTGGTCACTCGCGAAGGCCCTCAAAAGTAGCACGGAGAGCGACATGCCTCCATTAGACAGACTAAATCGTCCTCCTGCACTCGAATACAATGCCGAATGCCTAGCTGATAATTTCGAACAACAGTGCCGGTCGAGTACTCTCCAGATTGATCCCGAGCACCTTAGCTTAGTAAATAGCGAGGTCGATAGCCGACTCTCGAGGCCATCTGATGATGATAGGGTGAGGATGGTGGACTCGGAGGAGGTCAAAAACATTATAAAGTGTATGAATGCCATAAAGTCCCCAGTTCAAGATGGTATTTCAAACAAAACATTTAAAATGTTATCGTCCGAGCTAATTCAACTCCTAGTGAACATCTGTAACGTGATAGATGTTCAATAGGATGTTCATTCCCAGACATTTGGAAAGTAGCTATTGTCATAGGTATACACAAACCGGGGAAACCCCGGCAGGCACCTGGTAGCTACCGACCAATCAGTCTCATTAGCTCCCTCGGAAAAGTCTATGAAAGAGTAGTAAAAAGGCGCCTCAAGGACGTCATAACCGATAAAAAACTCCTTCCAGACGAGCAGTTTGCCGTCCGCAAAATGCACAGCTGTCCTGCTCATGTACACCGCTTAACGGAGTACATAATTTTTAGCAAAAACGACAGGAAGACGACATGCGCCTTATTATTTGACAGCAAAAGCTTTTGATAAAGTTTGGCATAACGGATTGTTATACAAACTTTATCAAATGGGCATACACGATAATCTTGTTTTACTAATTAGTAACATCCTTAAAAATCTCAAATTTCATTTTCGCGTAGAAGGCGCACTGTCATCGCCAAGATATATGGAGGCGGGAGTACCGCACCGGTCGGTCCTATAGCCCTCCCTATATAACCTTTACACTTGCGACATCCCCAAACACGCTAAGGTGCAATTAGCAATGTTCGCGGATGATACAGCCCTATATTATTCACACATCCGACCCTGTGCCGCTTCTAAAGCTTGCCAGGAGTCAGTTACCGAACTCGGTAAATGGTTCTCCAAATGGAGAATCGAAGTAAATCCCGAGAAAGGTCACACCATTCAATTCGATAAAAAATCTTACGCAAAGAAGCGCACATGCGCCCGTAAAAAGATGAGCCCTATAAGTCTGCACGGTAATATCATCCACTAAACAAGTCGATGACGTTTTCGACTGACATAACTAACACGTTACGAAAAACGAAATTTGTACTCTACAAATTATATCCGCTACTTAATTCGCGAAGCAAAATATCCCTAAGACATAAGCGCGCGACTCATCCCGACCGTACGCGGAAGGGGAGAGGGACGGCCCTCTCAGTACCGAAATCACCAATAACATGAGCTCCTCTATCGCTATAACTCGTATACGCCGATAGTTTTTGCTACCGCGCGCGAGCAACCTCGCTCCTCAGAGAGTGAGGAAGGGGTCGGACCCCTTAGAAGGAGGGACCCGTGTCCCTCTCGACCTAGTAATAGCTTACAACCCATAGCTGTCCCCAATATCCGGTCTGAACATCACCCGGGTGATGTTAGGAAGGGTCAAACCCTCCCATCGTCACTCACCTAATCAATTAGCCACCAGGCTGATTATAGTCCGACGAAGCTACAGCGGTCTTAACCCGACCGTTAACTTAGCGTAGAACATTTCGAAAAAAATAATAATAGTTAAACGAATGTTGCTTCTGGTATCGTTACAAGCGTCTTACTTCAGTGTAGCAAACTTTAAATCCGCTATTATAATACGAAAGTAGTTTTAAATAAATAAAAATTTTAAATCATAAAAGCCGTGAAAATTGGTACCTGTTGTTTAAGCTGGAAGTAATCATTTCTTATTTGGAAGTAAAGTGCGAGTAGCTTGGTGACTTTGGTGTAGTTGTTCTTGTTGTCACTAAATAGCTGCATTAGACGAACGGCAAGCAGAAACATACCACCAACCTCTGTAACAAACAGACAAGCAAACTCATCGAATATTAATATACTTACGTCATTCAATAAGTTTTTACTCCGTTTTACAAAAATTATGCGATTGAAGGAGTATGGCACAGTGTAATTTTATATGGAGGAGGAGCGAGTTCTAAGTACTTATATTTTTTATAATAATGCATTAAATAAAAAATGCAAAAAATGCAAAATAAAAGTAACGAAACACACGTTAACGTTTATTAATATGTCTTTCACATTCCATAAACAACATTTATATTTTTCAACCACTTCTAAAACACAGGAGGAGGTTATCAATTCGTGTGTATGTTTTATTGTATGTATGTTATGCGATTACTCCGCCGTTTGTAGACCGATTTTCGAAATTATTTTTTTATTTTAAAGGGTTGACTCCCAAATTGGTCCCATTGTCATCAAATGGTAGGCCTGGTGATGGGATTCATGAGGAATCGAAATTTAGAAATCCTCTAAGTTTCTAGGTACACATATAGTGATTTTGGCTTTTTTTGAAGTAACTCGAGCATTTGCTACCAAAAAGTGAAATATTGTGCCAAGTTATACTCTAGATCCAAAAGCACTGAACGGCACTCCTCAGTCTTTGAAGAGACACGTTTGGAAATTTTAGAATTATTTATAACAACTATTAAATAATCATCATCATCACCACTACCATCATCACACCATGATACATCATGTTATTATGTTAATATAGGTATTTCTCATAGTCTTTTACACCGATATCGATTTCTTTGAATATTTACAGCCACCAAAAAGTGAAATATTGTGCCAAGGCATACCCTGGATCCTAAGTTCTTCAGACCTCACGCATACAACTTCGCAAGTTATATGTAAAAGGTCTCCAATGTTAGAGACGTCTTCTTCCAAATCAAGGTCTTATCCCTGAGATATCACACATTTTTAGTTTATCTTTCGTCATACAACAATACTTCAATAATAATTTCGACACTATTATTATCAGCTGAATGATAGAGTGGTAATATTTTTAGTGATAATATATTCCTGAGTTATGGATGCTTATTAAATATAAACTATATATAATATAGTAAGAATCTAAAATATAATAATAAGTATAATATAAAAGTATTATATATAATATTAGGTCCTTACATATGAAATTGGCATTTTGTCGTACTGGCCACTTTGATCTCAAATATGTCTTCTTTGGTTAGGAATTCCAATTTCAAATTTATACCGCTACTTACTCATGCATTTGTGTTTCAAAAACCGTAATTCATTTGTTTTTTCCTCTTTTGGTTTTTTCTTTGGATCACTCTGTTTGCTGCAGAAACGGTTTGAAGGATTAATGATGTGTATGGTGGCGGTGTCGCAAAAGAAAACACAGTGCGTTTTTGGTTTTAACATTTTCGTTCTGGAAATTTCGACTTGCAGAACAAGCCCCGTGGACGGCTGGAGACCAAAGTTGATAAAGAAGAATTGAAGGCTATAGTGGAAGCGGATCCATCGCAAACCACGTCTGATTTAGCTAGGAAATTTACAAATTGGGAAGGTGGAAAAGCTTAAAAGGTGGGTACCTCATTAATTGAGTGCAGCAAACCGACAAACGCGAGTCGACTGCTGCGTTATATGCGCAATGCGTTACGGCATAATAATGAAGGCATTTTAAATCGAATCTATACCTGTGATAAAAAGTGGATCCTGTACCTCATCGCAATGACTGAACCCTGGCGATTCAGCAAAAGCCTGCTCCAAGCGAAAATTTACTCAAAAAAGTTACCTGTGAGCGTTTGGTGGACTAGTGACGGTGTCGTTCACTACAGCTTTCTTAAATCTGGCCAGACGATTACGGCTGATGTTTATCGCCAGCAACTGCAAATCATGATGGAAAAGCTAGCTGCTAAACCACCGAGGTTGGTCATTCGCTCTAGGCCACCACTGCTTCAGGATAACGCTAGACGACGCACTGCGCAACATACGGCTACCAAATTAGAGGAGCTTCAATTGGAATGTCTACGTACTCCCCGGACCTTGCTCCAACAGATTATCATTTTTTTTTTCGAAATTTGGATAACTTCTTGCAAGGGATAAAATTCAACACCAATGGGGAAGTCCAAAGCGCCTTCAAATATTTTATTGATTCCTGTGCGAATGGTTTTTTTAGTAAAGGAATCAATGAACTACCTATGAGATGCCAAAAGTGCATAGATATCATTGTTATACTTTGATTAAATAAATATACTATGCTTAAAAAAAATCGACTTTTTGTTCCACCTTTACAAAACGCCAATTTCATAATATTATACTATACATACCTAATATAATATTATACTATACATCCCGTTAACCTGGTCCTTCAGGAAATTCGTTCTTCGAGTACTTAGCACGGGCCAGGTCCCCCATTCTCGTACCTCGAATCTCGGCTTGGTTCTCAGTCTGTCCCTCTCGCACGCGCATGATTTGACGCCTATCCGAATGAGTCCGCGCGTTAATCGAACCGAGATTTCCCTGATTGACGTGGTGAGCCGTGTGAAGCATCCATATATATTATTATCATTATTTCGACTATTACGAGACCACTAGTAACATTGATTAGGATTTAGGATTAAAATCAATGAATATGACAAGTTTACGTACTTTCTGAAACTATGTTATTATATTCCTCCTCGGAGGGCCAGTAGCTGTTGTCGCGCCAGTACATCTCCAGCCCTCGACCGCTCAGAACCTCCAACATCTGTTCCGTGTACACCTGACCGACCTAAAATTGATTGAAGTTCACTAATAACTTGTGATTATTATAAAATCGAGATAAATATCAGATATTCAGGTACCTAATAACAAGGAATAATTAAATTAACGTAAATTAAAGATAGGTCTTTATCTAAATTGTACAGAGTGATTATAAATTATAATATTGCCTCTATCTGAGTTTGCCTCTAATATATTATTATTTTGTCTCTTTAATGATATAGTGCCCACACCGATTTCGGCGACGGTGGACGGTATCATTGAAACTAGACAAGCAACTCAGCAGCTATTTTTTATGTGTGTGCGCAAAACACAAGAGTACTTTTTTTATCTTGTAGCCCAGTGGGACAGATGACCCGATTGGCGAGAGTTCAGGCGCACGACGGACTTTTAAAACGCCCACCCGACGCATGGATTATCTTTCTTGCAAGACTGAAGAAGAGTGATCACCCTGCAATGTCAAATGTCATAGATCTTACCTCTGCAGCATGCCCGACATGTTGTATCTTCTGCAAGCTGTTATAGCTCATGAAAATCGAGGCGTTCACAGTGAGAGGTATGCCGTAAACAGCGTGTGCGGCGGGGCTCTCTGTTAAAGTATTTTCCTGGATATCGTCAAGGCTGCAAAATAGATTTTTTGTTTTTGATTTGTTACAATTGTTACGATTGTCCAAGGCATTAATAATAAAAAAGGTCCTCTACGTTGTTAACATGGGTCTAAGGTAACACGCAGCGAGTAACCACACTCGTCGGAGACTGTGTAAGGGTCAGACCCCTTGGCACGTGTAATAATAGCTCAACCTTTAAAATTCAAGAAGACAAATTCCCTTATCGTCTAAAACGACTAGCCTATCGGCAGGCATAGTCCGACGTCCGACGAAGCTAAGGCCAGTAGCATAGGCCCATAAAAACGTTATTAAAGTATATGCCTTTTGACCATAAAACAAGAATAAAGTATCTTTTGAAGTAATTTAAATGAATTTGAAGTAAAAGTTAAAAAATAAATGACTTACAGTTTTTGGCTATGATGCAATTTATCCAATGAGTCAACAATAATTTGTAGTTTTTCTGCAGGGAGCTTGAACCAATGATTGAAAGCTAAATATATTTTCTTATGGAGACTATCACCATGTTGACCTTTTAAAACGTGGTTAAAAGGCAGTAAAATTGTCTGTAAAACATGTAAAGCAACAATTGTTTTGTTAATGTTTGGTTCAAAGATTGTAACATAATATATTGAATTACTAATATTGATACAAATACGAAATTGATTTAACGAAGCTTAGTTTTCATAATATAAAGTTTGCTAACATCAATTGGGCATAATTTTGGGCATATGATCTGCTGCTTATATAAAGACGTTTAAGCAGAAAAATAATGATTTAAATATTTAAAAAAACTTTATAAAATTACATTACATTTTTTACGGCGCTACGGAGGCCATTAACCTCACACTTTTTTACTTTCGTATTTTAATCGTATAACATTCGTATTAAGTAATATGTGTTTTGTTTAATTTTAGTAACTTACTGATCTACAATTGGCGGCTGATAACATTTTCTCTTAAAATATTTTAATGGAATATATGAGTCGGAAATATTCATTTTATTTTATATAGGCACTAGGTTTTAATTTTATATAGTTAAATAATTATTCTTCCAATTAAGATTTTAATCGTTCTACTAAAATCTTTATGTAACCTTTTATTTTATTATTAAAAGAGCCGTTAAAGTAATAGTACCTACATCAAGGTTCACATTATTTATCATTCACCTGATATCTCTTTATTAAATTAAATTCTTAAATATTCAACTTTATTCTTTACTAACTTTTGCCCGCGGCTCCCCGTGCGTAAATACAGTATTTTATGAGAACCGTACATTTTCAGGCGATAAAAAGTAGTCCTCGACCTCCTCGTCCTCGACCTCCATAGACCAGTGTAGGCGGGACACTGCGTTGCGGGACACCGCAACTGCGTTGCGGCTACCTCACAGTGCAGGCACAGCTCGCGTATGTAGGGTGCAGTGCCACAATGGTTGCGGACGGCGGGCTTCCTCCTCTTTCTTCTCTCCACCAGAATGAAGCCCGCTTTATCGCACCTCCTAATCTTGTCCTCGACCGATCGAAGAGATTCAGCCTTGCGGCTCTCCTTGGCCTTGGGGCTCTCCTTAGCCTGGCGGCTCTCCATCTCCCCAATTGATTTCCGCGGAGGTACAGGGTAAGCGGTGACACTAGCATACTCTTTCTGCTGAGTCGATGGATTTTTCAGCTTTGGCGAGACGAGGCTTCGGCGGTTCTTGACCCGTCAAATTCCGCTGACATGACCAACGACGTATCAAACTGCGCTCCGCGATGCGTGTTTACGGAGGCAAACGGATGATCGAACCTACATAAAGAATTATTACTTTTTATTTGCAATAATTCACTTAAAATCACGGATGGGATTTTCCGATGCATCCAATCTACCTCGCATCTCGTCTAGCTCTGTCTTTAAGGTGTTAAACTTGCTCAGCAGGCTGGAAACGTCGACGTGGTCCATGGTAACCACCGGCAGCTTGTGGAGATTCTTAGCCACAAAGGCCGGTACGTCGTCAGGATCCGTCTGCTTCAACAGGGTGATGATGTCCTGTATGCTACGTTCGCCTCCCCTCCCATCTCTTCTTCGTGATTTTCACATCTGCGTGGTCTTGCCGAGCGCTTCACACAGCATCAGCTTGCCCGTACAAATCTCCTCGTTGACTTGCAGAGCTGCACGATGCGGTCCTCGTCTATGGTGCTGATGACGTTCTGGATGAACGCCAACAACTCATTTGCAATGAGCGCCATGGTGACGTAGCGGCAGCGAGCTGCGACTCGTGACATATTAAATATTAATTAATATTTGCAACATGTGCCGATTTGCGGAGCGCGACCACTTTCTAGCGCTCTACGCATGACACTTCTAAAATCAAACTTTAAATCTGTGCAAAATTTCATGACGATCGATTAAGTAGTATTTACGTGAAAGCATAACAACCAAACGAACAAACTCACATTCACATTTATAATATTAGTAATTATTAATATTTAGATATTATTCAATAGTACAAAATTTAATATATTGTAACAATTCGTAGCACTTTACAGGTTCTTCTTCTCTTATCTTCTATATTTCTACTAATAATATAATATTATAAATGTGAATGTAAGTTTGTTTGTTACTCTTTCACGCAAAAACTACTGAACGGATTTTGATGAAATTTGGTATGGTATTGTATTAAAACATAGTCTACTTTTTATCCCGGAAAAGTACAGTGTTCCTGCTGGATACCCGATTGTATATTTACGCGGGTGGAGCCGCGGGCAACAGCTAGTTTATATTAAAAATAGATTGCGATTCCAATGTCTCGCTAAAACTCGAGAACGGCTGGACTGATTTGGCTAATTTTCATAAACAGTTCTATTTCAGAAAAAATCGCCCGGCCTCGGCAGGTTGTAAATGTAGGAGAGTTGTAGTAAAATAAATCTCTCCATACTGCGGCTCGGAATCAAAGCTAAGGAAAAATCCTATAAGTTCGTATGTTTGTATATGTATGGGTATGTTTGGAAAGACGAGCACTGCCAAGCTATATTTATTCGAAATTCTACAAGCGTTGCTAAAATATGTTAGTCTGTTATTTTTGTTATTTCTTTTAGTTACTGTTTTGCTTTTGTCTATGTCGTAAATGTTACTGTATTAATTCAAACAAGTTTTATTACGGATATATGCCATCAGAATGTAAAAGGTCTTAGAACCAAAATTAATGACGTATATTTAAACACTTCGCATAACAACTATAAAATTAAAATACTAACAGAAACTTGGCTTAATCCGAGTTTGTATAATAGCGAGTTTATCGATGACAGATATATTATAGTATATCGACGGGACCGATGTACATCATCAAGTCCTAAACCAGATGGTGGTGGAGTATTGATAGCGGTAGCGTGACATAGAATCTTCGCGAGTTAAAAATTGGGAAACGGACCTTGAGGACTTATGCATCACACTTAATATTAAAACGCATAACGGATACAAAAGAATTGCTTTATGTGCCGTATATCATCCGCCACCAGTTGATTTCGATACTCTAACAAAATTTACTAGCAGCACTTGTGACGTAATGAATGTTGTAGACGATGTAATTATAATTGGCGACTTTAATCTTGCTTGTAGAAATTGGACTCGACATACTACATACATACTTTAAGTTATATGTTACCTTCTTTTAATAATGCATTGGGTCGAAATTTTGTTAAACTTACTTGTGAAAATAATTGTTCCCAATTTAACTGCGTACCTAATTCTGATGGAAAGTATTTAGACCTTATCTTACGCACTTTTGAACAGATAAATGTAACTCAAGTCATCTATCAGCATACTTATCAGCATACTTGACCTAAGGCATCCTAATTTAATAATAGACATACTATTTACTTTTAAACCATATTTACATCGTAAAAATGGCTTAGATTATAATTATTTTAAAGCTGATTATTCAAAAATTAATTCCGATTTGTGCATTAATAATTGGACGGATAAGCTATCCGCCTGCAACAATGTCGACGTTATGGTTGAAACTGTTTATGGGAACTTATTTAATATCAAAGAAACACATGTGTACCCAAACGCAAACTCAATAAATCCCGATATCCTCCCTGGTATTCACAGACACTCATAAGACTGAAATTAGTAGAAGATAAAGTAAGGCGTTAATATAATATAAAATATGATAATCCAATGGACAAAATAGAGTATGATATTCTAAGAAAGCGATGTAAAAAAATTACTACATGATTGGTCCAGTTCGTAAAGTATCCTTAAAAATTATATAAACAAATATCCTAAAGCATTCTGGCGATTTGTTAAAGATAAAAGGAAAGGAACCTCATCTTTACTAATTTTGTCTAAATCTGACAAAACTACTAAAGTTGGTTCAAACATGATTTATTTGTAATAATATTAAACAAATTGTGCTGATGAAATTCATGAAAATCGCATGCAGGATATTATTAAAAACTCCGGAAAATATTTATGCTTGTTGCGTCATACTCGATTAACGTAATATTAAAATATTCAACATTAAGTGTAATGCTAATTGTTATTAATAATAAGTTAATAACCATATTTCATACTTAGCACCGAGTTCTATACATCATGAGTTTAATTGTTTGTAAATTGGGCTTCAATTTAATTTAATTCAAATTCGATCGAAAATAATGGAACTTATGCACTTTATCTAGGGTTCAATTCTTACATAAATATTCGAAATATCTACTTACTTTAATATCACTATAATAGGACTTTGACTACACTTTGGACTAAAATAAATTAAAAATTAATAGTAAAAGAGGACACTTATCTACAAATATGACTATCTCTAAAAATATCTATAAATAGAAAAACGTCCCCAGGTCACGAACATTGCTGCCGGTTCCAGCAATGTCCCAGGCGTCGTCCACAAAAGTAATAATTAAGGGGCAGGATGAGCGCTCTAATATTCTTAAAATCACTGCGTGGTTTGCGTGGCCTGAGGACAAGAAAGCCGGTAAGGCTACTTCAGACGTTTGTCGAGAATGCCCAGGCTACCGAACCTTACCGGAAGCTTTGCTTGAGTCCATGAGCGGTGGTTAAAATTTATATTAAAAATGGAAGGAAGCGTATGTTTTATGGTGTCGTCTAAACGTTGGAGAGAGTTGGAGAAACTTCCAAAGTTGGCAACACCGCAAGACACGTAAATTTTGGAACAAATAAGTAATATCGAATTAAAAGCCATGTGACAGTTAATTTGGAGAAGGCGGTCTAAAGTTTCACTAAAATTTTGTAATTTATTGTTTATAAAATCGGAAGGGAATCATCTAGAATAGGGAACCTAAGAGAAGAGGTGAATCTTTTTCGATAACTGGTAATTGTGGGGCTACTTCTTTGAACCTGGTTGTATGGCTTCTCTGTCCTGACAATAATCAGGGACAAAAATTCACATTTCCGAAAGTTCAGTTCTAGGCTGATGTTTTGGAACGCATATATTAGTGTACGAAAGTCAGAGAGTACAGTAGATGCATTGCTTCCAAGGGTCCTATCATCCAAATACCAAACGTGGAATTTTGAATTTAGACGTTCGATGGCCGTTTGTATGGCAAGACTGAAAATTGCTGGACCTAAAGTTCGTCCTATTGGCAGCCAACTTCTGATGAGTTGAGATTATTTTTATAAATAAGTTTGGTGGGCTCCTTATAGAATTGAATCATAAACGGCAAAATGGCAGGAGCTATGGCTTTTATGTAGGCTAACATGGCGACCCTGTTAACTGAATTGAATGCGTTTTTAACGTCCATCTTTAAAAATAGACTGTCATTTTGGTTTTTAATAACTGTGCGAAAAGAGTAAACGGCTGCCTTACAAGCACCTTTGTAGGCAAAACCAAGCTGCTTCGGTTGGAAGTATGAAGCTAGTGAATTAATGCTATTTTGGCTGTGAGGCGCCGGTACGTCGAGCCGACAGCGATCGGCCGGATACCTCCATCTCTCTTCCTCAAGGTGCAGAGGTTTGCTCCATACAAAATGTCAACGACATCTGATGCAACCTCCCCACAAAGCATTAGGTTAATTAATTAGGAAGCATTAGGTTAAGCATTAGGATAATTGCCTATTGTATTTAACAGTAGCGGAGATAAAACAGTAGCGAATAATAAAATATACATCAAACTATTGATATTTTATCACTAATTATCATATAAAATTAATTTAACCAATACCGTACTATAAAATATGTATGATTTTTATATAAAAAAAATCACGTATGATCACGTGATTAAAAACGCACAGTCGTCAAACGTGACGTCACTATCTTGTACTTCTTCTTCTTTTTTTTAAAATCTCAGCCAGTATCAGTAGCATTACCACCAGTAAAACGCTTAAAAAAATGTATGACAGTTGTCAGTCGAAGTTTAGTGCAAGTTTTGTGTTGGGTTTTTGCGGAATATAAGCGTTTTTCTTCGATTTTATTAGTATAGCACCATTGAGATGATTCATATATATTTTTCAACTCATATTATGTGCGCTATTTTACGCATTTTAATTGAAATCTGAGCAAATTGATGTTTTCTAATATGATGAAATCAGATGAATCATGTAGCCATTTTACAATTTCACGATTTTTATATGGAAAAAAATATATGAAACGTAATATGAAACACCTAAAGTGGCCTTTTTAGACTCCCGAGGTCATGGGGCAGTACCCTATGAATTTTGATGTCCAGATATCGAAATATGCGTTTTTATAAGACGTTTTTGGTTACGTTTTTTCTTTTGTAGGTAGTTCCGGAACCCTTAAAAATATATTAATTAAATTGCAGTTGCAAATGCAATTACAGTTTAATAGGCTACAAAAACGTAACACGAGCGTTTGGACGAAAACTTCTTACAATGAGGAGAAAATGGAAGAGGTATGAATTTTATATGTACAATTATGGCATTACACAATAATTTTGTTTTTTTTGTTCCAAAAAATATTATCTTTATTAAGATTTTGTTGCATAAGTATTACGTTTTTTAAGAAAATACTTCGGCCATATGAATATTTGGTACTCTTTCGTGTCTACGGTTTCGTGGCTTCGCAACTTCCTGAAGCTTACAGTTATTGGCTTCGCATTCCAAAGGGCAAACTAGAATTAATACAAGAAATCTTGGTGAAACTAAACAATTCAATCGCTATGTAAGTTCTTTGATGCTACGCCTTTTGATTATTCAGTTTTTTTTATATATTTTTTTCTTTAAAACAATCCACAGTCAGGATGATGTACAGGACGAGTCCCTGTACCGGCGTACGCAGCCATCTGCACACAGGGTGTTCGGAAAGCATTAGCTATTAACACATGCATACATTTGCAGTTCCTAGCGCTAGAAGACGTAATAAAACTGGGACATCCCAAGCTATGTTGGTTGCTAACCAGTAGCAAAAGGTCCATATAGCGCGGATCCTATCGTATTATAAATATACTTATCTGTAATATTATATACCCTTATGAATATTACTTATCTGTAATATTATAATTTAAATTGATAAAATACAAGGGTAAGGTTTATATTTGCGTTATTCTGTTTCCCAAAGAAGCAGGCAATCTGCTTCCATATTCCATACTTTACTGTCTTTAGCATAAAGTTAAGACCCAAGTTCCGTCCAAATAAGCAATAGATACTAATTTGAGGCATATCAAGGTGTCTTTGATTTACAACTGGATCGAGTTAACTGTGCGCCTCTCGTCTTAGAGTTGTAGTAGAAATGAGGTGTGGAGATAACTAGATCGAGTTCTACATACTGTACTTAATATACCAAAAGTAGCTAGTAGTACCAGAAAAATAACGGAACGTAAATTGACTCTAGAAATGTGTTCGTTTACATTTTAGTTTGTAGAGGTGTATTGTAAAGGATTTCTAAGATTTATACGAGGAGCTGGAGCAAGTTTATATTGGCGGGAACATAAGTGTGGTGTCACTTATGAGGACCATTACCAAATGCTCATCAACCGTAAGTTAAGCCTTAAAGAGTCAAATATAATTAAATAATATTAGATTCTCTATATAAATCGGATACAAACGTAGGTAAATAGTATCAAATACGAGTATATATTTTATAGTAGCTGTACCGACACTGGTTTTTACTCAGAACTATGAATTGGAATAAATAAATACCTACACCTACACCAATATCTACAACTACACCTACACCTACAACTACATCTACACCTATCAACCTACTGGGGTCGGCCATTTTTTTTTATATTCCAAATAGGTAAACTGAATGCACCTATGACCTCCTTGACAGTCAAATGACAAATTGAACACTCGTGACCAATTATTATATAAAAGTTAAATCGTCGTTTGTAGTATTGGCCCCGCAATTTTTCCAACATTAAGTACTCACCATTAAACCGTTATTACCTTTCCGTTACGTTACCTTTCCTGAACTATTTCAAGATCAAAATTAGCCAATTTGGTACAGCCGTTCTCGAGTTTTAGTGAGACATTAGATTTGCAATCAATTTATATATAATATAAGGTCCAGTAAAATCAACTACGAATATTTTGGACATATGAACTACTGCTTATTTAGAGACGTTTAGGCAGAAAAATAATTGTCATACTTTGAGTATGACAATATTTTTTTGCCTAAACGTCTTTATAATAAGCGCTACCGCTTATTATAAAGACGTATATTTTGGGTACATGATCTACATCATGTACCCAAAATATCCGTAATAGATTTTACCAAACCTGATGTATAGAAAAAGATTATTTATTTTTCTAGAAACAGGAAGTGAAATTATAATGGCACTGGAACTAATGCAACTGTTTAGCGACAACAAAACTATAAATATTTGACCAAAATTTTCTCAATTTACTATTAGATACGAGACGAGTATGTGGACTTGAAGAAACCAGAGGTATTTTATCTGTGATACCTATCTATGACTTAAATGTTTAAGATAGGCAAGAAAAAAAACACACTTTTTATTCAGTCTTAAAGTTTTATACATTTTTCAGGCTGTAGAGGAGGGAAACACGTATTTCAGAGCTCAAGGTATGATTTTTGCTGTGTAAAATATATTATTTTATTCCATGAATAATTATGATACAATTTACATTCTAGATGAAAGATAAAAAATATAATATATACCAAGGATTGAATATATTATAACCTCCTACTTTTTTGAACTTGATTAAAAATCTGACTTATTTTCAGGATCTCTCCTCAATAACGTTTTGCGACGATTTCTCTGAGCGCTCCTGTCATCCACGCACTGAAGAGCCGTCACCGTGACGTTATTCTCGGTAAATTTATTATAATCGCGTATATAGAGACGCGTCTATGTAATTCCTTTATTATGAAATGAGCAGACGGATCGCCTGATAGTAAGCCATTATCGCCGCCCATGGACACTCGCAACACCAGAGTTGTTGCGCACTTGGGTTCCTAGTCCTTAAAATCTCCAAGTCCCCATGGGCCTCCGGTAACCGAAACATAACGGCGTATTTCACACCGGTTTACCGTGAGGCCGTGGTATTTAAATATACGGTCGAGCTGAAGCATGGCTCTCCCATGTTTAGTATGTATGTATTTTTTATATTCTTATAAATTTTCAATAAATTTTACAGATTCGGCGCCTGGTAACCCGTTGTTTGAAGATTTGATGCGTGAGCTTCAGAGTTGGGATGAACAAGCATAAGTAAAAAAAAACAAAAAGAACTCGTATATGTATGAACTAATGAATTTTGTCATTTCATTTAAGAAATTATTTACGTATATACATATATATTTTTTTGTATGTTTTCCTTTTCGGGATATGTTTAGTGGCGGTATTTGAATTATTTTTTTTCACCTACTTTTAATAATCATTGTCTATTAATAATTATATAAAATACCTAAATAAAATTCAGAATCTACCACACTTCCGTAGTCCGCGTACGGTTTTGAATAAGTGGAAAAATATCGTCGTATAATATTTATCGTCAAGTTTTAGACAACGCATAATATAAGCTGGGTCCGAAGCAAATATCAGTCAGCACGTTGAGTTAATGCTCTAAGGCCAGTACACGAGACGAGACGTGACGCGGCGCAAAATTTTTAAGATAGTGATTCAAAATTGAACTTTATATAAAAATGCCGCAAGCTCGTTTCGTAAAAATTAATATATTTTTTTATAGATTTTATAAAAGTGGCGAACTTTTTTTAATGTATCGCATCCAAAAAAATACAGGTTTTTACGCGTATCTTGTTTATATATGTGTTTGTAAATTTCTTTATTGCCACGTATCTTCCAACGGCTGGATAGATTTCAACTAACTGTTGAATAGTATCGTATACAGGGTGTCCCGTAAATCGACGTCAAGCCGTAAACCCGTGATAGGCCAAGTTACAATACTAATCAGAAAAATTTAAAAAAAAATCCAAGTAATGTGTCTCAAAAAATACAAAGCTTTTAAAAAAAATCAAAAATCGACATCTTGTGGTGGTTTTTTAGTTCCCGGCACTACAAATTTCTACTTTTTTTGTATTTTTTTTTTGTATGTAATCCTGCATAATGCTTTAGTAAACTAGTGCCTAAAATTTAAATCAAACGACTCCGACTTGTAAGGAAATGAGGCGTTTTGCCCAAAACAATGATTCAAATTTAATAGTTTGCTCGACTTTAACTGACTGTACTGGAAAAAAATGTACTACGCTTGTTTGGAAGGTAATTTTAAAAGTTGGCGCAGTTAATAAAGATTCCAAAATGACACTTGCTAGATTGTTTTTTAAATTATGGACAATATTGATTTTTGTAAAGGAAGTCAGTTTTCGACAATTTTTTCTTACTTACTTAAAAGGATTCAAGTGGACCCAGGACTTTCTTCTAAGTGATATTCTGATTTGGATGAGACGGAGAGAAACATTCAACGAGTGTAAGAGGCACAAAATCCAAGAAGTAAAAGAATATCACGGGCCAAAGGGGGCCATAGTGTCTCATTACTTTTAACTTTAGGAAATGTGTTTTTTAGGAAGCTTTTAATTGAAACAAATTTTTGGAGTCTAAAATATTTTATTACATTATAACAAATGTTCAAACTGCCTCCCACCAGCATAAATGCAATCTCGACATCTTTTTAAAAAAGTCTCTGTAAATGTGCAGCGGTACGTCTTCCAATAAATTTGGTAAATGATTTCTTAAAAAGTCCAAATAAATGTCGCCGTTCAAGGTCTCTGGCAGTTCAAAAGGTCCGATGATTCTCCCGTTTAGAATCCCGGTCCACATGTTTATTTTGAATCGATACTGGGAACTATCCTCTCTCATCAAATGTGGATTATCTACATGCCACTCGTGTAAGTTGTGTAGATTCATGTACCCATCTTTTTTAAAAATGGACTCATCGGACCATAAAATTTTGTCTATGAATCGTGGATCTTCCCGGTGTCTTTGTAACATCGTTTCACAAAACGTAACTCTTGGGAGATAGTCCCGGGGTAGTAAAGTTTGTACTCGCGTGACGAGGTATGGGTGGAGCTCATGACTTTTCATGATTTGATGAGCTACACTTTGGGCACTCCTGTGCTTTCTTCGATTTGTCGTACTTCCAAGTACTTCTACTTGGATCTTCTGCTACTGCTTGTAGTACGATGTCATCGTAAGGCAAGCGACTTCTTCCTTCACTGTGTACTTGGCTTGGGAATCGTCCCTCTGAGAGTGAACGGTGTACATTCACAAAAACTCGATGATCGGGATGACGAGCAGCGTTTGGGTATCTTTGGCGGTAAAGCCTAGCTGCAGCACTAGCATTGCATCGGCATTCACCATAAATGAGATGGATGTTGGCATATTCCTGTGCGGTGTACACCGACATGGTGGTACTACACAATCACAGGATCAACGATAGTCCAGGGAAAGCAAAGGTCGTTGAAAGAGAAACTAAACAGTCCAAATCCAAATCACAAGCAATCGAGTCCAATAAACAAAGCAAAAAGTGTTATGTACGAAATCAAGAAGAACGAATACGGTGTGCGCAGTAAACGAAGTAGAGTAACGTACTGATCTATTGTATTTTGTGTGCTGTTTATTGTATATTGTCTCACTCACACTAGTAGCATTGTGTCTACCCGTCTCGCGTACTTGTGGCGTCAATATCTGTCTCTCTTACACTCATTGAATGTTTCTCTCCGTCTCATCCAAATCAGAATATTACTTAGAACAAAGTCCTGGGGACACTTGAATCATTTTAAGTAAGTAAGAAAAAATTGTCGAAAACTGACTTCCTTTACAAAAATCAATATTGTCCAAAATTTAAGAAACAATCTAGCTTGCTAGATTGTTTCTTAAATTTATTCTATAAAGAGTCATACTATTTTGGAATCCGTATTAACTGCGCCAACTTTTAAAATTACCTTCCAAACAAGCGTAGTACATTTTTTTTCCAGTACAGTCAGTTAAAGTGGAGCAAACTATTAAATTCGAATCATTGTTTTGGGCAAAAGACCTCATTTCCTTTCAAGTCGGAGTCGTTTGATTTAAATCTTAGGCACCAGTTTACTAAAGCATTATTCAGAATTACATACAAAAAAAATTTACAAAAAAAGTAGAAATTTGTAGTGCCGGGAACTAAAAAACCACCACAAGATGTCGATTTTTCGATTTTTTTTAAAAGCTTTGTAGTTTTTGAGACACATTACTTGGATTTTTTTTAATTTTTCTGATAACTATTGTAACTTGGCCTATCACGGGTTTACGGCTTGACGTCGATTTACGGGACACCCTGTATACTGGTATCGTTAGTTTGTAAGTAGTTAAAATTGTTTTTTTAACCAAACCTATCGAGTAGGGTATCACAATAAAGGAAATTAAAAAGAGATTCCAAAAATATACATAATATGTCATGTATTTAAATTTAATCGGGAATAATTACAACCATTTTAATTAAATCATTCGATTAAATTTGTAATCAATGCATTCAAATAGTCGTATTTTTGCATTAAATCGACCTAGTGTGTGTTGGTAAAACTAAAAAATAAAAAATAAAAAAATACCTGACTACAAATAAAAGACAGATAGATACCTAAGCAATGCACTAAAAATACCGAAAGAACATTTAGAAAACAAACTACCCTACGAGCTGAAAGCCTAATTGAAATAATTGACGTTATTTTTGGTAGCAGGCGGGACCTATTTATTTTTGTACGATTTATAATTTGCAAATGGTGTAGGATTAGTAGCATTAAAACAAGTATTTACAATATTGTGTAATTTATTGGAGCGAAATACAACAACTTAGTACTGAGACAATGGTGGGAACAGAACATAGACTAGAGATCTATAACATGAAGCGGCAAAAATGTAAAACTGCCACAGATTTAAATACCAACATTAAATTACATTATGTTTGCGTTCCTATTCTTACAACCACCCCTGGAACGGAAACCCATTTTTGCTATACAATAGAAAATTATATGCTCGGTTGTGCCCTTAATGAGAATGTCGGCAACCATATTTTCACCTTTACAAAAATTAAAAAATCTAAATTAAATACATGTTCTCTTAAAAAATTATATATTATATACGGGTACGGGGGTACGAGGTAGATAACAATCATTGGTAGACAACTTTATAGCACTTTGATTATCGCTAAATATATGCAGTGGTCCGGCTAGTGTCTGGCCGAACTCAAAGTGCAGCTGTCGCAGCTACAGATGACAGCCTCCTGCGCTGCGGATGACATAGCCATGTATTCCGCCTCGGCTGTCGACAGAGCCACCGTTTGGTGTCTCCTCGAGCACCAGGATATTGCACCTCTCCGAGAAATAAAATCATATCCCGTGCAGGACTTACGGTCAATATTGTCACCGGCCCAGTTTGCATCGTAGAAGCCATCGTATTAAACCCGCCAAACTGCGTCACAGTTTGTCGGCAGGTATTGCGGTCGTTTTAATAACATTTTTTTTAATTTTTAACTAAACAATAATTATATTAAACATGTTTAGCAACATTAACACTATTATACTTAACAGATAACCACTTTTACTGGTTACATATTAAACAGAACAACAATATTTTGAGAACGTAAATATTATTTGGTATTATTTGTTAACATCAACCATTTCAATTTATTTTAAAGCACTTAACAGGTAGGTACTACATTTACTTATTACCTATTAAATAGAACAACAGTATTTTTAGAACGTAAATATTTGAATTGCCATCTTTGGTATAAGTTTCATGTCTTTAGTTCCTTGTAAGTATCGTAAAACCCTTTTGACTGCTGTCCAGTGTTCAGCTCTTGGTTCTTTATTGAACCTACTGAGAGTATTAACAGCGAAGGAAATGTCAGGCCTTGTACCTTGAGCAATGTAGAGTAGGCAGCCTATGGCATGTTGGTAAGGAAAATCCATCTACACTTCCTTGCCATGAGTACTCTGAGAAAATTTCAAACCAACTTCTACAGGTGTTTTACATGCTTTGCAATCAGACATACCAAACTTGGCAAGAACATCTTTAATGTATTTTTCTTGGTCAATCATTGCTGTGTCTCCATCTCTTATTATATTCACACACACACACACACTGACTGACTTTGCCTAAATCCTACATCTCCAAACATTACATAAGCCTGTTTTTAATCTTGTCTCTTTCTACTTTATTAGGAGTAAACAACATAAGGTCATCGACCCACACAGCAATGTAAATATTCTTATCTACATTAAAATAAACATTTGGGTCAGACTTTGACCGCTTCATACCGATCTCCTGCAGCACAGTGTTCAGCTTTGTATTCCACAGTCTACTCGCCTGTTTTAGACCATATATAGATTTGTACAAATGACATACCTGGGGCCCTTGTTCAGCTCTGGTTGCTTCTTGTATATGTTTACATCAATCTCTCCTTGAAGGAATGCAGACACTGCATCTAACTGTACAATCTGAAGCCACAATCTTGCAGCTAATAATATAAGATAATTAAGCGTATGGTACTGTACTTAACAACAGGGGGTTTGGACAAGATGCATTCATTATTATCGACTGCGAACTTCGAAAATTAAAAATGGGATTGACATAAGCGTGCGTTAAATGACATTATCAAACAAAAAAAAATAGGTGAATATACCTCATACATTGGCATTTAACAATAACAAATAATAATTTATTTCAATCACTTACAATAAATCCAAGCTCTTCGATAGAGTCTTGGCCTAGCACTGCTAATGGACCCATAAGGACCAGAACCCTCTCAGATCAATATCAGAGAGTGACTGATAGCTTGCTGGCCCACCTCCTGTGCCATTTGCAGCTCTGCACAACATTAGTGATTTCTTTTTGGTTTAAGATTTCCAGTCTGCCACATCCACATACCTGTAACATAGGCATGTTCTTTTTTAATGATCACTTCAAAATTGAAAAATCTTACCAAATATTTAAATTATTAAAATAAAAATATTTTAATAATGTATTATTGATTAGACATTAGGGGCATTTAAATTGAGTGTACCAAGTCTCTCAAAAGATCTTCTGAGAAAGATAAAGAAATTATCAATTATTAATATTATTCTGAATGTTAACATACCTACTAACACCTTACTGAATAAATCAGTTACTATATAATGTCTCAAAAAATAATTTTAAATGTTTTTCAAGCATTTTTTCATGATTTAATGATCATATATTTAATATACAGGGTGTCCCAAAATTAGCACGTCACACTGACACCGGAGGTAGATGAACCCAAGACGCATTGAACAAGCCTAACATGCCTATAGAAAAGTTTCGTGGGTTTTGAGTTATGACCAGTTTTAGTAATTTTTTTAAAATCACCATTTTTTTGTAATGTTCGTATCAGAGACTTTTTAAAATGCACTTTATTTTACTTTTTTTATGTGTAAAAACTAAAAACTAGTTACTTATTATGAAACAAACAATACTTAGTCGATAAGTAATGTGAAATAACGACAGTTGATAGTCAATTTCAATTTTATTCTCACATAAAAATAATAGTTTCGACTTTGAGCAGCCACCGTGAAAAAAAAATTACTTGAAACATAATGAAAAAATACCTTTAAAAACTTCCCTATGCCATGCCAATTCCTAAATGGTGTAACACTTGTATTGTATATTATTGATAAATTATAAAATTTTATTTGTTTCTCATCAATGCCCTACGTAAGTGGAATTAATAAAAATAAACCAGTAAGTCCTACAGTTGCTACGATCAAGTAGGTAGAGAATTGGTCTAGTAAGGAGTTATTTTTTTTCCTGGCTTAGTAATTGGGACTGAAAGAGATAAAAAATAATACGCTGGTAACACCGAAATGCTATCTGTTGAGGACGTGGACAGTATTTGAATAGTGCCAGAGCAGACAACAGTTTAGTGGGAATAACACAATATCTTTCGCTGTCTCGCTGTCTCCTAGTTCGTGTGTGTTTGCGTCTCACTCCGCGTTTCGTGCCGTCTCGCTCTAATTGCGTAGTAGTGACTCGCTCACTCCGCGTTAGTGTCGTCTCGCTCCAAACGCGTCGAGTGTCTCGCTCACTCCGCGATCGTGCCGACCCCCTCATTAGAGCAGTGCCAAGTGTTCCCAAATAGCGATCGTGAATTCACACCTTATTCATCAGAATAAGCTGTGGATTTACGCCGACTCAACGTTGTGTCACGAGGAGACAGGCCCCCTAAGTGTTTGTACCGTTTCGTGTGCGTACACTTAGTGTTCCCGTTCGTCCACTTTTAGTGTGAATACCTCTGTGTTAGTGATTTGTGCACCTGTTACTTGTTTTTGTGACTTGTGTGTTAATGATGTGTTACCCGTGTGTGTGAACATGACTGACCATGATCCGTGGCTACCACGCCACGACCACCTAGACTCTCGTGCGGACTCCGAGACTACGTAAAGCCGGGCCTCATCGAGGTCCAGCTCACGTTCGATCTCGGACCCCACGCACCACCGCTCGCTCCCCGAGCCCAGCTTGTGCGGACAGGACACCGCTCGCCCCGGGTCGCCCTCGGCATTCTCGCGGGGGTGTACTGGTACCCTCCCGCCCCAATGCCTTCCGACGGCGGCCTGCGGCGAGTCTGGGCCCCCGCCCAGCACAGCCGATCAGGGCTCGGCCAAACCGAGGCGCTCATCGCGCCGTACTGCGCAGGCGAGCGATCCACGCCAGCCTGCCGCACACCTTGGACCTGACAACGTCCTCCAGGCGGACACACTCCGCACCACCGCGAGCTCAGCCCGCCCCTCGCCGGCTCCTCAGCCGCGACAATACCGCGCTGCGCCGGCTGCTCAGCCGCGCGGCCCACACCAGCCCACCGCGAGCTCTCCGCGCTCGCCTGACGCTTCGCCGGCCCCACAGCCGCGCGACGACCGCCGAGCCGCACCTAGTGCGGCCACGGAAATCCGCCCAAGCGTGCCGCATGGGTACCGTTACCGCGCGCCCACCTTCCCGCCACCGCCTATAAACTTTTTACCGGTTTCCGGCCGTCGGCTGTCATACGCCGAGGTGAGTGCCTCCAGCCGCCCACACGTAGGCAACCACAGCCCCCCCCACACCGGCGCCGTCGGTAAGTAAGACGCCGCCACCCTCCTCTGCTCCTCGCTACCCGCCCCTGGTCGCCGAGCGAATCGATGACTGGGTACATCACTTCCGCTGTCTTCGCGACATACTGGGGCACATACCCAACGCCAAATATAACGGCAGTGCGATTCGCTTCTCGCCCCAAAGCGAACAAGAGTACAGGGTCGTTAAGCGCTACCTTACGGACCTGGAGAAGCAAGGACAAGCCTCCTGGTTCGCCTACTCGCTACCACAGGAACGAACAATCAAGGTAGGTATCAGGGGCCTACCTTCCATTACAGACACCGGAGAGATCAGGGCCGGTCTCGCCGAACTGGGATTCGTGGCGGAGCACGTCTCCCTGATTCAGGCGAGGTCTGACCCCGGCGCCTGTTTATTCTTCGCCCTTATCGCCAGGGCCCCGGACGTCATACCCGGCATATACAAGGTAAGCAATCTTTTGAATATGCCGGGAGTTCGCATCGAAGCCTGGCGGGGCCGAGGCGGCCCGGCCCAAGGCCACCGATGCCACCAATTCCGGCACTCTAGTCACAACTGCCACCGGAAGGTGGCCTGTGTCCGGTGTGCCGAGGAACACTCCGTGCGGGGCTGCCCCCGCTCCCCCTCCGAGACGCCCACCTGCGTAAACTGCAGGGGGGCCCACCCTGCAAACAGCAGACAGTGTCCGGTGTACCGTAGGGCTGCACGGAAACCGCGAGCCGATAATGCCCGCGCTCCCCCCCCCCTACGTACCTGCCGACTCGCCTCTCCCTGAACAAGAGGACCCGCCTCCTCCGCCGACTTTTACGTCACTGATGGCGGAGGCGAACGACCACACGCCAAGGTATGTCCCCCCTCGGCTCCCGACTACCCTGCGCAGCCTTCCAGGAGGAAAAAGCAGCCGAGCCCCAGGAGGAAAGATGCCACACCCCCTGTGGCCTCCCCCTGTGATGCCGCCGCTATCCCAGCTAGCCCCCAGCAGGAGCTGGAGCCTCTCACGCTCGCTCCTCCGCAACCGGACTTCACGCGGACTACTCGGCGCTTTGCGCCCCCCGCGTGGACCTGCTGACTCCCATGCGGCTACCACAGCCGCGGAAATAACCGCCTCCGAGCCCGCAAACCATGCGGCCACTCCGCACTTGCAGCCTCCGGTGCTCGCTTCGCCACCCCAAGAGCTGGGGCCAAGCGAGGCCCCCACATCCTCTGCAGAGCTGCTGCAGACCCTCCTCTCCCTGGCCATGGACCTTGCTCAGAAGGTTCAGGCCGGGGAGGAGATCCTCCAGGCTATTATACGGGCCCTCCTAAAAGGCGCCCCTATCATCGCAGCCCTAGTAAAAATTTGGCTCCCCAGACCCTAGCTCGGACCCGCGCCTGGATATCTCTGGCATCCAGAAGCTCCTATCATAGGAACCGACTGTGACTGCCGGAGATCCATGACGCGCGTCCCGGACTCGGGACACTCGCGTGCTATGCACGTCTGGGGGTAAAAAGTCTGGGGCTCGGGAAATTCCTTTCCCCCCCCCCCCCCCCCCCTCATTTCCCTGGTCGGTTGTGTCCGTGGTCGACAAAAGCGGCGCGTGTGGGAGTGGACCCATACACGCTTCCTGGTCCCAGGACCAGGACCCCACGCGTCGTCGGAGTCGACCGCAGGTCTTGGCCGCCCACGGCCCTTGCTACCGCGTCATTCTCTTGCCACCTCGGGTTTCCCCCGCGTTCTGCCGCGGGGGGTCTTCCCTAAAACTGACTCTATGCGCCCAGTATTCTTACTGGGCGCGACATTCCACCCCAATTAGAGGGGCTTAGCCCCTGGTATTGGTTCCCCGCCCAAGGCCCTTTTCAGGGGCCCGGCCCGAGAAGAGTCTCCTTCTCATAAAAAACAATATCTTTGCACCTCGTTCGCTGTAATGAAGTTTTTAATCTCACTTCTTCTTTCACCTCCCCGCGTTATCCCTGACGCTAGAGCGCTAAATGACGTCATCGAGCCAGATGCAGAGATTTGTGGGCGGGGTGTAGGTGTTGGAAGAAAATAAAAAAGTTTCGTATGAATTTTGCATTTATTTTGTTTACAACAAGTGTTCAAATTGCCTTCCTCCCATTCTTATGCACAAGTGACACCTTCGTATAAAATTTCGGTTGAGTCTTCTTATTAAGCTTATGGTCGATATTTCACGGGCGCTTCAAATACCCTTTGCCTTAATTCAGCCTCAGATGTAATCGGTTTTGTGTAGACTTTATCTTTTAAGCATCCCAAGTAGAAAAAATCCAAAGGATTTAAATCCGGGAACGTGGCGGCCACAAGATCGGTCCCAGTCGCCCTATCCACTGGTTAGGGTATGCAATATCGAGGTGCTCTCGTACGGCGCGGCCGTAGTGTGCTGGGCAGCCATCGTTTTGGGCTCCAAAACTTTTTTCCTCTTTCTTTCATTCAAAACATTCTTTCCCTCAATTCCTCAGGGAAGCCCTCTAGTAATACTGCAAAATCATTCTCCAAAAAATTTAAGTCATTTTCTCCATTCAGGACAGCTGGTAACTCGAATGGTCCTACTATCTGACCATTTAATATTCCTGTCCACAAGTTAATTTTAAATTGATACTGAGAGCGAACTTCTCTGTTTTCATGAGGGTTAGTTAGACGCCAGCTATGAAGATTATGGAGATTAAGGTATCCATCTCGTTTACATGCAGATTCGTCGCTCCACAAGACATCATTAAAAAAGTTTGGATTTTCTCTCCATTTAGCAATAATTTGGCGACAAAATACAACGCGCCGCTGGTAGGGATGGTATCTGTGCCGCTTTAAAATTCGATGTGCCGACGATTTTGGGATCCCAGTGCGCCGTTCAATGATCCGCACTGAAGTACCTGGCTCCTGGCGGACTTCATCCAAAACAACATCATCATCTACAGTGCGGGGTCTTCCAGCGCCTGGGCCTCTCGTTCCTAGTACTCGACCCTCACGATATGCATTAACAACGCCTGGTTTCACCATAAATTAGATACATGTCTGCGTACTCGCTATGAGAGTAAGAGACGTTGGGATTCGTCATCGTGCCCGTTTCACAAAATTCCCAAGAAAATCAGAGTCCGGTTGAGCGCTGAGCCGTCGTTTCCACTTTACAATAGTCCAAATTCACAAGCAAAACAGAGTCCAGTAGAAAAGCCAAAAACACGTTGAAAATTACAAAACAAAATGCAGAGGCGCAGAGAACACGTCGGTAGCACGAAACGCAAGGTAACGAACTGACTTGACTGGCTGGGGCTGGTCTGGCTGGCTGGTCACTTGGTCAAATATCTGCTATCGCCGTCTCTTTCTTTTTAAAACTTGTTTTACAGCGTTTCTTTTGCTATTCAGAACCCGTGTTGGGCCGCCCAGGCAAATGGCAGGTAAAATGTGTATGACGTCATCTTCGCCTCAACAGCTTTATTCCCAGTCTCACGTATTGTGTAAAGAATCAAAGGGCAAGTGTTACACCATTTTGGAATCGACATGGCATAGGGAAGTTTTTAAAGGTATTTGTTCATTATGTTTGAAGTAATTTGTTTTCACGGTAGCTGCTCAAAGAAAAAACTATTATTTTTATGTGAGAATAAAATTGAGATTGACTATCAACTGTCGTTATTTCACATTACTTATCGACTAAGTATTGTTTGTTTCATAATAAGTAACTAGTCTTGAGAGAGTAAACATAAAAAAAGTAAAATAAAGTGCATTTTAAAAAGTCTCTAATACGAAAATTACAAAAAAATGGTGATTTTTAAAAAATGACTAAAACTGGTCATAACTCAAAACCCACGAAACTTTTCTATGGGCATGTTAGTCTTGTTCAATGCGTATTGGGTTCATCTACCTCCGGTGTCAGTGTGACGTGCTAATTTTGGGACACCTGTATAATTATTTAATACTATCCCTCATAAAATAAAATATGAGTTATAAAAAATCATCTGTAATTAGATTTAAATATTGAAAACTTACCATTCTCCATATTTTGTCTGTCGTTTTAGTGATTCCTCCTCCAATGGCATTCAGAGTATTAGTAAGATTAGACCATAAGCGGTCTGATCTCACTCTACCTTGAGGCCCACCAACAGGCCTAGCAAGGTCACCATGACTGTAATATTATATTAAACATATTTAATAAAAAGGTTACTCTATTATGAACTAAATACATCACAATCTAATAGTTACCAATCTTATATAGGTAGATGCATACGCTAATGGTTTTCCCAGAGGAGCAGGCTGAAATTACAGATCTCCATATAAGTAATGCGATCATAACATACCTATTTGATTCACTCGCTTACAGGTTACGGGAGCCACTGGCCTGATCCTTTTATAAGGATACCATTTAACTGGTCCTAAAAAGTCCATCTGGGGCAATATTTTTTAGTCCTACCACTCACATCGCACAAAAATAAGGGAATTTTTAAATAAGGCAAAATTAAGGTAAGTCTTCTTTCATTCATAAACGTGTAAGTTAGAATCAAATTTTACTTACAGTTCCATAAATTCCAGCATCGTGGTGAACTGCTCCGTACTAGTACGCATAGATGAGAAGTACTACTACTGCTAGTACGTGCCCTTAAGTTCATTTTATTAAAATAATGAAAATTCTAAGTAGGTACTGAAGTACACAAGAGTCAAGTTTATAAAATCGCGCTTTTTTTAAATAGAATTGGGCTTTAGACTGGGACATATAGTCCCAGTCTAAAGCACCAGGAGGCCGTAGAAAATCCTGAGCATTGAAAATAGAACTTTGCCCTAAAACAATAGAGTTGAAAATCGAAGTATTAGGTGTCAATCAAGATTTCAACAGTTTATTCGCGGTCACCGAGTGAAGCCGGTAATGAGTACTAAATAATTTAGAAATATATGTTACAGACTGTTGTAAAAACATAAAATGTTAAAGGATATCGTCGTGGGAGTTGAAATCGAAAGGGACCAAGAGATTCCGAATCAGACAGCTGCATATTTTCTCATACTGAACAACTGTATATTTGAATATAAGCCTTTGAACAATATTATAAATAAGACATCATGAATAGCGATACAGTTATCGTTGACCTTCAAGGATTTAAGGATATCAAAAATAAATTTATCGTAAAAGAATTTTCAATTGCAACCAAAGACTACACAGAGACGTTTGTAATTAAACCACCATATCCTTATAATAACCTTACAAGTGAAGTCCACGATTTTTTTCTAATCATCGAACTTGCTTGATTTATTGATTGATGATTGATGAATGATTAGAAAAAAATCGTGGACTACGTTGGAGTGAAGGATTCATTGACTATCGTGAATTTCAAAGGACGATTATGTCCTACATAAGCGGTAAAAAAATACTAACAAAAGGAATGGAAAAGATTAAGTGAATTCATGAGCTATATCAAGACTGTGAATTAATAGAATTAGGGGAAAAGGGTTGTCCTAAAGTTTTAATATTGTATTATAAAGAATATTTTGAGATAACAAAGAAAAAAGAAAATGACATCTTGAATTGTGTTCATCACAAAAATATATGTGCTTTAAAAAATGTACTCTGTCTGAAAAAATGGTATTGTGAAAATGCTAATTTGTTTTAATATTTTTATCAAGTAAAAAATTTACTTTCTTAATAAAATATGTCTATTAGAATATAATTTTCTTTAATTTCCTTTTATTCTGTTATAATAAATTAAACCAAGGAGAAAAACTCGACACTATTTAGTTTTTTTATTTGTTCAAAATTTTTTATATACTAGCTTTTGCCCGCGGCTTCGCCCGCGTGAAATAGTATTGTTGGAGAAAATCTACTTCGGCGAATAACTCTCTACTTACAGCAATATACTTCTGATACAATATTAAAAATGTTTTTAGGTTTACCCAATGCAAATGGTTAAAAATGGGACCCTATCACATCGGCACGATATGCGCGATCGCAAGCGATATATATCTTATATATCGATATATAATGATAGCGATATATAATGTATACTTGATAAATGTATATATCAAGTATACATTTATCGCGCTTGAATATAAATTTTACGATATCTTAATATATCTTAGACTATTTAACCCGGCGTCATGGGGGTTGGGTCTGTGAGACCCGTCACTTTTTATTTCACTTGTAATTCAGTTACCATGCGTGCGGCGTTGCCAAACTTCTCAATAGCTGGAGCTGTTGAGTTGGTCTATGCGTCACAGGTAACAGGTAAGTCGTGCGGCGGCCGCAGCCGGAGTAACAGGGGCCCAAAGTCGCATAAGGTATGTGAGACCCATCCCCGCAGTCAGTGTAACAATTTCGAGACATTTTACGCAGACATTATTTTAATAATTATCAGTGTTTTTAACATTTCATTTTTGTATTTCTGTTGTGTTTTACAATAAAATTAGATGATTTATAGTTAAATGTATTTTATTTTTTGTAGGTACTTACTTACTTACTTTTTTGTGTTTGTTGTAGGTACTTGAAGTACTTTAATCTCAAAATGGATCGAGAAGAGACAGAACGACAACGCATTCTTTCAATTTTACAAGAGTCGGACTCTGATTCTACCTCGTCAGACCAGGAAATATGCAAAGAAGAAGATCACTTAAGTGAACGTAGTAATCCTAGTGACACAGAGCAAGATATCTCTGATGATGACATTCCACTGTCTTCGCTTGCGGATAGAAATCGATTGTCGGAAGAGCATTGTACATCTGAATCGGCCAGTTCAAACGCAAACCTTGAGTGTTCTTCTGGTATATATCGTGGCAAAGACGGTACAATTTGGTACAATACGTATTTTCGACAAAATGTCAGAACCTGAGCGGAAAATATAATCCATCAATTGCCAGGGGTAGCACCAGAAGCAAAGTCGGTGGTGTCTGAAGTGGAAAGCTGGAATCTTTTCATCACTGAGGATATGCTTCAAATCATACTTATGCACACTAATGCGCGCATTAGACCTAAAATTGCTTCATGTACAAATTTATCTAAGTATACCCATGTAAAAGAATGTAGTATGATTGAATTGAAAGCTTTCATAGGCCTCTTTTATCTAGCTGGTCTTTACCGATCAGGCAGACAAAATTTGAGCGATTTGTGGGCTACTGATGGCACAGGTGTAGATATTTTTCGGCTTGTAATGTCTTTACAGAGATTTCATTTTATTCAAAGTTCTTTGAGCTTTGACGATATTTCTACCCGTCAGCAAAGAATGCAAGTAGACAATATGGCTGCAATTAGAGATTTTTTTGAAGCTTTACTAGTAAATTGTAAAAAAACTTACATACCAAGTGATTGTCTAACAATTGACGAAATGCTCGTAGCTTTCCGTGGTAGGTGTAAATTTCGACAATATATTCCATCCAAACCCGCTAAGTACGGGATAAAAATCTTTGCTTTAGTCGATGCAAGAAATTTTTATATCAAAAACTTAGAGATTTATCCTGGAAAGCAGCCTGAAGGCCCTTTTTCTAAAAGTAACAAGCCCTTTGACGTTGTTGATCGGATTGTACAGCCTATAACCAGAACAAACAGAAATGTAACCTTTGATAACTGGTTCACTAGTTATGAACTGGTCCAGCATTTGCTCAAAGAACATAACTTGACATCAGTTGGTACCTTGCGCAAAAATAAAAGACAAATCCCGTAGAATTCACTAAAACTCGCAGCGTTAAAGTTTTCTCGTCTCGATTTGCTTTTCAAAAAGATGTTACACTTGTTACTCACGTGCCTAAGAAAAATAAGATAGTATTGCTGATGTCTAGCTTACATTATGACAATACTATTGATGATACAACAGGAGAACGACTCAAACCTGAAATAAATACATATTATAACAAGACAAAATGTGGTGTAGACGTAGCCGACGAACTATGTGCTACTTACGACGTAAGTCGTAACTCGAAGAGATGGCCATTGACAATTTTTTATGCTTCATTAAATATAGCTGCCATAAATAGCCTAATTATATACAAAATAAATAACAATTCAAAAACAAAACGAAAGAAATTTAAAAAAAATCTAGGCCTCGGTCTTGTTGTGGAACACCTCAAACTGCGACAAAATGTATCAGTGCTACCACGCGAATTGCGAAAAAAAAATGAAAAATTTGTTGGTGAATCTTCAAGGGAACCTCCGGCAAAGAAGCCGAATATTCGTAAAAGATGCCAAGACTGTCCAGCCAAAAAAGACCGTAAAACAAATTACACTTGCGAAAGTTGCAACAAACACATTTGCTTAGAACATGTTGTACCTTTCTGTGCTGATTGTACCAAAGATAATGATTAGAAGTCATTATTTGTTAATTTTTTATAAAAATATTTTAGTATTCCTTAAATAAGTGCCATTAAAACATTAAGACTGATTGTTAATTAGTAATATAGTAACATTTAAGTAGAGGAGAAATATTTTGTTGATTTTTGTCGTTCTTTTTTTAAAGCTCTATTAAATATAATTAAAAAATATATAATATATTTGTGTTTCATTAATTCACATAAATACATAATGAACTAAATATAAACATATAAAATAAATTGATTATTATAAAAAATTGGACTAATTTTGATATCTAACACACGGGTTTGTGAGACCCACTCCAACGTCCGTGTAACACTTTTCTGCCCCCATGACGCGGGTTAAAAAAAACCCGTATCATAATCCATTGCGTAGTTGTAAAGATTTAAGCATACATAGGGATAGACAAAAAAAGAGACTTTGTAATATAAGTACTATGTAATGATAATGATTATACCGACAATTGTAAAGAAACAAAAGAAAATAAAGTTTTGAATTGTGTCCATCACGAAAAGATATGCGTTTAAAAAATGTACTCTGTCTGAAAACATGGTATTGTGATAATGCTAATTTGTTTTAAAAAAATTATCAAGTAAAAATTTTATCAAGTAAAAATTTATTTTTTTAATAAATATGTATTGAAATATAATTTTATTTCATTTCCTTCCACTCTATAATAATAATTAAACCAAGGGAACAAATCGACATTGATAGTTTTTCGAGATTTTTTATTTGCTTAAAATCTTTAGTAAAAATTTTACTTTTTAATAAGTGTATATTTCTAATATCACTATAGTTTAATTCCTTTTTCTCTATAATTATAATAATGGTAATTTGTTTTAAAAATTTTGTCTAATAAAAATTTCACTTTAAAAAAAATGTATATTGAAGTATCATTTTATTTCATTTCCTTACTGTATAATAATAATTAAACCAAGGGGAACAAATCGACATTGATATTTTTTGAGATTTTTTTATTGGCTTAAAATCTTTAGTAAAAATTTTACTTTCTGATAAGTGTATATTTGAAATATCATTTTAGTTTGATTCCTTTTACTCTATAATAAATAAAGCGAGGCGAAAAATCAACACCGATATTTTTAGATATATTTTTAGATTTTTAAATATCCGGTCGAACCGGCCCATTCGTGCAGAAGCATGGCTCTCCCATGCTTAGTATGTTTTCACAACATCAACATCAGCATCAGCATCAACATCAGCTCCAGAGTAATTTATTGTTTAAAAATATAAAAAACAAGTTTAAGTAAACAAATCAGTGTTAATTCCATTCATAAATATATTATTTATCAGTACAAGTGTTTGCGAGAGTTTTTATGAGTGATATACAAAATAAACTAAAAGTGAATATGTGCTAAAGAATCTTGTAACATAAACATTAAAACTAAGTAAACGATCTTATTTTAAACGAAAAGTGTAAGAACTGTTAAGAAAAAGCTCAATACAAACAAAAGAGTGTAAAATATAGTGACTCTCCTAAAATATATCTCCAAAAACAAGTGAACGACAAATCCTTTGTTGTCAGATTAAAAAATTATAACGACTATATCACGTTACAACGTTAAAACGTGGAAGCTAATATGTAATCAATATTTTAACACTCCAAGTCTACTGGTCTAACGGTTTTAGCAACTAGCAACAATAGTTCCGGGGTTCAAACTCCCTAGCTCTTCAGTTTTTTGTATGTCAAAATTCATATATTAACAATAAAATATAATCAATATTTACTCTAACATTATAACTGTCCTAAAGCAAAACTGTTAGGTACAATCGGACCACAAATTACAAAAATACAAATAAAGCACTCCAGAAGGCATCACTGACATCTCTGGCAACAATCATTATGGATAGGTAACGACAATGTGACATTTAGAAAACGTATAAGACGAAGAAACTCGGACATGGATATATCGAATATAAGTCTAAATGATACTTTCTTGAGCTCTAATGAATTAGATTTGTCTTCAAAAAGCGTTCCCCTGATTGATGAAAGTGGAATTTTTGATGTCCAGGAACTTAAGCAAAAATAGAAATTTAAAAATTGAAAAGGAGAGTGCTCATGACAAAATAACAAATTTAAATATTGAGTGTGCCCAACTAAGAAAAATAATATCGGATAAAAATAAACACATACAGTTCCTTAAAAATATTTCAAGCAGTTCCATAGCCACAACGCCATCTAAAACCATATATAACAACAAAGCCAGAACACCAACACTTAAACGCCTAACTAATATTCATATAAAGTTATCACGCTTGTCGCCCTTACTAAATGCAGCCCATAATAACAAAATTCTCCAAATTGATAAAACTCCTAAAAATAAGACACAATTAACATCAGGAATACGCTCTCGAAGTTTGGCCTCATCCCTCAGTGGCCTTGCTGCAATTTACGACCCTAATAATACAGCATACAAAACAAAGCAAAGCAAAACATCACCTGAAAATAATTATCAAATAGATGGCGCCACAAATAACATCAAGAAGAAAATATATATTGTGGGTGATGAACAGGTCGTGGGTTGGCTTCTTAAATATTTTATGATCGACTTTATAAAAATGACAGTACATACGAAGTATATGGCATAATCAAATCATCAGCTCAAAGCCAAGAATATTTTATGTGTTGCAAAAAATTAATAACCACACTAAACAAAGAAGATATCGTAATTTTAGATTTTGGATCCAGCGATAAAAATCCATATAAACTGTTATGTAATCAAGCAATATGTTACATTTATTAAGATATCACAACGTTTTTGTTATTGAAGTACAATTTAACCGCTATCTAAATTAATTTATGTTAAATAGTTTTATAAAATCAATAACAAACAATTACAGTAACAATTGTATTCACATAAAATTTTTAAATTCACAAATATTTTACAGTAATATAAAACACTTCACAAAATTATTGAGTTTCTAATTACATGTAGAAATTGATTTTCTGTCATACAAGAAAACACTTTTAAAAAACAATGTACATACAAATTACAATTATAACTTAACAAACTATATCCAATAATCAGAACCGCAACAGCCGTGTAAAAATTTAAGTGACACGAATATGAATACACGATTATGAGTACATAAAAAAGGACAATACCTTACTATTTTTCCAAACACAAAATTGAAAAATTTACTAACGATCGTGAAAATAGAGCGTTTTTTCGAAAGCAATAATAATTATAAAGAACTAAATATTTTTCACCAGAATATATATATATAATAAACTCAAAATGGAAAAGAAGTAGATATCATATGTTTAACTGAAACGTTTAATAAAAAAGGTATGGAGCAATTATTAAAAATATCTAACTTTAAATTAGTTGCTTCATACTCTCGAAATACAAAGCGTGGCGGCTCGTGTATACTAGATAAAAATAATATCCAATACAAAACTCTTGCTATTGTTAGCGACTTATCCTGCGGCTTGAGCTTCGAAGGCGTTGGCATTGAACTAACATTACATAAAATTATAATAATCTGTATATACAGAACACCCAATAGCAATCCATCGATTTTCTTTAAAAGTTAGAGACAATTTTACTAAAAATATCAATCAGATCAAAAAAAAAATACTTTGCGGGGACTGGAACATTGACACTCTAAAATCAAATAAAAATATTACAATGAATCTAATTAGTCTGTTAAAAATTTTGACATAACATTACATAGTAAAACGCCGACTAGGAAAACTGTTTATCTTGACCAATTTGAAAGCAATAGAAAATTAATTAAAGTGGATATCTTCTACTTAGGCCTGTCAGATCACGAGACAGCTCAAATTTTATGTGTTGTGTATGTGTAAAAAAATATATGTAAAGCAGTTTGGGAAGTTATTAACAAAAATATTGGTGACATAAATAAAAATATTGACATTGACACAATTGTGTCAATAATCAATCTTATTCGAATCCTCGTGACATTAGTGAAATATTTAATAACTCGTATATAAATTTGACGAATACTCATGATTTCAATTTTAATATCGACGACATACTTGTAAAATCAACTACGACGATAGCGTGAATACAATTTTTCTAAAACCAACTGACAAAAATGAAATTACTAATATAATAAAAAATATTAATAATACTAATTCCATAGGGTATAACAATTTAACGACAACTGTAATTAAAGCGTGTGCTAAATATATTTCTAGACCATTAAGTGATATAATAAACTTATCGATTGAAGATGGTATTTGCCGGATATTCTAAAAAAGTCTATCATAAAAACGTTATTTAAAAAAGGAGACAGTAACGTTGTGAATAATTATCGACCGATAGCATTAATACCGGTCTTGTCTAAAATATTTCAAAAGGTCAAACAAATCTAATTCCATAGGGTATAACAATTTAACGACAACTGTAATTAAAGCGTGTGCTAAATATATTTCTAGACCATTAAGTGATATAATAAACTTATCGATTGAAGATGGTATTTTTCCGGATATTCTAAAAAAGTCTATCATAAAAACGTTATTTAAAAAAGGAGACAGTAACGTTGTGAATAATTATCGACCGATAGCATTAATACCGGTCTTGTCTAAAATATTTGAAAAGGTCATACTAAAGAGACTCGACAATTTCGTTACTGGTAGCGGCGTACTGAAAGCTGAGAAATTTGGGCTTAAAAAGAACAGCAATACGACTCTAGCATGCTTCGACCTAATAAAATATATCACAGAAGCCATGAACAACAAGTTACCAGTGGCGGCAATCTTTTTAGACATGACCAAGGCGTTTGACTTTATTGACCACAAACTATTGTTGCATAAATTATACAAATACGGCATACGCGGAAAATCTTACGAGTGGATTATGAGTTATCTCAGCAATTGAACTCAGTGTGTAGAGATCGCTAAGATTGAAAAAGGTTTTAAAATAATACACATATCTCTATTTCAACACAATGAGTACGGAGTCCCGCAAGGAAGTATATTGGGACCTTTTTTATTTCTATTATATATAAACGACCTTCCTAACGTCACTAATCATAAAACCATATTATTCGCAGATGACACCACTTTAATAATAACATGTAATGACCAAAACACATACCATTTAAAAATCCTAGACGGCCAACTATTGATCTTGACATCTGTTACGGCGATACAAAAATTGAAAAAGTTGACTTTACAAAAGTATTAGGTTAAATGGTGGACAAACATTGTGAGTGGAAAGCGCACGTAGAATATATATGTAATAAGCTCGACAAACTCGTATTATTGCTATTAAGAAACTACGTTTGACAGTATCCACTGAAACTGCACTAAATGCTTACCACGGGTACGTGGCCTTCACGGTATCATACGGTCTCATAATATGGGATGGGCAATTCCGTGGAGTTTATCAAAGCTTTCCGTGTTCAAAAGAAATGCTTAAGAACAGTTTACATGGTGAACCAGGTTGGACCAGGTGCTTTGTCGTTGGATAGTTGTAAACCACTGTTTAATAAATCTCACACTTTACATCAGAGACACTTGTATGTACATCAGAGACACTTGTACTTTTGTCAAACAAAATCCTGTTAATTTCGCACTAAACTCTAATGTAACCAATAGAAACGTCGCTCTACGTAATAGATTTAAACTCTACGTCTACACTATTTATAGCCTTTTTTCCAACTAAAATAAACTAACTAAATAGGCTTTACTTCATGACAGCTGTCAATGTTAAAAATGACATTGACACTTTTGTCAATATGCAACATCTCCCTTTTCGAGAAAATAGGAAACTAATATTATAAGTACATAACTAGTAACAATTAATAAATTTAAAAACATTACTTATCTACTCAAATTTCTCATGTATGTACAATTTAGGACGTCTCACACTTCTACCAGACCTGGTTACGTAACCGTTATTTTCTAGACTCTCCATAGGAACACAGTTATCATCGATAATGCAATTTTGAACAGGACCGTCTCCGAGCTGTGCCGAACTCATGGGATCTATACTCTCCTGCATGGGAGGCATATTGTCAGTGCTGCCGTTGCCATAAAAAGAAGGTGGAGGATTTGTATGTTTTAAATTCTTTTTTCTAGGTCTAATGTGTCCCCTATTCCTCCTATACACAACACCATTTGGATCCACAACATAATATGATCTACCACAACCTAATTTCTCTTTAATTATTCCCGGAGACCAAAATGATTTAGGATTTTTTTTTGAAGTAAATGTCATCTCCAGGCTGAAACTCATAAGATGTATACTTCGTATTCCTGTCAAAATAAAAAGACATTTTGTCTCTGCTTTGTCTATGACATCTTTCAAACGTCGAAAATTTTACAACTCTCGGTCTAAGTTTTGTGTTTAGAATTGGTAAATTTACTCGCAAGTTTCTAGACATTAATAATGCGGCCGGACCGGGAAAATCTCCCTTAGGAGCGTTGCGGTAGTGTAGTAACGCCAAATGTATATCCGAGCCATCTTCCTTGCATTTTCTTAATATATTTTTGACAATTTTAACTCCACTTTCAGCCTGGCCATTAGACCTGGACCAATAAGGACTGGTAGTAATGTGTTCTACATCCCAATCAACAAGAAAAGACTTGAATTTGCAAGAGTTAAATGGTGGACCATTGTCAGACACTAATGCTTTCGGGATTCCGTGTCGAGCAAAGAAGGATTTGAGGTTTTTAACAACGTTATCGACAGTGTAATTCTTATGCAAAGAAGCTAGCTCTATGTACTTGGAATAATAATCCATCCAGACAAGGAAATTTTCTCCATCAAAATAAAATAAATCTATACCTACCTTCTCCCACGGAAGATAAGATATCTCATGGCATTTCAACGGTTCCTTGGGTGTGTTTGTCCTGAATTTTGCACACGCCGAACATTGATCAATTAGGTTTTTAATATCCACGTTTATATTTGGCCAATAAACTGTTTCTCTAGCGATGTTGAGTGTCTTATTAATACCTAAATGTCCACAGTGTATTTTATCTAAAATCTGTCTTTGCAAGGACTTTGGAACAATAAGCCTATTACCTTTAAATATTAAGCCGTTCATTATATGTATTTCATTTTGAATGTTCCAATATGGTTTCACAAGACAGCTTACTTTGTCTTTGCTTCTTGGCCAACCATTCTGAATATAAGACTTGAGCAGATTTAAAGATTCATCATTTTAACTTTCTAATAATATTAATTCTAAATATGGCTTACTCACTGAGAGATTAGAAAATATTGAATTTACATGATATTGTAAGTCTTGTTCATACTGAGGTATGTATGTATCACTAAGTGAGGCTCTTGACAAAGTATCTGCTATATACATATATTTACCAGGTACATAAACCACTTCTAGGTCGTGCAACGATAACATCATTCTTTGTAGTCTAGCAGGTACTTCATGAAGAGGTTTTTTTAAAAGGTAAATTAAAGGTTTGTGATCAGTATGAACAGTTGTTTTACTGCCATAAATATATTGGTGAAATTTATTACATCCAAATTGTATGGCAAACAATTCCTTTTCAATCTGAGCGTAGTTTTGTTGAGAGGAGGTAAGTGTTCTTGAACTATATGCAATGGGTCGTTTGTTTTGTATCAAGACTGCTCCCAGTGCATTCTTTGATGAACCGACAAAATCACAGGTAAGTTGCAATTATAATTAGTTAACACAGGTGCTTTAGATACGACTTCTTTTAACAAATCAAAGCACTTTTGACAATTTTCATCCCATAACCATAATATACCTCTTTTTAACAAATTTCTTAAGGTATTAGTTTTCTCTGCTAGATTTTCTATAAACGGTGCTAAGAATTAATCATGCCTAGAAATCTCTGCAAATCTTTAATTTTTTTAGGTATGGGCATATCTTTTATGACTTTAACTTTCTCTGGATCAATTTTTACACCTTCTTTACTAAAAATATAACCCAAATATGCTATTTCTTCTAGAAGAAACTTGCACTTGGCTTTATTTAATTTTAAATTAACTTGCCTAGCCCTTTCCAAAAACATTTCTAACCTTTTATTGTGTATTTCAATTGTTTCACCGTATATTAAAATGTCATCACACCAAATTATTATACTTTCAATGTCTCTGAAAAGATCTATCATGGTTTTATAGAAAATTTCTGTAGCCGTGTTTATTCCAAAAGGTAATCTTAAAAATTTGTATCTGCCAAAGGGAGTTTGAAATGAACATAGATCACTACTTTCTTTAGTTAATTTTATATTATAAAACCCAGAAAACGCATCTAAATGTGAAAAATAAGAGGCTTTGGACAATTTAGACCTGACTTCGTCTATGTTTTTAATTGGAAAATGACATCTCAATAAATTTTTATTTAAATTTCTAGGATCTTAGCAAATTCTCAATCCACCATTCTTTTTCATGGCTATAACTAAACTACTCACCCAGAGAGTAGGTTTGTTCACCTTCCGTGTGACTCCCATGTTTTCCATGAGTTGACGCTCGTTCCTTAACGGTTCAACCAACGCGAAGGGTACCTTTCTAGGGGGATCAACGCATGGAATAGCATCCTTCTTTAGCACGATGCTGTGTTCGTATGGGAGGCAGCCTAGACCCTGAAACACATCATTATATCTGGTCACAATTTTGTCACAAGTTTTTTGATACATATTTTATACATTTTGCTCAACATTTTTGACATTTTCATTCTTTATATGAATGTTTTTTGTAATTAAATTTAGCTTTATACAAGTGGGTAAACCAATCACAGTTGGACAATTTAATTTTGCTACAACAAAAGTAATGTTTTTTGGTTTTGTTTTGTTTTCAACTAAACAACAAATGTTTGACACTGAAATTTTCGGAATTCTGTGCCCACTGTAGGCAAAGATATTATATTTTATACACATTTTTTTACTCTGTTTGTCAAATTCAAGATTCAATTCTTTAAATACTTGATAAGACATTACGTTAATGTCTGCTCCAGTGTCGATTAGGCAATCTACATTTTTGTTGTTTATCTTAAGAGAATAATGCCAGGAAATGTCTGTGTTAATCAAATTTGTACTAGCATTTTGTGACTTTATATTTATAATGTTGAACAATGCCCCTATTGTAAATCTCTCAGCCTCAGCACATTTGGGGCTTGATTCATCATCGAGATTTATGCTACCTACCAATAGTCCTGTCAACCAACAGTCCTGACACTATTTTTCTTAAAACATAGATGAGTAAAATGTCCATATTTAAAACATGACCTGCATCTATATTTCCATGCTGGACAGTTGCGGCGACCATGCGATGTGTTGCACTTTACACAGTACGATGTTCTGGATCCAGGTGTAGCTGACCTTGGGTGACCTTGGCGTGATGGGGATCTTGAGTTTTTTCTTTTCTGGTATGGGGGAGAACTGGCCCGACGATTTTTGTGTAGTTTATATACTGTGGCTTCTTCTTTTCCATCTGCTGCATTGATTGATTCTTCACTTTTCTGCGCCATCGTGAGTGTTCTACAGAGGAGTTTGGCTCTTCCTAGGGATAAATCTTGCTCTTGTAGGAGCTTTTGACGAAACTGCGAGAAGTTTGTGGCCATATTAGCAATGAGAATGTCCTTTACAAGGGAATCGCGTAGCGAACCAAACTCACAGGCATGACTTGCGTTTTCTAATTCCATTAGAAAGTTTTCCAAGGATTCGGTCACACGTTGCTTCAACGTAAAGAATTTGTGCCGCACCACGGTCAAATTCTTTTTGGGTTCAAAATACTCGACGAATTTTGCCTTGACTTCTTGGAATGTAGCAGTGCTTAGGTCCAAATTGAAGGAATTGTAGATATTTAGGCCCTTATCTCCCATGGAATGCAGCATGATTGCAATTTTTCTTTTGTCTTCCGTTTTCTCCATGCCCGACGCCAGTAGGAATATCTCGAATGACTGCGTCCATTTCTTGAAATTTTCAGCATTATTGTTGATAATTTCTGTAGAGATCTCAAGCTTCTGCACTCCGTTTCCTGCCATTGTTAAGTTCCCACGCTCAGATTGTCTCGAAACTTCCGGAGTTTTTGATTTACCCTCTTTTGCGTTCATAATTTTCGTTTTCGTTACAATTTTTTTTTCACACTTGACACCATGTAGCGGGCTACGACCTCTTGATTTGTATATCCTTCTTGTGCCTGAGTGGTGATGATAACAATACAGCAACAATTCTTATATTCTCCTTTATTGGTGCTTAACACTGATTACGTATTACATATGAGGTGTGCCTAACACAATAATATACGTCTACACTATTTATAGCCTTTTGGCCAACTTTGTGTTGAGTAAATTATATAAATTTATAATTTTGTTAGGTATAGACCATAAATAAGTTTATTATTATATAATACTGGCAGCACTGTCCTATATTTGCCTTCTGGTATAATTGTTGGTAATACTGTAAGTGTCTTGTCCTTCTTGCGCATATTGCAAAAAAATGGCTGAAGTGCCACTGTTCATATCGAGTTCGTATTAAACATAATATTAAACAGAATTGTAAGTTATATTAATGTTAATTACCTAAAAATACTAAGTTTATAGTGTAGACAGAGACTGTACAGGACTGTATAAATTCACAGGGGTTCAACCGCCGGCTCAGATTAGACTCGAAGATAGCAAGGTTACACCGATTTGGGCAGAGCCAAGGCGATGATAAAACACTTATTTGAGGAGAACGATTTTCACTTTTTTCGCTTTGCTTACCTGGCTCATGGCAATGCCGTATAGAGAGCCCCGCCCGTACGCCTCTTTCGGGCCGATTCGCTATCTCACTTTTACCCCTCTATACGGCTATTTTCCATAATTTTCCCTAGTTTTCATGAGCCAGGTGAAGCAAAACGCGTTGTGAAAAATTATTTATAGTAAAAACCATATACATAAACCCTTATACAGGGTGACCTGAAATTCGATACATTCCTTTGAAAGACAGAAAGTAGACCTCATTTACAGTAATATTTTTCATGGCATCCCCTATCCGAAAGTTGATATTTACAAAGTTATTGAAATTTCAAATTTTTTTTCTTTATTTTCAACTTTTTGACTTTGACATGACGTATCTTTAAAAATGTTTGTCTTTTTAGTAATTTTTTTATGTATTTTAACTGTCCATGAGTCAAATATTATTTTTAAGGAATAAATAGGGACAAACTAAGCGAGAATTTTTCATTATGAGACATGAAACAGAATTTTCTTTTAAGAAAAATGCACATTTTTCTTAAAAACAGGTGATTTTCTTAAAAAACTGTATGATACAATGCGTACAAATATTGTAAATAACTTCCTTATCTCATTAGCTTTCCAAAAAGGTGCAAATGTCTACATAAAAATATGACGTTGTAGTAAACATATTAGAAGTAAAATGAAATAATGTCTAAATCGATTTATTTGCGATAAGGTTAAAATAAAAGGAAAAACTTGAATTTAATTACGTTTATTGTGTTTAAAAAACATCAATGTTTAATTAAATTTAATAATAAATATTCTACTTTAGGTCTTGTTCAAAAAGTGAACCTCTGTTTCTGATACAGGCCCGTAGTCTTCTCCGTACCTCTGTTTTGATTATTATGGTAGTAAGACTAGTTTTGATTTCTTCTGCTGCATTTCTTATGCGGCTTCTGAGCTCCTCTACAGTAGTTATGGGTGTAGTATACACCAAAGCCTTCATATGACCCCAAAGATAAAAATCATATTACGACGAGTTGCTATTGGCACATCTTCCATTAAACCAGTAATCTCCTCTCTTAGGAAATGTTCGTACATTTCACCATTTAAATTTTGAGGCAAAAAATGAGGTCCAACTAAATTATTATTAATTATACCCATCCGGACATTTAGACTGAATCTGGTTTGATGGGCCCTTTCTTTTTTCATCCTGGGGTTTTCTCCTTTTGGTGCCCAGTAATGTGTGTTGTGGAAATTGTTTATCCCGTCACGCTCAAATTTCGATTCATCCGTCCACAATATTCTTGAGAAGAAATTGCGATCCTCCATGTCTGCATTTATCATAAAATGAATTCCATTCTTCTAACCGGGTCTCCCTCTTCCAACGCTTGGACAGGTGTGTAGTGAAATGGATGTAGACGCGCTGTGTGTACTGTTAACCACACCTTCCATTGACTCAATCCAAGTCTTCTAGCTGCCGCTCTTGTAGAAATAGAAGGATCATTTTGAAAAAGTGTTAAAATTTCTTCTTCTTCTTCTGGAGCATACAAACGAGGTCTGCCTGAATCGCCACGTCTTCTATCAACACGGCCGCTTTCCCGAATTCGTCGAAATGTTGTTGAAAACACTCTAACGTTTGGCACTCGTCGATTCGGAAAACGTTCAACGTATGTTCTTCGTGCAGCAGCAGCATTACCATTACAAAGTTCGTAACAAAACAAGATGTCAGCGTATTCATCGTATTCAAAAGCAGCCATCGCGATACAAAAAAATCACAAGTAGAAGTAAGGGTGTAGTTTAAAGCAACAATACGTCCGTACACGGCAATAGTTGACTTAAAACTAATATTACTCGTAGCTACTAAATTTGATCTCTAAGCCAGTCGGTAACTCATTGACAAAGGGCCGCGACGACAGTATCCGAAACATCCCGAAGTTTGAACAAAGGAAACAATTGAAAAAAAAGGTCGCCTCAGGTAGAGTAATTCTTGAGACAACGTTACCTGATGATTGTTTTGTCTTTGTTTATTACATGTTCATATTTTTATGTACATATTTGTACCTTTTTTGGAAGCTTATGAGGTAAGAAAGTTATTTAAGGTATTTGTATGCATTGTATCATAATTCTGTCATTCTGTCTTTCAAAGGAATGTATCGAATTTCAGGTCACCCTGTATACTAGAGACCTTATTCTATAAAAAAGATATGTGCAATTTACAGCTTACCATATGAGAAATGTTCTACATTTTTACCATTATTTTCTTAATAACTATTCAACCATTTATTATATATTCTTACTCGCTACGTTACACGTTAGGTATTATATTTATTTACACAAATAACAAGAAGCTACGTTAAAATTAGCTTTAGTTAAATATATATAAGCAAAATAACCTGCACTTGATAAAACACCATATAACACGATTTTTACACACTGATGCCATATAAATCTATACATATAGTCACTGAGTATTCACTATTATAGTTTTATGTACTGTTTAATTACACGTTTATCGTTCACATTTAAATTCACTCATGTTTTACGTTACGAGCCCGCTGTCCTTAACATCCTCCCCCCGGCGCAGTAGCCAGGGTCTACGCAGCCTCCTCAGGTGACTGCGGGCTCGCCGATCCCGCCGTGGACTGCTCCGGTGACTGCGAGCTGCTCAAGCTCGCTATAGGCTGCCCCGGCGGCGACTGCGGTCCGTTCGGACTCGCTGCGGGCCGCTCCGGCGACTGCGAGCTGTCCGTGCTCGCTGTAGGCTGCTCCGATGCTCGTTCCGCGCCCGGCGCCGTCCCCGGCGTCGTCCGCTCCGCTACCGGCTCTGTCTGCTCCGCCAGCGGTCGCAACTGCGACTGCGGCGCCTCCTCCAGCACCGCCAGCTTCGACGTCGGCCTCCGGAACACGCCACTGCGCGTGCGAACGTCCGCACAGCGCACTTGTCCGTCCTGGCCGGGGTAGACTCGGTGCACGACCCCCCGCGGCCACGTTTTACGCGGCAGCGTCGAGTCGACCACGACAACCAGGTCCCCCGGTACAAGGGCTCGGTTGCTCAGCGGGGCCCCGTAGCGTGGAGTGAGCGTGGGAAGGTATTCCTTCACCCAGCGCCTCCAGAACTCGTCGGCAAGGGCTTGCGCGACCCTCCATGTTTTTTTGTCCGCCGGCACACACGGTCCGACGTACGGCAGTTCGGTGGACGACCCGAGGAGGAAATGATTCGGTGTAATCGCCTCCGGGTCGATGGGGTCCACCGATACGTGCACGAGCGGTCGAGCGTTCACTGAGTACTCCGCCTCGGCCATCAGTGTCTGGAGTACCTCTTTCCTGGGCGACTTCTCGTTCAGTGTGGCTAGCAGGTCGGTTTTCACTGACCTCACCATCCTTTCCCAGGCACCTCCTTGACTCGGCGCCCCGGGCGGTGTAAACTCCCATTGCATCCGATGAGTGAGGCCCAGCTGAGCCATAGCCGGCGCCCACTCGGCGTACGCCTGCCGCAGCTCGACGTCCGCGCCTCTAAAATTCGTCCCATTGTCGCTGTACATGACTGCCGGCCATCCTCGCCGCGCAGCCATTCTTCTCATTGCCATCAGTGCAGAGTCCGTCAACAGCGAAGGCACCAGCTCCAGGTGGACCGCCCGCGTCGTCAGACATGTGAAGAGAGCTCCCCACCTCTTCTCGTGACGTCGGGCCGAAACAGGAAACAGTCGAGACCACAGTACGAAAATGGTCTCTGGAACGCCCCCAGGCGCTCGGCTGGCAGTTCTCCAGTTGGCGGGGTCCTCGGGTGTGCCCGTCGTAACCGACAGAACGCACATTGGTTCATGATATTACGCACCGTCGGCCGCAGCTTCAATATCCAGAATTTCTGCCTGAGGTCGTTCACGACTCTCTCGCGGCTCCCGTGTCCCGCTCTGGCGTGCTCCCTTGCCACCAGTAACCTTGTGAAGTGATGTCTTCCATCCAGGATGATAGGGTTTTTCGTTTCGGCCGGCACCTGAGCTGCTTTGATCCTTCCGTCTAGTACGAGCAGCCCGTCCTTGTACACCGGGTTGAGCCGGTACAAGGAGCTCCATCTAGGCACCGTCTTGCCACTTGCCATCTTCTCGATTTCTTGTGCGAAGCTGTCTCGTGATTTTTGATACCACAACCTCTCGGCCCTCTCCAGGTGTCGTACGTCGAGGTGGGCCCGACGATCTCGGCACTTCTCGACGAACAGCAAGACCATCGCCGTGCATCTTACGAGGCGCTCGTAGTTAGAAAAGCGCGTCACATCTGGTAGACAGCTCAGCTCGCTCGCCTCCGTGGTGTGGAAGGCGATGTATTCTTCTTGATTTTCAATTCTAGCGGGACTCTCCGCGGGCCACTCGTTCATCGGCCTGCGCAGGAAGTCCGGCTCCTGGAACCAAGGGTCCTCGTCGCTCTTCGGAACGTAGCCCGTTCTGGTGGCTAAGTCGGCGACGTTGCTCTTCGTGCTCAGCCATCTCCACTGGTGAACAGACGTCAGCTCGGCGATCTCCCCTAGCCTATGTGCGACGTACGGTGTATATTTGCGGCTGCCGTTCTGTATCCAACACAGAACCACTTGTGCGTCGATCCAGTAGAAAACCGTGTCCGTTTTCCACCTGTGTTCTGCTGCGACGGCGTTTCCCAGCCTCGCTCCGACCAGGGCAGCCTGTAGCTCCATCCTTGGTATTGTCTGTGCCTTCAGCGGCGCCACCTTGGCCTTGGCGGCGGCCAATACGACTAGTACTTCCCCATTTTCTTGTTCCAATCTCCAATAGACGGCTGCGGCGTATGCGTCCTTACTCGCGTCGCAGAATACGTGCAGCTGTCGGTCTCTCGTCGGACTCCCCCCGTTGTAACTCCGGGGTAGCTCGAGCCGACTGATGTACTCCATGTCGGTCAGCCAACGGGCGAAGTCTTGGGCTGACTCAGCGGGTAGCGACTCGTCCCAGTCCAGCTTCTGACGCCACAAGCCTTGTAGGATGACTTTGGCGGTGATCGTGTAGCAGCTCAGCAGTCCCAGCGGGTCGTAGATGCTCATCACCGTGCTAAGGGCCTCTCTCTTCGTCGGTGCGCGCTGTAGCTCGCGAACCTCCTTATGGACTCTGGATAGCGACGTGTTGAATTTTAGTTTGTCGCCTCGGGAGTCCCACAGCATGCCCAAGGTCTTCTGCTCATCTTTGGTGACACGCTGTGTAGTGTTCTCGGCCAGGCGGTCCTCAGGCAGTCCCTCTAGCACCCTCCGGTCGTTGCTCGTCCAGCCTCGTAAGTGGAAGCCACCTTTCCTATGTATTTGGTCCACTTGTTCCACGGTCTGCATGGCCTTCTGGTGGTCTGGATAGCTGTCTACGTAGTCATCCATGTAGTGGGCTTCGGTGATAGCGCGATGAGCTTCGGGATGCGATTCGGTAAAGTCTTCCGCGTTCCGATTCCGGGCTGAGTGTGCCAGTAACGGTGAACACGATGCTCCGAAGATCATTACCACCATATTGTATGTGGACGGCGGTTCGCCTTCGTCTTCTCTCCACAGGAACAGCTGGGCCGGTTGGTCTTCTTTTCTGACCTTGACACGAAGAAACATCTCCTCTATATCGGCCTTCACAGCGACGGCTTCCTCTCTGAACCGGAACAGTATCTTCGGCAGTGAGGTCAGAAGGTCAGGCCCTTCTAACAAGTGATCGTTGAGGCTCACGCCGTTTGTTCTCGCTGCTGCGTCGAAAACCAGTCACAACTTGCCCGGCTTGTTTGGGTTTTTAACCGGGAAGTGCGGCAGGTACCATGTGATGTCACTTCCGGCCTCTGTCCCGTCGCATTTTTCCGCATATCCCTTGCTTATGAGATTCTTCATCTGCCCATGATACTGCGCCTCGTCCAGGGGGTTCTTCTTGAGCTTGTGTTCCAAGTTCTTGAGCCTCTTTAGCGCATTGTTGTAGCTAAGAGGTAGCTTGACGCCGTTCGTGCGCCACAGAAGTCCCACTTCGAATCGACCGTCTTCCGTTCGTTTGGCCGTTCTGCCAAAGAGGTCGATGGCTCGCTGCTCCTCGTCGCTCAACTTAGCCTTGGACGCTATTCCCAGTGCGTCTATTTCGAAGTGTTTCTTCACCATTTCCTCCAGTCGTTCGCCTCGGGTCTCGATCGTAGACACGTGCAGGATGTTCTCGTGTTTTTCCAGCTTTATGAGACGTCTGGGGATGCTTCCATGGATTACCCAGCCAAGCTTCGTCTTCGAGGCTGCAGGCTGGTTTCTCTTGCCGATCCTCAGCTCCCTGGATACAATGAGCTGCCAGTTGTCCGTGCCGATGAGAAGTTGGGGTTTCTTGTCTTCATAGCATATCTCTTCGTTCTTGAGATCATGCAGGTGAGCAAGTCGAAACAGTGATTCCGGGACGGACTGAGTAAGTAGGTTCAATCCGGCCACGGTTCTCGCAGTGACGTCATATCTGGTACCGTCGTGACCCCGTACGCCAAGTTGTACGAGTCGGCTTTTTTCTTCCCTTCTCTCGGCATTGATCCCATGCATTCTCAGCACCTTCGGTGGGCCGTCTGCGCCGATAGCCTTCGCGACGTCTTCATCCAGTAGTGTCACTGTCGAGACCCATCCAGTAGTGACTCTTCGCGTGCTCTCTTTGGCTGGCTGCGACTCGGCGAATCCCTGCCCTCGTCTGCTATCGCGAAGACTGGCCTTCTCGTTCGGGCTTCGTTCTTGTTAGGAGGTGGACGCGGTGTTTCCTTCTTCGGTGCCGTGCTGAACCCGTAGCGCAGCGCCCTGTCCGCTTCTCTCATTAAGAGGACGACATCGGGCTCGTTCCTGAAGCGCGACGTCTCTTCTGCGTAGTCGTACCACTTGCTCTTCTCGTATGGGCTGAGCTTCTCCAGGATGTCTCTCGTGAGCAACGGGTTAAAGAGGTACCCGTGCCTCAGCTTCCTCAGGATGGCTACCATGTTCTGAATCTTCACTGCAAATTGGTTGAGTTCTGCCGCCGAACCTCCGAGCCTCGGTATCTTCTTCAGGTCTTCCATCATGCGATCGACCATAACCTCGGGTCGACCGAAGCATTGTTCCAAGGTCTTCATAATTTGTTCAGGCGGCGTGGCGACGCTCAGCAGTGGTGCCACGGCTTCTCTTGCTTCTCCCCGTAGGCAGCTTCTCAGACGAGCTAAGTTCTCGATCGGCTTGAGCTTGTAGAACGCAGTGGTGTCTTCCATGGCTGCTTTGAATGGCAACCATTCAGTGGGAGCGCCCGAGAATATGGGCAACTCCGTAGTGTGGCGCGACTGGCGTTGGGTCAGCAGTTTATCCAATGTTTCGGCAAGTTGCTCCACTCCATTAGCCCTAGACGTGGGCGGTGTGGGTGAGCGTGGGCGGCGTTGCTGCGGCCACTCGAACCTCGTCTTCTGGGCTCCCTTCGGTGGCATGTCTTCTGGCTTCGGCGTCTCTCTTTCTTCCACTGATGTCGGCTCTTGTCTAGCCTCTTCGGGTTCGGGACCCTGTTCGCTTAGCCAGGCTCGGACACGTTGCTCCACCTGTTCTGATGGCTCGTCGTCGTCGGGGCTGCTACCATCTTCTGCAGCGGCGACGTCAGCGGCGAGCTTCTTCTTTATAAGTTCTGCTTCGATCTGCAGTTCCTTCTTACGAAGAGCGGCGAGTTTCTCCTCCGCCTCGTAATGCATACGCGCGACGACACTTGCTGTCGATCGACGCGATCTAATTGAAATAGCCTTCTTTCTGGCTAGGGTTTGTACTTCCGAGGATGCAGGCGCCTTGCTGGTACCTGGTCTCGGTTTCAAAATAGTTTGAAGCAGATCCGCTCTTCCCTCGGTCGGCGGCGGCTGGCTCGTAGCGGCAGCGGACGGCGATCGTGGCGGATCCGGAAATCTTCGTGGTTGCTGCTGGTTCTCCTCGGCCCCACTCTGACTTCTTGTTATAACCATAATAATAATAATAAAAACACTTTATTGCTCACAAATGACAAAATAATAGACTTAGCCATAAAAACGGTTAGACAGCGTGGGCAAAGGCGGTCTTATCGCTTAAAGCGATCTCTTCCAGACAACCTTAGTGTCAAAGGAAAACTAAAATGTAAGTGGTATAATTAATATAACTAAACATAAAATATAAGAAATTAATTACAAATACATCTTACATACTGTACAATGTACATAGACATAATAGATACTAAACCATGATGCTATAATATACATAGATACATACATAGTATTTATGTGTATAATAAATTAATAAATATTAATATATAGAATACATAAATATAGTTACAATCTAGTCGTTTTGTAGAAGATGTTTGTGCAATTTAGATTTAAAAATTGCAATTGAATTGGAGTGTCGTATGTCAGGTGGCAGTGAGTTCCACAGGATTGAGGACTTTACGGTAAAGGAGTTATAGTAGTAGCCAGATCGAGCAAGAGGTATCTCTAAAGTATTGTCCATATCAGAGCGAAGAGAAAGGCTGTGACTAGCACCAAGGAATGTGAAGCGTTCCTTGAGATATTTCAGTGCACGAGGATCATACAGAGTTTTGTATAAGAGAGTCAAAATATGCTCCTCGCGACGCAGTCTGATGGGCAGCCACTTAAGTTGACGTCTGAACTCAGTTACATGATCAAACTTGCGCAAACCGAAAATGAATCTTACGCAGAGGTATTGAAAACGTTGGAGTTTATTGATCAATTCATCGTTGAGATCTATGAGGCAGACGTCCGCGTAGTCGAGGATCGGCAAGAGTAGCGACTGCGCAAGTTCAGTCTTTGTTTTTTTAGGAAGCAAATTTTTTAGTCTTCTGAGTGACCCAGATGCTGCGTAAACCTTTCGACTAATCTCAGATATGTGAGGTGCCCAAGACAAGGAAGAATCAAAGCAGACACCTAGATTTTTAACGACACTAGTTAAATTTAAGGGTAACTTATTTAAAAAAATTTGAGGAACTGTAAGTTGTTTGAGCTTATCCATCTGCTTAACGCCACCAATGATAATTGCCTGAGATTTGTTCGGATTAATTGTCAGCCCATGAGATAAACTCCAATTGTAAATTTTAGAGAGGTTATGATTTATTTTGCAGATTAGTGCATCTATTTCTTTAATATCGGCTTGAGAGTAGATTTGGAGGTCATCCGCGTATAAATGGTAATGACACGTAAGCAAGGGGGTTATAAAGTTAATAAATATTGTAAAGAGGAGAGGAGAAAGTACACCGCCTTGTGGCAATCCGGCAACCACATCACATAACCTCCTCTAGGTTACCTACCATCTACGCGGATGCATTGCTGTCGACCGACGAGATAACCGCTAAACCACGAGATCACTTTGTCAGAGCCGAGCACATTTCGAAGCATAGCCAATAAAATATCGCTGTCAACCGTACAAAAAGCGTTGCTAAAGTCCAGGAGAACCATCGCAGTCACAAGTCGGTTGGACATCCCCAGACGAATGTTATCTGAAACATTGACTAGAGCAGTAGTGGTACTATGTCCTGGACAGAACCCAGACTGATATATATTTAAGAAATTTATAGAATTAATAAATGAATTGAGCTGGTTTGAAACAAGTCGTTCGAGAACTTTGGATAGGTAAGGGAGAATGGATATGGGTCTAAAATGGGAGGGTAGTAAAGGATCATTAGTTTTTGGAATAGGGACAACCACTGCAGTACGCCAACAACTCGGGAAGGAACCAGTACTGAGCGAAAAGTTGAAAATGTGGCAGAGTATTGGAATGAGGATTTCTGAACCAATTTCAATCATTCTACGGCTTAAGCCATCGACACCCTCTGCATTGGATTTAATAGCTTTCATGCTTGTTTGAACTTCTCGCTCAGTTAAAGACCTAAAAGAGAAAATAGATTGCCCAGAATTTTTGTTGGTACTTAAAGCGTGCAGTGTAGCCTGTTTTAGGTTACTGGCGATAGGGGGAACGGTAGTGAAATGATGGTTAAGTGAGTCAAGATAAACCCTGATCTGTGGAGCAGAACCAGATTTACCGATTCCTAGTGTTTTCAAAAATGACCAAACCTTGCCAGGATCACCACTTGTAACTGATCGATGTATATGGAGGCGTTGTGCATCTCGGCACATCCTACTACATCGATTACGCAATTCCTTATACCGATGACAATTTTCTTCCGAGGGACTGTGTTTATATTTAACCTTCGCAGCATTTCGTTTGGTCATCATGACTTTAATGTTACTCGTAAGCCATGGAGCGGGGAGGTGTTTAAGGCGAACAGGTCGAAGCGGAGCACGCATGTCAAACAGGTGGATTATAATATTATTGAAGTTCTCCAGCTTCGTGTCTATTGTAGTAGCATTAAGCACCGTGTCCCAGTTAGAACTGATGAGGTCGTTCGCAAACTTTTGTCTATCTATACCGTCTAAGCTACGTCTTAAGATTGTTCGGGGCTTAGGCTTATGACATCTGATCATATAGGACAGGAAGACAAGGTCGTGATAAGAGAAGGCTTCAGCAGAAAACTGACCGTGGGTGGCGACATGATCAAGAGAAGATACCATACCAAGATCCAACAGTGACGGTAGACAGTGAGGTGCATGATGAGTTGCAGCTGAAGGCAGTATATTAAGGTTTGTACTCTCAACGATAGAGAGCAATCTTTTAGAACGAGAATCCGATTTAAGGAAACAGGTATTAAAGTCACCCAAAATTAAAGTGTGATCAAATACCGGAACCAGTGATTCGAGCATCGTTTCAAAAGAACTGAAGTAGTCGATATGTAGGTTAGGGCTGTAGTATACTCCCAACAAAACCTTTGTGTGACCTAGGAGTACCTCCAGAAATAAATGTTCAGATGATTCGGAATATTGAGATGGAGAGGCATTGACGACACTGTAGGGGATATGGCTTTTAAGGTATATAGCTACTCCACCTCCACCCTTGCCCGTTCTGTCATTACGTATTATACGAAATCCAGGTAGGGAGTAGGAATAAGAAGAAAGGCAAGGTTTCAAAAAGGATTCAGACACAAGAATAGCGTGTAGATGTGGTATGTCAGAGAATGTACTTAATAAATCCGGATAGTGCGCAGGAATGCTTTGCGCATTTATATGCACTACATTGAAGTTTTTGGAGAACATATAAAAGGTGGAGTTCAACTGTGAGTCTAAGGATGGGGGCAAACTCTGGAAACTACCATCTGACGACAACGACTCGTATTCAGAGCTATTATTAGACGGGAAACTATCTTCATTAGTTGATTGTAACATTAAGCAATATAAATAAATACAAAAAAAAATAATTAAAATATATATATAAAGTGAATATAAAATAAGGTACTTAAAATTGTAACCAAAAGTGTAAAATATATAAAAATATGTGCTATCAAAATTCACACGCCGGCAGTGTATAAGAGGTTCGCTGTAATACATGCCAAAAATAAAAGGCACCAGAATATATTAACCATCTTCAAATGTTAATCTTCAAATGTTAATCTCAAATGCTAATCTTCAATGTTAATCTTCAATGTTAATCTTCCATATTAATCTTCCTTTTCAAGAATCTTCGGGAGGTTTTTCCGATGAAAAATCTGCGAATCCTTGCTTCCGTTCGCAGCGGTGTAGCCTTGTATCCTCGAGTCCGATCTTCTGAGTCCAATCTAATCCCTGGCGTTGATTCCCGTTGATAAATCTTGATAAAGTTTCCAATGTTCCTACTTGATAGAATTCTTCTTTCTTGAATCTTCAAAAAAATTTTTCTATGTTCAGAACAGCTGACGAAAATTTTCTAAGTCCGGTCTTCAGTAAAAATTTCTATCTTGAATCTTCGGAAATTTTTCTATGTCCACAACAACTGTTCAAATTTTTCTAAGTGCCGTCTTCGTTATTTTCAACTTGATATGGACTTCGAATTTTTCTTCGATCTTGAAATTCGGCTCGCCAAAGGACCACGCACTACTGTACAGGACTGTATAAATTCACAGGGGTTCAACCGCCGTCTCAGATTAGACTCGAAGATAGCAAGGTTACACCGATTTGGGCAGAGCCGGATAAAACACTTATTTGATGAGAACGACTTTCACTTTTTTCGCTTTGCTTACCTGGCTCATGGCAATGATGTATAGAGAGCCCCGCCCGTACGCCTCTTTTGGGGCCGATTCGCTATCTCACTTTTACCTCTTTATACGGCTATTTTCCATAATTTTCCCTATTTTTCATGAGCCAGGTGAAGCAAAACGCGTTGTGAAAAATTCTTTATTGTAAAAACCATATACATAAACCCTTATATACTAGAGAGCTTATTCTATAAAAAAGATATGTGCAATTTACAGCTTACCATATGAGAAATTTTCTACATTTTTACCATTATTTTCTTAATAACTATTCAACCATTTATTATATATTCTTACTCGCTACGTTACACGTTAGGTATTATATTTATTTACACAAATCACAAGAAGCTACGTTAAAATTAGCTTTAGTTAAATATATATAAGCAAAATAACCTGCACTTGATAAAACACCATATAACACGATTTTTACACACTGATGCCATATAAATCTATACATATAGTCACTGAGTATTCACAATTATAGTTTTATGTACTGTTTTAATTACACGTTTATCGTTCACATTTAAATTCACTCATGTTTTACGTTACGAGGCCGCTGTCCTTAACAGAGACATTATTATTAAGTGGAATAAAAAGTATAGCAAGGAAATTAGCAGCACAGAAAAGTGACCGTTAACAAAAACCTAAGTGACTATAAAATATTTCAATTACACAAAATAATAAGTGATAAACTATTTAATACTCTAACAAAACAATAGGAACAATAAAAATATAAAACTTATAAACAAAATTTAAAATATAACTTATAAACAAAGTTTAAATAAACATACTCCGAAATAAAAATTAATAAGTGTGACAAATTATCTAACGAACAAACTGAAAAAGTGGAATTAATTCAATTGATTACAACATACTATTGAAGAAAAATATACATTTTTAAATTATAATTTGAATAATACTGGTTTAATTTCAATAAAAACATTATAACGACATTAGTATGGTCTGAAAAAGTGGAATTAATTAAATTAATTGCAACATAGTTACTATTGAAGAAAAATATAATTTTTTACATTACAATTCGAATAATACTGGTTTGATTTCAACAAAAATATTATAACAACAACTGTACTCATGGATTGCTCTTATTTGGACAACATAACCTACAGAAAACAACAATTAATAAAATCAAAATCGGACCAAGATATTTCATGTATTTCAGATGATGACGACGATTCTTTTTCTACTTCTTTCTAGATTGGACTTATCACCTACAAGCGAACCTAATATAATGACATCGGATAGTTTGGAGATTTCAACTTTAAGAACAGAAATAAATAGGTTACGAAATGAACTTACCAGTGCACATGAAGTGATTGAAAACTTAAATTTTGACATTTTAGAATTAAAAAAGGAATTTGATGCATCCAAGAAAAGTATCACTGTTTTAAAATCAGTCTCGAACAGCTCAATGACTACATCAAAAAATCTTAGCACTCCAAAATTCCTAAGAAAATTAACCTCACAAATGAGACCATCACAATTATCATCACCACTTAGATTCAATCAACGAGATAAAATTACGTCAATACACTATGATAAAGCTCACAGTTCACTAGATTTAAATGAATCAAATACTTTATTAAACAATAACTTCATCGAGTCATCCATCACTGCAATCGATAACATCGCGTCTCAAGAGCTGATGAAGACTGAAGGCTATGCGAGGAAAAATATACCGTTTACGTACTTGGCAATCAACAAATGACAAACATATCAGTAGGCATTCGCAATAAATTTTGTTATTCAAAAGACTTTAGTAATAATCTTAGAATACAAAAATATATTAAGCCACAGGCTACAAGTGACCAGATATTAAATTATTGTGATTATTTAAATAATTCTAAGTCATTGACAAAAAAATACAATTGTTATTATTGGCGTTGGGTGTACATAATAATAAAAATCCATATACATTGTTTACAGACATTTGCAATGCACTAAAACAAATTAAGAATAGCACAAGATAGAAAATATAATTCTTAACTAAATACAAATTTTCTAAAAACAACCATTTATTCACTACGTCCTAAACATTATAGTAACTATTATTACATTCATCCAGACATAAAAACTTGTTATGATAAATTTGACAATACTTTTTAACAGAATCTGTTTAAAAATCCAATATGTAAAAATAGATACTTAGAAAATTATGAGCAGGAGCCAAAAAAAGTGCAATCGTATATAAAAAACCACAGATTTACATTATTGGAGATCGACATATAAAGGGAATTAGTAATATTGTACAAAAAGAGGTTTAATAAAACAAAATGCCACATATTCACAAATATTAAATATTACGAATGAAACGAGGAGTAAATTTACTACATCTGATTATGTCATTCTAGCGACAAGGGTTAGCGAGAAAAGTTTCACATGACTTATCTTTAATCTTACTTTACTCCCAAATCTAGCTAAGACCAATGTTATAATCGCATCATATTTAGACAACAAATACTCAAATCCCGGAAGTATACAATTTACAATCGAATCATTTTTAAAGGATTTTCCAAATGTAAAGGTGCTTTGTACGGAAATCATCATACTTCGTTTTTAAATGAAAATATGCAAAAATATTAATTTTGAAATTGACAGTACAGAACACGACAAAACATTTATATGTGGCATTGAACAAAACAATACCAACAATCATAATCAAAATACTAAAAATCAAGAGTGACACGCCATATTTTTTCAGACAAAAAATAAATGAGAAAAATAACAAACTTACTAAAAACTTGTTTGCAACACTTTATGATAAATTTAAAATAACACATTATTTTAAAAAGCAACAAACAAAAAACTTGATACAAAATCTTTTTTATAGGAAAGGACTATTTAAAAAGATTATTTAACTTTATTTCACTAAAATATAGCAGGAATATTTAATAAATTTGACATCTTCGAAATAACATTAACAACATTAAAATTTAAAATTGGTGTAATTGACATAGTTTCAATAACTGATTTTTTTTAAAGAGAAAAACACATAAAAAAACATAATATTATAAAACGCTGCTTCATTTTCAAGGAAGAACAAAAAGAGAGGTGGATCGTGCATATTAGTTAGAAATGGACTAGAATACAAAATCCTTGACATAACTAAAACATATGCAAAAGAACACGTATTTGAGTATTGCACCATAGAAGTAGTTTGTTTAATACAATAATAATATGTATATTAGATTTCGTTAACCACACAAAGCTTTTAGAAAAATTGGAGAAATATGATATTAGGGGAAATGCATACAATTGGATTAAATCATATCTAACAAATAGAAAATAACAAATAACAGTGTGTTGAAATAAGTAACATTGAACACGGTAAAGAGGTTTCTTATAAATCAGAATATAAAAAAACTGATTGTTGGGTGCTGCAAGGACTATACTAGGACTATTTTAGGACTATAGGACCCAACTTATTTCTAATTTACATAAACGAATTACCAAAGCTACAAAACACGACTGCTTTATGTTATATGACAGATATCTGTGATAAAAAACTGCGAAACTGCTAAACAAGTCATGACAATGTTAGAGGCCATATACGAGCAAAAATCTGAATATAAATAGATGATCATTCATGAAAAGTTTTATTAATACTCTTATTGTACTACCGATACGATGGCATAGCATGTGTCAAAAGTAGAGAGCTTGGCAAAGCAGCTACGAGAAACGGGTGAAAAAATCAGTGACACAGGGGCAAATTTTGTGTACATTACCACCAACATACCGTTCACTTAGACAGGCATGGTTGTCACTCGATGAAGAGAGCCAAACTATCCAAAACCTTACTTCTCGCTTAGTGGATGAAGATGCCAGCCTTGCCAATGATACAAGCAGCAGTGAGACTGCATTAGTGACATCTAAAAATTTCAAGTTGAAAAATGAAAATAAACCTAATACTTCAAAATTAAATGATGAAAAGAACACTTCAAATCATCGATTTATTTGTTGTAATTATAGTATAATTGCAACAAAAGAGGCTATTTTGCTAAAGTTTGCAGGTTGCCAAAGAAAAATTATGATAACAAACCTAACAATATGTTGGCATTCAGCGCTGAACGTTACTCATCTGAACGTGATGAGTAACGTTGAACATGAAAAGGCATGGATCCTAGATAGTGGAGCCTCAATGCATATGACTTTCAAACGTGAAAACTTCTGTAAGTTGAATGAGTCTAAATATAACAATTCTGTAAGATTAGGTAACAAAGAGATTATCCAAGTATGTGGCGAAGGAACCATACTGATAGATAAACTAGTTAATGGTACATGGGAGAGATGTATACTTGAGCATGTATTATATGTACCTAATTTACGGATAAATCTCTTTTCGGAAGGCGCTGCCACTAGAAGAGGTTATTTTATAATAAAGAATAAGAAAAATGCTATGATACTAAATAATAATGTTCCTGTTATGAGTGCACAGTTAACAGAAAATAATTTATACAAATTAGATGTTAATATAATTAAACAAGAAAACTGCAGTGTTGTGCAGACAGATATTAAAATTTGGCATGATAGATTAGGACACTTGAATATCAAAGAACTTCAAAATATATCTAAAAATGATGTGATTCTAGTTACAATTCTACCCGAGGTCCGACACAAGCAGAAGAAATTGTATACCTAAAGAAAAGCCTAGAAAGCTTACCAAGAAAAGTGTTAAGATGTTATTAGTTGGATATGTATATGGACAAAAACAATAATAATTACAGAATGTACGATCAAAATATCAAGAAGATGACAGTGTCGCAGACCACATTTGGTCCGGATCTTAATCCATTTCCATCACGGATTTATATCCAAATTTTATTTAATTTCCCGCATATGTAGCTTCTAAAAGTGCCTAACTAGGCAGTGGCAATACATATTTTCGCTTCTATAAACTCATATTTTGGGAAACCCCACCGCCGTGGGTAATACACGATATAACGTGGCTACCTACAGAGATCCCTTATGGGAATTATTATTCGAACTATCATAGTTCTATTATAAATCTCATACTATTATATTTTTAAACTGTTTTAAAGTCGTTGCCTATAGGAATAAATAATTAAACCGCATATATTCTTAGGTATTCTATTCGTAAATTACTTAGGTATATAATTCGAATAGTATTTTGAATATTATAATAGATCTAACTCAAAATGGCGGAGGATCCAGAGTCAGCTATTCTAGTCGCTAAGCGTAAAATTTTGTTCGAACGTGTTCGAAATATATATAAACGTTCGCAAACTGCCGAGTCATCCGAGGCAGATAAGGAATTATTTCTCAGTCAATGTATGACAATAGGTGATATTCGAACAGATTTTCATAACTTGTTAGATGCCTACAACGCGAAGTTGATATCTATGAATCCGAAAACTTCGCCTAGTTTTCAAGCGTATACTTCATTCGAGGACCTATATTGCGTTATTAAACGCATTCAATCTCATCTTGAAACTGTTGAACCCGAGGTTAAAACGGAGGTTTATACAACTGAACGAACGCCGAGGTTGTCTGCGATTGAGATAATGTATTTTGATGGTGACATACAAAATTGGCCACTATTCTATCCAGTTTAAAATCAACGGTACATAATAATAGCTCGTTGACCGATGCCGACAAGTTATTTATTTAATAGGTAAGTTGGCGCCAAGGGCTCAATCAGTATTCGCTGGCGTCACCCCCCACGCTGAGAATTATCAGTTAATATTTCAGTCGCTGATGGACAGGTACCAAGATACTCGTATCCTCGCGTCAACATATTTTGACCAAGCCTTAAATTTAAAATTGAATGGTTACGCATCTGTTTAGAATTTTCAGTCATTTATAAATAATTTCGTAATGGCAGTTAATTCGCTTAAAAACTTAAATTTAGAAAATCTTTCCGATTTTATTTTATTACAACTCGAAAAAATTCGATACAGAAACTATTCGCGCCTTTGAAATGACGGTACGTAATAATAAAATTCCTACACTGGATAGTTTTATCTCATTCATAAAAGATCAGTGTAGAATATTTAGAAATACGCAGCTTGGTTCGTCTAGCTCGTCTAGTAATATTAATAAGCATAGGTTGATTAAACATCGAAATAATAACACCGCGCCTAATCCGCAGTCTTATGTAGCATGTTCGGAGTCTAGTAATAATAATTGTAGCCCGCTCAGATGTATGTGCAATAACATTGTGCATGATCATCTTAACAAATGATCGCAACCCGAGTGACGATGACCCGCGTTTAATGATTTGGCCCCGTTGGCCCGCTTTAATTATAATAGGTCTTTACCTATGAAATTGCCGTTCTGCAGTACTGGCCATTTCAAATCAAAATATTTTTTGTTTGGCTAAGAATTCTAATTTCAAATGTACTATAAAAGTAGGTAAGTACTATAAAAATAATAACTACTCCAAAAATTTAATGTATGAATAAATTTCAAATTAATTTTATTTTAAAAACATAGAATTCTTTTTCCAAAAGTAGTCATTTGTTTATTGATTGTTATTGTGTTATTGTGTTACATTTTCATCGCATTTCAATATTTTTCGTCATCATGGATACGTTAAAAATTCGAGTAATTATGGAATATGAGTACCGTCGTGGCAGCAACGCGGCACAAGCAGCACGCAACATCAACGACGTTTACGGAGCTAACACTACAAACCAACGCACCACCTGTTATTCGTTTGCTCGCTTCCTTTCTGGAAATTTCGACCTGAAAAATGAACCTCGCGATCGTCCGAAGACTTTGGTCGACATAATGAATTAAAAGCGATTGTGGAAGCTGATGATGCACAATCTACGGCTGAATTAGCAGCAGCTTTCGACGTTAGCGTCAAAACAATATTGATCCATTTGCGTCAAATTGGCAAGGTAAAAAAGCTTGACAAATGGGTGCCCCACGAACTCAATGATCGCCAGCGCGAAGTGCGCATCGAGACATGCCTTGCACTGCTCAACAGACTTACAAATGAAGGAATTTTGAACCGCATTGTTACCTGCGATAAAAATGGATTCTGTTTGATAATCGCAAGCGCTCAACAAGCTGGTTGAATCCTGGTTCAGCAAATAAACAATGCCCTAAACGAAAACTTACCCCTAGAAAAGTGATGGTTACTGTTTGGTGGTCTAGTGCCGGTGTGATTAATCACAGCTCCTTACCAAACGGGGTGAGCATTACTGCAGATGAGTACTGCGAAGAACTGAACACAATAATGGAGAAGCTGGCACATCTCCAACCAGCATTGGTTAATCGCTCGTCTCCGCTGCTCCTGCACGACAACGCGCGACCTCATACTGCACAGCAGACGGTCTCCAAGTTGCAAGAACTGGGATTGGAAGCTCTCCGTCATTCGCCCTACTCACCAGACCTTGCGCCTACAGACTACTACTTTTTCCAGAATTTGGATAACTTCTTGGCGGGAAAAAATTCAATACCCGAGAGGCAGTACAAAATGCCTTTGAAGAATTTGTTGCCTCCCGTCCAGCTGATTTCTTTAAGAAGGGCATCAATAAACTGCCACTGCGTTGAAAAAGATGCATTGATTGCATGGGTGATTACTTCGATTAATAGAAATAAAAAATACATGAAAAAAATTCGTTTCAATTTTTTCATACAAAACGGCAATTTCATAGGTAAAGACCTAATATTAAAGGAAATAAAGCTAGCGTTAACTGCTTAAGCATAAAACATAAATCGAACTCTTGTCTTAGTAAGTCTGAATGCCGCATTTGTGACCGACGACACCATACCCTAATGCACTTCGATAAGATCCGGCAGTCAGCTGGCACGCGTGACCTTGAACTTGATAATAACAGTTCTCGCCGTCCGATACCGATGCCACAAGTCGATCGAATACCTACACGTATAGGTGTTCGAGTCGAGCGTAATAGCGAGGTGTCGCTGTGCTCGACGTCGTTCGCACGTAAACAAACGATTTTGTTACCTATGAGGTTATTGTTTATGATGTGAATGACCAACCCATAGTCGTGCGATGCTTACTAGACAGCGCTTCACAAAGTAGTTTCATTACGTCGGAAAGTTATAATCGTCTAGGGCTTTTGAATACATTTAAAAATACTAATTTTATAGTTAAAGGAATTGGGGGTTCGGATAAATCATGTAAGGGTTCCGTGGATGTTGTCGTATACTCGCGCTTAAATAAAAATATTAGTTTTAATATTTCTCCGCTTATCGTGGAACGTATTACCGATAGGTTACCGAACGCTAACGTAGACGTGTCTTCGTTAACGCACCTGAAAGCCCTCCCGCTAGCAGATACCGAATTTTCGCGCCCGGGTGATGTAGATACTGATTGGGGCATCAGTATTCCCGCATTTGCTATTACCTAATATCGTATGTAGTTATCAATATGATTTGCCTCCCGCTATTGAGACGGTATTTGGATTTGTGATTATGGGTTCCGTACCTACGTCGCATACGCCTCATTATACTACATCTTGTTACTCTGTGCTTCAGGAAAATATTATTAATTCCCTCGCTCCCGCTACCGCTACCGCATTCGCTACCGCTACCGGGCGCGCTCCCGCTACCGATACCGCGCGCGCCACCGCTATCGCGCGCGCTCCCGCTCTCAATACTGCACCCGCCACCGCTACCGTGCACGCTCCCGCTCTCGCTACAGCACCCGCTACCGCGCGCACTATTGCGCCCGCTACCGCCACCGAGCGCGTTCCCGCTACCGCTACCGTGCACGCAACCGCTACCGTTACCGCTCGACCGCTCGCCACTGCTACCGCTAACGCGCGCACTCCCGCTCTCGCTACCGCACCCGCTACCGCTACCGCGCGCACCCCGCTATCTCTACCGCACCCGCTACCGGTACCGCGCGCGCTCCCGCTATCGCTACCCCACCCGCTACCGCAACCGCGCGCGCTCCCGCTAACGCACCGCTACCGCTACCGCGCGCGGTACCGCGAGCGCTCCCGCTACCGCTACCGCACCCGCTCTCACTACCGCTACCGCTAACGCTACCGCACCCGCTACCGCGCGCGCTTCCGCTCCCGCTCCCGCTACCGCTACCGCGCGCGCTCCCACTCTCGCTACCGCGCGCGCACCCACTACCGCACCCGCTACCGCTCTCGCTACCGCACCCGCTGCCGCTACCGCGTGCGTTTCCGCTACCGCTACCGCGCGCGCTCTCGCTACTGCTACCGCACCCGCTCTCGCTACCGCTTTTTACAGCTGTGACATGTGAGGGACCCGGGTCATTCACATATCTGCTAACAACATTCACAGCATATGCTATGTCAGGCATAGATACAGATGATAAGAACAGCAACGCTCCCACAGCTTCTCTTTATGGGAAATTAATAGATTCTTTACTTGTGTTCTTAGTGAAAGGTACATTTACATCTGCAGGAGTACTTCTATTCTTAGCATCTGATAAATAAAATTTATTTATGAATGTTTTATATACTGTTTTTGATTATACTTATATAATTGGCCGCGCGGGCCACCTTGTGTCTGGCGATAGCGAATAATTTCTCTTCGATATTTTTATGGACTGTATTTCATGAGGTATCTGGCTTCGCCAGGTTAATATGCAGTATTAATTAGATGTAATGGAAAGGTATAGGAAGATCCGCTTACCGAACCAGCTTCTGTGCGAGCGTCTGCAGCTGGAGTCTTCTCTCTTTCTTCTGCTCACAACACTTTAGTCTTTCTAGTATTCTTATCGCGTTCTATAGGAATATATCTCACTTTCGTGAGCGGTAATTAATGGCGAAAAAGTTTAAATAATACACACGCTGTCTGCCATTGTTTGCACTGGACGCGCACTCTTTGCAGTAATTTCGTGTTTTTTTTTCGCGAATCCTCGGTATACGTCGGAGCGGGAAAGTGGGGAAGCGGGGAAGTGGAGAAGCGGGCAAGCGGGGGGTGGAATACTGCTTTATCGATATTATGAGATGCCATTCATATTAGCTAAAGGAGATCCAGCCTTAGCTAAATCTCACTGCGTTGGCAGTGGGCAGAGACGTACGACAGGGCGCACGTAACTTCCCTTCGCGGTTTTCACGGTAACAACGCGGGTTGTACCGTCTTTAGAGGTATGTAATTTCTCAACGATGCCTAATGGCCACGAAAGTGTTGGCGAATTGTCGTTGATAATAATCACCAACATACCCTCCTGTATAGGAGGCCCAGGAGCATTCCACTTGGATCTAGTCTGAAGCTAGTGAAGATATTCTGAACGCCAACGTTGCCAGAACGATAGTACAAGCTTATCTAACAATGTATGTCTCTGGAGTAAACTAGAGGAGTCTAATTCAGGCGCGGAAGTGATGACAATGGCACCGTGTTTAAGAAATGTGCAGGAGCAATACCGCGAGACAGGCAATCGGCAGGATTATCAGTACCTGCGATGTGATTAAAACAAGCGGGGGCGATGAATTCAATTATCTTACTAACGCGGTTTGCGACAAAGGTATTCCAGCGGTGCAGAGAGGAACGAATCCAAGAAAGGGCCACCTTGGAGTCCGTAAACGCGTATATTTCCTTAATGGGATAGTAAGACGAAACTGTGTCTTGAACTCTGCGAAGTAGTTGAGACAACAGAAGGGCCGCGCATAATTCCAGCCTCGCAACCGAAATAGTTTCAACCGGCGAGACTCTCTATTTAGCACAAACTAGCTGAACAGCGTAGTTAGAACCAATACCGACCTGCACATACACGACTCCTCCGTAAGCGCGTTCACTAGCATTAGCGAAACCCATTAAGTTGACAGGCCAACCATCGACCAATCCTAGATGACGCGGTATATTAATTTGGCCGAGTAAAGGAAGCTCAAAGCAAAACTGCCTCCAAGCTGCGGCTATGTGATCGGGTGGTGCGTCATCCGTCCGTCACTCGCACGTAGACAGCCAAAGCTCCTTCATCAAGAGCTTGGCGTACAAAATGGGGGGAGCTACGAAACCCATTATGTCCCATAGTCGAGCCACTGTGGACAACATAGTGCGTCTAGTGCACTTACCATCTGGTGTCGCGACGTCGAACCGTAAACTATCACAGGCTCTGTCCCAACGTAAGCCAAGGACCTTATGCGGTAAAGACTTCTCAAACTCAATGTCTGTAGAAGCCTTGTGCGACTCAGGTATTCGTGCTAGAACGCCTTGAGAGTTACTTGTCCATTTGACAAGGTCAAATTGGCCTCGCTTGAAAAGCTGAATAAGCTCTTCACAAAGCGAAACTGCTAGCGGAACGTTAATGACGCTACAAACAATGTCATCCATGAATAAAGCGGAAGGAGGAGCGATAACGGAAACGAGAGCGGTAGCGGTAGCGAGCGTGGGAGCGCGCGCGGTAGCGGTAGCGAGAGCGGGTGCGGTAGCGGTAGCGAGAGCGTGCGCGGTAGCGAGAACGCGCGCGGTAGCGGCAGCGGGTGCGGTAGCGGTAGCGGAAGCGGAAGCGCGTGCGGTAGCGGTAGCGGGTGCGGTAGCGGTAGCTATACACATATAGTATTTATCTATTATAGGTATAATATAATATTATTTTATCGTATCAACTGTGTGTTTTATATTTGTTAAGTATGTATATTTTGATAGTATACACTAGACATTATATTCTTTATTTTTAGTAAGGAACTTATATATAAAAGAATTTGTAAACTTATATAAACTTATGTAAAAGAATTTATCCTTACTAAAATGAAGAATATAATGTCTAGTGTATACTATCAAAATATACATACTTAACAAATATAAAACACATTGTTGATACGATAAAATAATATTATATTATACCTATAATAGATAAATACTATATGTATATATATGTAATAACGGTATTTATATGGATTGAATTTCGAGGTAGTGCTCTTTCAAGTGTCTTTTAAATACAATAATGGTGGGACTGTCACGAACGGTGTGGGGATGCGAGTTCCACAATCTGACTGCATGAACGGTGAAGGAGTAGGAGTAGAAGTTGGAGCGATGGGATGGGATGGAAAGATTTGTTCTTACATTAGATCTACAAGGGATATCGAAGGATCGAGAAAAGTTAAATCGATCGAGAAGATAGGAAGGTGAGAGGAAATTATACAAAATGTTATAAAGTAGACAGAGGATGTGGGAGTTACGTCGAAGTCGGATATGCCACTTGAGCTTCAATCGAAAGGCTGATATGTGATCGAATTTTCTCAGACCAAACACAAAACGGATACAGAGATAGTGTAAGCGTTCTAGTTTTGTTAACAGCTCTTCGTTGATGTCCAAGTAGCAGGAGTCAGCATATTCAACTACAGGAAAAATGAGTGTCAGGACAAGGAAAATTTTGGTGTTCACGGACAAAAAGTTTTGAAGGCTCTTTAACATGTGCAACGAGTAGTAGACCTTTCTGCTTACTTCACTAACCTGAAGATTCCAGGAAAGATCGCTGTCTAAAGTCAACCCTAGATTTTCGACAGAGTCTGTGTATTCAATGACAGTACCATCATACATGACCATATACTTACTGCCTATGATCATGGCCTTCGATTTATTTGGATTGACTAATAGACTAAAAGATTTAGCCCAGACTGCTATGCGCTGTAGATCAGCGTTAACATCTGTTACTGCGGAATTAATCTCATATATATGTGAATGATGATAGAGTTGTAGGTCGTCTGCGTAGAGATGGAAATTTGATAAGATTAATGTGGAAACAGTGTTAATAAAAATAGAATAAAGAAGAGGAGAGAGAACGCCACCCTGGGGAACATCCGCTTCAATGTCACACCAATCGGAGGTATCCTCGTTAGAGCAGACATGTTGCGAACGTCCCCGAAAATATGTATCGAACCAGGTCTATCACTGAGGAAGATATGTTATGAGAACGAAGGATGGAAAGGAATATGTCAAAATCAACAGTATTAAAAGCACTGCTAAAGTCAAGTAGCACTAAAACAGAGATACATTTATTTTCCATTGCTAGATGGAGAACGTCAGTGACTTTAAGCAGTGCTGTAACAGTACTGTGATCAGCGCGAAAGCCGGATTGGAAGGGAGAAAGCAATTTATTAGAGGATAGGAATTCGGAAAGCTTTTTGTGCACAATGTGTTCAAGGTCTTTGGATAGGTTGGGTAATATGGAGATTGGTCTAAATTGAGATAAGGGGGAGGGATTAGAGGTTTTAAGAAGTGGAATGACATTGGCACGTTTCCACGCCGAAGGGAAAGAACTCATTGTCAATGAAAGTTAAAAATGTGATTGATAATTGGCAAGAGTTCTGAAAGGGTAAGCGATATCATGCGGGGGCTCAGGTTATCATTGCCCACAGCAGTAGAAGCGATAGCCATGATATGTTTCTTTACTTCGTCCTCAGTGACAGGCTTAAACAAAAACGGACTACAGGAGGGGAGAGGAAGAGAACAAAGATGCGAGATCGTATGAAATTTTGGAACCGGGGTCTTTAGTCAAGATGCATTCGATAATTTCGACGTCAACGTATGTCAAATTCCATACATTTTTTCTTTCGAAGTTCGCCGTCGAAATTATCGAACGCATCTTGACTAGAGGCCCTGGGCAACAATAATTGGTGGAACACAGAAATGAGCGTTCAGTTTCTTTAAATTAACTAAACATGTGGAGGACTTGCCAATGCCGAGGGTTGAAAGGAATTTCCATAGTTGCAAGGGGTTACTTTGATCAATTGAAGAATGTATGTGGCCGTCTTTTAGCATCCCTACACAAACGACTACAACGATTCCGCAGAAACTTATACTTTGCCAAATTTTCGTCTGTTGGTCGTTTCTTGTATCGACACATTACACGGTTGCGTTTAGACATCATATTGATTATGGCGAGAGCCAAGGTGCCAGTACATACTTGATTTTAATTCTTTTGACAGGGGCATGTTTATCAAATATTTGGGTTATTGCATCGGTTAGAAGAGCTACCTTTTGGTCAAAATTAGTGGCCGAGTAAACAAGAGACCAGTCAGTATCAGTATCTTTGAGAGCATCCAAATCTCTGGCCTTAAAACTACGAAGGAAAACAAATTTGGCTTTTCGACGGGGAGGTCTGATTTTATAGGATAGGAAAAGTAGGTCGTGATATAAAAGGTTAGATTGAAATTGGCCATGAGAATCTATGAGTTCGGGTGACGAGATAATCAGAAGATCTAAAAGGGAAGGGGAACAGTTTGGAGCATGGTGGGTTGCTGAAAGTTGGAGTATGTGGAGGCTAAAGGAGGAAAGTAAGGCACGGAGTTTAAAAGCACGCTAGTCAGATTTCAAGGAATGTATGTGTTGAAATCACCTGCGACTAAAGTATAGTCATAATTGGGGCAGTGTGTGGCTAGCAGAGATTCTAAAGTGCTAAAATAGTCTACACGCAGATATGGGTACTTGTTTATTTATTACTTGAGATGAGAGAATACTTATATTCAGCTGAGCCGGAGTAGTGTTTATACTGTATAGTACTGTATAAGTACTGTTTAGTACCGTATACTACTGTTTAGTACTATAAATTACTGTATAGTACTTTATAGTACCGTATAGTACTTTATTTTACAGTTTAGTACTGTATAGTATACCTACTTTACACTAACATCTGAATCCAAAAAATTACTAAACGCTCTGTAATTTATATTTTTGCGGTAACATACAATGTAAAATATTGTAAAAGCGATTCAATAATAGAAAATACAATTTAAATTCAATATTTTTTAAATGAGAGCGGCGGACGGCGGCGGATTCTTTTGATATTGAGAAGATATGCGACATTGCAGATTTTGACTGTGTGTCATTTGTTTTGGTCCATAGGGATTTATCCAATAGAAACCTGCAAAATTATAAACATTTTTGCTCGCTCGCTTTCAACGTACAGAACATACTTGACCATTTCTTTTCAGATCCGATAAAATATAATAAACCTAATTTACTGTGAGGTTAGGTAATGTTTAACCGATTTTAATGAATTTATATTAATTTATATTCCTGAGGAATGATGTTGCTTTAAGTTGTCACTCACGCAAGTATTGCCCGGTCTATCCTCTTTTTGAACGGCGATGTTTTTTAAAAATGTAGTCACCTACATACAGTTTTAAAAATGTTTTAGTATGCAATAATGTCACTATTATTACCAACTCAAGCACTTACGGATTTTTATTAATTTCATCAAATTTCATCTACAATCACATATTAGGTACCTATAAGAAAATTTACAAGCCTCTATAGAGGTTCTGCCGGTATATTCTATAATAATAAGCTGACCCGATAGCCGTTGTTCTCTCTTATCTATGAACTAGATTAAATAGTACATCAACAACCTACATTAACTCCTGCACCAATATTAAACAAAATATGAAGATTGTGTAGAGAAATAGATAAAATTTTAGCCGAATTTAAAAGAGGGATTATTTAGAAAATAATTTATTTTATACTTTTTTGTGTATTTTTACTTTGGAAGTCGGTTTAATTTTTTGTATAAAATAATATTTTTTTCCTTTTTAGTCAAATTTGTTATATTATTATTTACACATTTTAAGAACTGTCAAAATAAACTATCGAATGTATAATTATTTAATATGTTCTAAGCTTCCATTAGGTATTGTGTATATGATGATGATTATTATTATATGTTACATAATGGCATATGCTTGAAGTTCTTTAAACAATGTTGAAATTTCCAAACGATTTTCTTTAAAGACTAAGGAGTTCTGTTCAGTGCTTTTGGATTTAGGATGTACCTTGGTGTAAAATCTTACTTTTTGATAAAATATGCTTAGGTTACTTCAGAAAAAGTAAAAATCACTATACGTGTCCATATAAATTTCGAGGAGTTCCCTCGATTCATCTATGAGGATAGATGCCATTATCAGGTATACCACTTTGGTGACAACGAGACCAACTTCGGATTACACCCAATATATCAAAAAAAGAATTTTGAAAATGGGTCCATAAGCGGCAGAGTAGTATTCAAAGATATCCATGTCGGTGTAAAATATTATGAGAAGTACCTATTAATTATATCATAAGTATGTGATAATGTATAATGTGATAATGGTGGCCATGATGATGATTACATTAATTGACATAGTGGCTTATGCTTGCAGTTCTTTAAACAACATCGAAATCACCGAACATAATATATCTATAAGGAGTCGGGAGTTTCGTTCAGTACTTTTGGATCCAGGATATATCTTGATGGAAAATTTTATTTTTTGGTAGCATATGCTTAGGTTACTTCAGAAAAAGTTAAAATTACTATACTATGTGTCTATATAACTTTTGAGGAGTTCCCTCGATTCCTTATGGATCCCATCATCAGATCACTTTTGTGAAAACGGGATCATACGTTCGGATTATACCCTTTACATCAATAAAATAATTTTGAAAATCGGTCCACAGACAGCGGAGTTATCGTTGAACATACAAAAAACATAAATATATACAGTCAAAAATATAACCGCCTCCTATTTTTGGAAGTCGGATACGCTATATCCATGGAGCGAGTACAAAGGATACTCGTATCTCTAACTGTACCAAAGAAGCATAGGCATTCTAGCTTATTCTACCTACTCAATACACACAAGCTATGTGTCATTAAGAAGGTATCTTTTTTGTACTTACTTTATTTATTTGTATAGTCATAAAAGTGGAAGTCGTATTTGTACACCAGAAACAAACAAAAAAATTAAAGAGTTTTTATTTCCTTCCGTTTGAGCAGGCACTAGGGAGCTGAAAGGGAGCAAAAAGTAAAAGTTGTTTTTCATCGTGGGAGTCTTATGCTTCGGAATGAAAAGACCTTCCCGATCGGCATAATAATACGGCCTCAAGAAAACTGGCGGGATAAAACTGAGTAATTTAGTAATAATATAATGCGGCAAACTTAAGGTATTTTAATAAATTGATTCGAAATAAATGTATGGGAACAATTGGTACGTTATAATGCCGAATTTTTCTTAACATGCCTCCTCGCAAGACTTGTTGTCATAGTAATATTTAGTTAGCTGAATAATACCTATCCAACAATGTATCTCACTATATCGGAAATTTCTGGGACAATCTATTTATGACTAACATATTGCTCATTTTAGTCATAAAAAGGTCTTAATTAGGTTTTCTAAATAATAATAATTATGCATACGAGTACACGGGGTTGCATCCAACGTACTCCTTGCCCATCTCGTCCGCAAATACTGTCAAAATATGCATATGAAATAGAAAAGTTGGCGTATAGTATAGGATATCTTGTTATTTTTATTTGGTTTTGAAGTGCTACACAATTCCCCATTATATTATACATATGTTTATGTGGTAAATATGTAACGTAGTTACATTTCCTTTCTGTAAAATCACCGTCATCTATGATTTGTTTGCTTAATTATTTGTCATTTAGAGGTTAAAGCGCCATCTATCGGCGCACGTCCTTACTGAAATGGCGTTAGCCTTGCATTAATATTTGATTCATAGATCGATTTTACATCCGTCTTAAATCTTAAAAAATAATAAGTTAATTTTGATTAATAATTAAATTACAGTAGAATTGCATCATTATACATAAAATATTGATTATTAATATAATATCTTTTTTATTTTGGTTTCTGGATTTTTTCTCTTTACGCTTTAGTTTCATAGTTGTCAAAAGTTTAAAAAAGACGACGGAGGAGGGTATATATGGCACTTCTTCGAATGACGTTTCCTTTTTAGAATAAAATTTTCTATAAACTCAAGATGTAGTCGTTATAATAATTATATTTTAATCCCGTGTTCCACGGTGAGTATTTTAAATATCTGTGTTGTGAATATTTAGTAAATCACGCTTGTAATTAAAACGCATAATTCTTTCATGTAAACTATCATCTTGGTAAAATTAATTGTCAATTATTTGATTAGCCATACCACCTGCTATCATTTGTAGTTTCATCTTATGTTCTTGCATTGTTTGATTATTAGGTTATTTGTATCCATGTTTTAATTATACTTTTCTTGAATTTCATCTTTTTATTTTGTGATGGCCACACAGCCCGTGATTTTGATTCGTTTGGGGTTAAGATCACGCTGTGTGTCGGGACTCCTACCTACACATTCATCATGAAATTTTCAGGGAGCTTCGTTTCGGGCACAAGCACCGCTATCTATATACCGGATAAAGGCTTATCAAGGACGATTGGCTATTTTCCTACTACCGGATTTCTGAGGCCGCTAGATATTCCGGACTGGACAACTGAGTTGGGAAATCAGGCTGCACCCTTGGACGATCTATCGAAGACGATCGGACGTAGCGGTGACTGATACACGCTACCAGAGGTTGCAGTCCCAGTTCGCCACGTGCTCCTGGACTCAGCTAAGATCCCACGTAGTTTTAAGCCCCTTGGATACCCAAAGACACCAAAGAAGCTAAACCAGATCGCTCGGCCTTCTGCCCACGCCCTTATAATTCTTTTAATATATATTGTCACGGGAAAAACCTCTTTTATTTTAATTTCCCCCGTAACAAATAAAGGAAAAAAATAATGCCCTTTTGAATGACATGTTTTGTTTGTATTGTACAGGTAGACCAGCGTTCACACATTTCTGCCCATCTTCATTTCATCATTTTGTATTTATTTAATAACGCCTGGCTGTGATACAAAAGAGCATCCGGGCATTTCTACGGAGACGAGATTTTCGATGTCCGTGGATTTATTTCTGTAACCAGGCAACAAAACGTAATGAATTTTTTTATATAGTTGAGCTTTATCCGTTTTTAGGTTTTTTTTTTAAATAATTTCAGTCTAAGTATTTATTTAGCCAGGGGCAGTTTTATATATTCTGCAACAAAATCGTCTATATCGCATTTCCTCATTGATAAATCTATGTTAATTATAATTATAAGGAAAGGTCATTATTTTCCCTCTTACAAAAAATAAACGCATTGAGCGTAAATAAAATAGTGTATTTATAAATCCGTAAAGAGGTGTCCAGCGTAAAATAATAATAATTAGCCTGGCACAAGTTGTGCTTGACCAAGACTAGTTTGGTAATAACAATGAGAGTGTAGTTTACCGCATGTGATCAAGCTACTAATGCAACGAAGAAACTCGCCGGCGGACGTGCCGCTGTTTGATTTCGATCCTGGTGTTACGAAGGTAAATATATCATTAATAATAATAATAATATCTATGGACGCTTCACACCACGTCAATCTGGTCCCGTAGTAAATTCTCGAAGAACTTGTGTTACGGGTACCAGACCGGAACGGATGGAAATATTTAATAATTTTGATACTATACATATATTTAAGATTTTTATTATATTATACACATACCTAATACACGTCCATGACCCAGGAACACAGAAAAACTTTTTTTTTATCCTTTGGCGGGATTCGAACCCCGCGACCCCCTGTTTGAGAACCAACACGCTCAACCACTGAGTCACAGAGGTCGTCAAATATCATTAGCCTGTATTTGGTTTAATGTGTATGGTCATTAAACTGTCTACTCTATAAAGCTTATTCTACTATTCTAAAACTTCAATCTACGTTATCTGTGATGTTTATGGGTTATAGATTTATGTGTGTAAATAATATTACTGAAGTCTGTATGTATAATTATTTTTGCATGGTTATGGGCATATTCTTATTTGTCTGTGCCTCAGTAGCCTGGTCAAAAGTCCAGGCTAATTATAAAATATATTACTTTCCCCTTTTTAGCATGAAATGAGCACTTTTTGTGTAGTCTCGGGTTCCGTAGAGTACTACGACTATAAGGGTTCCTTGTATTAGCAAGAAACCCTTATTTTCTTTGTTTCCTTAAGATGTAATAACACGTATATCTTTCTTATAAAACCATGCTTGTTTAATATTCTTGAGACAAATCTTTCTTTTTTATATTATTTTATTATTTCATATATCAGAAGAAGGTAAAACAATGCCACAAACTAAATATGAAAAGACAGAGAAAACTAACCAAACCAAGAGCATTAAAGTTCCTTCATACACATTTATTGTAAGTGATAGTGATAATCTAATCAGTAATCAAATCTGAACTATTACTGATTTACTACCTGAGACTGCCTTAATTACCTATTTATATTTACAAAGTTTATGAGCTAAGTCAATACTGGATCTAACCGACTAGGTAGTAACTGATTTTTCAGTGTTTGTACTGTAAACCGTTTTCATTAAAACAGATAATTGTTGTTTAGATAATTATTATTATATTTTTAATAAAACTGATTTTATTTGCATAAAGTTTTTTACTTTTTGTTCTTCTTATCATTAGCCTCTCATTAGCCTGGCCACAACACATTTGTACGTGGATATTTTGAAATCTACTCTATAAAAACGAGTCCCTCATGCAAACATATATTTTATGGTATATCTATTTTCATTTAAACATGAGTTACAGGCATAAAAGTTAAATTAAAATTTGACCAGGCTAATGAGACGAAGAATAGATTTTCGAAGAAATACAACCCGCGCATAGAGTAGTTACTCTATATCTTTTCACGTTTAGCGGGCCCGATATTTTCGCGAACTTTGAATGCATGTAAAATCTTCTCGGTATTTTGAAACAAAAACAAGTGTATCTGTATGCATAAAAGCATTAGGTACGACAGCAATATTTCAAGTGATTTTGAATATACCAAGTAACATTCCTAATTCGTATTATAATGTTATGTACAATTACACAAAACTACCTTAATTAAGAACATCCATTCACATTCTTTGAAATTATAATAAATAATTATACACATTACCTGCAATACCTGCATATTAAACATTCTAAAATATTTTAAAGTAATATTTAAAATATTTCAGAATATTTAATTTATGTTAACGAAATTAACAAGGTATGTACTATGTAAGTCGTATCGCTCTTTTTAGGGTTCGGTAGTCCTAAAAGGCACAGTTATAGTATATATACACGCTGTGTCCTTCCAACCTTTGTAATTATGAATATAAATATGAATGGGTCGTCGTCTAAAAATGTGGAGTGGGGATGATTTTTAACCGACTTCCAAAAAACGGCGGTTATATGTTCGGATGTATATATATATAATATATATATTTTGTATGTTCAATGATAACTCCGCCGTCTGTTAACCGTTATTAAAACTTCCTTTTTTATTGTTAAGGGTATAATCCGAATTAGGTCTCGTTGTCACCAAAGTGGTGACCTGATGATGGCATCCATGAGGAATCGAGGGAACTCCTCGAAATTTATATGGACACATATGGTGATTTTGACTTTTTCTGAAGTAACCCAAGCATATGCTACCAAAAAGTAAGATTTTGTAAGGTACGATTTCTCAGTCTTTAAAGATACGCATTTGGAAATTTCGACATTGTTTAAAGAACTGCAAGCATATGCCATTATGTAATTTACAGTATTCATCATCATCGTCTTATATACAATACCTAATGGAAGCTTGGCGCATATTCAATTATACATTCCATAGTTTACTTTAAAGCTCTTAAAATGTGTTAATATTAATTGTTATTAATAATAAGTTAATAACCATATCTCATACTAAGCACCGAATTTTATACATGATGCATTTAATTGTTTGTAAATTGGGCTTCAATTTAATTTAATTCAAATTCGATTGAAAATAATGGAACTTAAGCACTTCTTAAGCACAGCATCTACCCTAGATCAATTCTTACATAAATATTCGAAATATCTACTTACTTTAATATCACAATAATAGGACTTTGACTACACTTTGGACTAAAATAAATTAAAAATTAATACTAAAAAAGGACACTTATCTACAAATATGACATGATCTTTAAAAATATATATAAATGGAAAAACGTCCCCAGATCACGAACATTGCTGCCGGTACCAGCAATGCCCCAGGCGTCCTTGGCCTCGTCCACAAAAGTAATAATTAAGGGGCAGGATGAGCGCTCTAATATTTTTAAAATCACTGCGTGGTTTGCGTGGCATGAGGACAGGAAAAGGTAAGGCTACTTCAGACGTTTGTCGAATGCCCAGGCTACCGAACCTTACCGGAAGCATTGCTTGAGTCCATGAGCGGTGGTTAACATTTATATTAAAAATGGAAGAAAGCGTATGTTTTATGGTGTCGTCTAAACGTTTGATCCAACGTTGGAGGGAGTTGGGGAACTTCCAAAGTTGGCAACACCGCAAGACACGTAAATTTTGGAACAAATAAGTAATATCGTATTAAAAGCCATATGACAGTTAATTTGGAGAAGGCGGTCTACAGTTTCACTAAAATTTTGTAATTTATTGTTTATAAAATCCGGAAGGGAATCATCTAGAATAGGGAACCTAAGAGAAGAGGTGAACCTTTTTCGATAATTACTGATAATTGTGTGGCTACTTCTTTGAACCTGGATATAATTGCTTCTCTGTTCTGACAATAATCAGGGACAAAAATTTCACATTTCCCAATTCAATTTCTTGAATTTCTCTTCAAATTCAATTCTAGGCCGATGTTTTGGAACGCATATATTGTGTACGAAATTCAGAGAGTACAGTAGATGCATTGCTTCCAAGGGTCCCATCATCCAAATACCAAACGTTGAATTTTGTATTTAGAAGTTCGATGGCATTTGACAGATGACATTGAAATTTGTATGGCAAGACTGAAAATTGCAGGACCTAAAGTTCGTCCTATTGGCAGCCAACTTCTGATGAGATGAGATTATTTTTATAAATAAGTTTGCTGGGATCCTTATATAATTGAATCATAAACGGCAAAATGGCAGGAGCTATGGCTTTTGTGTAGGCTAACATGGCGACCCTGTTAACTGAATTGAATGCGTTTTTAAAGTCCATCTTTTTTTTTATCTTTTATCTTTTATTTACTTTTCTTTTTTACATAAATGTTGACATTTACAATGTAGTACATATAAAACAAGTACAATTGGATTTAAAATTGCAGCATAACATGTCATAAAGATTGCGTATCTAAAATTAAGTGCAGTGTAAAATTACAATAATGTCAATAATAATTAAAATATCGGAATTTACAATTTTGATTATAATATGAAAGCATTAAATAATGTACAATGTCAATAAAATATACAAAATAAGAATAATCACTTTAAAACAACGGCACAATACTCAAACTAACCTTAATATCACAAATCTTAACCCTAATATCACAGTAGATCATCACAGTGCCTTTTTTTACAGTTTCTACCACTTTCTTACAGTACCCGAGGAACATATCTCTTCTCTTTCCCCCCAGGATGGAAGGCAGGTTCTCACCCGTCATCGCGATTCCCAATTTCTGCTCAATATCGTATCTATTGCTTGCAAAAATTGGGCACTCGAGTAGCAGGTGAGGAACCGTCTCCTCAACTGCGGGCTGACTCAGGCACGATGGATCCTCCTTCAACTTGAATCTGTTCAAGTAGAAGGCGAATCCACCGTGTCCAGTCAGTGCTTGTGTGGTGTGGTGTGTGATGTCCATTTTCTTAACTATTTTGTATGCAGCAGCAGCGCTTGGGAAAAAGAGCTTCGTGACTCCGGCCGTCCCTCCCACTACATATCTCCTGTCCCATTCCTCAATCGTATCCTCTCTTAAGATACGCTTGACGAATGAAACAGGACACAGATCGTAGTCAGGTTTCCTATTCAATCCCAGCGCGGCCCCCCTGGCTAATTCGTCAACCCTCTCAACCCTGCGTGCGCCTTGATCCAAAACAGGGAGACCTCCCGCCTATGCAATGCAGCTTTTCGGAAGGCCGCCCTTGTTTGCACTGCCAGGGGGTGAGGGGAACTAAGGGTGACTACCTGGAGAGCCGATCTGGAATCGCTAAGTATACCGACCTTCGCCAATCCACTCTTGCGGGCTATACTTACTGCTCTTTGGAGCGCTAGAAGCTCTGCTTGATAGACGGTACAATACGGCGGCAGTGCAAGCTTAACGGCCTTCGTCTCGGCCTCACCCTTCCATACGGAAAGTGCGGCTCCGACTCGACCCTCAATCTTGCTACCGTCCGTATAGATCCTATGGGCGTGATTGTTAACCACGTCTACTAACGTCCATCTTTAAAAATACACTGTCAGTTTGGTTTTTAATAAATGTGCAAAAGAAGTGAACGAAAAGGCTGCCTCACAAGCACCTTTGCAGGCAAAACCAAGCTGCTTCGGTTGGAAGTAAGAAGCTAGTGAATTAATGCTATTTTGGCTGTGAGGCGCCGGTACGTCGAGCCGACAGCAATCGGCCGGATACCTCCATCTCTCTTCCTCAAGGTGCAGAGGTTTGCTCCATACAAAATGTCAACGACATCTGATGCAACCGCTACTGTTTATATAAATATATGGTATACCATATATATATATATATATATATATATATATATATATATATATATATACAGGATGACCTGAAATTCGATACATTCCTTTGAAAGACAGAAAGTAGACCTCATTTACAGTAATATTTTTCATGGCATCCCCTATCCGAAAGTTGATATTTACAAAGTTATTGAAATTTCAAAATTTTTTTCTTTATTTTCGACTTTTTGACTTTGACATGACGTATTTTTAAAAACGTATTTTTAAAAATAACCGTCAATGAGTCAAATATTATTTTTAAGGAATAAATAGGGACAAACTAAGCGAGAATTTTTCATTATGAGACATGAAACAGAATTTTCTTTTAAGAAAAATGTGCATTTTTTTAAAAACAGGTGATTTTCTTGTAAAAATGTATGATACAATGCGTACAAATATTATAAATAACTTCCTTATCTCATTAGCTTTCCAAAAAAGGTACAAATATGTACATAAAAATATGAACATGTAATAAACAAAGACAAAACAATCATCAGGTAACGTTATCTCAAGAATTACTCTACCTGAGGCGACCTTTTTTTTCAATTGTTTCCTTTGTTCAAACTTCGGGATGTTTCGGCTACTGTCATCGCGGCCCTTTGTCAATGAGTTACCGACTGGCTTAGAGAGCAAATTTAGTAGCTAATATTAGTTTTAAGTCAACTATTGCCGTGTACGGACGTATTGTTGCTTTAAACTACACCCTTACTTCTACTTGTGATTTTTTTGTATCGCGATGGCTGCTTTTGAGTACGATGAATACGCTGACATCTTATTTTGTTACGGACTTTGTAATGGTAATGCTGCTGCTGCACGAAGAACATACGTTGAACGTTTTCCGAATCGACGAGTGCCAAACGTTAGAGTGTTTTCAACAACATTTCGACGAATTCGGGAAAGCGACCGTGTTGATAGAAGACGTGGCGATTCAGGCAGACCTCGTTTGTATGCTCCAGAAGAAGAAGATTCAATTTCAGGTCACCCTGTATATATATATATATATATATATATATATATATATACTGTCGGCTCGACGTACCGGCGCCTCACAGCCAAAATAGCATTAATTCACTAGCTTCTTACTTCCAACCGAAGCAGCTTGGTTTTGCCTGCAAAGGTGCTTGTGAGGCAGCCTTTTCGTTCACTTCTTTTGCACATTTATTAAAAACCAAACTGACAGTGTATTTTTAAAGATGGACGTTAGTAGACGTGGTTAACAATCACGCCCATAGGATCTATACGGACGGTAGCAAGATTGAGGGTCGAGTCGGAGCCGCACTTTCCGTATGGAAGGGTGAGGCCGAGACGAAGGCCGTTAAGCTTGCACTGCCGCCGTATTGTACCGTCTATCAAGCAGAGCTTCTAGCGCTCCAAAGAGCAGTAAGTATAGCCCGCAAGAGTGGATTGGCGAAGGTCGGTATACTTAGCGATTCCAGATCGGCTCTCCAGGTAGTCACCCTTAGTTCCCCTCACCCCCTGGCAGTGCAAACAAGGGCGGCCTTCCGAAAAGCTGCATTGCATAGGCGGGAGGTCTCCCTGTTTTGGATCAAGGCGCATGCAGGGTTGAGAGGGTTGACGAATTAGCCAGGGGGGCCGCGCTGGGATTGAATAGGAAACCTGACTACGATCTGTGTCCTGTTTCATTCGTCAAGCGTATCTTAAGAGAGGATACGATTGAGGAATGGGACAGGAGATATGTAGTGGGAGGGACGGCCGGAGTCACGAAGCTCTTTTTCCCAAGCGCTGCTGCTGCATACAAAATAGTTAAGAAAATGGACATCACACACCACACCACACAAGCACTGACTGGACACGGTGGATTCGCCTTCTACTTGAACAGATTCAAGTTGAAGGAGGATCCATCGTGCCTGAGTCAGCCCGCAGTTGAGGAGACGGTTCCTCACCTGCTACTCGAGTGCCCAATTTTTGCAAGCAATAGATACGATATTGAGCAGAAATTGGGAATCGCGATGACGGGTGAGAACCTGCCTTCCATCCTGGGGGGAAAGAGAAGAGATATGTTCCTCGGGTACTGTAAGAAAGTGGTAGAAACTGTAAAAAAAGGCACTGTGATGATCTACTGTGATATTAGGGTTAAGATTTGTGATATTAAGGTTAGTTTGAGTATTGTGCCGTTGTTTTAAAGTGATTATTCTTATTTTGTATATTTTATTGACATTGTACATTATTTAATGCTTTCATATTATAATCAAAATTGTAAATTCCGATATTTTAATTATTATTGACATTATTGTAATTTTACACTGCACTTAATTTTAGATACGCAATCTTTATGACATGTTATGCTGCAATTTTAAATCCAATTGTACTTGTTTTATATGTACTACATTGTAAATGTCAACATTTATGTAAAAAAGAAAAGTAAATAAAAGATAAAAGATAAAAAAAAAGATGGACTTTAAAAACGCATTCAATTCAGTTAACAGGGTCGCCATGTTAGCCTACACAAAAGCCATAGCTCCTGCCATTTTGCCGTTTGTGATTCAATTATATAAGGATCCCAGCAAACTTATTTATAAAAATAATCTCATCTCATCAGAAGTTGGCTGCCAATAGGACGAACTTTAGGTCCTGCAATTTTCAGTCTTGCCATACAAATTTCAATGTCATCTGTCAAATGCCATCGAACTTCTAAATACAAAATTCAACGTTTGGTATTTGGATGATGGGACCCTTGGAAGCAATGCATCTACTGTACTCTCTGAATTTCGTACACAATATATGCGTTCCAAAACATCGGCCTAGAATTGAATTTGAAGAGAAATTCAAGAAATTGAATTGGGAAATGTGAAATTTTTGTCCCTGATTATTGTCAGAACAGAGAAGCAATTATATCCAGGTTCAAAGAAGTAGCCACACAATTATCAGTAATTATCGAAAAAGGTTCACCTCTTCTCTTAGGTTCCCTATTCTAGATGATTCCCTTCCGGATTTTATAAACAATAAATTACAAAATTTTAGTGAAACTGTAGACCGCCTTAAATTACAAAATTTTAGTGAAACTGTAGACCGCCTTCTCCAAATTAACTGTCACATGGCTTTTTTTTTTTTTTTTTTTTTTTTATTTAATCAAGGTACAAAAATAATTAATGAACTAAGTCTTTACAAATTAGGTTAGTAAGTTAATACATTGGTGAATTCATTAATCTAAATATTGTACACAGCTTTTGTTAGTAAAAAAAAGAGAAATTACATTGACAATCAACGTCTTAATTTAGGAAAATATTAACATTGAAAAACTTTAAGGTGCATTAAGTATAACTAATTAAGGTCTATAATAGTTTATTACAATCAAGCAAAGACTTCTTATAAGCAGAAATTTTTTGATGAAAGATATCGATATTTACATCAGCCTTTGAACAAAATATGTCATTATAGGACCGACACATACGATGTAGCGGATTATTCCGTCCAACGTTATTGCTAAAAGGTGGAACGTCAAAGAGCACTGGCTTTCGTTTAGGACGTTTACTAATAGATAAATTGATGTTTGCAAGCAATTCATCACTGAGCACACCATTGACAATCTTATGGAGTGCAGATAAGTCTGCAATATTGCGACGTTGCCCTAAACTGGTAAGACGGTAATGGAGAAGGCGATCCTCATATTCAGGTAGAGTATTTCTTAGGTGATCTTTGTTGCTTAGGTATCTAAGAAATTTTCGCTGTGTTGACTCTATACTTTCGCTATTAATTTTATATATGGGTGACCATATAGGTGAGCAATATTCTAATTGTGATCTGACCAGAGCGGTGTACAGCACCTTAAGTGACTCAGTATTTTTAAAAGGTTTTGCAGTTCGTAATACAAAATAGAACATTCTTTTTGCTGCTGTGATCATAGTTTGATAATGAAATTTAAAATTTAATGAGGAATCATACCAGACAACTAGGTCACGAACTAGATTAACTCGAGTCAGATGCGATCCAGCTATAGTATAATAGTATTGTAATGGTTTCTTTTTTTTTGTGAAAGTTATATATTGGCATTTTTTTAAATTAAGATTCATGTCATTTGATAAACACCAGTAATATACAATATTAATGTTATGCTGCAGAAGAACACAGTCATTGATATTTGCTATTTCGTTGAATAATTTTAAGTCATCAGCATAAGCTAGACATGGACATGTAAATTTGTCGAGTAAATCGTTTATATGTATTAAAAAAAGGAGAGGACCTAAGTTAGAGCCTTGTGGAACGCCTGAGAGTGGCTCGAAAGGTATTGAGTCAAAACCGTACAGGGCAACTATTTGGGTGCGATTAATAAGATATGAATGAAACCATCGATGAAGATCACCATGAATTCCAAAATGTTAAAGTTTGATTAAAAGTACATTGTGATTGACGCGGTCGAATGCCTTGGAAAAATCCAAATATATTGAGTCTACTTGGGATTTTTTATTAAAAGACTGACATAGGAAATTTGAGTATACCAGCAAATTAGAAAGTGTTGACTTACCTGATATGAAACCGTGTTGTTTTGGGCTGAGACAGTGAAGTATATGGTTGTAGAGTGAATCATATATCAATCCCTCAAAGATCTTAGCTACGCAATTGAGGATGCTAATAGGTCTGTAATTTGTGACATCATTTTTGTCACCGGATTTATAAATGGGTGTTATTTTTGCTATTTTCCATAAATCGGGGAAAGTGCCTTGGCTAAGCGATTTGTTAAAGATTATACTCAAGGGGGTACTCAGAGCTGAACCGCACATCCGTACGAAAAAAGGTGGGATACCGTCCGGGCCACTCCCTTTCGAAATGTCGATTTCGCATATACGTTTATAGACATCGCTTTCGCTAACCTTCAAGCGACTAAGAATATAGTTTGCAGCTTTAAAGTCGGGTTTGTAGGATGTGGAGCTAATATTGGGGGACTTATGAACAGAAGAAAAGTATTCTGCAAACAAGTTTGCTATTTCCGCACCAGTAGTGGCAGTTTTATCCTTATACTTGACTGATAATGGGAGATCGTTAGTCATGCGTTTAGCCTTGGTATAACGCCAGAAGGCTTTGACATTTTTGGCTAAATCTTCTTCTATGCTTGATATGTACTTTGCAAAACATTTATATATCATACATTTTGTGCGCGTTCTGAGCAGGGAATACGAGTCATAATCGCGGGGATTACGGTAAGTTTTGAATTTATGATGGTACTTGTTTTGTTCTTTTAGGGCTTTTATTAGTGGTTTAGAAAACCATGACGGGTAGCGACTATTTTTGTAAGTTGAAAGAGGTGTGCATTTGTGAATAATGTCGAACACTTTGTTATAAAAAAATTGTAAGTAATCATTAACATTGTCTATACTTTTAGCGTAACGTTCCCAATCTATTTCTTCAATTTCAGTTTTACATTTCGTGTAATCAGTTTTTCGAAAATTCAATTTTGGCAATGATGTATTTTCTTTTAAAGATTTATATGATTTGATTGTAAAATCGAGTGGGGGATGGAACTTATCAATTTTGCTTAATGGGAGAGTTTGAGAAACATTTGTCACATTTAGGTCCGATAGTATTAGTTCTAGTACGTTATTGCAGCAGTTAGAAATTCTGTTAAACTGATTAAGATTATTTTTCAAAATGAACTCGTTTAATAATGAAAGTCTCTCGCAGTTTTTAGTCGAGGTATTCGTTTGTGGACCGAGCCATGACGTATCGGGAATATTGAAATCGCCCATTATCAATGTTTTATTTTTTGGGCATGATGTAATAGTTTGACTACATAGATCAAGAAAATTTTTAAAGATCTCTAGGGAGATGTACGATGGTATATAAGCTAGACACACGTTTATGAGGTAATTTTTGTAAAAAATTATGCGAATACATACATGCTCTATATCACTTTCTAAATTTAAAACTTCGAAATCTATGTCCTTTTTTAGTGCTATTAACACTCCACCTCCGTGATTTTTACCATATAGTTTTTGGAAATTAGTCGTCCTGTCTCTTCTTATAACTCGATATCTATCGTCAAAAAGCTCAGATGACAACACAGAATCAGTAAGCCAAGTCTCAATAAAGCATATAATATCATAGTCACAACAGAGCACAGAGTTATATATTTCAAGACATTTTGATTTTGAACCTCGTATATTTTGTACGTATACTTTAAGGTGTATATTGCTATACATATTTTAAAAATATTTAAATGTCTAACTATTGCATTCTACGGTAATAACTTAAACGATTTTCTCTAGAAAGTGTTGGGACTTAATGAGTATAAACCTAGAGTTCTCATCTTTACGCACGAAAATCTGTCCATCTCTAACCCAAACAAATTTGTACTTCATTTCTTTGGCCTTTAGTCGAGCAGCATAATGAAGTGCTTTATTAGCCGGAGACAAATGTTCAGCGACGTAAATTGGGGTGTTTTCGCTTAGGTATCCCAGAATACTTGTACTGATTTTGTTATTAGGATTTGATTTGTTGTAGCGGGATACAGATGAAATGAACTCGTCGCGACGCCTTGGACTAATCGATTTGGCAACAATAGTGCGCGGTTTTTTGCTATCCTTATTAAATTTAGCGACTCTTGTTACTTTCACGATATCATTATCGCTGAGTGAATATGAAGTCGTTTCAGCAATTTTTTTGATAATATTGCATAAATTTTCAGATCTCGATTCGCTTACACCATGTATCTCAATATTGCAGTCTCTTAATTGTTGTTCAAGAAGGTTTATTTTTTCATTTAGTTTATGCAAATCATCGGTGTTCTGGGTGATTAATTTTTCGTGGCGATCGCTGTCAGAGACAAGTTTATCCATGCGAGGACTAAACTCGTCGTATTTGTCGCTAAGAAAAGCTACAGAAGTTTGCAGATCCTTTACCAAGTTTTCTAAAGGTGTTATGACCGCAGCAAATTGTTCGCGAATCAGTTTAGGTAACTCTATTTTCAGAGCGCTTATTATTTCGTCTTTGTACGAAGATACCTGAGAAGCACCTATATCAGGTGAGTGAAGCTCGTTTGTGATATCTTCACATAGAGCTGGTGATAAAGCTGACTTAATCGGAGTGTTGGAGTTGTCACCGCCTCGTTTTATCTTGGCAGAACAGTCGGGACAGGTCCATCCTTCATTGAATTTTGGTGATAAGGCAGCGTTACTCTGGTAGTTAACACAGGTGTTATGGAATGTTTTACGACATTTGGAGCAGTTGATTAGCATTTTATTTCCACGCTTCACCTCCTTATTGCAGCCACCACAGGTAAGTGTCATGTTATTTTTAGAAGAAAAAAAAAAAAGTAATAAAAAAAACAAACGAAAAAACCAAAAAGTATCTCCTTGGGTTTGAACTCAGGCTCTATAGCTCCCACGCAGAGACGACTTGCGCTTGGACCGCTAGGCTAGTACGGCGCCCGCATCACAGTGGTTGACAGCTAGTTAACAGTTGACATCGTAGTTGTTGATGCAGTTTGATAACTACCCTTTATGTCAGTTATTGTTCCGCAATTAATAACACAAATTGCTTGAAAAAACAGCCAAATTCAGAGATTTTCGAGAAAAATATTTTGATTCACGATAGATTGACACTTTGTCCGAAATTTGAGCGCAAAATTTTAGCACTTAGACGATTTTGAACACGCGAATTAATATTGTTTTAGCAGGAGCTCGCAATGCACTTGTGTACTTGTGAATGACGTTGACAGATGATTCTTTTAATACGATATTACTTATTTGTTCCAAAATTTACGTGTCTTGCGGTGTTGCCAACTTTGGAAGTTCCCCAACTCCCTCCAACGTTGGATCAAACGTTTAGACGACACCATAAAACATACGCTTTCTTCCATTTTTAATATAAATTTTAACCACCGCTCATGGATTCAAGCAATGCTTCCGGTAAGGTTCGGTAGCCTGGGCATTCGACAAACGTCTGAAGTAGCCTTACCTTTTCCTGTCCTCATGCCACGCAAACCACGCAGTGATTTTAAAAATATTAGAGCGCTCATCCTGCCCCTTAATTATTACTTTTGTGGACGAGGCCAAGGACGCCTGGGGCATTGCTGGTACCGGCAGCAATGTTCGTGATCTGGGGACGTTTTTCCATTTATATAATATATTTTTAGAGATCATGTCATATTTGTAGATAAGTGTCCTTTTTTAGTATTAATTTTTAATTTATTTTAGTCCAAAGTGTAGTCAAAGTCCTATTATTGTGATATTAAAGTAAGTAGATATTTCGAATATTTATGTAAGAATTGAACCCTAGATGCTGTGCTTAAGAAGTGCTTAAGTTCCATTATTTTCAATCGAATTTGAATTAAATTAAATTGAAGCCCAATTTACAAACAATTAAATGCATCAAATCTGGAAATCAAAATTCATAGGGTACTGCCCAATGACCTATGCGTTTTGAGCGGCATAAACGCTGGAATTTATATATATGGTATATATATAAAAGCGTTTATGCCGCTCAAAACGCATATTTCGATATCTGGAAATCAAAACTCATAGGGTACTGCCCAATGACCTATGCGTTTTGAGCGGCATAAACGGTATATATATATATGGTATATATATACCAGCGTTTATGCCGCTCGCATATTTCAATATCTGGAAATCAAAATTCATAGGGTACTTACTGCCCAATGACCTCGGGAGTCTAAAAAGGCCACTTTAGGTGTTTCATATTATGTTTCATATATTTTTTCCATATAAAAATCGCGAAATTGTAAAATGGCTACATGATTCATCTGATTTCATCATAGTAGAAAACATCAATTTGGTAAGATTTCAATTAAAATGCGTAAAATAGCGCACATAATATGAGTTGAAAAATATATATGAATCATCTCAATGGTGCTAATAAAATCGAAGGAAACCGCTGATTTTCCGCCCAAAACCAACACAAAACTTGCACTAAACTTCGACTGACAACTGTCAAGTGACATAATTTTTTTAAGTGACGTTTACTGATGGTAATGCTACTGATACTGGCAGAGATTTTTAAAAAGAAGAAGAAGAGGTACACGATAGTGACGTCACGTTTGACGACTGTGCGTTTTTAATCACGTGATCAAACGTGAAAAATTTATTATTTTATTTTTGTTATTTTATAAAAATCATACATATTTTATAGTGCAGTATTGGTTAAATTAATTTTATATGATGCTTAGTGATAAAATATCAATAGTTTGATGTATATTTTATCATTCGCTACTGTTTTATCATCGCTACTATTACATCGCTTCCTAATTAATTAACCTAATGCTTTGTGGGGAGGTTGCATCAGATGTCGTTGACATTTTGTATGGAGCTTACCTCTGCACCTTGAGGAAGAGAGATGGAGGTATCCGGCCGATTGCTGTCGGCTCGACGTACCGGCGCCTCACAGCCAAAATAGCATTAATTCACTAGCTTCTTACTTCCAACCGAAGCAGCTTAGTTTTGCCTGCAAAGGTGCTTGTGAGGCAGCCATTTCGTTCACTTTTTTTGCACATTTATTAAAAACCAAAATGACAGTGTATTTTTAAAGATGGCCGTTAGCAGACGTGGTTAACAACCACGCCCAAAGGATCTATACGGACGGTAGCACTCCCGAGGTCATTGGGCAGTACCCTATGAAAAGGCCACTTTAGGTGTTTCATATTATGTTTCATATATTTTTTCCATATAAAAATCGCGAAATTGTAAAATGGCTACATGATTCATCTGATGTCATCATATTAGAAAACATCAATTTGGTAAGGTTTCAATTAAAATGCGTACAAAAATATTAAAATATATAATTATTATTTTAAAGACGTTTTTTCTTTTGTAGGTACGGAACCCTTAAAAGTATTTAATTAAATATGCAATTACAGTTTAATAGGCTACAAAAACGTAACACGAGCTTGATATAAGTTTTAGAAGCAAGAACAACGACCTAACGTAATATCCTCTCAAGGAAATAAAATTCGCTACATTAGGTAGAATTGGCAAACGCTGTTTTTAATCATTTTTTTTCTTGCTTTATGTTAGAGCTTAGGTGATTAATACCAAATAAAAATGTCGAAGTGGACGAAAATTTCTTACAATGAGGAGGAAATGGAAGAGGTATGAATTTTATATGTACAATTATGGCATTACGCAATTTTGTTTTTTTTTTGTTCCAAAAAATATTATCTTTGTTAAAACTTTGTTGCTTAAGTTTCACGTTTTTTAAGAAAATACTTCGGCCATATGAATATTTGGTGCCCTTACGTGTCTACGGTTTCGTGGCTTCGCAACTTCCTGAAGCTTACAATTATTGGCTTCGCATTCCAAAGGGCAAACTAGAATTAATACAAGAAATCTTGGTGAAACTAAACAACTCAATCGCTATGTAAGTAATGTTATTAATTTAATGCTACGCCTTTTGATTATTCAGTTTTTTTTATATATTTTTTTTCTTTCAAATAATCCACAGTCAGGATGACGTACAGGACGAGTCCCTGTACCGGCGTACGCTGCCATCTGCACACAGGGTGTTCGGGAAAGCATTAGCTATTAACACATGCATACATTTGCAGTTCCTAGCGCTAGAAGACGTAATAAAACTGGGACATCCCAAGGTATGTTGGTTGCTAACCAGTAGCAAAAGGTCATCAAGGTGCCTTTGATTTACAACTCGATCGAGTTAACTGCGAGCCTCGCGTCTTAGAGTCGTCGTAGAAATGAGGTGTGAGATAACTAGATCGAGTTCTACATACTGTACTTAATATACCAAAAGTAGCTAGTAGTACCAGAAAAATAACGAAACGTAAATTGACTCTAGAAATGTGTTCGTTTACATTTTAGTGTGTAGAGGTGTATTGTAAAGAATATCTAAGATTTATAAGAGGAGCTGGAGCAAGTTTATATTGGCGGGAACATCAGTGTGATGTAACTTATGAGGACCATTACCAAATGATCATCAACCGTAAGTTCAGCCTTAAAGAGTCAAATATAATTAAATAATATTACATTCTCTATATAAATCGGATACAAGCGTAGGTAAATAGTATCAAATATATATTTTATAGTAGCTGTCCCGACACACGTTGTTCAGTCAGAACTATGAATTGGAATAAATAAATACCTACACCTACACCAATATCTACACCTACACCTACATCTACACCTATCAACCTACTGGGGTCGGCCATTTTTTTTTTAATATTTCAAATAGGTAAACTGAATGCACCTATGACCTCCTTGACAGTCAAATGACAAATTGAACACTCGTGACCAATTATTATAGAAAAGTTCAATCGTCGTTTGTAGTTCGCAATTTTTCCAACATTAAGTACTCACCATTAAACCGTTATTACCTTTCCGTTACGTTACCTTTCCTGAACTATTTCAAGATCAAAATTAGCCAATTTGGTCCAGCCGTTCTCGAGTTTTAGTGAGACATAAGAATTGCAATCAATTTATATATATGTATAAGGTCCGGTAAAATCAACTACGGATATTTTGGACATATGAACTATTGCTTATTTAGAGACGTTTAGGCAGAAAAATAACTGTCATACTTTGAGTATGACAATATTTTTTTGCCTAAACGTCTTTATAATAAGCGGTAGATCATGTACCCAAAATATCCGTTATTGATTTAACCAAACCTGATGTATAGAAAAAGATTATTATTTTTCTAGAAACAGGAGGTGTAATTATAATGCCACTGGAACTAATGCAACTGTTTAGCGACAACAAAACAGACTATGAATATTTGGCCAAAATGTTCTCAATTTACTATCAGATACGAGACGAGTATGTGAACTTGAAGAAACCAGAGGTATTTTATCTTTGATCTATCTATGACTTAAATGTTTAAGGTAGGCAAGAAAAAAATTACACTTTTTATTCAGTCTTAAAGTTTTATACATTTTTCAGGCTGTAGAGGAGGGAACACGTATTTCAGAGCTCAAGGTATGATTTTTGCTGTGTAAAATATATTATTTTATTCCTTGAATAATTATGATACAATTTACATTCTAGATGAAAGATAAAAAATATAATATATACCAAGGATTGAATATATTATAACCTCCTACTTTTTTGAAGTTGATTAAAAATCTGACTTATTTTCAGGGTCTCTCCTCAATGACGTTTTGTGACGATTTCTCTGAGGGTAAACTGAGCGCTCCTGTCATCCACGCACTGAAGAGCCGTCACCGTGAGGTTATTCTCGGTAAATTTATTATAATGTAACCAACTCGTTTTTGACCGTGGCTTCGAATATTATTAAGCTTTCCTTAAAAGGTTGACATATACCATAGCGATCTTTTTTGTAAACCTATAAAAGAGTAAAATTAGATTAGGCAGTATTTTCAGTGAAAGCTTAGACGGCTTGATTTTTCCGAAACCTTCAATAATTATATTTCAAGCAATTTCCAAAAAACCTCAACAAATTATACACCTAAACTTTTCTAAGGAACCACTCTGTCTATAGATAAAATTGCATAGAAGACATATTACAACAATTCAATTTCGAAGGAAGGCAAAACCTTTAACTAAATAATATAAATGGGAATTAAATAGAACAAATTATTTAAGGTATTCTGAAGATGCGCACGCGCGACATGAAGGTGAAGGAGTACCTGTTGTCGCTGCTGGAGGAGGCCGGCGGTATTAACAAGACGAGGGAGATCCTGCGCGAGCTGGAGGCGGATATATTCGCCGAGGTACTTGTACATAACTCTTGTACTAGGTATACTGAAGATGCGCACGCGCGTCATAAAGATGAAGGAGTACCTGTTGTCGCTGCTGGAGGAGGCCGGCGGTATTAACAAGACGAGGGAGATCCTGCGCGAGCTGGAGGCGGATATATTCGCCGAGGTACTTGTACATAACTCTTGTACTAGGTATACTGAAAATTCGCAAGCGCGATATGAAGGTGAAGGAGTACCTGTTGTCGCTGCTGGAGGACGCCGGTGGTATTGACAAGACGAGGGAGATCCTGCGTGAGCTGGAGGCGGATATATTCGCCGAGGTACTTGTACATAACTCTTGTACTATGTATACTGACGATGCGCACGCGCGTCATAAAGGTGAAGGAGTACCTGTTGTCGCTGCTGGAGGAGGCCGGCGGTATTAACAAAACGAGGGAGATCCTGCGCGAGCTGGAGGCGGATATATTCGCCGAGGTACTTGTACATAACTCTTGTACTAGGTATACTAAAGATGCGCACGCGCGTCATAAAGGTGGAGGAGTACCTGTTGTCGCTGCTGGAGGAGGCCGGCGGTATTAACAAGACGAGGGAGATCCTGCGCGAGCTGGAGGCGGATATATTCGCCGAGGTACTTGTACATAACTCTTGCACTAGGTATACTGAAAATTCGCAAGCGCGATATGAAGGTGAAGGAGTACCTGTTGTCGCTGCTGGAGGAGGCCGGTGGTATTGACAAGACGAGGGAGATCCTGCGCGAGCTGGAGGCGGATATATTCGCCGAGGTACTTGTACATAGCTCTTGTACTAGGTATACTGCAAATTCGCAAGCGCGATATGAAGGTGAAGGAGTACCTGTTGTCGCTGCTGGAGGAGGCCGGCGGTATTGACAAGACGAGAGAGATCCTGCGCGAGCTGGAGGCGGATATATTCGCCGTGGCGATTATACCTAACTCTTATACTAGGTATACTGAAGATGCGCACGCGCGTCACAAAGGTGAAGGAGTACTGTTGTCGCTGCTAGAGGAGGCCGGTGGTATTAACAAGACGAGGGAGATCCTGCGCGAACTGATTGCGGATATATTCGCCAAGGTACTTTTACATTACTCTTGTACTAGGTATACTGATGATACGGACGCACGACATGAGGGTTAAGGAGTACCTGTTGTCGCTGCTGGAGGAGGCTGGCGGTATTGACAAGACGAGGGGGATTGTGTGCGAGCTGATTGCGGATATATTCCCCGAGGTACTTGTACATATCTCTTGTACTAGGTATACTGATGATGCGCACGCGCGACATGAAGGTAAAGGAGTAACTGTTGTTGCTGCTGGAGAAGGACAGCGGTGTTGACAAGACGAGGGAGATCCTGCGCAAGCTGGAGGCAGATATATATTCGGTAAGGTTAATTATTACCAAAATATAGCACAAATAGTTTGTTTGGTCAACTGACGTAGTAAAGCGTGTATGTAATTCCTTTTTTTATGAATTGGAACAGGAAATGAGCAGACGGATCGCCTGATAGTAAGCCATTACCGACGCCCATGGACACTCGCAACTAGTGTTGGTATAATTAGCATTCGCAATAATAATTAGTTGCTAAATGCCCATTAGCAATCATCACGATTGCTAAAATCGTCTGCGTTCATGAAAAAATTATGTGACCGCGCTGCTTCGCACCGCGGCGCAAACTGGCTATCGTACTTTAAACTATTCTATTTGCTAATGCTAAAATCATTCGATGCGAAATAATTTGCCGCGATGTTTCACGAATTAATACGAGCGAGTGAGAAGAGAAAATTCATTACCGGCACGACCGTCTAATTTTTTCAAAATAAAGTTAATTGCATGCGTTTAGGGTCCATTATTCAATAGCTGTTTTTATTAATGTTTTCGTATTTTGTCGTTTAGGTTGTAGGTCAGTTTTTTTAGTCAGGTGAAATAATTGCGTTTTATGCGCGATTAACATCGATCGTGTGATCAAATCAACCTACTTTAATTTGAAACTGTGTGTGTGTGTATTTGTGTAAATATAGATTATATTTTAGTGCATAAAGATATAAAATTTAATTTTAACGTGGTAAGAAATAATATAATATGCTTTACAATTTGCATCTTACTTTAGCGCAGAACGGAAATTGCTAATCTTAAAAAAAATGTATGTTAATACTTAATAGGCGACGCGACGTAATTAAAAAACATTAGCATTTCACAAAACACAGCTATTTATGATCATTAAAAATCGATTTTAGCAAATAGCATAGCAATAGCACGTAGCATGCTAAGACATGAAAATTAGCATGCTAATGAAATTAATGAAAAATAGCCTTATTTTCCATTACTACTCGCAACACCAGAGTTGTTGCGCACTTGGGTTCCTAGTCCTTAAAATCGAAACATAACGGCGTATTTCACACTGGTTTACTGTAAGGCCGTGGTATTTAAATATCCGGTCGAGCCAGCCCATTCGTGCCAAAGCATGGCTCTCCCATGTTTAGTATGTATGTATTTTTCATCTTCTTATAAATTTTCAATAAATTTTACAGATTCGGCGCTTGGGTGGTAACCCGTTGTTTGAAGATTTGATACGTGATCTTCAGAGTTGGGATGAACAAGCATAAGTAAAAAAAACAAAAAGATCGCGTATATGTATGAACTAAAGAATTTTGTCATATCGTGTAAGAAATTATTTACGTGTATACATATATTTATTTTGTATGTTTTCCTTTTCGGAATATATTTCGTGGGGGTTTTTGAATAATTTTTTTTTACCTACTTTTAATAATCATTCTCTATTAATAATTATATAAAATACCTAAATAAAATTCAGAATCTACCACACTTCCATAGTCCGCGTACAGTTTTGAATAAGTGGAAAAATATCGCCGTATAATATTTATCGTCAAGTTTTAGACAAGGCATAATTTAAGCTGGCTCCGAAGCAAATATCAGTCAGCATGTTGAGTTAATGCTCTAAGGCCAGTACACGAGACGAGATGTGACGCGGCGCAAATTTTTTAAGATATTGATTCAAAATTGAACTTTTTATAAAAATGCCGCAAGCTCGTTTCGTGAAAATTTATATTTTTTTATTACAAATTTTATAAAAGTGGGGATTTTTTTTTAATGTATCGTATCCAAAAAAATACAGGTTTTCACCCGACTAGTTCCCGAATGGGTTATGTTTTTCGCGCGTATCTTGTTTATATATGTGTTTGTAAATTATTAGATTTCAATTACTAACTGTTGAATGGTATCGTATATACCTACTGGTTTCGTTAGATTGTAAGCATTTAAAATTGTTTTTTTAACCAAACCTATCGAGTAGGTTATCACAATAATGGAAATTAAAAGGAGATTCCAAAAATATATATATATATATAATGTATGTAAATTTAATCGGGAATAATTACAACCATTTTAATTAAACCATTCGAATAAATTTATAATCAATGCATTCAAATAGTCGTATTTTTGCTTTAAATCGACCTAGTGTGTGTTGGATAAACTAAAAAATGTAAACAAAAAAATACCTGACTGCAAATAAAAGACAGATAGATACCTAAGCAATGCACTAAAAATACCGAAAGAACATTTAGAAAACAAACTACCCTATGAGCTAAAAGCCTAAGTGAAATAATTGACGTTATTTTTTGTAGCAGGCGGGACCCATTTATTTTTGTACGATTTATAATTTGCAAATGGTGTAGGATTAGTAGCATTAAAACAAGTATATACAATATTGTGTAATTTATTGAAGCGAAATACAACAACTTAGCACTGAGACAATGGCGGGAACAGAATATAGACTAGAGGTGACATCTATAACACAAAGCGGCAAAAATGTAAAACTGTCACAGATTTAAATACCAACATTAGATTACATTATATTTGCGTTCCTATTCTTACAACCACCCCTGGAACGCAAACCCATTTTTGCTATACAATAGAAAATTGTAATTCTCACTAAGGGTACAACCGAGGTTATACCCTTAGTGAGAATGTCGGTAACCATTTTTTCACCTTTACGAAAATTAAAAAATCTAAATTAAATACATGTTCTGTTAAAAAAATATATATTATATACGGGTACGGGGGTACGGGGTAGATAACAATAATTGGTAGACAACTTTATAGCACTTTGATTATCGCTAAATATATGCAGTTGTCCGGATAGTGTCTGGCCGAACTCATAGTGCAGCTGTCGCAGTTACAGAGCCTCCTACGCTGCGGATGACATAGCCATGTATTTCGCCTCGGCTGTCGACAGAGCTGCCGTTTGCTGTCTCCTCGAGCACCAGGATATTGCACCTCTTCGAGAAATAAAAACAAATCAGGTGCAGGACATACGGTCAATATTGTCACCGGCCCAGTTTGCATCGCAGAAGCCTGTCATGTTTTTAAATAATAAATAAATAAACATATCTTTATTGACAAATAAACATCATGCAGTATTAAACCCGCCAACTGCGTCACAGTTTGTCGGCAGGTAGGTCGGCGCTCGTTTTAATAACATTTTTTTTTAAGTTTTAACTAAACAATAATTATAGTAAACATGTTTAGCAACACTAACACTATTATACTTAACAGATAAGTACTACTTTTACTGATTACCTATTAAACAGAACAACAATATTTTTAGAACGTAAATATTATTTGGTAACACAATATTGCACTTAACAGGTAAGTACTACTTTTACTTATTACCTTTAAACAGAACAACAATATTTTTAGAACTTAAAAATTATTTGGTATTATTTGTTAACATCAACCATTTCAATTTATTTTAAAGCACTTAACAGGTAGGTACTACTTTTACTTATTACCTATTAAATAGAACAACAATATTTTTAAAACGTAAATATATGAATTACCATCTTTGGTATAATTAAGTTTCATATCTTTAGTTCCTTGTAAGTATCGTAAAACCCTTTTGACTACAGTCCAGTGTTTAGCTCTTGGTTCTTTATCGAACCTACTGAGAGTATTAAGAGCGAAGGAAATGTCAGGCCTTGTACCTTGAGCAATATAGAGTAGGCAGGCTATGGCATGTTGGTAAGGAAAATCCATATCCACTTCCTTGCCATGAGTTCATCATTTTGTAACTATTTAAGTGCTAAAAAATTAGTATTAATTACTCATAATTGAATAATTAAAATAATTATTTTTGTATTGAACATTCGCAAAATTTTATAAAATATAAAATTTTGTTATTCTTTTATAATAATTCCAATCTAATAAGTTAGGAAATCCAATTAATAAAATAATAAGTTTACTTCACTCAACTTCTTCATATTTATTACTTCCATATCGATATTCTAGCTCTTTAGATTGTCATAATTTTTGTAATTAACAGTATTCTTCTATTTTACTATAAAAATATTCAAGTATGTGTTAAAAATTTACGCAATATTAAAAATTATAATTTAACAAGTTATGGTAATAAGAAAGAAACGACAGAACTTCAAAACGTTAAATGTATATGAAAAATCTAAAACTATTCATCTAAATCTTAATAATGTTAATGACACTAAATAAGACATAATGAACCAAATTATTATTATAAGATTTCTAAATATAACTATAAAATATTTTAAAACAAATTTATCATATGATTGAAATACGTACTTTTGAGTACATAAAAAAATTTTTCGTCATTGTTTGTCAACTTAGATTTAAAAAAATTTGATCTCGATGATAAAAAAGCTTAATAATTACTGTGTTCTGCGATTATGTATTTTTTGTGAAATTTGATGATTATTAATAAACAGTTTCTTACTATGAATTAAACACTGTTTGATTCTTTGTCCTTTTTGCAGAAACTTCAAAATGTAACGTGGTTTTCTTTAGAAATGTTATTTTTTTAAAGTTATAATGTATGTTGTAAATGGTCAATTAATTTTTAAAAACTGCAAAACATCAATACGTATTACATTGACAGATATCATTGGAAAAAATTAATTTAGAGATTATGAAGAGAACCTGTATATTTTATAAAACAATATTGTGAAATTTAAGGCAAGAGGTAATCTTATTAAGAGATAGTAGGAATACAGTATCACACTATTGTATGTCTATTCTGTCTATTTAAGGTCACGTCAATTGCAGGTCATATGTAATTAAAGCATACATAAATATGACATCATTGTTATGTCAGTTAAATCACATCAAAGTCAATCCTAGATCACATGAAGGTAATATTTACGGACCAAAAATTCATATGTAGTCATATTTACATCAGAGTTTTACGTAAAAGTTTGATGTCAAGAGGTATAAAATAATGACTCACATATGATCTATAAGTGACTTATATCTTTCGTAAATCATGACATGACATGATGTCATTCTGATGTAAATTTTACGTAAATGTGTTTACTGGGTTCTACAAGTGTTTTACATGCTTTGCAATCAGACATACCAAACTTGGCAAGAACATCTTTAATGTATTTTTCTTGGTCAATCATTGCTGTGTCTCCATCTCTTATTATGTTTACACCCACACACTGACTGGCTTTGCCTAAATCCTACATCTCCAAGCATTGTATAAGCCTGTTTTAAATCTTGTCTCTTTCTACTAGGAGAAAACAACATAAGGTCATCGATCCACACAGCAATGTAAATATGCTTATCTACATTAAAATAAACATATGGGTCAGACTTTGACCGCTTCATACCGATCTCCTGCAGCACAGTGTTCAGCTTTGTATTCCACAGTCTACTCGCCTGTTTTAGACCATATATAGATTTGTACAAATGACATACCTGGGGCCCTTGTTCATACAGCTCTGGTTGCTTCATGTATATGTTTACATCAACCTCTCCTTGAAGGAATGCAGACACTGCATCCAACTGTACAATCTGAAGCCACAATCTTGCAGCTAATGATATAAGATAATTAAGCGTATGGTACTGTACTTAACAACAGGTGAGAACACTTCCTCATAGTCAGTGCCATTCCTCTGAGCATATCCTTTAATAACAAGCCTGGCCCCAAAATCGAATTATGTTACCACTTTGATCTATTTTAGTTTTGTATACCCATTTGCAAGGTAAAACCTTTTTATCCGAAGGCGAGTTCTTTAAACTCCAGGTATTATTTTTCATCTGTGAGTTGTACTCCTTGTCCATTGCCTGTCTTCATTGTCTGGCATATGGTGACGAACGTGCCTCCTCAACTGCCTGCAGATCCGAAAAATTAAACAATACATATTGTTTTAATCTGTATTTGCACTCTTTGTTCTATTTCGAGACCTCAGTGTGATTTTCTGCTGATACTGTGAGTCTACATATATCGATGGAACATATGTTTCATCTGTGTCCCCTGCATCTATCTCATACTTACTAGAATCCTTACCACAATCCTCATTTGTTACACAATCAGTTTCTTCATCTGACGGCATGAGGATTTCTTCCTCAGAGGTAGTTCTGTGGGCACTGGAACACTGCTGCTCTGACCAGTTAAAGTAATTTGACTGCTTGATGATTGTGCCGTCACTTGTGAATTTTGACTGTTAGTAGATGTGCTGAAACATTAGTATTATCAGTAAAATCAGATTTTTTACAATTTTCTAAGAAGGTGACATGTATGTTCTTATTAACTTTGTATGTTTTAACATCTACTATACGATATCCTTTTGTATTGTCCCACTAAAATCATCATTTTTGACTTTCTGTCCCATTTTTGGCGTCCTTTGGTATAAGGACCATGGCATCGGAGCCAAAGATTCTCAGATGAGACAGGTCAGGCTTATGTCCATTCCACAGTTTAAATGGTGTCTTACCATCTTAAGCTTTATTAGGAGATCGGTTTAATAAATATGCTACATTTCCTACCGCTTCTGTATAGTTTTTTGTGTAGATTGGTATAAAACAGCATGCACCTAGCTTTCTCAACTAGTGTCCGATTCATTCGTTCGGCTAGTCCATTATGTTGTGAGGTGTCCCGGTGGAGGTCTGGTCTACTATTCCACTGTTGGATAAAATTTTTGCTAAATTAGTATTACAATACTCAGTACCATTATCTGTGCTTTATTCTCTGAGAACAATGGTTTACAACTTTATTTTTATAGTCCTTGAAAATGTCTAATACTTTGGTCTTACTTTCTATGAAGTATACATACATGAGCAGCTTAGGTTCTCCATGGGTCCACAGAGGTCGGAGTGAAGAAGCTGTAAAGGTGCTGTTGCTCGGGTGTCAGTATTCTTAAATGGCAACCTTGACTGCTTGCCTTCATAACAGGAGATACATCTTGTCACATTACTCTCAATGTTAGTCAGAGTCATACCACTGATATAGTCAGGTAGTCTGTTGACATCTGCAACATTCAAGTGGCCCATACGCAGATGCCATAAGTAAGTATCACTACAATTATCCTCACTAGAGCTTAAATGTGCAGTTTCAGGACTATTCTCAGTATTCAATGTGTATAATTTATCATCTAGAGTTGCAGAACATATAAATTTACCATGTGAATCATAGACATTCCAGCCTCTTTGGATAAATGTTACTTAGTAACCACTGTTAACAATAGTACTCTCTGAGAGTGGGTTGAGGCTATTTCGTTTATCGAGTCTCATGGGCTAGACAAATCCATTATCCTCTCGTACTCCAGGAGTTGAGAGTAGGAGGAGGTGGGTTATATTTTAACCGCCTATTTTAAGTGTGTATTTGCATGCCAATTTGGTTATATTTACGGGTTCCAAATGAGCGAATGAAATCATATATGTCGGCGCAAAGGCTGTACAATGCTATGACCATAACCACAAAATCAAATTAAAAAGGTATTTTTAGAGTGATAACACTAATGTTTTACAACCTGGCAGCATTATGCCGGAACCATTTAATATATTAAGTTATAGCTTTTAATAAATATTTTAATGTTATTTAGATTTAAAATTTAACTTATTATAAGTCTAATAATTAATAAATACGAAATGTGATTTTAAATTACATTAAAACATATTTATGTTAAATAGTAATTAATAGCATTGACTATGTGAGGCCGCCACAATTAACGTAAATTGGCCATATTATTTATAATGTCAAATTTGTATCACTAGTAAGTATTACAATTGAAAACTACATGTGTATTTCATAAATTGTAATTGTAAAACCTAGTTCGTAAAATAATAATGTAATTATTTGTGAAACTACGTACTTGTTGATAATTGCTCATTCTTCTTCTCTTTATGAAATTATATTATTAAGATAAATAAAAATCTTAATAATTAAAATAATAATTCATGTAATGTTCATGTAAAGTTACCTAATAATTAGGATAACTCGATAATTATGTTGTGACGGTTTTACTGTTTCTTATTCCCATGTGAATTGGCCACCTCTGGCGCCCTCGCGCCACGAAAAATGGCTTCTTTGTATTTTGAAAAACAAAGAGGTACACTTTGGATCCTGATCTCGAGCCTGACGGCAACATCACTCTGAAACTGAGGGACTTCGCCAGCCAGTTGAATAAAAGCTAATTACCTTAAGAATTTTGTATGTAATTTACTAAAAATTGTAATTCAGTGTTTAAGTTCATTGTTGTGTCGTTTGCATCTTTGGATTGTATGAGTGGGTGGTAGTTATTGTAACCACTTAAATTATAAACTAAGTTCTTAAATGGAGCCTGTGAATTTGGTTTTAAGGACAAAGGTCAATAAATGTTTAAAGTTGAATAAATCCTTTTATTATGAGTTCTAATCCTGATAATAATAGTGACATTTCGCCGTTATACAGGGTGTATTCAGACCAGTCCCGATAACTTCGATGGCTTATATTAGGCCATGAGATATATCCATTGGTACTATTCATTTGCTTTTAATCAATTGTTAATGTAAAAGTAAAAATTTTCAATACGCAATGTACAACGTACGTAACGAGCGGGCGAGGCGGGCGTGCGAGGGAGAGGCCGCGCACACACGTCCCCCGCGCCCGCACAGGTGTGAATATGCGAATTGAGAAAATTTGCTGATCGTTTTCTAGCAACTGTACCGTATGTAGTTAATTATATATATAGTAAACTTTTAATTACTTCAAATTTTTTGTTCTGATTAAGAAAAATAAATGAAAATAAAATGAGATGAGGTACATACATAGTTAAATCGAACAGCAAGTAGCAAGTGGCCTACCGTGCCGACATCTAAGCATTTAAGCCGTACTGCGTACTCCAAGACGAGGATCCCGGTGCACCGTCTAAAATATGCTCCTCGTAAAACGTAAATATTATGTTCAGGTGCCGCCCACCGCCATACGATCAAGGCTAAATGGGCCCATTTTCTAATACTCGCATGCCTGTGTAATGGTACGGGAACTTGAACCATGCAGATTGGCAGGGACGAATCTCTGCTTGGGGGGGGGCACCTTTCGTATGTGGTGCAATGCGCTTTTTTACTTTGGGTGCTTTTTTGCACCCTCTGTAATTGGCGGGGTGTCCTTGGGACTTACAGAGAACACAGCTGGGGGGCTCGGACTCCTCAGCTGGGCTCTTACGGGAACAGTCAGAGGTGCCGTGGTCTCCCAGGCACTTTACGCAACGCGGCCTAGTTTGGAAATTCCGTGCCGAGTGCCCGTAAAGTTGGCATCGGTGGCACTGACTAGGGATGCCCCTTTTACGGGGGGACGCGGATGCCCGTAATGTGACAGATGGCTCGGATATTGAAGATATTCTTGCCCTCTGGCGTAAGAGGGAGGGTTACGAGTACCATATTGTACTCGTGTTTTTTAATCGGATGGTACATACGATGTACATACATACGATCGGGTGGTACCTACGCGGCGGGACGTGTCTAGGCATATTTATAGCCGGGCATTGCTCGCCGTGGCGGAACGAGACAGGGCGTGGTGTGAAAACATGATGGTGATATTATGCCCAGCCGGCTAACCAATCAAAAACAACATTTTTCATCCAATTCTTTTTCTTCGTTAATAATAATAATTACGATAAAATTTTGTATAGAAGCCTGCATTTTGTTAATAAAATATTCACTTAAAGACTGTAGATCGAGATTTAGTCTCTACCCTGAAGACCTCAAATATACCTCCAAAACAGCTTCGTAGATAGCTAGCAACTCTATGTCAAAGGGGCTGTACTTTCATTATGCAGGGCTCAGCTTCTTCGAATAAAATCCAAGAGGTTGCCATTCAGAGCTTATATTTTGCTGTATTACTGCACCTATTGAGCTATCTGAAGCGTCTGAGAAAATAGCTATTTCTGGCACTGGATTAGGATGAGCTAGGAGAGTGGCTTCAGCAAGACTTCTTTTGCATTTTAGAAATGCCTCTTCCAGGTCAGTAGTCCATGGTATTGAGCTATTTGCTTTTACAGATGGACCAGAAAGAAACTTGTGTAGGGGCGCTTGGCTACTAGTTGCTCTTGCATAAAGCGTCTATAGAAGTTAAGCATACCTAGGAATCTGCGGAGCTCTTTGATGGTTTTCGGCTGTGGAAAGTTCTGAATTGCCTCGACTTTCTGTGGTAGTAGCATGGTGCCTGCGGCCGAAACCACATATCCAAGGATTTCCACTTGAGTCTCGCCAAATAAGCTCTTCGAAGAATTCACCACCACTCCGTGGTCCTGCAGTCGCTGGAATACTTGTTGCAGGTATTCCAGGTGCTCGCGTACTGTCTGTGAAGCCACAAGAATGTCTTCTATATATGGGTAACAGAATTCCAGGTCTCTGAAGATCTCATCCATGAACCGTTGGAATGTTTGAGCAGCGTTTCGTAATCCAAAACTCATGAATGGAAACTCAAACATTTCAAACGGGGAAGGGATGGCGGTTTTGGTATGTCAGCTGGGTTCACCGAGATCTGATGGCACGTACGGATCAAGTCGATTTTACTGAAGACTGTAAAACCAAAAAGATTGTGGGAAAAATCTGCGATGTGGCGCACCGGGTATCGGTCAGGTATGGTGCGTGCATTTAACGCTCTGTAATCGCCACATGGCCGCCACTCATTATGTTTCTTTGGTACCAGGTGTAACGCCGATGACAATCTGAGCTGTCAGATCTTCTAGCAATACCTGTTCTAACCATGTCCTCGAACTCCCTGGTAGTGATATGGAGTCGATCCGGTGCCAGTCTGTGGGGTCTGCTAAACACGGGCGGTTCTGGAGTAGTTCGTATGTAGTGGAGCGTGTTGTAATTAACAACGCGCGATGATAGTTCTCCAGCGGGACGAGTAACGTCCGGGAATTTAGAGAGTAAGTCATTATAGCGCGATGTACCTGTAACAGATTTAATGTGACACAAAGTAGATGGTGCAGGTCTAGCGTGAGTAGTAAGCGATGTCTCATCATTATCAATTAAGTGGTGGGCTCTGGCATCTATTAGTAAATTATAGTGCGACAAAAAATCAATTCCTATTATAGGTTTCGTCACATCTGCAATAATAAAAAGCCATACATGACATATGGCTTTTTATTAGACAAATGCACGTCTAAGACCAAAATCAAGCGATAAAGTTAGCCAGCCATAAGTATTAATCGTTGAACCGTTAGCTGCAGAAAATTCATACTTAGTTTTTACACAATGTCTATTACGTATTAATTTGCGAAGATAAACACTTAAGTCTGATCTAGTGTCCACTAAAAATTGAAGTTTACGACGAAATTACGAAATGTACATGGCTCACGACACTTCGTGGATATTGTACCGAACCGGCGATGGTACCAACAATGGCCCGCAGACGCGCCTGAGCGGCTCCGGAAACAGCGACGCCAATGTGGAGACTGCGCTCGCAGAACGCGAGAGGTAGACAACGCCGCAGCCTGCCGTGACAGGTTGTCGATGCACTGCGTAAGAACTTTAATTACAGATGTCGGTCCTGGTGGTGTTGCCGTCGGAATTGCTGGAGGTATGGATGTAGCGGCTTCTTGATGCTGGAGCGAAATCTCGTGAATTTTATCCACATTTGGAGCTATGGAGGTCAGGGGGAGTTCTGATTGAGCCGCCTTAATTGCCTGTACGTAGCTTGGCAGGCGGATTCGGATACTTCTGAACCAGCCAGGTCGCGCAGGTGTCCCTGCGACACCTGCGACGGCTTGCGATCCTCTTACTCTTCATGAGTCAAAAGAAAAGTCACACGCTGTTCTTTCGACGCCGATAACCTAGAAACTAACTCAGACTTTATTTTAACGTGTTTATTGTCCAGCGGCGGATTGTTAATGATGTCTTTCACCTTAAACACATATTTAAAATCTAGAATTGCGACTACATGGAAAATTTTTGTTGCATCACTGCCCAGTGATTCAACAAAAATGCATCAGCATAATTGCATGGGCGAACCAACGCGCGGGCTCGTTTTGCCAAAATGGCGGCATTTTGACACCGACGTGACGCACTTCCTCTGTTGAGTCTTTAGGTATTTCAGGTTGTTCAATCGCCATTTTACAAGATTATACACGTTCGCTATGCCTGCAATAACACTGCACTGTTCGTAAATTATCACGTCGGGGTCACCACTATAGCGTTAGTAAGCTGAAGCGAAGGAAATTAAACAATAACTTGAATACAGCAGCTATATTGTCCGATTTACAGTAACAGTTATATGGAACGAAAGCACATAATCATAAAGGCATTTTTGAACGTATATAACTTAATTACGGATGACTAACAAGCATGCGCGCGGCCTCTCGGCGTCGCGTCTCAGTTTGCACTCCTGAGACTAGGAAATACGAACGCGCACGAACTCACGCTCGGTCATCTCTGTCGCAGTGACGCGGGTGGCCCGAGCAAAACCGAACGCTACAATATAACGAATTAGATAAACATAGAAATAAACACAGGATCGTCCTGTTTCCTAGTGCGTGTGTTTGTGTCTCACCTTCGTGCAGACCCCGCCCACTAGTACAGTGCTCAGTGAACTCCAAATAGCGATCGTCAATTTACACCCTACTTCGTTAGAATAGGGTGTACATTGGCGCCTTGCTGGGAGTTGCCCTGCTCATGGCCTCCCGTTGAGATTTATTTCAACGTTGGGGTCACGAGGAGCCAGCCCCCTAAGTGTGTGTACATTATATTATAATTTAATAAGTTATTAAAAAAGAAATAAAAATATAAAAAGATAAATATATATAAATTTAAATAAAAAAATAAAATTTATTTTATTTTATTTATCTTTTTATTTTTATTTTTTTAAATCTTTATAAAACTTATTAATTTATACTTTATTATCTTAATGTGACTATGTAAGTACTCTTGTGTTAATTAGACTATTATTTTCATTACGTGTTCAGTGTATGTGATGTGAATATGTGAATATGTAAGTGACTAATTTGAACTTGTTGACTAAGTACTACGATGTCTGATAAAGACCCGTGCCCTCCCGGCCGCGACCGTCGCATCCGGAACAGAGACAACTCGGGATCATCGCGTAGCACCACCTTGTCCAGGTCTAGCTCGCGTTCGACCTCTGACCGTGTGCTTCAATTTTACGCCGCCGAATCTAGCTTGAGCGGAACGGACACCGCTCGCCCCGGGCCGTCTTCGGCATTCTCGCGGGGCGGTACTATTACCCCCCGCCCCAATGCCTTCCGACGGTGGCCCGCAGCTAGTCTGGGCTCCCGTACCGCCCAGCCGAACAAGGTTCGGGTTCTCCGCCGCGCTCCACGCGCCGCCCTAAGGAGGTGTGCACCCCTAGCCACCCTCCTGCACCAAAATTACCGCAAGACCTTAGCCCCGCGCAGGCCCCCCAGCCGCGCGGCCCGCCAGCCGTGCCTTTCTCGCTGGCCTCGCCGCCCAGTGAGGACCGTGGCCCGGTACCTCAAGTATTACCGCCGGCCCTCCTGTCGAGCAACATGCCCTCGCCTGCTGCACCGCCTGCTGCACTCCCTGAGCAGACCTCCAAGCGCGCTCGTCAGGTAGTAGCCTCTAGCCTCAGGTAGTGCCAAATATATGGTCACAGTGAGAGAGGCTGTAAAGCAGAGCAGGCAACTTGTGGCCAGTGCGGAAACAACGGGCACTCAGCGGACGGATGTAAAGAGACTATCCGCCGGTGCGCCACATGCCACAAGTTCGGCCACACGAAGTCCGCACTTGAGCACAGGACGGCCAGTTCGGAGTGCCCGGCCAGGAGACATGCAGATAGAAGAATGGTAGAAAGTACGAATTATTAATGGCGGGCACCAATTACCTCACCGTCGCTCAGATAAACCTGGCGGGGGCACAGGCGGCCACCATAGAGCTGCCCCTAGTTGCAGAGGAGCTGGGACTAGACGTCGTTCTGGTCCAGGAACATTACCCTATCCCCACTTCTCATGCCGCGGCAAACACCATCCTGCAGTGCGGCGAAAGTGCCAGGGCGAGGATCTATGTTCGTCGGAGGGACTTGGCGTGCGCTGTCTTACAACACCTGTCTAACACACACTGTATAGTGTGTCAAGTTCTGAATGACAAAGATGGCATATACCTTGTCTCTGCGTACTTTCAGTACAGCGACGACATAGATGTCCACCTTGAACATCTGGGCACTGTCTTTGCCTCCTTGAGAGGCAAGAGAATAATCATAGGGGTGGACTCAAATGCGCACTCTCCGATATGGTACTGCGAGGAGAGGCAGTACACAGGACGCGGACCAGACGTCACGCACCGTCGCGAGTCGATGGAAGCATTTATCCTGGCACATGGACTCCGATTGGCCAACACACAAGACCAGCCGGCCACGTTCGCCACAACGAACGGTACGTACAACATCGACCTGACACTAGCCAAAGGCACCCTGGTAACGGGGTGGACAGTGCACGAGGACGCGATAGACAGTGACCATAGGCTGATCACATATACAAACTCTACTTCTAGCGCTGAGCCAATCGAAGAGCCAATGCGGTTTCGAGAGCGTGGTGTGGAATGGGGAATCTTTGAGGACGAGATCCAAAAAAGGTCAGGTAACATCAGGTGGAACTATCCAGCCGAGGTAGTCTGTGCAAAATTCACCAGAATGGTGACGAGCACAGCTACAAGCATCCTGGGACTTATTAAGGGGGGGAAAACAGAGCGTGGGTATGAGTGGTGGACGCCGGTCCTGGACCGCCTTCCGCCGCCGCCGCCGCCGCCGCCGCCGCGAGACCTATAGCTCGCGCAGAGCTTGGCAGGCGAGTCGGAAGGGCACTTGCCCGGAAGAGGAGGCTGCCAAGCTGCGCTTTCATGAGATTAGGCGTAGATACAGGGTTGCCATGAAGGAGGAGCAACTTAAGTTTTTCAGGTCCGTTGTAGAAACGGGAAACCAGGACCCTTGGGGCCAGGCGTACCGTGTCGCGTGCGGGAGGCTCAGGCCTCCTAGCAATATAATAAATGGCACGAAACATGCCTAAGGTTATGCTGGGGGAGTCGAGGAGGCCATGCACAGCCTTATGTATGCTCTGTGTCCGGACGACGATGTGTCCAGGGACACGGAGTACCACCGGCAAGTGCGGTATATGGCAGCCGCGATTCCCGCAGGAGAAGATGCTCCTCCTCCGACGGAAGAAGTAGTCGCGACTATAGTCAAGGATCTTCCTAACACAGCACCGGGAATCGATGGGATAACCGCTCGCATAATTAAACACGTTTGGGCAGCCGCGCCGCGAGAATTTGCTAAAGTATTTAGGCGATGTGACGAAGAGGGCGTTTTTCCGCGAGTATGGAAGGACGGAAGGTTGATTGTCTTGCCCAAAGGCAATGGCAAGCCTCTTTCCGATCCTAAAGCCTACCGGCCCGTCACTCTGCTGCTGATCTTTGGTAAGATTTTAGAATGTTAAAATGCGCCAAGCAAATGACGAGTGGTCTATCGGACTGCCGATATCATTATCGAACATCGAACCCATGCTGGGTTCACTCGAGGGCGGTCGACAGTATCCGCTCTGGGAAAGATTCTTGGAGCGGGGCGTGAGAGCTCGCCGAAATATGTTCAGGCGATTTTCTTAGATATCTCTGGGGCCTTTGATAATGCCTGCTATAATGATCATGCTGAAAGCGAAAAGGGGGGGCTGTCCGCCAAACATCTACAGGATGCTGGCGGGCTACTTCACCGGCCGCAGGGTAGGCATGTTCGTCGGACGCAGGGTAGTGTGGAAGGCGGCCACGATGGGCTGTCCGCAGGGATCGGTGTTGGGTCCCTCGCTGTGGAACATCCTGATGGACGACTTGCTTCGGCTGCCCTTCCTGGGGGAGTGATATTCGTGGCCTATGCTGACGATGTGACGATCCTGATCGAGGGCAACTCACGTGCGGCCCTTGAGGCGAAAGCCTCAACTGCATTGCGGCTCTTTGGTGAATGGGGAGTCCGTAATAGGCTAGAATTTTCCCCGACTAAATCGTCTACTATGACGATTAAGGGGAAGTTCCAGCGACCCCCAGTCATCAAATTTGGGACGAACTCTATTGGGAGCGTCGCGTCGACCACGGTGTTGGGAGTGGTAGTCGACTCGAGTCTATCCTTCGCGCGACATGCGGTATCCATAGGGGAACGAGCGGCAAATTGCTTCGGCAAGATGTCGCGAGTATCGGCTAGCTCATGGGGGGTTAGGTACAGGGCTCTTCGGGTACTGTACCAGGGGACCTTTGTGGCTACTGCGACTTATTCAGCAGCATGTTGGTAAGAGCGGGCGACCCTTCACGTTGTGCGGATTGCGCTTTTGCGCACCCAGAGACCCGCCTTGATCCTTCTGACCAAGGCGTATCGCTCGATGAGCACTGACGCCCTGGCAGTTTTGGCAGGGGTACTACCGGCCGACCTCGAGGTAATACGTGCTGGCAGACTAGGTGTGATGCGCGAGACCGCGATTACCAAGGAAGAGCTTCGGAGTGCGAAACTCAGGGAATCTGAGTCCGCTTATGCCCTATGGCAGGAGCGTTGGGACACATCGGCAAAGGGAAGGGAACTACATCGGTTCATTCCGGACGTGAAGGCTCGTTCCAAGGCAACTTGGATAGAGCCTGACTATGAAACATCGCAGCTGCTTACCGGTCACGGCTGTTTCAGAGGGAGGCTTCACAGATTGAATGTTTCCGACGTGGGGTCATGCTACTGTGGCGAAGCCGCAGAGGAAGACGTACACCACGCTATCTGGGAGTGCCCTCTGTACGGGGAGGCGCGGAGCTTTTGGATGGGATCGAAGTCTTTGGAGAGGGTCCGGCCTATTACTGCGACCTCGTTTCCACGGCGGCAAACTTCGGACGGCTACGGGAATACGCGCGACTATGGCATAGGATAAGAAGTGGACTAGAACGCCAAGAGAGGGCAATTGGAGGCGAATAAGGAAGAAAACCTAGATGGTAGAACCAGTACGCGCTATCGGAAGACACCGAAGTCGTATCTGTGTTGTCCGTCCCAGAAAGGGGAGAAGGACTTAGGGACAAATAGAAAGAGATTAAAGAACTTGTAGGAAATCAAGAATTGCGCACCTGAAGGGAAGGACCCAGGACAGTAGGGTGCGCATTCCCATGTTTCGGCCCGTATAACCAAGACGGTTGATAGGGTCGGTGGAGGGATTTGCCCCCCCACCCACAAACTACTACAACTACTAACTGACAAATAGAAAGAGATTAAAGAACTTGTAGGGAATCAAGAATTGCGCACCTGAAGGAAAGGACTCTGGACAGTAGGGTGCGCATTTCCATGTTTCGGCCCGTATAACCAAGACGGTTGATAGGGCCATGGGTTGGTGGAGGGATTTGCCCTCCCACCCAGCCCATGAGGTTTTTGCCTTTTTGCCTGGCGGCTCCACGCCCAACTTTCCCGTGGTCTCTATGGACGATGTAGAGTGCGTGACACAGCAGATCACCGCCGCTATTACCTCTGCGATGGTAGCGGCCACTCAGCAGTCGCCCAGTCTCCAACAAAAGAGACCTCCGCTGCCACGCCACATAGCCGAGCTCATCTCGCAATAGAAAAAGTTACGGCGGCGCTGGCAGCTAAATAGATGCCCGAGATTGAAGAAGGAGCTGAACCGCCTCACCGCAGAGATGAAGCAGGCACTGCAGGACCACAACACGGCCGTGTGGGCGCGGCGCATCATGAATGCAGGTGAGGACTGTACATCCCTGCACCGCATGTGCCGCAGTCTTACCGGTGCTACCACCCCAATAAGACCCCTGGTCTACCCAGATGGCAACCCAAGGTACCGTGCCGAGATCCACGCCGACCACCTGGAGCGGCAGTTCTCGCCCCTACCGACAACGGCGACTGATCACGTAGCGAGGGCACGAGCCACGAGCACGAGCCTCTTCAACAGCATTGTATGGTCAGGCCACTTCCCAACCACTTGGAAAATGGAGCTTGTCATCACCATCCCCAAGCCTCATAAAAATCTGAGACGGGCGGAGGGCTATCGACCCATAACCCTTCTCTCTACCCTATCTAAATCGTTTGAAATCCTCCTCCTTAAACGCCTTTCCCCTTTCCTCCCTCCTCGGCGGGAACAGTTCGGGTTTCGTTCCCAACTAAGTACAACCCTACAGCTGGTTCGCGTGGTGCACCTCCTCACTAATGCCACAAACAGGAAAGCCTCTGGAGTGGCCGTCTTCTTGGATATGGAGAAGGCCTTCGACAGCGTGTGGCACGATGGCCTCCTCCACAAATTATCTTATTAATTATTTATATTTAATTATTTATCTGCACCTCCGTAAACTTAGCACATGCAGCCGCGAAACTCCAGAGGACCCTCGACCTCCTCCCGGCATGGCTGAGCAAATGGCGACTTTCGGTTAACGCCGGTAAGTCGCAGGCGCTCGCCGTCACCTGGAAGAGGGGATACCCATAAATACCATGGGGTAAGACAGCGAAATACCTCGGCGTCACAATGCAATGCCGCGGTTGCTAGCGCCAGAGCCGCTGCAGCCAAACTGTCGCCGATCTATTCAGCTTCCCAGGTCCCTCTCAATATGCGGCTGGCTCTCTACAAAACATACATCCGCTCTCGTACGCGGCTCCCGCGTGGCGCCACCTGCTTGCTGCGTTTCTTCAAAAGAAGATGCAGCATACGCAGAATCGCGTGCTACGCCGCATCGTTGGAGCACCGAGTTAACGCGCTCTACGCCCCGATCACCGCTGGATCGTTTTCCTCCAGGTCGGTTTTTGCCCCCAGTCCGACAAATGCGGAATATGTGGGAGCGGCACCATACGCGTTTCCTTGGTCTCCGGACCGGGACCCCACGCTCCGCCGGAGTCGACTGCCGGTCTTGGCCGTCCTCGGCCGTCGCTTGTTCTTCTTTCCATTGTTTTACATTTATTCGGGTTTACCCCGCGTTCTGTCGCGGGGGTCTTCCCATAAAACAGGACGTCTTTGCGCTCAGTACTCGTACTGGGCGCATCCGTCACAAAATCAAGACCATCACATGTAGAGGGGCATAGCCCCTGGTCATATTTACCCGCCCAAGGCCCCTTTCAAGGGTCCGGCGTGAGAAGACGACAATCTTCTAAATTGTCAAAATATACAGAAAATATACAAAAAAATCAAAATGTACAGGAACTATTTCCAAATCAGTTCGTTACTATCATATATTAACCTATAATCTTTATAATATAATACCGTTACCAGTTCCATATGATATATTGAAACCAGACACCTACATTTTAATCGAGCCAACTAGCTCATAATATGTAGCAGTAACAGGTGATCGCATGTTCTACTCGCTATTAAGGGACATCTACAATAATTGTAAACTAATCAGCGAAAGTGTCATGTGTGTGTTCTCGCCGACATGTTTTCAGTCGTTGCCAACCCTACGCGCGAAACAACTTTATTAAGTGAAGTGGTTACTAAACTCCCTGATTCCTGTGTAGGTAAAATAATTCACGGTTCTATATATGTATTCTACAAAACTTAGTTTTAATCGTTGGATTTTTGTTCAGTCAGAGCCAGGGAAATGCCATATTACTTGTGGAAAGTTCGATATAAATTCAGATGTTATATTATTCGGAACTGGCATCCTGACTTTACCTAAATATTGTAAATCATTTTATAAAACATTACAGTTCACCGCAGTTGGCGAAACGTCACTTGGTAACAACAAACATAGTGTCAAATTTCAACATTTTACTAGATGATTGTTGTGAAAATTCAATAATTAATAAAACATTTGCTAAACTTCTTTGCTAAATATTGGCAATCTTCACTCAGTACTACATGCCAGCATCCATCTTCGCTCAATGGAAGATGAGTTATATAAATTAGAAAACCCATGTCACTTAGAGACATACGGCATTCACTACATATCTATAAGCTTATTAGCAGTATTATATTTATAATATACCTGATGTATAAATGTCGAAAAAATCTAACTTGTAACAAATCGCCTTGCTGTATTAAAAATTTTTAATCAGTGCCATAATTCCAAATCTCGCACTGATTATCCAGCACCTCTTGTTGTCTTTAAGGAAAATAGTATTAAAATAAAAATGTTGTAGGTCTTTAAAACGCGCATTAAACTCCGTTTTGTTAGACTTTGAGTCACCTTTGTGTAATGCCAATGCGATCTCTCTGAGCCGACTAATAGATTTTATAGTTTGCCTAAATATGGCCGCTTGCGATTTGGTAGGCATGTTTAAAAATATATGCGTGTAACTAAGTTAAATATTTAAAAGTAATGAGCGGAAAATACGCACGCAATTAATTAAAACGCAGAAAATAGATTTTAATAATGTGCCGACAATGTATACAATTTTATCATAAAATGTGTACGAGTTAATTAACAAATGAGCTGACCGATCGCCTGATGCTAATATAGTATTAGTGTATGTTTGATGAGCGGAGATTAATGCGTTAGAAGTCGTCTGTAATATTATATTAATGTCCTGAAGTTTGAATATAAACAAATCTTAGCGGGCGTGTTAGAAACAAAATAATGTAATGAAAACAATGTAAGTAGGTATGAGCAGATTCAATCTCAATAGTGTGCCGACTTATTCAAAACAGCTGTAACGTAACACCTATAATATATTTGTATAAACACAGAACGTCGATAAGAATTCTTATTTAAAACAGCTGTAACGTAATACCTAATAATATTTTTGTATAGATACAGAACGTAGATAAGATATGAATTCAATGTGAAGGTCACTATTTATTCTATGAAGAATACCTAATTGAGAATGAATGTAACAGCTGTTGTTCGCACGGGTGCCGTGTAGGTACCTATTACCTACAGAATGCACACAAATCAAGTTTTCTGTATCGAAGCGAGCCGACGATGTTAGTATGGGCACTTGAGATGTTATGCAACCCGTAACTATTAAAATAATGCTAAGTTAATTAATATTGTGTTTTAAAATTTGAGAATATGAAGATATAAACGTTATATATAGATAAAATAATTCAAACTTAGTAATGCAACGACGATTTACAATTCTGTTATGAGCCGAACGTAATTCACAATACGCACTAGTTATTACTTATTTTATATGCGAATCAAACATTAAAATATTTTGTAAGTAATTAAGAGCTGAGAAAATTATATGAGATATTATTGGCACAAATTATGTATTAGGTACGTTAGGGAAGTTCTGGAATGTTCGAGTTCTTTGTTCGACAATAAGCCGACAACCTACCCACTATTTTTTTTTTATTTTATTTTTTTTTGGGTTTTTCCTATGAATTTATGGGCCGAAATATGCACATAATAATTTAAATAATTAACATATAGGTTAATATCAAAGTACAGAATAGGGGTTTAATGTTAAATGTGCCGAATTGATAATGGGAATGGACTGTAACTTGGTTTTAAAATGGCGGGGCGGCCTGGCCAGAATTAATTGGACAAAATATAAATAATCGAGCTGATTTTATGTGCAGATTTGGGCGGAGTGGAACTGTAGGTGCTGGTTCTAATGAGGCCCAACGCCGGTAATAGGGAGAAGGGCTTCACGAAGGCTCGATGGACCAAGAAATGTGTAAGCTAGGAACTTACACATGCGACTATGAGCTGAGGGAAGTAGGTATATAGGTTAATGTGAGGGCTGGAGAAATCTGGGACTGACCTTATTGTTGAGCTGGTGGTTCTGTATCTGGGCGGAGGTTTCTTCTCACTACACTACACAGCTGTTGAGCGGATTATCGATAGATTTATCGCGGTTCGCCGGCGAATTTGGTATTATATTAACGAGCACAAATAAATATGCGCACACGCGTTCGCGTTCACTAGGTTTCGGGATGAGCTGAAAATGCATCCGGCGCGGAAGGGGATCTAAATGCAAGTGTTCGTCACTCTCTGACAGCGCCCCTTTCGGTCGGCCATACATCACGTAGTGATGTCCTTTGTGTTTATTCTAAACGTCGCGCTAGTGTTGGCGCGAACACATTTTGACCAGATTATCCTATAAAATACTTAAATTCTATTCATCACCGCGCGCCCGTACTACTTGTCAAGCCCGTGACCTTGACGCCGACCTGTTGGTCGGCAGTGTGATGGTGTCCATGCGAAGTGTGAGTTGTCAGGAAATATTAATTATATAACTTTTCTGTAAATCACGAACATTTTTAGTTATGCGTACTGCCATTACTTATGTAATAATGCCTAATGTTTGGTTAAATAGTTCATTCGGATAACCAAGCAACCTGTATTTCAGTTAATTTTTCTCAAACAAGTAAGGAATCTGCTTCCGTATTCTATACTTTACTGTCTTTAGCATAAAGTTAAGGTCCAAGTTCCATCCAAATATGCAATAGATACGAATTTGAGGCATATTAAGGTGCCTTTGATTTACAACTCGATCGAGTTAACTGTGCGCCTCGCGTCTTAGAGTTGTAGTAGAAATGAGGTGTGAGATAACTAGATCGAGTTCTACATACTGTACTTAATATACCAAAAGTAGCTAGTAGTACCAGAAAAATAACGGAACGTTAATTGACTCTAGAAATGTGTTCGTTTACATTTTAGAGTATAGAAGTGTGTTGTAAAGGGTATCTAAGAACTATACGAGGAATTGGAGCAGGTATATATTGGCGGGAACATCAATGTGACGTCACTAATGAGGACCATTACCAAATTCTCATCAACCGTAAGTAAAACCTTAAAGAGTCATATATCATTAATTAACATTAGATTCTCTTTAAAAATTACCTCTATAAGAAAATGTAAATCGGATACAAGCTCACATCCGCTCACACACGATCACACGCACAGACGTACAGACCGACCCAAACATGGGACCGAACCCGAACCCGAGTCCGAGTTCGCATCCTAGTAGCCTAGGTACACTACAAAATAGTGACCGCGACCGCGATATTGATATAGAGAACTCTACCAATACCGCGAACCTATCGACATTAGGACTTACGCGCGCGAGTCATCCCGACCGTACGCGGAAGGGGAGAGGGACGGCCCTCTTAGTACCGAAATCACAAATAACTCGAGCTCCTCTATCGCGATAACTCGTTCGTCGATAGTTTTTTCTACCGCGCGCGAGCAACCTTACTCCTCAGGGAGTGAGGAAGGGGTCGGACCCCTTAGCAGGAGGGACCCGTGTCCCTCTCGACCTAACAATAGCTTACAACCCGTAGCTGTCCCCAATATCCGGTCTGAACATCACCCGGATGAAGTTAGGGAGGGTCAAACCCTCCCATCGTCTTTCACCTAATCAACTAGCCACCAGGCTAGTCATAGTCCGACAAAGCTACAGCGGTCTCAACCCGACCGTTAGCGTAGAACATTTCGAAAAAAAAAATAGATACAAGCGTAGGTAAATAGTATTATTTATATTTTACAGTGCTGTCCCGACACACGTTGTTCAGTCCAAACTATGAATTGGAATAAATATATCCCTACACCTAAAACCTACACCAATATCTACAACTACACCTAAATCTACACCTAATAACTTACTGGAGTCTACCAATTTTTTTAAAATATAGCAATTACGTAAACTGTATGCACCTATGACTTCCTTGACAGTCAAATGACAAATTGAATACTCGTGACCAATTAGTATAGAAAAGTTAAATCATCGTTAGTAGTATTTTCCGCGCAATTTTTTCAACATTTAGTACTCACCATGAAACCGGTAAACCTACCCTGAACTTCCACAATTATTTCAAGATCAAAATTAGCCAAATTGATCCAGCCGTTCTTGAGTTTTACTGAGATATTGGAATTGCAATATATTTTTATAAATATATAGAAAAAGATTATTAATTTTCCCAGAAACAGGAGGTTTAATTATAATGACACTGGAACTAATGCAACTGTTTAGCGACAACAAAACAGACTATGAATATTTGACCAAAATATTCTCACTTTACTATCACATACGAGACGAGTATGTGGACTTGAAGAAACCAGAGGTATTTTATCTGTGATATCTATCTATGAATTTACTGTTTAAAGGAAGCAAGAAAAAAATTACACTTTTTATTCAGTCTTACAGTTTTTATATATTTTTCAGGCTGTAGAGGAGGGAACACGTATTTCAGAGCTCAAGGTATGTTTAGCCTGTGTAGAATATATTATTTTATTCTATGAATTAGATACAATTTACAATCTAGATGAAAGATAAGAAATACAATATATACCAAGAGTTGAATACATTATAATAACCTCCTACTTTAATATAGTCGATTAAAAATCTGACTTATTTTCAGGGTCTCTCCTCAATAACGTTTTGCGACGATTTCTCTGAGGGTAAACTAAGCGCTCCTGTCATCCACGCACTGAAGAGCCGTCACCGTGACGTTATTCTCGGTAAATTAATCAAAAAGTACCCAACTAGTTTTTGCCCGCGGCTTCGTAAGCGTAAAATTAGGTTTTACAGGAAGAAAATAATTTGTAGCCTATGCCTTATGGTCTGCTTCGAGCGAATTCCACCCGTCCTGAAGATGCGAGTCCGCTTGAATTATTCATTTTTTCGGGTGTACTGTTTAGTTTTGGGATAACTCCTAAGATATTAATTTAAAGTTTATGATGTAAAAGTCTACAAAATATTAATACTGTATCCGACAAAATAGCTTCATTATTTGTGATAATTTCTGAATTAAATAAACTTAGAATTGGTATATTATTAAGCTTTCCTTAAAAGGTAGACATATACCATCGCGATCTTTTTTGCAAACCTATAAAAGATAAAAAATCCCACCATGCAATGTTATATCTCCAACAGACTAGGCAGCAATTTCAGTTAAAGCTTAGACGGCTTGATTTTTTCCGAAACCTTCAACAATTATCATCATAATTCAAGGAATTTCCACAAAAACCTAAACAAATTATACACCTAAACCTTTTTAAGGAATCACTCTGTCGATAAATAAAAATGCATAAAAGTTTAGTTAGTTTAGTAGTTTTTAAGATTATCGCAAATACAAAGAAAGACCGACAGACGCGGCGGGGGACTTTCATTTATATATTTATATATTCGTACGATTCGATTGAGATCATCGAAGACTAAAACACATTTCATTTTCGAAGGAGGGCAAAACCTTTAACTAAATAATATAAATTAGAATTAAAAAGAATAAATTATTTAAGGTATACTGAAGATGCGCACACGTGACATGAAGACGAAGGAGTACCTGTTGTCGCTGCTGGAGGAGGCCGGCGGTATTGACAAGACAAGGGAGATCCTGCGCGAGCTGGAGGCGGATATATTCGCCGAGGTACTTGTACATACCTCTTGTACTAGTTATACTGAAGATGCGCACGTAAAGTAAAGGAGTACCTGTTACGTACTCCTTTACTTTATGTGCGCATCTTCAGTAGGTACTCCTTTACCTTCGTACGACACGAAGGTAAAGGAGTGCCTATTGTCGCTGCTGGAGGAGGCCGGCGATATTGAAAAGACTGGTACTGCGCGAGCTGGAGGCGGATATATTCGCTAAGGTAAATTATTACAAAAATATATTTACACAAATTGCTTATGTTTGGGCGACAGGCGTTCTTAGCGTGTGTGTTATTATTTTTTTTTATGAAATGGGCCAGGAAATGAGCAAACGGATCGCCCGATGGTAAGCGGTTATCGCCGCCCATGGACAATCGCAACACTAGAGTTGTTGTGCACTTGGGTTTCTATTCCTTAATATCTCCAAGTCCCCTTAGCAACCGTTATTTCACACCGGCTTACTGTGAGGCCGTGATATTTAAATATCCGGTCAAGCTCTCATTCGTGCCAAAACATGGCTCTCCCATGTTTAGTATGTATGTATTTTCATATTCTTATAAATTGTCAATAAATGTTACAGATTCGGCGCTTGGGTGGTAACCCGTTGTTTGAAGATTTGATGCGTGATCTTCAGAGTTGGGATGAACAAGCATAAATAAAAAAAATCAAAAAGGACGCGTATATGTATGAACTATTGAATTTTGTCATTTTGTGTAAAAAAATATTTACGTGTATAATCAAAAATGACGCGTATATGTATGAACTATTTAATTTTGTCATTTTGTGTAAAAAAATATTTACGTGTATACCTATATATTTTTTGTGTGTTTTTATTCGGAATACTTTTCGGAATATGCGTGAGGGCATTGAAATAAAATATTTTTCACCTAATGTGTGTCTATTAATTTTTTTGTTAAATTAAATAATATTCAGAATCTTAATACTTCTTTCTTCTTTTAGTTTTGAATAAGTGGAAAAATAACTAAAATGACCGTCTAATTTATCGTCTAGTTTTAGACAAGGCATATATAAGATGTGTCCATTAAGAATGAAATATTAGTCAGCACGTTGCGTTAATGCTCTAAGGCAGTCTAAGGCCAGCACACGAGCCAAGACGTGACGCGGCGCCGTTTTTTTTTTTTTAAGATAAATTATTCAAAATTTAACTTTATATAAAAATGCCGCGAGCTCCTTTCGTGTAAATTTCTATTTTTCTTCCTTTTTTAAATTATAAAAAGTGGCGAAATTTTTTTAATGTTTCGTATCCAAAAAATTACAGGTTTTACCCGACTGGGTTAAGTTTTTAGCGCGTTTCTTGTATGTATGTTTGTAAATTTCTTTATTCCCACGTATCTTCCAAACGGCTGGATGGATTTTGACAATTAAGGTATCGTTAGATTTGTCTCAAAAGCCCAAGCGTCCTTAAATAGCTAGTTGAAGGAAAAAATACAAAATGGCTAATTTCGGCGCCAAATTGTGAGCAGTTCAAAAATTTTTTTAACCAATCCTATCGAGTAGGGTATGAAAATAAAGGAAATTTTCGTGAGCGCATGCGCGCGCAACCCGCCGAGGCTGCAGGTGACCGCGGCCCGCGCGAATCTACTAGTTGCCCGCCGGTGCAGCGGGACCCGCGAACAACTGCGCACACCGCGGGCGTAAAACGCGCCTTGAGTTGTGCTTTAATTTTTTACATACATATCTGCATTCTACAGAAGTTGCGGGCACGCAACCCCGGCGGGCGCGGGTTAAAACCGCTCCGTGAGTTCTTAGTTGAGTTCTTATTTTTGAAAGATTTATAATTTGCAAATGGGTGTTAAAACCTTTCTAGTTTTTATTAATTTATAAATTTAAAATTATAATAATATGTCGTTTTAGAATGTATTATTTGAAATTTGAATGTTCTACACAATTTGCGTCTAGATCACGCTATCTAGACGCAAATTGTGTTTTTTTTAACGCAAAATTAGCTAGGCTGAACCGGAATACAACAGTTTGTTCATAGAAGTCCCGAGTGAGTGATAAAATATAAAAAGTGCAAAAAGGTAAAGAACTTAGGAAAAATAAAGTTCTGTGCGATAATATTTAAAGTTTAGCGAATAGTTTTAAGAAAGTAATATGGTCAAAGAGCATAAGTATGGAGGCGATAACGATTCAAAAAGATTACTTAAGTAGAGTAAATAAGGCTCAGATCAGTTTTAAAAATCCGGAGGACCATGAACAGAATCCCCATAAATATCTACTAAATGAAACAAGAGTATCACTAGTAGACTTGTATTCAAATTTTCCAATTACAATTCAACTACTTATATCTAGTTCCATCCTTATATAGAATAGCTATAATAGCGCGATCTAGACGCAAATTGCGTAGAACATTCATATTTCAAATAAGACAATCTAAAAATTGACATATAATAAATACAAATATAAAATTACTTAAAGCGATTTTAACAATTTTTTTTATTTTAAACGATTTTTTTTTGGCTGCTAACAAACATAACGTCAATTATTTCAACTAGGCCAGTAATTCCCAAAGTGGTCCAGAGGGGTCCACGGAGACTCGACGGGGGTCTACGTTGAACGTGACA